>CM036548.1:3840000-5040000 GCA_020745685.1 Tautogolabrus adspersus | reverse complement strand
AACCTGTTTTTCTGCCGTTTACAGAAAGCATATAATGCTGCCTGGGAGAAGGATAAGATCAACCTTCACGTCATGCCAGACACCCCAGAGATCATCCTGGCCAAGCAGAATAAACTCAACACCAGTCTGGTAACACACGTCTTCATGTAGTTGTGCAACAAAATAATACATCACAGTTTATAAACAGTGGATGTTAAGGCAACATTATGTAGTCTGTTTGGCGCCCACCGAAGGTCTCTGAGTGCAACTGCACTGTCATCAAACACATAGTGCTGTTGTGTCTCCCGCGCATAGACAACGTGTTTTTGTTGACAAGCACAGGGGTGGTCTTGTAAGAAGCCAAAGAACCATGTTGACTGACAAGGTACAGTAATGTTATCGGATTGTGCGCGAAAATGACTGCTAGTGCCTACAGCCCATTGTAGAGACGACTTTTGGCGTAAGATGGATTTATTTATTCATTTAGAAGCGAGCCTGAGAAACAGATTGGGTTGGATGACTTTCTGCACCCAGTAAAGCTGCTACACACGAGACAAAGAAGACAACGCTAACGATACTGCCTTACGCTACGTCACAATATGTTATGAGTAATATCTGCAGGGATGTTCACTCTGCTTCTTGCTTGGTCAGTCTCTCTTTTTCTCTTCTTTGCATTATCGGTCACTGTCCTTCTTCCATCTCTTAACCAGCCATTCAATCAAACAGTACAAAGACGGTCAAAAAGGATAGTGACGTAAAGCTGTACCAATTTTGTATGAGAATTGTAGCCCTCTGACGAACTTACAAAGCACTTTAAGCAGGCAACCGGAGCACTCTGAGGACATGGAGAGACACTATTCTCCCTGGTGAAAGTTGTTGCACCATAAGATTGACTTTGAAACTAAGATTTTAAGGTGAAAAAGTTACATGTTGTTGCTTTAACCGGAGAGTGAGTTAATTGTGCCTATGGTTAAGCATTAATAGCATAATCTCATTTCTGACCTTTCAAACATCGAATGTAAAGAACAATTCTTGCTCCATAGGTTCTGTTTTTCTGTATTATGGTGCAAAGAGTACAGTGTACAAATCAGACACCTTTCATTATAATTTTTCCACAGAAATATTATCGTGAAGGCTATATGGAGACCATCAACAAAGGCTACTGCCTTCCCAAAGATGCTATTTCTGTTCTATCAGCAAGGGCTTCAAGAGACATCGTCAGTGATGTAAGTCTGTGTCACACTTTAACATGTTTTACATTCCCTTTACTGTGTTGCTGAATATGTCAGTATTTTTGCACATTCACTGCTATGATTCGTATCGTGAAACTAATCAAAATATTTCCATCCCAAACGTTCAGTACAAATACAAGGCCGGTTTCCGCAAGCAGTGTGGCCACCACATTGGTGCCCTTAGCGTGAATGATGACCCACTGCTTGTGTTGGCCGCTAATGCAGCCAGGATCTCCAGCGACAACGTCTATAAGAAGGACTTCCACAAGACCAAGACCAAGTACAACCTTCCAGTGGACATGTTGACGATTGAACTGGCCAAGAAATGCCAGCAGCAAGTGAACGACTTCAACTACAGAACCCACTTGCACCAGTGGACCTGCCTGCCAGACTCCAGTGATGTTGTTCAGGCTAGAAAGGTTTACGACTTACAGAGTGATGTAAGTACAATGCAATGCCGCTTTGACTACATGAAGACAGTCTTAAGATTGATTGAGTCTTTGCAATTTCTGTTTAGCAGTCAGACAAAACTTAACCTACAGTACATGCACAAAAAAACATCAGTATTTGATGAGTTTAAAACTTACATTTGTTTTTTAGGCTGTATACAAAGCTGATATGGAGTGGCTGAGGGGATGTGGCTGGTCACCTCAGGACTCTGTGGATGTCGTCAAAGCTAGAAATGCCCAGGCTATTATCAATGAGAGGCTGTATCGCCAGCCACCAAGCACTGTGAAGTTCACCAGTGTTGTTGACCTCCCAGCTATTGTCCTGTCCAAGCAAAACGCTGTCAACATCAGCGATGTGAGTAAAAGCATCTTTTGGCTCTCTTAACAGATTTCTCTATTGAATTTTAAACTTCAGAGCAAATATTTGTGGATATTAGGAGTCAATGTTCTTGTTTTTTCCCTTTCTCACAGAGGAAATATAGAGAAGTTTGGGATCATGACAAGCTCTCCTTTCACCTGCCACCTAACGCCCCGTCCTTTGAACTGTCCAAGGCTAATGCTGTCAACATAAGCAATGTAAGTCGTCTCATTCAAAGCATTAAAGCAGTTCTGCCTGTTATAAAAATGCTTAAAACTTGACACAAATGTATATGACACAAAAGTTAGTTCTATCTTATAAGATAAATGCATTATTTACTTCAGATGAGATTAAAGGATTTGATGTGCTTACACAACACATTTCAATCTTCTTTGATCATTTTTCTTTTTCTTTGCAGAAACTGTACACAAAGACATGGGATGACCAGAAGGCCAAGGGCTACCATATCAAGGAGGATGCTATCGCTGTGCTGAAGGCTAGAGCTTCCAGAGATATCATTAGTGACGTAAGAAAACGAACGCTTATGAATTGAATTGAATTGAACAGATTTCCAAACGATCCAACTTTCCAACAAACTCTCTTCTTTTCAGTACAAATACAAGACAGGATACCGTAAGCAGGTGGGCCACCACATCGGGGCTCGCTGCATCCAGGATGACCCTCTGATCATGCTGGCTCTGAACTCAGGAAAGATCGCCAGTGAAGTTCTGTACAAGAAGGACTTCAACAAGTCCAAGACCAAGTTCCACCTGCCAGTGGACATGTTGAATCTTGAGCTGGCCAAGAAATGCCAAATTCAGGTCAACGATTTCAACTACAGAACTCATCTGCACCAGTGGACTTGTCTGCCAGACTCCAACGATGTCGTCCAGGCCAGGAAGGCCTACGATCTGCAGAGCGATGTATGCTTATGCTGTGATTGTTTACATATTATTTTTTACAGTGATATTAACAATGATCTAATGTTTTGGGGATCTTACAGTGATGTGAATAATGTTCACTTTTCTCTTATTTTGCTTATTGTGTATAAAGATGTATCATGTCACAGAATAACATGAACAAATCTGCCTGTTTTGTCTCCTCAGGCTGTTTACAGAGCTGATCTTGAGTGGATACGTGGATGTGGATGGGTCCCACATGAGAGTGTGGATGTAATGAAAGTGAAGCACGCACAGAAGGTCCTTGCTGATGTAAGTTTGACTAAAGTTTTTTTTTATAGAGAACAAAAAACTACAATTTTGGAAAAATGTAAGACATAATAAATGTTTGTGTGTCTTTTGCTAAATCCCTGGTTTACATATGTTTTTTCTTGTATTACAGAGAGGCTATCGTGTCAAGTTGGATACGCAGAAATTTGTTGTTCCAACTGACAGAGTGGACATGGTCTGCGCCAAGAACGCTGCTAGCGTCCTCAATGAGGTGAGCATGCCTCTCTGTTATCCAGATGCTAAAAAGTCGGGGGAAATGAACTTCATTTAACGCCAAGAATGACACAACCTTTTAAAGCTTTGGTGTAGCATGTATTCTGAGTTAAAAGTAATACAAGAGGATTAAGAAGAGCTCATAAGGTGTATGAGGAGGGCCTTAAAGCGTGCAGGAAGAGGGGCCTTATAGCACTGCAGGTCAGAGAGCCCAATTACTCTCAGATGTCAACAATACTGCTGAAAGTCAGCCTGGTCAGAGAAAGTCAGCCTGGTCACATAAAGTCAGCCTGGTCACATAAAGTCAGCCTGGTCACATAAAGTCAGCCTGGTCAGAGAAAGTCAGCCTGGTCAGAGAAAGTCGGCCTGGTCACATAAAGTCAGCCTGGTCAGAGAAAGTCAGCCTGGTCAGAGAAAGTCGGCCTGGTCACATAAAGTCAGCCTGGTCAGAGAAAGTCAGCCTGGTCACATAAAGTCAGCCTGGTCACATAAAGTCAGCCTGGTCACATAAAGTCAGCCTGGTCAGAGAAAGTCGGCCTGGTCACATAAAGTCAGCCTGGTCAGAGAAAGTCAGCCTGGTTAAAGAAAGTCAGCCTGGTTAAAGAACATTGCTCAGACTTGTTTAGTGTTTACCTTTGAAAGCATGAAATACACCTTTATACCACTCAGAATGTGTTTTTTCAGCTAAATCATACCACAGAATGGTTGCAAAGTCAGATATCAGGTTTGTTGTTTGCTAAATTTGAAATGTTGTCTCTGCTCAGGCCAAATATCGTGAGGCTTGGCACCAGGACAAGACCAAGTACACAGTATCGGACACTCCAGTACTCGCCACAGCCAGAGAGGTGGCTAAGAACGTTCACCCGGTAGGATAACTCCTCATAGGAAGTATTTTCTACATATTTCAGTTAAGTAATAATACATAATATAATAGACCTTTACTAACAATGTTCATATCTTGTAGCACCTGTACACCAAAGAATGGGACAAGGTCAAAGCCACAGGGTACTACATGCCTGGAGATGCTGTACCAATCAAGCAGTGCATCAGTAATTCTAAAGTTCAAAGTCAGGTACGTAGAGGGGAGGAGTTGCTACTTTTCCTTTTATTACGAGAACGTTGATTTAAGCTGTAAATGTAATTGTAAGCCTTACAAAATGAGAGATAACAACTTCTTTCTGCCATATAGCATAAGTACCTGGATTCATACCGCAAGCAAGTCGGCCACCACATCGGTGCTCGCTGCGTCCAGGACGACCCTCTGATGATGCTGGCTCTGAACTCAGCCAGGATTGCCAGTGATGCTCTGTACAAGAAGGACTTCAACAAGGCCAAGACCAAGTTCAAGCTTCCAGTGGACATGCTGCAGTTTGAACTGGCCAAGAAATGCCAGGTCCAGGTCAACGATGACAAATACAGAACCCGCCTGCACCAGTGGACCTGCATGCCAGACTCTAATGACGTCATCCAGGCCCGCAAAGCCTATGACCTACAGAGTGATGTGAGTGCTGATCCCACTGACCTAGGCCTTTTTTTTTTTTAGATTCGTATGATGATGACATTTAAAATGTGTATTTTGGCTTCTGTTTCTAGCATGTGTATAAGGCTGATATGGAGTGGCTCCGTGGCTGTGGCTGGATGGCAGCTGACTCTGTCGACCACGTCAAGGTCAGGAAGGCCCAGGAGATCATTAACGAGGTATGTTTACTGTGTCATCTTCAGTCTTTTGATTTCATTATCATTCTTATTCTTAAAGCACTTGGACCCATTTTCGTGTTCGTTTTTTGTATCTCACTTTTCTGCTTCTGTAATTTTACCTGCAGAGGCACTACAAGAAGCATGCCCAAGAGTGCTTCAAGAAATTCACCCTGATTGTGGACCGCCCTGAGCTCATCCTGGCCAGGATAAATGCTGCAAACCTCAGTGATGTATGTCAAAAAAATATATAATATTCAAACCATAAAGAAAATGTTTAGAATCAATAAACAAATCTAAATTCTGCTGATTCCTTCCACTACAGCTGAAGTACAAAGAGACATTCAACGCAGAGAAGGGTCAGTACATAGGATCAGAAGACACTCCCCAACTGGCCCATAGCAGAGAGGTTTCTAAGAACATCAGTGAGGTAAAAAAAATAACATTTTTTTAATTCCCATTTGATATTTTTGAAATGTAGTAACTGAATGAGACTTCTTTAACTTTGCGCCTACTTTGAATGATTTCAGAAACTCTACAAACAGTCCTGGGATGAATCAAAGGCCGCAGGCTACAAGCTGAATCACGAATACATCCCACTTGTCAGCGGCAAGAAGGGAAGGGAGATCGCTAGTGACGTGAGTGTCTTATATTTCTTTATAATAATGAACTTTGTTTGGCCAAAGCACATGAAGTCTTTTTCTTTTATGTTAACCTTCTTGTGTTTTTTCATCCTGCATCTTACTAGGTCAAGTACAAAGATTTGCATGAGAAGGCAAAGGGTCATTACATGGCTGGAACCCTGGTGGACTTCCCCGAAGTGATGCGCTGTGGAGACCAGGAGAAGAACAAGGGACTGGTAAGATACTGATAACAGTGTGTCTATGTATTATACCCATAGCAATGCATCTGAATGCTCTTGCAATATAAGCAACAGTACAATTAGCGAAACACTTCAATATGCGCAACATGGCGTGCATCAACTTTAGTGAGGAGGGTGGAGACAGCTCTCTCCAATGTTTTGAATTTGGTCTGCAGGAGTGTCAGAGTTACATATTACTCCTTTAAATATTTTACATTTCTCAAAAACACACGATTTGTAATTTGAAACTCTTGTTCATGAGGCATTTCTAAATGTTGTATTACTTTTATGACAAAATCAAGAATTACTGTTGTTATAAAACATTTTTAACAACATCATTAATAACTATTCACGTTGTGGATGTTTTCACAGAGGCTCTATCAGAAGGATTACAATCAAACCAAGACCAAGACCCACCTCCCACCTGACATCATCGCTAACAAGGTGGCCAAGCGTTGCCAGGACATGCTGAGCGATGTCCTCTACCGCACCTACCTGCACCAGTGGACCTGCCATCCTGAGCAGGAGGACGCCATCCGTGCCCGCAAGACCAACGAGATTCTCAGTGATGTAAGTCCACATTCAGTACACATCTTCAACTTAATATACAGGCAGTGTACTCAATAAAAACACTTTTTTAATATGGGATTAGAAAAGAGCGCCTTTCTGAACTTGAGTGGTCGGAGCGGCCACATATAAACGGCAGAGCGCTTGTTAAAAAGACGCTGGGCGCTGTGCTTTTCATCTAGGCGGCTGCTTTCTGCTGCGAACGCTCTCTACTCATTGAAAACAACTGAAAAAAGATGCTGGCGCTGAAAGAAAAAAAAACGCTAGGTGGCCACGTGGCCTTTGTAAATCAGTCCTAGTTATCTGCAAGAGTTTTTACTATGTTCTCCTCATTGTTTTAAATCAAATGTGTGCTCTTTGCTCTTTTCTTTAAATAGGTATTCTACAAGGAGGACCTGACCTGGATGAGGGGTATCGGTTGCAATGTCTGGGACACACCCGATATTATTCGTTCCAAGAAGTCCAACGATCTTCAGAGTGATGTGAGTAAGAAGAAGCCAGATCGCAGGAAATGTTCAGAACTGTTTACTATTTATTGGGGGGGGGTTTAGAATATCTTTGGTGTGTGTAATTGTGATAATTTACCCTTGTGTTTATCTTCTCTTACAGCTGAAATACAGAGATGAAGCGAAGAAAGAATTCAACAATTACTCCATCGTGACTGACACCCCAGCCTATGTGACTGCTGTCCTGGGTCACACCTGGGCCAGTGATGTGAGTGAGATTAACTTGTAGTAAATAGGTTTCTTGCCTGAGTTTTAGAAATACATGTTATCCAGTTAATTCATTTTCCATTCCTTATGAACAGCTCAACTATAGAGAGGCTTACCACAAGGAGAAGCACCTGTACACCACCATCCTGGATACCCACGACTATGCCAGATGCCACGACTTCAAGCACTTCTTCAGCAATGTAAGTAAAGACTCACACACCTCTCAGAATCAAAGGTATCAGTTTTCACATCTGAAATACATGGTGATAATATGTGCTGTTTTTTTTTTTTACGTCAACAGAAAAACTACAGTGCTGCCTGGGACAAAATCAAAGCCAAGGGCTACACGATGCCACATGACTCACACGCCCTGAAACACGCCAAACAGCAGAAAGTCATTCTCAGCAGTGTGAGTTTAACTTTTACTACAACTCTATTAATTGATTAACATATATAGAAGATCTTCAAGAGATAATATGAATACTGTTGCCCCTTTAGGTGAAGTACAAGGAGGATTACGAGAAGTTCAAATCCCTCTACAGCCTGCCCAAGTCTCTTGAGGACGATCCTGGCACTGCTCGCTGCGTCAAGGCTGGAAAACTGGTCCTGGACGTAAGTCAAACTCTGCTGTTTAAAGAAACAAGCAGCTAAAATGCATCATATATATATACATATACATAATGCAAGAACCAAAGGCAAAAAACAGAGAGACTCTGTTGTCCATCTTCACAGCGTCTGTACAAAGAGGACTATGAGAAGAACAAGGCCAAGAACCATATCCCTCCAGACATGCTGGAGATCCTGTCTGCCCGCAACACCCAGTCCACCGTCAGTGGAATCCACTACCGCAAGTATCTGCACCAGTGGATCTGTCTCCCTGACATGCAGGTTTACGTCCAAGCACGCAAAGTCAACGAGCAGCTCAGCGACGTGAGTAACGACACACAGCTTCACACTTTGTATTTGTTATTGCGTAACCTCTGCAGATACAGATTGGACACCTGGCTTCACCTGCATTCTGACTGTTTAATATTTATGATCTTGTTCCCTATAAAATATGAGAATTTCTAGTTCTCTGAAGAAGTACAAACTCAGTGTGATGAGTCAGAAAACCTTTTTACTACGTGCAGCCCGGAGAGAGGACGTTACTTTTGTTCTCTGAAGACAGTCAGGCTCAAACTGCCTTTAAATACAATTCAACAATAGGAATGCAGATTCTTAAGGGCAATCACCTCTCTTGTAAAAAAAAAAGTGGGAAGCCACCAGGTAGCAGGACATCAAAGGGACAGTTAGGAAATCATTAAGTAAAAGACTGAGGATGTTTCACACCTCTGCTCTCAGCTACTCCTGTTACAAAGATTTGTTTTGCCAAAATTCCCTTACATGGTATTTAATATAGAATAAATCAAAAATAGGAACCCAATAAGTGAAAACAAATGTTTATTTTCTGTGCCTACCTGTCTTGAATCCCTTTATTTGGTATGAAAAAGTTTAAACCAATGACTGTAAAACACATCTGCCAACGTCACTTAACTTTTGTTTTCTTTGTTGTCTCTTTCCAGATCTTCTACAAGGATGACCTGAACTGGCTGAAGGGTATCGGCTGCTACGCCTGGGACACACCAGAGATCCTCCGTGTGAAGAATGCTGGAGATCTTCAGAGTGAGGTGAGCCCCTTTTTAAGATATTTCAAATCATTATCACTATCATCATCATTTCCCTAGCCAGGAAGTCTTCCACAGAGCTTCCTTACCAGCTGGCGCTATAGCAGAAGTGATGTTGATGGTCTATTGTATTCCTTTTTGTTTTATTCCAGAACAAGTACAGAGCCAAGGGAATCGAATCTTTCAAGGAATACTCTGTGGTGACAGACACTCCAGTGTATGAGACAGCCAAGCAGAATGCTCAGAACCTGAGTGATGTAAGTGACCCTTTAAATATTCTTTCAATCTTTGAAAAAAATCATGACCTTTACATCTCATCTTTTTTTTCTCTCTCTCTCTCTGTCTTCAGCTGCACTATCGCTATGACTACAACACCAACATCAAGGGCACCAGCAACACGCCTGCTGTTACCATCGAGAGCGAAAGGGCACGCTTGGCTAACTACATCCAGAGCGATGTAAGATAATATTCCATAATATTTAGTGTACTTGTTTAGAATAGATCAGAATAGATCAGACCTGACTGAGGGGAGGGAAGGCTGTTCCACAAGCGTGGAGCCTTGACTGCAAAGGCTCGGTGGCCTTGAAGTTTATAACGGGGATGAGGTACAGCCAGGAGGCCCATGTTTGAGGATCTGAGGGGCCTGGCCGTTGTGTAGGGGCGGAGGAGATCAGTAATATATAAGGGTGCCAGGCCATTTAGTGCTTTAAAAACAAACAAAACTTAAAATCAATTCTGTGACGTATTGGCAGCCAGAGGCCGGAGGCTACAACAGGGCTGATTAATAGTATGAAAGTCTTATTTACAGTTGTAACAGCAGCCTCTACGTTTTTATTCCTTTCAGAAGTTTGAGCAAATAGTTCATACACTTCACACTGAAAAAAAGATGAAGAGATACTCACAGGAAATGATGATGTCACAGCAGTTGTAATCACATTCAGGACACCACATGTCACGCTAAACAAAACAAAAATTAAGCACTTAAAAGTAGAATAAAAAAAACTAAACATACGTTTCTAGAAACAGAATGAAAAACACAAATCAGATTACGCAGATATATGAGGATAATAATACATCATGTGAACAGAAGCGGCTTGTATGTACAACTGTATGTATCAATACAACCATATGTAAGTGTTTCTTTCATGAATGGGCCGTAAAGAGATCTCAACCCATCTTGACAGTTTACTCTGGTTTTTGCTGTTTTTGTTTCTTCAATGATATGAACTCACAGATCATAGAGAAGAATCCAAAACACAGAAGAAGAAAAAACAAACATAGAAAAGCAAAACACAAGAGTGTTATTTCATACTTTATTACTTTTAAATTAAATTTAGTAAATATTAAAATCTTTTATCATCATTCATATTTTAAATGAGGCATAAGCTGTGGTAAGGACTCCAACATGGCGACTCTATAGGAAATATGGTTGTTCCAAATATGTTTAAAAATCAGTCCAACACAAACAAAAATGAATGAAAGGACCCATTTTTACAGGATTCTGTTTCCTGTCATGTCATGTCGATGTTTTGACCGTATTCGTTTTCTCTTTTGGTATACTTGTGTCTTTGAAGCTGAAATGCATCCTTTCTCACCATATTGTCTTTCCCCCTTTTTTCAGAACTTGTACAAGGAGGCCAATAAGAACTTCATGCCCACTGGTTACTCGCTGCCCAACGACACGCCGCTTATCAAGCAGGCGAAGATGAACAGCGTCGTCACCAGCAATGTAACTCCTTCTCTGTCTTGTGTCGTACAATTATCCATTTTCTCAAACAGCCGTTTAACCTTTTTGCTAATATCGCTTTGACGTTCGTGAGTAATATTCTACTTTTATGTGATTAGGTGAAGTACAAGGAGGCCTATGAGATGACAAAGGCCAAAGCATACACTCTTCATCCAGAGGGAGTCAACTTCGTCAACACAAGAAAGGCTAACATTATCAACAACAATGTAAGATGAGACACAGCTGATCATGCCACCGTGATGGAGAGCTTTTATCAGATACAGCAGTCTCATATTTTACCTTCTTCCCTGTCCCAGCGTCTGTATCGTGAGGACTACCACAAACAAAAGGACAAGATCCACACCACCTACGACACCCCTGATATCAGACAAGTCAAGATGAACCAGCAGCACCTCAGCGAGGTACGGAACTTTTCCCACACAATTTATGCATTTTAAGTTTCTATTTTTATTCACATAGCGTGATGGAGTTGAACACTTTGCTCTACTTATTCCACTTTCCTTCTCATCCTAGTTGTGCTACAGAGAGAAATACTACAACACCAGAGGCCAGCTGATCTCTTTGCCCATTACGCCCCAGCTGATGCACTGCCACCATGTCAATGAGATCACCAGCGAGGTATGTGTTGACAAGAGACCTCAACGTGAATCACTTTGAATCTTTATTTGAAAAATGTCACTAACTTAATTTTGTGTTTCTAGCTGAAATACAAAGAGGACCTGATGTGGATGAGAGGCATCGGCTGCTTCTTGTACAACACCCCAGAGATGGTCCACGTTCGCAACATCACCCAACAAAGAGTATGTTCTTCCTTTGGCATTCATACCGCTATCATTCAATGTCATTTACACAACCAATTTCTTGCACTGACATCAGGATCCATTATGTGGTCTGTTTTTCACGATTTACAGGTGAACTACCCGGTGGAAGCTAAGAAAAACTTCGCCAACTTCTCCGTGGTCCTGGACACACCAGAGTACAAGCGTGTGACTGAGCTGAAGACCCACATGAGCAACGTGAGCTTTTAAAAAACACATTTCATGAGTAATTGTGGAATTACCAGGTGTCAAAAGTAGCTTCAGTAGCGTAGTTTTTAAATAATGTCTCCCTATTCTCCCTGAGAATTAAACTGTTTTTTCTCCTCCATCTATTTTCAGATGATCTACAAAGCCCAGAGTAAGGAGGAGATGGCTAAGGTCACCACCACGTTGGACTCTGTGGACATCAAGAGAGCCAAATGGGCCCAGCAGCTGACTAACATTGTACGTTCATTTAAGCCATAACAGATGTTGGGTTTTTTTACACACATTTTTTCCTGTTAAACCAATTATTGTTGTGTGGTCTGTTTCTCTACAGTTCAAGTACAAAGACCTGGCATCTAAGGAGAGGGCCCATTTCACCCAGGAAATTGAAACTCCGGTTATGGGCCATTCCAGGAAAATGAAAGTGGTCCAGAGTGACGTAAGTCCTGCTAAACACATGTAAAAAAACGTAGAGAGCTCAGTTATGTGACATCAGTCGTAAAATACTGTCTCTTTTATATCTTCCCTCAGAACAAATACAAAGAGCAGTACGAGAAGATGAAGCACAGATACACGGCCATTGCTGATACACCTATCCTGATCCGTGCCAAGAAGTCCTACCTCCAGTCCAGCGATGTGAGTACTAGCTAACCTTCACAGGAAAACAATAGTATTTATAAAAATGACATTAAACACTGACGGACGTACGCTTTTTCAATTTGAACTGTTTTTGGATTGGAAAATCTTTATTGTCCCGAGGGGCAATTTGGTTTGCAACAGACGTCCATACAGGCAACACTCATCCTAAAAACAGCACAAAGACATACATGCATATAAAACATAACTACCATGGATATCATCATGATGAACGTGAGTGAGATAAGGGACACAAACACCAACACTACATAGTATAAGTGTACAGGCAACAATGCCTACAGCTTATGAAAAACCTACCTGCTGATGGGACAAACGACCTCAGGTATCTCTTAGATTTGGCCCTCCTAGCACAAGTCGATCTCCTCCCTGTCGGCAGAAGTCTAAACTCTGCATGCAGAGAATTGCTGAGAGTCTTCCAGGATGCCATTTGCCTTCTGAGTGGCTCTTCT
Organism: Tautogolabrus adspersus; assembly: GCA_020745685.1. Taxonomy (NCBI): domain Eukaryota; kingdom Metazoa; phylum Chordata; class Actinopteri; order Labriformes; family Labridae; genus Tautogolabrus; species Tautogolabrus adspersus. The sequence continues at coordinate 5,027,164 of CM036548.1, read as the reverse complement.
TTTAAAAATATGGCCAAGATCATTCAAGTCAACGGTTGAATGATCTGTTTGAATTTGTAGATAAGTAAGGCCATAATAGGAGGCTCTGATGTATTCTGAGCTGTAGCCTCTAAAACATGAAATCAAGGCTGTAACTGCACCTGCTCAGAAGTTCATCAGCAAATCGAACATTTTTAAAATGTTTAATAGTCACGGCGATTTCTCTAGCAAACTGTAAACTGTACCACAAACAACGTTCTACTTTCTCTTTTTGTGTTGCTAAAAATACCACTGTCTATATCGCAGTGGATCATCTTGTTTTTGTTTTTCTTCAGCTGCGTTACAAAGAGACCTTTGAGCTCTCCAAAGGTCACTACCACACAGTCAAGGATGCCCTGGACATCACCTACCACCGCAGAGTCACAGATGACATCAGCGAGGTCAGTGATGAAATTATCTACTGGATTATTTGTTGTGATTTTGTTTTCATATTTTTTTACTCCCATTAGTACATTTGTATTTTTTTTTACTCTATTAACTTCCTTATGCATTTTTCTCTATTTCTCTACCTCAGGTTAAATACAGAGAGAAGTACATCAACACTCTGGGAACATGGAAGTCCATCCCCGACCGTCCCGAGTTCTTCTTCAGCAAAATTGCCAACGATAACGTCAGCAGCGTAAGTACTGTCGACATGCATTCCAAAATCGATCATATTTCCCACAGTATGAAGAAGGGTGTTTAGTATTATTGATGGACTATTTAACACTTGAATTGAATCGCTTCTATGTTTGTCCACTTTAGATCAAATACAAGGAGGACCTGGAGTGGCTGAAGGGTATTGGCTGCTTTGTGTGGGACACACCTGAGCTGGTGCGGGCTGAGAAGAACAAGACGTTGTACAGCGAGGTGATGTTTCTTTGTCAAAATCAATCTAACAAATGTGCCTATGAATCCAGTATTGGAATAGATGATCAATGGAGTTTTTACACTTTCTGGATGTTTCTCATGATGGTTTGATTTCTTGTTAACAGAGACTTTACAAAGCGTCCTTTGAGAAGATCAGAGGCAACTTTAAGTATTCCTGCGACTCTCCATTCTTCGAGGCTGCCAAGAATGCCTCCAATCTCATCAACGACGTGAGTTCCTTCATTTTTTAACCCGAAGACAGTTAATGCAAAATAAACATATTGTTTACCTATTTGTAAAGTTGATAATATTTCTGTCCCTGGATGCTATAGCAGTTTTGAGGTAAAAAAAAAAAAAAAAAAAATGGTGTGAATTTGTACAAATACAAGAATGTGTCATTAATGTTTATGATCAGTTTTCCTAAAAATTTGTTTATTGTTTTCAGCTGATTTTTTAAACCTTCCTCTTTCTCCTTTAAAAGTCCTTTCACATGACAGTGCACATTGTTTTCTGGACATTTGTCTTTAACTACCTTCTGACGTTCTGAGCAGAGAGTCTACAGAGCTAGTTACGAGAAGAACAAGGATAAGTTCACCATTACTACAGAGGATCCTAGATACCTGCTGGCCAGGGCGAACAATAAGATGAGCCAGGTAAACGTCCTGGTCGTGCTGTACGGCCGGTCTGCACCCCTCCGCTGCAACCTCCAGTCTGTTCCTCCAGACCTCTCACACTAGTGCATGAGGTCGCTGAGTGCCCGCTGATGGTCGTCTCCGCATGTCTAAGCTGACGAGATATATTTTTCTCTCTCTTTGTCTTCTGGTTCGACAAACACAGGTTGTTAAAACCAGCCACTCAAATAGCAGCTGGAACACTGTCTTGAGTGAGCAGGACTCTCCTTTATCTGTGCAATCAGAGAGACAGTTGAATTACTTACTTACTTACTGATAATCAAAAAAAACATTTATAAAATGGCAATAGTGAAGATGATGAATTCTGTCACTCTGAAAGCACAGATGAGGACAAACAGCTCTTTTGTCACACTCGGATCTCCGGAGTTTGCCTCCAGTCCTCCCAGTGATGCTGCTGTTTCTCACATGTCCTCAACTATGGCATGCTATGTGTGTGTGTGTGTATGTTGTTTTGTGTGGACAGGCAAGGTATAAATCCAAAGCTAAGGAGCTGCTAAAGAGTGGCTGCAACGAGCTGCTCCGCCCTGACATCCTCACAGCCCTTTACTCGACTACGTTAGGCAGTAAGGTAAAGAGCCACAGAGTGGTGAACCATGGTTACTTTCATCCCTGTCCACAAACAAGCAGAGACTGGGAGTTCAGGACTGACCCTGCAGTCATGTGATGCTGAAAATAGGCTAAGCGGAAACGCAGAATAGCAACTCGACACTTCAGAAAATCCTTAGTCTTCCTACTTGCCAAGTTAACGTCATATTAAGCAGAGAGGAAGATCTGTTGTGATGGATCATTTTAATTATTGACATGTTTCCTACTGTATCATGTTATTTGTAATATAGTAAAGGTTTGTAAAAGCCTCTTAATAATAGCATTAACCCTTATGAAAGTCAGGTAAAGCAGAATTATTTTAGTTAAAGGGATGGTACTGGTGCAGCAACAGGTCTGCAACAATTCCCACAAATACTGGAAACGCCTTTTTGTTTGAACACTTAAAAGAATTAAACACATCTTCGTTTTAACTTCCATGAGGTTTTCTTCAGGTGAGGTTTTGAGCTCACAAAAACACGTCCCATTTCTGCAATAGGAGCATTAGAGGAGCCAGTGAGTGCAGGGTTACCGTCATATACATCTTACTCCCTGCTGTTTGTGGACAAGGCATCATGACATCCATCATCATCTGTGGCAAGGTATCATCTAATTCATCGGTTCATCCCGTTTAAACTCCTTCCCACCTTTCAACCTTTTTCAACTTTCAACATGGTTTTAATATCCACACATCCCACTGTTCTCATTCATCCTGTAACCCTTTCATCACTTCTCTTCATGCCTCACAAATTACTGAACAGTTCATTCATCTTCAAATGCAGTGAACTCGTTTCCCTACAACTCACCGACAAACCTCGAGCAAGAGAACTGTACCATCACAGAAGCTATAAGTCATGCATTTCTCTGTCAGTTTATTGGAGGTTTCTTTCCATTAGCTTTTATTTAAAATCCTTCCTTTAATCCCAAAGTCAACATTTTTGTGTTCTCCGAAGTGAGCTTCGAATTAACCAATCAGTAAGCACGTCAGTGACCTCGCTGGTCAACGTGAACTACGAGGGCACTGCAGACTTTCAAGACTAACCAGAGGTAGCACTTGTCCTTGTCCCTCTATGTGTGTGCATGTTTCATGAAGCATGATTTTATAAACATTTGCATTGCACTTCACCCTTTAGACACATTGTGCTACTTCCATTCAGTAAAAAGATAGAAGATAAATGTTTGCTCAGAGGTTTCTGACTGATATCTGTCCAAGAAAAGCAAGAACAGTAAATGAAAAACAGAAGAATGACTTTGTTTAACTTCAGAGATTGATTATTTAATGATAGAAACTAACTGTTAAAGTCAAATGTAGTTTGTAAAATTGGCTTTGAGAAGTATATTTAAATGTAAGGCTAAAACAACACTTCTTATGTCTTTAGCTTCTATAGATGTACACTTTGCTTTTGTCTTATCAGAGATACTTCAACATCTGTTTTCAGGGATTTATTCCCTCTTTCTTGCACAGTTTCTTCTGTACTTAGACTACATAAGTTTTAAGCTAGATGAATCATAAAACACATCAACAATTAGCAAAATAACTACAACAGAAAACTTACTGAGAGGGATGCTAACTTGCTTTTGTGTTTGCACGTCACCCTCCTTCATCAGTGGAGGTACAGGGAGCAGTATGAGCGTGCCAAGGACAAGTTCACGTCTATTCTGGAGACGCCCGAGTATGAGTCCCACAGACGCAGCAAGAAGATCACCGATGTAAGTGTTTCGTTTTTACAGTCAAAAGCATTTCTGTATGTTTATTGTCAATAAGTCTTTTGAGCTGACTATGACTATGTTATGATGATCATTCCTCAGATCATCTACAAGATGGAGTACAACAAGACCAAGGCAAAGGGCTACACCTTGCCTTATGACACTCCATCCCAGCAGCACATGAAGAGGGTCAAGGAGCTCACAAGCAACGTAAGTCCAACTCTGACCGGATTCTTTTCTTTCCCCGAGTGGCAAAAGAAGCCAAACTATGACGTTAATTTGTGTGCTTGATGTGTGCTTTTCATGCATCCTGCAGCTGAAGTACAGAGAAGTGTATGAGAAGAGCAAGGCCCAGATCAACATAGACCCTGAGGCTCATGAGATCCGTGCTGCCAAGGAGGCCTACAAGAACATCAGCAACGTAAGTGTCTTTAGTGACAGTCCAAGGAATCGTCAATCACTCTCTCTTCATTGATGGATTTCAGTCTAACTCATTTCTTTGTTGTTGTTTTTTTAGCTTGACTACAAGAAGAAGTATGAAGCCACCAAGAACAAGTGGATCTGGACCACAGACAGACCCGACTTTATCAATGCTGCCAAGAACTCCCTGCAGCAGAGTGATGTGAGTCCATGCTTCTATGAACGTGTCATTCATACTTTATTTAAACAACATCCAAAGGTGTTGCTTTAACTTGGCTCCCATTGTTTGGCCCACAGGTTGAGTACAAGTATGACAAAGAGATGATGAAGGGCTGTGTGATTCCTGTAACTGACGACAAGCTCACCCTCCTGAATATGAAGAATGCGGATTTGGCCAGCTCAGTAAGTTTTAAAAATTCCTTTATCACTAACTCTGGTGGTGAATTGAGACGTCTTCTCTTTAAGAGAATCGTGACATTCACTGGCATCTTTTTACTCACAGAACTAACTTATTACTCAGATGGGCTTTATCTGACACTCTCTCCGATCTGGTTACTGTTACATGTTTCTTCAGTTAAGAAATGGAAATGGGAAAGTCTACGTTTTGTCATGCTGCATATTTGACTCCTGGACTAGGATACAGCAGCTCCTTGAAGTCAATGCACTTTAACCTTTTGGACTATTTAGACATTCGATTTCTGACTTCCCAACCTCTATTTATAATTGTTTTACAAAAGTGTGCTTTGTTTATTTATGTATCAGTTTATAGTGTTGCCCTGTAACTGGGGCGGCTGTGGCTCAGTTGGTAGAGTCAGTCGTCTCTCAACTGGAAGGTCAGGGGTTCGATCCCCAGCTCCTGCTGCCACATGTCCGATGTGCTCTTGGACAAGACACTTAACCCCAAGTTGCTACTGCTGCTTCAGAGAGGGCGTATCAATGTGTATGAGTATATTAGTTAATACTGATGGTCACTTTACACAGCAGCCTCTACCATCAGTGTGTGAATGTGTAGGTGCGACCTGCGGTGTTAAAGCACCTTGAGTAGTCAGAAGACTAGAGAAGAGCTACACAAGCTCAAGTCCATTTACCATTTATCTCCCAAGTATCAATAAAGGTTGATTGATTGATTGATTGATTGATTGATTGATTGACAGATTAACATTTTATCAATTAAACTCGACTTATCGCTGCCCTCCAGGTGAAGTACAAAGAGAAGTATGAAAAGGGGAAGGGTCACTATGTGCCTGTCAGTGACACTCCTCAAATCCTCCATGCTAAGGCTGTGCGCACTCTGGCATCAGAGGTAAGTATCAATCAGCAAAAAGTCTACCAGTTTTGTATATCTTAGAATTCTCCACATGCTGAGAAGTAGAAATATCACATCAAATGTGTTTTTTTATGATTTGAATGTGTTACAACTTCTTCATTTTCACCCTCAGAGCAAATACAAGGAGGCCAGTAAGAAGGACATGCAGTCGGGCTCATTCACCACCCTGTCTGAGACTCGTGACACAGTTCACAGCAAGCAGATCAACAAGCTTATCAGCGGGGTACAACTTTCACATTTTTATTTTTTACAGAACCAGCTCCACCTTCTCATAATCCTGATTTATTCTGGTGCCACTTGCCTTAACGTTCCTTTCTCTCCTTGCAGAAACTGTACAAAGCCAAGTTTGAGAAGGAGAAGGGCAAGTCGATCTATAACCAGATGATTGTTCCACCTGATGTTCAGCACGCCATTGATGTGGCCAAGAGTCAGAGCAATGTGAGTCGTCTCCACAATGAGGCTAACATTTTTTTACAGCATACGTTCTCCACAATGTGACCGTTTTGCAGCCTCTTACGTTTGTCTTTAAATGTGAGTTAGCCACTTATTACTACGTGCAAATATCTGTCTGCAGGTTTCCTACAAGAAGGACGCCAAAGCCAACCTGCACTACACATCTGTGGTGGACCGTCCTGACATCAAGAAAGCTACCCAGGCTGCCAAACTGATCAGTGGGGTAATCAACAAGTTTGTTCATACAACCAGTTGATTAGCCTAAAACCTGTCCTCCACCAGGGGAAGGATTTGCAGCATCTGACCACGCACATTCCTGATGTTCACTTCCACAGAGAATCATTTAAATTAATTCACACTTATTAAAGTTATATTTAATGAAATGAACAGAAAAAAAGCCCAAAAATAAATGTATACCATCCACACTATTGTTGAAAACAAAATAGAAGGCTTTGAGCCAAAGGTGAAACTACAAAATCTCATGATCTATCTAGCTAAGTTTTTTCATGTTCATCTGTTCAACTTCTTGTTTTTTTTTGTCTCTTCAGATTGGCTACCGTGACAAAGCCCGTGAGGAGGCCAGTCGTGGAGGTTCTCTGGCCTACCGCCCAGACATCGCTCTGGCCACTGAAGTGTCCAAACTGAACAGCCAGGTACACCAGGCTGTTTTATCCCCTGGAAAATGTTTCCTTTATGTGTTTTACAAACAAGATGGCTTGAAAGAGAAAGCCATATTATACCCGGACATCACCATCAGAACATTTGCAGACTTGTATTGCTTTGGTAGACGCTTAGCAGTAGGCCTAATGATACTACTAGCAGCTCTTCCATAGCGCTTTCTTTGCCATCCTGCATTATAATCCACGCCTTAATCTGTCATTATGACGCCATGAAAATATATTTACATGTTTAACTGCTCATATCATTATTCATGTTCCCTCCCCATCCTTAATCCTGTCTTCTCAGCCTGTCATTCTCCACTTTCCTCTCCTTACTCCTCACCTCTTTCCTCCCGTTTCCTCTCCTTCCATAATGTCCAAGTCTGTGTGTTCTCATCCATTCATCTCACTGCGCTTTGTAGGTGGAGGCCAAGCCCTCCCTCCATGGAGCAGCTTCCTATGATACCCCCCAGATGCGCCACATTAAGAAAATGAGTGCCGTGACTAGTGATGTAAGGAGGTTCATGCCCTGAAACTGAAGGGCTGTAACTATATGTCTGTCTAATTTGAACTGTTGACATCTGATTTTACTAAAAGGTTCCTTGAGACAAATATGTGGAACGATGATGACAAAAAACATTTGGTTCAGATTATCAAATCGGCCAAAATTATGATTTCGATTTGGCTGCAGCCTTGCCTCTTGAAGTGAATCCTTGTATGCATCCTCTGCTCTATTGTTTGCTTTACAAGCTTTGGCTCATTGCTGGACTTAGGCAGACAATCGATGCATTACTGCACTGGTGTAAATACTGTTTGTTAATGAATCTTAACTTATTTTGTTTGAATGTTTTTATCATTTTCTAACCTTTTCCTTAATTACTCAGCCCGTGGAAATGTAAGACTTTTTCTATGATGAACAAGCATGCATTTGAATGCTTCTCCAAAGTGACTTGTCAATCCAGCAGGAAACCATGCCGAGTGATACCTTAATGACACTTGCTGCTGGATTCACATGTTTGTGTCCAAGAATGATATTGCTTTGTCGTACCTACTTTTTAAAACTAGGTTATCTTCTGATTGACAAACAGCTAAAGGCTTCCTTTGACCCTGACCCCCCACATACTCTCCCACCTCAGCCCAGTGGCGCTGCTTGTCAACAGGCAAGGCACGCAACTGCTTGGGGCCCCAGGCCAGTAGGGGGGCCCCAGAGGGCTGAATGTGCAAATTTTGCAATGACAGTAGAAAGCCTCTCGCCTGGGCCCCAACAAACCCTAGAATCGCCACTGCCTCAGCCATATATATTTAATTATATATGAACGCCATGTTTTAATGCTGATCACAGATCACATTCAAACAAATTGCAGAGTCTTCACAGGGTCAAAAATATAACACTTCCAGGCACAAACTTTTGAAGAGCATCTTGCAGGATTTTCCACATGTTGTTTTGAGTGCTTATAGGATAACTGAGCAGTGAACCCAGACAACAACTTCATTCTTCTGCAGTTATGTTTCATGTATAAAAAGGGATGTAAACTAAACGATGAGTGCTAAATCTGCAAAGCATACAGTGTACAGAATGTCAAGCTTGTCCACCAAACAATCTTTCAGCAGTCTGAGTTACTCATCCCTTTTTATACATCATTACAACAAAAAAAGCACTGTGTTGTTCTTTAAATGTTTCCAGTGTGATGGAGTCTGTCAATCTCCGGCTGATTTTGATATTATCAATGCTAATATTTGACGCTAACATTAACTTGCATCCCATCCAAACAGCTGAAGTACAAGGAGAAGTTTGACAAGGAGATGAAAGGAAAGAAACCACAATATGACCTGAAGGATAGCAAGATTTATCAGACTTTGAAGGATGCCAGCGAGCTTGCTAGTGAGGTAAGTTCTCACGTAAACAACTTGTCTTGTTTCCATGCTAGAAAACATCATTATGAGGAAAGGATGTATTGATAAATCAGCAACATAAACATTTTGAGCATTTACGAGTATGTCTATGAACACCGTCTGCAGGTGAAGTACAAGGGTGACCTGAAGAAGATCCACAAGCCTGTGACTGACATGGCCGAGTCTCTGTCCATGCAGCACAATCTGAGCACCAGCAAGCTGTCCAGCAGCGTAAGACATTATAATCAGATTCAACCCTCTCACACGCTTCTATGTCAGTGAACTGTCCTCCTGCGGTTCATTGAAATGTATCTAACTTCACGAGTGTCCATCATAATCATCCATTTCACCATGGTAACACTGAACATCCTGCAGATTATTCACCATCCTATATGGACTAAACACTAATCTACATAATCCATTACTCTGTGACCTCATCTGGTGGTGACCCTTACCCTCCTTACCCATCACGCTTTGACCTTCTCATACTATCATCTTCTGTAACCTCCACTCCTTCGCTCTGTCAGTTTGAGTCATTTCCTCTTATAGATCTTAAAAGCTAGTCATTTAACACAACTCCCTTCCTTTCCTCTGATTCCAGATTTTCATTTTTCACAAATTTTTAACAACCATATTTCACTTTTTCCCCTCATTTTTTCATCCCATATTTTCTGACATTGCTAAAAGCTTCTTTTTCTTTTTTTTTTACAATTATAATGTTAATATTTTATATCTTTAAGTTTTTTTTGTACTATGTACTTGAAGGGAGTAGCTATATCCCGACATGTGCTTTTTTTGATTCTTGTTTGCTGTACTGAGCTGTCTTCCTTGACTGGGAATTCCCCTATAGTACTGCTACAAGAAGAAGTTTGAGGATAGTAAGGGTCACTACCTTATGATCGCTGACACACCAGAACAAATCCATCACAAGGAGGCTACTGAACTTCAGAGTAACGTAAGTGGTGCAAACACTGGGGGTCAAAACACACTCCACGTACACAAAAACACTGCTGTGGGTTTCAGCTGTTTTACCATTTTCTTATTTAACAAATGTTTGTGCAATGTTTAAAAATCTTAGAATTTAATCTCATGCACTTACAGGAGAGGTGTTTTGCTTTGATATGTGAATAATTTGTGTGGGACAACATCAAGTGGTGATACAATATTTTACATTTTCCTGCAATGTGAGTAAATGCAAAAAGAAATATGCAAGGGGACGCCGGTAAAGCAGACGCATCATCTACAGAGGCTCCAATCCTCGTCGCATCGGCAGCTGGTTTACTCCCCAGCCTGAGCCCCTTCGTGTATCTCTCCTCCTCTCTCTCCTCCCCACCATTCCTGTCTCTCTTCAGCTGTCCTGCGTAACGAAGGCCTTAAAAATCATCTTTAAAGAAACAATAATAATACTAAAAAGAGGCACAGAAATCTGCGACTGAAATAAAATTATTTCTCAATCTTAAGAAAATGAAAATGTTCTTCAGGAAAAAGTTTAACACCACTTGTTTTGTTCTTTAAATGACCACAACAGGATTTTTTTTTAGATTTTTTTTTTTTAAAGTAAGCTTCAAAAGGGGCGCCGGTGGACTAGTGGTTAGTTCATGCGCCCCATGTACAGAGGCTGTCGTCCTCGAAGCAGGCGTCTAAGATTCAAATCCGGCCTGAAGCTCCTCTCCTACATGTCACTCCCCACTCTCTCTCTCTCTCTCTCTCTCTCTCTCTCTCTCTCTCTCTCTCTCTCTCTCTCTCTCCCTGATTCCCGACTCTACTGCCCTGTCTCTCAAAGAAAGGCATACAAATACATCTATAAAAAAAGGTTAAGCTTCAACTTATTTTCACTGTGTTGCTGTTGCCCCTTTTGCAGTTGTCAAGTGTTGTTGACAACTGCAAGAGGGGCAAATTCTATCTTCATTAACGTTGACACATAAGGTGTTAAATTACACAACTCAAACTTAGAGTTTCTGTTTGATAACCTTTTCATTCTAAAACACCAGGCAGTATATAATGTGAATTAAATGAACTGAATGTTGATACTGATGTTACAATTCAACAGTTCCAGTACATGTTATGGAGCCGATGTGTTGATGAGTTTGAAGCTGATGTTGATTTCCAACTCTTGTCCCTCTAGCTTTTATGTGTACAGTTTGATTATGTTAATAATGAGCTTTAAATCTCAGAAATTCACAATACACTACAGATAAGAAATTACACTACATAGATACACATGCAACATACACTGATAAGTCTTGGTAGTTTAAGTATACTATAGTAATACAGCTCTGAATGCTTTTCAAACTACCCAAAGAAAACATTTGACATTGAATGTATGTGGTCTGTTCCAGGTGAAATATAAGGAGAAGTATGAGAAGGAGAAGGGCAAGGCAATGTTGGACTTTGAGACTCCCACATATGTGACTGCTAAGGAGGCCCAGCACATGCAGAGCCAGGTAAGCACGATGTCTGCGTCCCTCTGGGCTTCAAACGGCTTCAAACGTTAAACACCTTCCATGACAAGCTTCTCTCTCAGGCGGAAGACTCCTCGGTTCCTGCTAGATTGTTTTGTAATTCTTGTTGCTTTACATCGATATGCTTCAGCTGTGTGGAGGTCCAGCTATTGCTTACGAAATGTATCCAACGTTTTTCACATTTTACAGTGCCTTAAATGCCAGTTTACTCAGTAAGGACAGTGTTTTAGTTCAAGCATCAAGAGCTCTGTTTTCTTTCTTTCATTTATGAAAAAGCTGAAAAGCTAACTAGCTATACCTTGAAAAACAAACAAACTGGTAGACAGCATTGTAAAATGTGTTTAAAAAAAGGGCACCTCAGGTACTGTTGCAACCTTATACTGTGAGTTCAGACCACTCTATCTTACTCCCATGCTGCAGAAAGGACACAGGTAAAGTATGTGTTTCTCTCAGAATGCAAAACTTTCTATGGAGCCTATAGATGAAATGCTAAAGTTTAAAGGACAGGTTTTTCCCATGTGTAGCCTTTGAAATGCAATAGAGCCTAGATTATATCTTTTACAGCGTTTACTCATCTTCATTTTTATTTTGATACTTAACAAACATTAGAATTGCTACCTTACTCCAAAAAACTACAACATTTTAAAAAACAGAAGGAAACTCTTGCGTGTCAGCCCCTCCATGGATGGAGGTCAGTGCTCTCAGAGAAGGACCGAAGATGGACTCCTTTAGACAAGCAGAACCCAAACAAAGTACTGGAGCACACGAACCACTTACGGCAAATTTATTAAGGTGCAATATCGCACTGTGTCTTCCTCAGAGTCACGCAGTGCATCGAAACGTCCTTTACACCTTAATAAATTTGCCGTAAGTCATTTGTGTGCTCCAGTACTTTCATCAGATTCTGCCTGTGTGAAGAAGTCTTATTATTTTACAAGATATTTTAAACACTCTCATGCACATGCTCAAACTTGTAAAGACTGTACAATCAAAAATGGCGATCATTATAAAGACTATGGTGCCAACCAGGAAAAGGTAACTGCATTGTGATTATGCGCTGCTTGCATGTTGTTACATGTGCTCTGTCTGTCCCCTGTCTGTCTGTCTGTCTCCTGTCTCTTATCTTTACGGCGAATAGAAAGACTATAAGAAGGACTTTGAGGAGAACATGAGGGGCAAGAACCTCTCAGGCTTGGAGGTCACCCCTGCCATGATACATGTCAGACATGCCACCAAAATAGCCAGTGAGGTAAAGGATAGTTTATACCTGACGACCTCCCCTTTTGACCTCACCCTTGATTTATATTCATACTAAATAGAGCCTGATCAATCACTGATTTTTTTAACTGGAAAAAATCACAGATTACCGATGTGGCGGTCTATACAGTGACAACTTTAGATTGGTACTAGACCTTTTCTATGCAATTTTCTGCACCAGTATGACTTTGCAAAGTTTGTCAGAAGGCAGCATCTTTAACAATTAACTTAAAAATAAAAAAAAGTAACAGTGCAAATATACACAAAAAGTTGTATACACATCTCATACGGTGTTGAGAATATTGTAAACTTTGAAGTCAGAGCGCCCTCTGGTGGACAAAATACATATTGAACCATTACCACATCACCCTAAGTATTTTTATCTGCAAAACATGCTCTGACAAAAGTTTTCATTCCACACATATCGCAAAACATAAACACTAATGACTCTAAATACTAGACCGGGGCGTATCGGCTGCTGATATCAGTAATATCAAAATATTGGTCGGGCTCTAATACTAAGTTTACATCATACCCACAATCCTTCCTTCTTTCCTCCTCTACTTTTTTTACCCCCTGGGTTTTCCTTCTATCGGGACTTCTTTTAAGTCCACACATGCAGTTAAATTTGAGTTCCTTTGCATGATTCACACTACAGAGCCATAAACTATTAATGATCCGACATTCATCCCTCTCACTTCTCTTTTTTAAAACTAGTAAACTAATAAATATTATTTTGTTGTTTGTTTTCAAATCTCTATCCACTGATATCTTGGATTCCCTATGTAGCTATCAGGACAACATCTGTAGGTTTACAATTCAGCATGCATGCATGCAATCATTTCAATGATGCAGCAATGTTTTTACTGTGAAATGTTGTCTTGAATCATTTTGTTGTTTTGTTTTTTTGTTTCGTGTTCTTTGTGATAAAGTGACGTTTTCTTTGTCTTTTATCCGGATTCTTGCCAAAGTCACCAATGTCTCCATTCTCTCTTTAAAGATGTGTCTGAAACCTACAGTTCTGTGATAAATAATACATTTAAATCTGAATCTGTCCTTGCTTAAGTTTGTTTTTTTGGAAAGCTTGGTGACTTTGAGCTCAAAAGGGGCAAGCATCAGAACTTGTCTACTGTATTGTTTGTCTTTTATGCTTTGGCCTGCCTGTGTGCCCGTCCTTCTCTGTAGTCTTTCTGTTCTTCTTCCGTCCTGTAGAGAGAGTACAGGAGGGATCTAGAAGAGGGAGTGAAGGGTAAAGGGCTCACTGTACTGGAGGAAACTCCGGAGCTTTTGAGAGCAAAGAATGCAACTCATATCCTGTCTGAGGTACGGCAGACTGGACGTGATGGAAACAGCATCACAACCTCAACAGAGTGCCTTCCCACAATCCCGCTCTTGGTGCATCATCTGCTGAATCCTGTCCCTTTTACTAAGCTTCATGATCACACTAAAAGGGCGGCAGCTGTGTTTGACATGTCCCTGCTTGATGACATCACTAATTTTCCAGCTCTCCTTTTCTGTGACTATAGCCTGACCTTCACCCCTCAACTCTGTTGGATTTTCCTTTGATATTCTTTCATACGTTTGTTCTTTTCTATCTGACAAATACTCAAAAAGTCAACCTCAAATGTACACCATGTCCAAGCATTTTTTTATTTGTTCTGTTTTGGGGTAAATCTCATTCTATCTCCATCCATCCATCCATCCAGCAGCAGTAATGTGGGCAGTGTAGTGGGTTGTCTTGGTAAAGAAGGAGCTGAGCTTGAAGGCAAAGCTTTCGTTTTACTAGTTGATCTACGTTCCAACCTTCGGTCAAAAGCCTGTCATAGTGACCCAAAGAATGAGAGCACAGACGAAAGGGGCCGAATGAGCTACCACCCAAGGGTGGCTGAGCTTAGCCTTGAAGATAGAGTAAGGAGCTCTAGGAACCAGAGAGAGATCAGAGTAGAGCCGCTACTTCTTCACATCCAAAGTAGCTAGTTCAGGGGGTTTTGGCACAGGAAGGCCTTGCTATCCCCCGGGAGGAGCTGGAAAAAAGTTGCTGGGGAGAAGGATGTCTTACTTGCCCCTTATAAGCGGAAGAAAACGGGTGGATGGGTGATGGTGTACAGTTTGCTTTTGTATGTAAGAGCATGTGTAGAGTAGACAAGCAGCCACCTTTAGCTCAGAAGAACTTTAGAAATTCTTCATGCTGTGGTCAAACACACATCACACCGTGCGCTGAAGACTCCAGATTCTTTATTTATATATTTGGTCCAGAGTGCTACTGAGGTTGATTTTAAGATCGCAGCACAGTGGTACCACTTTAAATCTGAAAAGTGTTTTTATGCTAAACCAACTGAAATATTGGATTCTTTAACAACTTTAACAAAAGTGTCAGAAGAAACTTAACACCCACTTTGTACCCAATTTGTTCCTTAAAAATTCATAATTTCTTCTAACCTTTTTTATCTACCAATCCCCCCCCCAGGCCTTTTGGGTTTGCAGCCCCAGCCTCCCCCTGATTTGAATGAGTAGAAATTCTATAATTCACAGTGACTGCTGTTTGCACAGAACAGAGTGTTAATGTTAAACTTTATCACCTGTAATATTTCCAGAGAGAGTACAAGAAGGCCATGGAGCAGGAGATTAAGGGCAAGGGAATGTTGGCTTTGGCTACGGACACCCCAGACTTCATGAGGGCCAGGAACGCTACTGACATCCTCAGTCAGGTCTGAATCTTGTGATTTTTATTTACAGTATGTGATACTCTGGTCAGAATGTGTGCTCACTGACACTTTTCTGCTCCTTAGACTAAGTACAAGCATACCGCTGAGATGGACAGGGCCAGCTACACCTCTGTCATCGACACCCCTGACATCATCCATGCTCAGCAGATGAGGAACATTGTCAGCCAGGTAAAATACTCAAAACATTTCTCGCCCTAAGAGGATGCTTAACTAGAGTATCCCTTTTAATTGCCTCTTTTAGGTCAAAGTTTAATTCAAATGTTGTGTGTTTTGTTCAACAGAAAAAGTACAGAGAGGAGGCTGAGAAGACCATGTCTCACTATGTACCAGTGCTGGACACTCCCGAGATGCAGAGAGTCCGCGAGAACCAGAAGAACTTCAGCACTGTAAGTATAAATGATGAATTATGCTGGTTTAAATTGCATAGCTTGTCTGAGTCTGTTGAAGGTTTGAAGACGTCGGAGCTACATCTTGAAGTTAAGAGTTCTTCCGGTATCTGTTTTGTCTGTGCTCCTCTGTAAAGTATTACCTTCAATACTTTGTTGTTTTATACAGTAAGTTAAATGTCTGGTTTCCTCTCATTTAGAAGAAACTGTTGTCATGTAAGTGTTCAGTGTCAGTCTTTGTCCTCGTAAGTTATTCGTTACTCGAGTATGTGAGTAAAGAAGTGAAAGCTCTCGAGCTAATCCTAGAGGAGCGTTAAGGGACATGTTTGATTTTCTTCTTTATCTTTTACATCTCGTTATATTGTGAAACATTTTAACTGCACTCTGTGTTTCTCTCTCTGTAGCATCAATACCAGAGTGACCATAAAAACATAAAGGGCAAAGTGTCGTCAGTACAGGACACTCCTGAAATGCTTCGTGTTAAAGAGAATACAAAGAATTTCAGCTTGGTATCTACTCCGTATTACGTTTTCTTAACGGTTTCTTATAACACATTTTTTGTCTTTTTTTCTTGATCTTTTGATTTTTCTCATCTATAACAATCCCTGATATGCAGCCCATACTTCTTTGGACCACACTGATTTTTTTATCCTCCATTTTTTAATCTTAAAAATGCAGCACTTTAATTCATGCAACTAACGTTCTGTAGAGTAACACTGACACTGGTTAGCGCAGAGCTTGTGTGTTGTTCAATACTTTGTGGTACTTTTGTTTGTCGTGTACAGAAAAAAGTCGTCCTGTCTTTTTGTTGTGTTCAGTCAAATACAGATTTTGAAGTATAGTTTGGTACTGGTACAGTCGGGTTAACCTCTGGTTGCTGCTTTGATTCCTCCTGCATGTCAAGATTGCGTACAAAGATGATTTGGGAGAAGGAACGGCTTTGCCAGAGACTCCAGAGATGGAGAGAGTTAAACGCAACCAGAGGAACATTAGCACGGTACTCCACAGAGTGACCCCCCTGCCCCCCCCCCCCCCCCCCCCTTCACCTCCTCCTCTGACAGATTCCCCTCCATATTCCCTTCATGACTAGAGTTCCATACTTTAACCAGGCGGCTCCTTAAATGTCACAAAACAATCCTTTAAAATGGCCCTTTACAAGTCAGTGTTTTAGTTTTATGTTATGTTTGATAAGTCAATTAATAAACTAATTTCAGAATTGAACAGAGCCCACAAAGATCCCTCTTTTTGTCCAATTTCATTTTCTGCAGAATAAAAGTTTTTTCCTTCATCATATTCTGAAGTATGTGGCCTCCCGTGTTGGGTCGACATATATTTATGGTTTAGTTGTGTTATATACAGTACATAGAATTTGTTTGCATAATAGATACAGCCACGTTGATATCACTGTTTTAGAGCCTGACATTTGGACAATAAATTGGGAACCAACAATAATCTGTATTTGGTTAAGAGGCTGGTTAACCAAGAGGTCATGTTTAATGATTCTTAAGGTGGCGCCTAGCAGACAGCTAGTGGCGCCTAGCAGACAGCTAGTGGCGCCTAGCAGACAGCTAGTGGCACCTAGCAGACAGCTAGTGGCGCCTAGCAGACAGCTAGTGGCGCCCGCCTCTAACTCAAACAGGCCTTTACATTTGCATTGTTTGAGCATTCAAATTTAAACAGGCAGGTTTTATGTCAATTGAAACACTCTACAGCAGTGATGATAAAATCACAAGAGTTCACAATGTTCAGTAATTAAAACACAAAGAGACTTTGCACCAGTGTTTTCAGAAACAGGAGGAACTCTCAGCCTTGTGATGAAAAGGGACATTAGCTAGAGAGACAAAGACTACTCGGTAGCAAGCTTTAAACATGTTTATTTCTGCAGTAGAGTTAGGCATTTTAACAATGGGTTCTGTGGTGACTGACTCACTTTTAAAGCCAGCCTCAAGTGGCCATTTGAGGAATTACAGCCTCAGTATTTAGACCCTGAGGTTGGAGCTTAGTCCTCCTCGTGTCCACTGGGAAAATAAATCATCCACACAGGTTATAATCGTCATCATTTATTGACACTTTGAGGGCTCTGTGGGATTCTCATATAATATTTATCACATCCAAACTCTGAAGTAATTAACTAAAGTATCATCTGTTTACATTGTAAACACACCGAACTGAAATGTTGATGATCTGTGTGATGCTAGAACGTTTTTGTCAGGTGCTCCTCAGTGTATGTTGTTGTTGTTGTTGTTGTTGTTGTTGTTGTTGTTGTTGTTTTTGTTGTGAATGGATGGACCTGTCTGTGTCTACAGTAAACACTGTGCTTGTTTGTCCCTGTCTCACTCTGTACCTGTGTGACTTGTTCAATGGGCAGAATCAGTACAAGGAGTCTGTGGGTCAAGGCACAGCCATACCAGACCCCCCCGAGATGAAGCGGGTTCGAGAAACACAGAAGAATATCAGCTTGGTATAGGAAAATAAAAAATCTGCTGTGACCCTTATTTTGTCCCCTTACAATCATCTCCAAAAACACCCCCGACCTCCCTCCTTCACTCTAAGACTTTAGTTCAGATTTTTACACCTCCATCTTAACCAACGTTCATAAGTCGTTTATTTTTTTACCAGTTTTTGTGCAGTGACTCTTTTACATCTCTTCAAAAACATCTCCCAAAACACCCTCTGACATTACCGCTCATTTTAAAGTCCTTCATTGTGTTTAGTTCTGGTTTCCCCTCCTCCACCCTAACATACCTTTGTGGATGTTTTTTTAGTGTTCCACATAAAAATAATCCCCTCCCCAAAAAAATGATTTTGCATTTTCTCTTACTTTGTATTTTCAAATTTTGGCATAATGTGTGTGTCACGACCATATCTTACTTTTGTCTCATTCAAAGAATCAATACAAAGCAGGAGTGGGACAAGGCACGTCCGTATCAGAGACTCCGGAGATGGAGAGAGTTAAACGCAACCAGCAGAATATTAGCACGGTACTCCACAGAGTGACCCTGTAACCTCCTTCATCTCCTCGCCAACTAGTCTACCCTCCATCTTCCCTCCTACTTTCTATAGTGGACGATAACCAGACCTCTGTGTACATGTCATCTCTTTGAATCTAACTTTTTACAGATTCTTTCATACACATTTTGTCCCTCTTTTAACAGATTTCATTGAGACCATAATGGCCCCAAATAGATTTTAGAGATGTAGAAACGTTTGTGCCCAAGTTCACCTCTGCAAGAAAAATAGAAAAAGCTTATTGGCAGGAGCATAAAGACCTTCTTGTTGGCACGCTTAAAAGAAATGACTTCCCAGTTTCGTATCCAATAACTTTTAAAATTAGCATTCTCCAAACCATTCTGTAGACGAGTATTAGTCTAAAAGGTTTCGTTCATTTATTCTTTCCTAGAAGCTTTCTTAAGAGGTAATCACCAGAAAAGTTATAAATGCTTCAACCGATCAGAGCAACACATCGTGTGAAGCAGCTGAAGGTAGCAAGGCTAGATAACTATTCCAAGCATTTACTTTACGTGGCATCTAGTTTACAATGAAACAAAGATATTTGATATATCTACAGGGAATGTGAGGGCTCTTTATAACTTTTCACTCCCATGATATTTCTATGAATCTAAAACCTGAATAATAAACTAAATCAAGTATCATCCACTTTTAAACCTTACCATCTCCAAATGATGAAACTACCTCTGAAGTATTTGATAATCTGTGTGATGATAGTTTGATTCTGTCAGGTGCTCCTCAGTGTATGTTGTTGTTGTTGTTGTTGTTGTTGTTGTTGTGAATGGATGGACCTGTCTGTGTCTACAGTAAACACTGTGCTTGTTTGTCCCTGTCTCACTCTGTACCTGTGTGACTTGTTCAATGGGCAGAATCAGTACAAGGAGTCTGTGGGTCAAGGCACAGCCATACCAGACCCCCCCGAGATGAAGCGGGTTCGAGAAACTCAGAAGAATATCAGCTTGGTATAGGAAAATAAAAATCTGCTGTGACCCTTATTTTGTCCCCTTACAATCATCTCCAAAAACACCCCCGACCTCCCTTCACTCTAAAGACTTTAGTTCAGATTTTTACACCTCCATCTTAACCAACGTTCATAAGTCGTTTATTTTTTTACCAGTTTTTGTGCAGTGACTCTTTTACATCTCTTCAAAAACATCTCCCAAAACACCCTCTGACATTACCGCTCATTTTAAAGTCCTTCATTGTGTTTAGTTCTGGTTTCCCCTCCTCCACCCTAACATACCTTTGTGGATGTTTTTTTAGTGTTCCACATAAACGTCCTTTTCATTTGGATATACGTCTTAAAGTCTAGAAAGAAGACATTACCTTCACTTGTAAATGTCGGACAGCTACATTTCAGTCTTAGCAAACATTGTTACCTTTTCAACTTCAACTTTCAACTTTATTGTCCCCGAGGGGAAATTTGTTTCGCAGCCATGTGAAAACAATTTGAAGAAAACAACAACATAAGGAAACACAGGCACAAAGACTCAGACAACAGAAACAACAAACACCTTGAACAACATTAAATACATAAATACAGGAGTTCATCAGGCAACAACAGGAAACTGAGAATGTATAAAAACATCCATAAAACCATCATCAAAACCAGAAAATCCATCATCAATCATCAGTGTCATCGTTGGAGTTCAGAAGCTTCATGGCCTGAGTAATCAAATCATTTTCAGCTCACAACATACACTCGGCTCCTCTCCAATTATAGATCTTCTGCTTTGTCTTACACATACTGTTGCATCTACACAGACCTAACGAAGAATTACCCTAAGATGGAACACAGATTTAACATTATATCACAAAATTACCAAGATGAATGAATTCATGAGAATTCATACTAACACAATTCTATACAACACGATTGGACACAATAGAGTAGGATACGATCAATGCGGGAACATTTGAGGGAATGTGTCTCAGACTAGAATGTCTCCACAATAGTATTAACATCTTCATCTACAGGGAACGTGAGGGCTCTCCCATGATATTTCTATGAATCTAAAACCTGAATAATAAACTAAATCAAGTATCATCCACTTTTAAACCTTACCATCTCCAAATGATGAAACTACCTCTGAAGTATTTGATAATCTGTGTGATGATAGTGTGATTTTGTCAGGTGCTCCTCATTGTATGTTGTTGTTGTTGTTGTTGTTGTTGTTGTTGTGGTGAATGGATGGACCTGTCTGTGTCTACAGTAAACACTGTGCTTGTTTGTCCCTGTCTCACTCTGTACCTGTGTGACTTGTGCAATGGGCAGAATCAGTACAAGGAGTCTGTGGGTCAAGGCACAGCCATACCAGACCCCCCCGAGATGAAGCGGGTTCGAGAAACTCAGAAGAATATCAGCTTGGTATAGGAAAATAAAAATCTACTGTGACCCTTATTTTATCCCCTTACAACCATCTCTAAAAAAAAACACCCCCGACCTCCCTCCTTCACTCTAAAAACTTCTAAAAGTCTTTTGAGTTCTGTTTTTTTCTTTCTCCTCCATCCTCACTGTCATAAGTTTTGGTTTATAACCTCAATATTTTAAAAGCAAATCTCAACAAAATCAAAGTTTTTCTCCACCCCCACCCCCCTTAACTAGTCTTAATGTTTCCCTTATTTTAACATTTTGATTTATGCATTTTATTTTCCTTTCCTTCTCAATTTAAAACTAACCAAATTCCCAAATTTCCTTGAATGAAACTTTAATTTCCTGGGTATTCAAATTTTCATTTCCCATTTTGACATTTCCTCCCTGCCTAAAATTAATCTCATCTTGAGTGTTGTTGTTTTGTTTTTTTCTTTGATATTTGACTTTTTATACGTTCTCGTTCAAAGCTTCAATACAAAGCAGGAGTGGGACAAGGCACGTCCGTGTCAGAGACCCCCGAGATGGAGAGAGTTAAACGCAATCAGCAGAATATTAGCACGGTACTCCACAGAGTGACCCTGTACACTCACCTCCATCCGCCCCCTTTTCCCTCACTCTTCATTCCACCCAAACAGACAGTCACAATAACTCTCCTGAGCCTTCACCACCTCCTGAGATGTCCCAATGTTTATGCTTATCACATCAAACCCACCATGCCGATATAACCCAAATGAGCCCTGTAAGGGTCAACTTAACCTGCTTCTTCATCTCTCAGGGAAACACGTGTGTTTCATATTTGCTGTGATTTTTGGTGCTGTGATGTGTCTCTGTCTTTTTTGTAATTGTCTCTGATTTACCTGCTCTTTCCTGTTCCCTCCACTTTTCTCTTGTACAAAACCCAAATCGTCCGTTGGGTAGATAAAATACAAGGACTCTCCAGCTCGAAGCACAGCTATATCGGACCTCCCCGAGGTGCAGCGGGTCAAACAAACTCAGAAGAACATCAGCTCGGTAGTGGAACGAAACTGAACCAAGTGTGCTCCTAACTGTTGAGAGTGGACAGTAGTGCCCCACATAAGCTTTTCACATTGCTTCTTCCCCTTCCTTCTGCCATCATCTCACCCCCTTCATCACCTCCCACTCATCTCATCCAAGGCACAGACTGCAGTCTCCTGAGCTCCATCCCTGCCATCATCACCGCTTCGACCCTAATGTCGCCTTTAATTTCATCCACGCTTTTCCCACTTTTTTATTTTCTCTTCTTACTTTTTCAAATCATCTTTAATCTTCAACTATCAACCCCTCGAGCTGAATTAAACCCCCCTCTTTAGTGTGTGATCCCCCCGTACTTTCTGTATACAAAACTTTTTAACCTGCAGCCAAGCTTTTTTCCCAAATAAAGCCGCTGCAAAATTAATTTCATCTTCCCAGCATATGACAAGTTAATCTTCTGCTGAAGCGTGACAAGTGTGATTTCTTTTCTACATATGTGTTTCTACATCTGAGATCCTGGCTGTTTGACAGGAGGATGATTCACTCTATAGGACCAATTTCTCAGACACTGCTCGAATGGATCCCAAAAGCAAACAAATGACACACAAGGGAAATTCTCTGAGATGATTTAATCTTGGAACATTTCCTGAAAATGTCAGTATCTGGGTTGATCTGAGTCTCTGAAACCAGTCCTATAGGTGTGTGGTTTGAGTATTGTTCAATGAGTCTGACTGGCCCCTTTGGGTGCTGTGCTTCTGTCCTGTAGGTGTTGTATAAAGACAGTTCCGCCAAGGGAACTCCTGTGGTGTATACTCCTGAGATGGAGCGAGTCAAAAGGAACCAAGAAAACATTAGCTCGGTACCTTCAGAACGACGAGAGCGTTTCTATCTGTACCCCTCGTTAACCCTCTCCTAACTGAGTTGTCCCCTAGATCTAGTTAATTGTATTAATTCGCTCTCTTCTTCTAAATGTTTTAACACCACCAGCTGTGGTATCATCACTGCTAACCTCTCCTGTTGTTAAAATTACTCCACTTCACCCTTCTCTGAAGATTGGGATGTAATTTTGTTTGATTTAATACTTTGTTATAGAAAGCCCTTCCCTCTAATTCATTTGTCTGATATCCCAATAATCCCAGCTCCTTCTGCCAGCAGCTGTGTGTGTGTGTTACCATTTAGCCCCACCTTTTGTGCTGTGGATGCTAACGGCTGCTATATGATGGCTTTAAAGCGTGAAACATTTCTAGATACTCACTGTGTGCCTTCTGTTTCTTCTTCAACCTGACCTCACTTCCCACCAGGTGCTGTACTCTGACAGTTTCCGTAAGCAGGTTCAGGGCAAGGCCGCCTTCGTCCTGGACACACCTGAGATGAGGCGTGTCAGGGAGACCCAGCGCATCATTTCTGGAGTAAGAGTTTCTGTTGTTTTCATTGTGTTGTTGTGCCCTAAGTTTGATTATTACCCCAGGAAATGTGCATTTTCTTTCCTTGATCTAAGAAAGTACTCACCGATTACAGTTGGTTTCCTTTTAAAAGTCTCAGAAGTAAATATATATTTCTCCAGCCCTTCGTTTAACTGTGAGTGAACTCACTGTGGTTGTTGTCTGTGCTGTCCAGGTGAGATACCACGAGGACTTCGAGAAGAGCAAGGGCAGCTTCACTGCCACCACCTCTGACCCGGTGACCGAGCGCGTGAAGAAGAACACCCAGGACTTCAGCGACATCAACTACCGCGGCATCCAGAGACGCGTGGTGGAGATGGAGAGGAGACGTGCCATCGAGCATGACCAGGAGACCACCACTGGTACACTTACAAGCATGTCATTACTCTCGTGCATGTGGAGGTTGTTAATGTCTTGGTAAATGAAGGTATGGACATTAAAGTCAAAATTCTGGTTAAAAAGTATATGTTGTTAAGGATAGATTCCCACAGAACTAGGTCACAGGTTTCATCAGGAGCTGTTGACTGCACCTGTGATGTTCTCCCTCAGCTGACGGCTGATGACCATCAGCTGGGCTGGGACGCTTTATAGGGAGGGGGAAGTTCTCCTGCTCAGTTGATTGTGTGTCTCCAGAGAGTCAACACCATCAGTTGGCTTTCTGTGATTTTGTTTTAAATGAAAATCTCAGTTTTTGGGGGTTTTTTTACATATTTTTCTATTCTTTCATTTGTGATTCCGTCCCCCTCTCTCTCTTCATTGTCACCTACTTTTGTTTTGGCTCCAATCTATGTTTGTCTGTCTCTATGTAGAATCAGTGGATGGTTTTGAAGGGCTATGTTCTTCTGCCAACTTTAAGAAACCCAAGGCCAAATTATGTGGTGTTTTGTTAGACCCCTGTCATTCCCATTTAGTTTTCTGGGGGACCGTTACACTTTGGTGGGCCCTCCGAGATATATGAAATAAAGCTGTTGTACAGGTTTTGCCTCTGCAGCTTTTGAGTTATTTAATATTTTGAATATTTTTGAACTTTACAGTGCAAGTTCATTTTGGAATCTTTGATTGAGAATCCCACTTGGGAGGCAATTTCTGCTAAAAGTCAGACCTTATACAAATTGCTCGCCTACAGTACAGGTTTTTTCCATGGACTTCAGATTCTTAACTCTTCCATTAAATGTATATCTAATGCATCAAAGGCATGAACTAGGGGAAACGTATACACATGCAAAGGCTGAGATTTGTCACTTGAGTTAGTCCACAAACTTGACCGATCCCTTTTCTGACTCTGTCCTCAGATCTGCGCGTGTGGCGCACAAACCCCGGCTCTGTGTTTGACTACGACCCTGCTGAAGACAACATCCAGTCCAGGAGTCTGCACATGATGTCCGGTGAGATAAAAAAAAAGCATTTATTTCAATTGCCCTTGTAGAAAATTCTCAATAGCTAGGTAACAATACACTGCCTAATGTCCATGTTTCACCTGGACCATAAATGGGACCATCACTTTCAAAATGAGGATCAGGCTGAAGAACATTTAAAGGTATTGAGTGAGACATTTCACTCATTAGGAAAATGGTTGCTGAACTACCAAATTACTGAGATGTACCTATTTACTCATCTGCATACATAGCGAAGTCGCCCCCCTGCTGGCCATAAGAAAGAATGCAGAGTTAAGACACTTCCCCTCTGGCTTCACTTCTCACAACAAGAAGCTGCATTCACTCTCTTTCGCTGTCTTTGATTTAACCAGATGTTGTTTCATGATTTATAGCCGTGTGATAATGAACCATTTCAATAGTTCAAGCTCAGCGTCGCAGCAAGGAGCACTCCCGCTCCACCAGCGCCCTGAGCGGCCCGGGTGATGAAAAGTCTGAGGTGTCCCAGGACGCTGACCACCACCTGTCCCTCTACAGCAACGGCTTCATGACCTCCTCTATGGGTAAATATCCACAATCACCACAACAAATAAAAGTACTTTCCCAAACATTATGTATGTGAGAACAAGCATATACGCCCAGACTTGATTTATCTGTTGTACGTATGTGTGTATTTTGAACGGCTGTGGCTAAGTGTTAGAGTCGCTCGTCCGTCTCTCAACCGGAAGGTTAGGGGTTCAATTCCCTGCTCCTGAAGTCACATGTTGATGTGTCCTTTTGCAACACACTTCACCCCAAGTTGCTCCTGCTGCTTCGTCAGCGGCGTGTGAATGAGTTTAGATACTGATGTAACACTGATGGTCACTTTACATAGCAGCCTCTGCCATCAGGGTGTGAACGTGTAGGTGTGACCTGCACTGTAAAAGCTCTTTGAGTAGCCAGAAGACTAGAAAAGCGCTATATAAGCTCAAGTCTGTTTACCTTCTTCTTTTTTTTTCAATCTGCAGGCTACCAGACTGCAAAGACTGTGGAGCTGCAGCAGAGGTCCTCATCAGTGGCCACCCAGCAGACCACCGTCTCCTCCATCCCCTCTCACCCCTCTACCACTGGAGTAAGTTACACAAACTCACAAATACACACTGCAATAAAGTGATAATAAACTTTTTTTTAAAGTTTAAGACCTCAGTTTTAGTTCTTCTGCTTTAGTGAAAATATATTTCATGCAGCAGGACTGTGAGTGTGAGACCAAAGCAGTCTAAAAAGTGTGTTCATGAAAACAGGGGCCCAAAACCACAAAGGAAGTTTAAATATACCTTTTTTTTCTAAGTTAGATCTTTTTATTTCTGTATTTGCTGTTTTTGTTGGATTTGTTGACATAACCCTGAATCGAAATATCAGCAACCTTACCATTTAAGCTCTTTTAAACACCACCCTCATACATGTTACTGACTCTAGCCGACCTCTCTTCTTACAATCTGTGCAGAAAACTGTGCGTGCCATGTACGACTACGGAGCAGCCGACAACGACGAGGTTTCCTTCAAAGATGGCGACGTCATTGTTAACGTGCAGGCCATCGACGAGGGCTGGATGTACGGTACCGTGCAGCGCACCGGCAAGACCGGCATGCTGCCAGCCAACTACGTTGAAGCAATATAAAGACAAAGCCCGCCCATCGTCCCTCCAGAGTGGGCGTGACACATCCACGGGGCAAACTGATCGATCACAACTGTGGCTTAGTGCAATGTGTAGCTTGTAGCTCCTGTTAGCTCTGTATCTGTATTTGAATTGTGTTGTTATTTCTGTTTGGTCTGTTATCATTCATATGCTGCTGCTCCTGTTACCTGTGGATGTGACGTAAGCATCATGACGTGACACATATACATACTTCTGATTAAATGTGAGAGAAAGACTATGTGTATGGTTTGAACACACTACCTAGGAAAAGTAAGACTCACTAACAATCGTCCTGGCCCATTATTGTGTACATTTCAAAAATACTCGTGTCCAAATTCTCATCAAATAGCGATGGGCTCCCGCAGCTGCAGCTCATAATTATGCCTTTAAATGGATTCTACAGGGAGAAAAAAAGGATGATAAAATAAGGAAACATATAAAGGAGTCTGTTACCATCTACCTCCTCCATGATGAAACCACTCCTGAAGAGTTGTACCAGATGAGCCTCAGTCTTCCCTCCACGATACTAAAGGCTCACCTCTAATATGCCGTGTGTTTGTTATGTGTCTTCGGATTATGTAGGTCGTGGAGTGCTCACGTTCTCTACCTTTAATCATAGCTAATAAAACACACCAAGCTCCTGCAGCTCTCTGCCTCCTGCTTTTCTTTTCCCCCAACGTTGACTTTGGGCATCTTTGTCAACAATAATAACTCATGTTTGTGTCCTTCGGTACCCTTTAGGGGTTGTTGTTGGGGTTTCATACTGAAGAACATTTATGAAATAACATGGTTTAACCCAATCAAAAACAAAACACAAGAAGTGTCAGATAGTCAGAGACTGCCCGACTTTAACACATTAAAGGCAGTGTTGGTCATTTTCCCCAGATCCACTTTTTAAGATTTTGGTTAAAATTGTCTTTAGGTCCTGACAGAAATTAATAACTCATCTGTAGCAGTTTGTAAGCCTGTAAAAACTTTGACCAATGTCTGCCACGAGGTACCAATCTGATGAACCAATCACGCCTCCCTGTCTCCCTGCTCATACTCTACTCCATGGCGTGCACTAGCCCACACTCAAAGCTTGTTGGCCGTTGTGAGTAGTAAAATAGTCAAGTTTTTTTTTTACGTGTCTTATAATAAAGTGTAGTTTTTACTTACCGCTGAATGAGACATGAGACAACGAAGTTTCTACACAATGCAAACGATGAGCTTAGCTCCGCTTCTGGATCAACGGCGCTCGTGCATGTAGGTGCGGGGCGTGGCTTTTGAGGGAGCACAGAGGGGAGGGGGTGGGTGTAGACTGAGGGACCACTGAGGAATGTGTGACTTCTTTGGTTTTTGCAGCCAGCTCCAAGTGGACACTTGAGGAACTGCAGTTTTTTGCACTTCCACATTGGCTTTATTATACAACACCGGAGGTTGCTGCTTGAAATAAACAGATTTTAGGTGGTCATGCACTGTGACCACCCCAAGACACAACTGTGTTTTAATCTTATCAGCATCATGATACCCCACAGATGGAAAACTGCTCACTAACATGAATCCATAGATAACAAGAAAAAGTCTGGGATCTCATCAGCCCATGAGAAATGGGAGGAAATAGATAAGTACTGCATTCATCATTTTTCAAATTACATGTTAAGGGGCGCTGGTGGTTCGTTTGCACGCCTCGTGTACAGAGGCTGTAGTCCTTGAAGGGGGCGGACCCGGTGCAAATCCGACCCCTGGCTCCTTTCCCGCATGTCATTCCCCATTCTCTCTCTTCTGACTCTATCCACTGTATACGTATAAAACCTGCAGTATGTCCCGGAAGCTTCCGCTCATTCATGAACAGAAAAGTGCTCC
Organism: Tautogolabrus adspersus; assembly: GCA_020745685.1. Lineage (NCBI taxonomy): Eukaryota > Metazoa > Chordata > Actinopteri > Labriformes > Labridae > Tautogolabrus > Tautogolabrus adspersus. Next base: position 4,999,001 of record CM036548.1, on the reverse strand, counting down.
AAAGAATCCAACATTAAAACAATAAGGAAAGTTTCAGTGTGTTTAAGAAACACCTTTTTATTCAAAACAGACCATTCCAGCTGTGGTTTCCTGTGTTTGCTACTTTGTGCACTTATTTCAGAACGCTGATGATTAACCAATTATTTAAAAAATATTTATTTGAAGGTGTGTGTGTGTGTGTGTGTGAAACATTTAAATGGATACAGGAGGTATAAAATGAAAAACAAAACACTGAGTGCATGCAATAGGTCTGTCCTTACTTCTGCACGGTTCTTATAAAGGATCAACCTTTTAATCAGGCTGTCGTTATAAAGTGATTAACATGGTGAGTGTTCATTGATTTACTTTATTACTGCTCTGTCCTTTAAAAAATGAAGTCATTTCAAAAGAAGAAGCATGTAGCCAGGTTGTGAAAATCTCCGTGTAGTTATCATCCTTCTCCAGCCGGACTAAAGAAAGAATCTGGATCAAAATCAGTTCATTTACAAGTTTCTGAACATTTACACTTTGTCAGAAAGTTATAAAACTTTAATTATGAATTTATTTACATCATTAATTACAGATGAAACGCTTTGGCTTTTGACTTTTTTACACAAGTGATATGTGTAAATACTTGCAGACATTTATAGTAGACCTCATGGCCTATAACATAGTGAGACACGTTATCTTGATTAATGACATTAGAGCGACTTATTCATGAATGTTAAAGAGGAATGTCTCATTGAAGATATTTCACAACCTGGCAACCTAGAAGTGAATCAAATGAAGGCCTTTAGCTGATCTCTAAGGAGTTAATGATTTATTGACCTTATGAACAGTAGTTAATGTGTCATAATGGGTTCCTGATTTGAAGGTGCTGTGACTTAAACCGCAGGCATCGTCATTGTGATGTCAAAAGGCAATATTTATCCTTTTTTGCAACATTTCTTCAGGCGTTCAGCACAGAGTCACACATGTTGACGTCCCTTCTGATACCAGAGAGTCGAACAGTTCACAACCTGCTGCTGAGGCTTGGAGATCGGCACTCTTTTTGGCTCACCTTTCTGTTCAGGGGTTGCAGGAGTTTTTTTCCTGCAGCAGTGTCACTTTCTATAAGTAAATGTCACGGATAATTAAGGCTTCTGAAATTGAAGCTGCCACATCTTGTCACATTTTGTCAAATGATACTGATATTGTTGTCGTCTTCATATGAAATCTAGCGGTGTGACTCTTCAGTCATCTGTTCCCTTGCTGCAGAGAGAGCAGACCGGCCCGCTGGTGATACTGCTTCTCTTTAGCTTCTGAGATTTTCACAGTCAGATCCACCGGCTTCTCGAAGAAGTTCACCAGCGCCTGTTCGGTCAGCAGAGACGCCAGGATCTGAGCGAAGCTGATCGTCCAGTCCTGTTCTGCCGTCTTTACGATACCTGCATCCTCAGCAGACTCCTGTGTGGGTTCAGCTTCTGAGACCTCTGAGGCTGAGCTGTGTGCACGATGCCCTGCCTCTCCGATCTGCAGCACCAAACTGGTTACCGTAGCGATGGCCTGGAAGAGGTCGTTCTCCTCGGGGTTGCCATGGAACATGCTGTAGAGCGTTTTACAGAATTGGATGAACTCCCGCTGTGTAAGGAGAAATTGAAGCGAGATTATATCAGTGTTTCATCAAAAGTAAAGGCCATTGCACACTGAGTCAGTTTTTTTCGTCCAAAATTGAAGCACGTTCAAAAATAAATACGACCATGTTATGTCAATCATGTTTGCACACCGACTCCGAAACTTTCGTCCGTCATTATTTCTTTCGGGACAAGTTACATTTTGTGTTGGCTGGTAAAAAGAAATATTTAAGAAGCAGTGACCTACACCGAGGTGTACAACATCAGTACAACATGTTCCCAGTACCTGGTTCATGAGAGGCAGAGGCTTCTCCACATCTTTCTCCTTCTCTTTCACCAAATCCTGCAGCATCTGCTTCAGCTGCTCCTGATAGTCCTTCACTTCTACTTCAACATCTGCAACAACACCATCAGCACACACAGTCAGATTTCAACGGATAACGGTGAAGCTGATATATTGAAGTCTTCAGAATAATAAGAGTGAGTCACGACTGACCAGTGGGCAGGTTAACATAGAGAGGTCTGTTTGTGGACAGCAGGGGGCTCTTCATCAGAGAGGGGTCGTCCTCACTTTCTGTCAGAGCTGCACACACGGACAGTCAAGTTGATCAGACCTAAATTCAGCGTGAAACTTTTCTGACTTTCACTGTCACCGTCAACGTTAACGTGAGGACTAACCTGGTGGGATGTGCAGACGATACAATAACCGTATTTTCTCATTCAGCTCTTCACAGTACAAAGTGTCTGAAAGGAACAAACAGGTCGAATCAAAGGAAGGCTCTCTGCTGAGTCTGCCTCCAAACAATCATACTGGGACACAGGGGCTTAAATAACATTTGATGTATATTCATGGCTGCCAAATACGTTATGATTTGCATCTCTTAATGTTTGCTAACTTGCCGTTATTTATGTTGCACAAAAGTGGGGCTTCTTTGAATTTCATTTCAAATTGCATTTAAAATGCTTTAAGTTCTGGATCTGGGATTAATGCCACTTGTTGGTGGAAAAGAACACTTCTCCTAAAGACTGATCATGCTGGAAAACTTACAGTGACCTTAAAATCAGCTTTCTCTTTACTTGTCCTTCCCTTTACTGTACTTACCCAGCCAGCTGGCGAACTCCCTAAATGTGACCAAATTGTCTTGGTTCTGGTCCAGCAGGGTGAAGGTGCGGTTGGCCAGTGTGTCGGCATGCTGGTTCGCCCCCCCGGGCCACGGCGCCAGCAGCCCGTACAGGCTCTTAAACTGCGGCCGGTCCAGCCGGTACTGACGCTCGATGAAAGAGCGACCGGAGTCAGTGTAACGCCATGCAGCCGCCTCTGCCGCTGCTGCAGAGCTGCTGTCGCCCCAGTACAGACTGATGAAGTGCTCCGTCTGCAGGAACAAAGCCCAGGAGAGGAGGAAGGGTGGGAGAAATGACAGGAGGAAATATGGTTAGACTTTTAAAATGTTTAAATTATCTGACAACGAAAGATTCAGCTACGGTAGATCAAAGAGAACATGCATCTTCACATTTATTAACTTTGCATAACAGATGTTTTCTCGAGATCTCTACTTTTTCTTGTTATGTTGTTTTTTCTTTGATCCTTTCTCATTTTCTAGTGACATTAAAACGACACAATGCACTGGTCCCTTTGACAGGCCAGACTTTTATGCTTTTGCAACTCCTGGGATATGAGGTAACAAGCTGAGCTCAAGGAAAACTACCGGTAATGATCAGAAAACAGAATAAATAAAATGAATGGATGCATGTCTGCCTCGGGCTTCTCCGCACACAGCTGACACATCTGATGATAAAAGAAATTGGTAAACTGAAAAAGGTAAAAAATAGATACCTTGAAGAGGTCGTAGACATCAGCCAGGTTCTCTGGAGAGATAGAAACATCTTGATTGACCATTCTTAGCTGCACATACACACACAAACACACACAAACAAACACACACACACACACACACACACACACACACACACACACACACACAAAGATGGAGGTTTAAGGGCAGGAATACAACGTTGGAAATGTAGCAAAGGTTCAGGATGCTAAATGTTAGCATAAAACCGTCTTTAAGTAGTTTTAAAGTCGGGCTGTAAGACAACATCCTTGCATTCTGCTCACAGTGTTTTCTTTGATGGTGTCTTCGTGAGCCTGCAGCACCTGGATTCTGTGTCGACAGCGAAGTCTCTCGATCTGCCTCACCGACAGGTCTCCAAATTTCTGATGAACAGAAACACAAAAAGCAGAAACTGAAACTTTTGTTCTACAGAAAACAAGATTGAACACAGATTCAGGCATAACCACTTCACTTATTCAAAGACAGATATTTCCTACTTCAAACAGAAATTATTCATTTGATCTTCAATATGAAGCTATACAAAATACTGCACAAAATGCGAGTCAGTTAAAGGCCTTCACACATGTCTGATCTGCTCACCTCGTAGGAGTCATTAATGAGGTTGGTGATGTTTGTGGGTCTCACAGCAGGAATCTCATTGTCGCTGCTGCTCGTCTCTGCAGCAGCAGCAGGCGGGGAGGACGGAGGACAAGACGACTCTTCACTTCCAACCTGGTCCAGAAAACTGTTGAGCAGAGGGTTTACAGGCCGTCAATCAACAGGCTTCAGATTATTAAAATGTTGTGGTTATTTCTGAATGAGTTTGCCACAAAATACCTGAGATTTTTTATGATAACAAGCTTTATATTTATGATAAATCAGAGTTAAAAACATGATTGCACAGGAATACAGAAGCTAGCTGAGCTTCCTTGTTACTGGCTGTTGCTGCATCATCTGTACATGACACAAAAAATTAGAGGCAAAACCTACAGATTGAAAAAAGCAGCAATTACAGCAATTTTGTGCATATTTGATCAATATGTGAGGAAAAAGGCATCCCCTATTGGCTAAAGAAAGACCTGATCAATTGCTGTGTAAAATAAAATATTAAGATGCAAACATGTTTTGTTGTAGAGTGTCAAAAGGAGAACACCAAGAGTTCAAAACTGACAATTAAGCAAGGAGGTAGAGGTAGAAAATGAGTTGTGAGCATTGACTGTATGGAAGAAGTGGATGTGGCCACCATGATGCCCCCAGTTGGTTTGAGATCTACTGTTTTGAAGACTTAATTTCTGCATTGTGACCGTCTCCATTTTTTTCCCCTGAAACCAAAGGTGACCATAAACGAGTGGAGGACGTCAACAAGATGCTATGTACATAGCTTCTTGATTGAGAGGACACAATAACATGCAGCTCATCTGTTTTAAAGAGAAAATAGGGTGAAAAAAGTCTGACCTCCCTGCTGTCATAATCCATACACATACTGTATGTACCTTGTGAGAATCATGAGTGCCTGTCCGTCATCCGTGCTTGCAGAGAGATGTGCAGCGTTGGCCTCCAGCGCTGCCAGACCCAGCTGGAAGATGGCTTTGATTCCATGGAAGAAGAAACAGTCGACCACGCAGACGGCGCTTTGGAAGGGCAGCACGCTGAGGAAGAGCGTGAGGAACCACGAGAGGGAGACGGAGGAGAGGGTGGAGAGGTCGGGAACATTTTCAGCCAGCTCGGGCAGACGCTCCTTGATCAGCTCCTCGAACACAGACTGGTCCACCTGAGCTCCTACAGAGAGAGAGAGAGAGAGGGAGAGAAAGAGAGAGAGAGAGAGAGCCTAGAGGTTAGGTTGTGACCCATGTACAGAGGCAATAGTCCCCCAAGCAGACTGCTCAGGTTCGAGTCCGACATGCATCTCCTTTCCCGCATGTGATTCCTCACCCGGTCTCTCTGATTTCTTATTCTATTCACTGTCCTCAAAATATCAAAACATCAAAATATTGTTGTTTTTGTCTCTTTTTGGTGAAGGAAATTGTTGGAATCTATAAACACATTGAAGAACTCTCGTCAGGTCCTTTAAGTGTTCAGTCTATTCCTCACATACAAATTCTCAGAACATGTTGTTCAAAGATGAAAAGGCTCTCACAAACATGTTGACGTGAAACAGAGGAGGAAATTGTGCCAGATGAGCCTCACATGTCATAAATAAACGGCTTCACAAACACAGGAAATAAGCCCCCTTCATTCAGGGGACCAAAATAAGCCTTCTGGTTGTTTGGTCTGAGAAGCCTTAGACAAAACAACCGCGACATAAAACAGAAGTGTGCAGACAAATCCACAGACGGTGTTGTCGTAATTGGCGGAAATAAATGAGAGTAAATGAGGCTTAAAAAAAGCTTCTCTCACCGATGACTCTGCGGTTGAAGTAGTCAGGCAGCATCCTCTCACAAACGGCCACCAGCAGCCAGAAAGCTTCTTCTTCTTTAGCGTAGAGCAGCAGCACCGACGCCAGGATGTTCATCGACTGAAAACAGGAAACACAAACACACACACGTCAGGATCAGAAGGCTCTTCATTAGGACAAGAAATGTTTAAGACCTGATTCAGAGTGAGTGGGACACAGAAGAACTGTTATAATGCTCGGTGCTGATAAATGGCGTCCATTACGTCTGGATGGAAGAGTTCGATGTTTACAGAGTTTAATAATCTTTCTTCTTTTATATTTGAAGTTAAACACAAGGACACAAGTATATTGTGTTTTGTGTTTTATTTCAAATATCAACAGCTTATGACGTTTGCCTTTATTTAATGCAACTATTTGCCGCCATGTTTGGCTGCCAAAACATGCACGTTTTGTTGCTGGTTGCTGCTAATTCCTATTTGAATTAATTAAGGGGGCGGCAGTAGCTCAGTCTGTAGGGACTTGGGTTAAAGAGGTGCCAGCTCATTTCCCCAGTACTGTTGAGGTACCCTTGAGCAAGGCACCGAACCTCCAACAGCTCTGGTCGCTCCCTGTGTAGCAGCCCCACTCCGACATCTCAATAAACACGCCTTCAATAAAAGAGTGTAAAAGCAGAATTTCGACTCTGAGATTAATAAAGTATATACCATTACAAATACAAATAATTTAAAAAAAATGTGGATGTCTGTTTTTGCTGCTGTTTTGACTTCTTACAAAAGTGACTTTGGACCTTAGAGGGAAGATTCCTGGTAAAATAAAGGAAGTGCCCTGCTCAACACAAAATCTATCTGATGGCGTTTAGACATTTTAATACTGAGATGTTACTGAGATGTTTTTTGCACGCCATGTTTCATCCCACAATTAACGTGTTTTCATCTTTAACAGTTTACAGTTTTAGTTTTTGGATGCCTCAAAGTAAAATCTGTTCAATGTACCGAACAGCAGCAGCAAAGAGTGAATCGTTGTAAAGCCTCCTCATCTCTGTCCCCTCACAGCACCGATCGGGGGATTCCTACCTGACAGTATCCTATCTTGGGGTTGCGGTGAGCGTAGGCGGTGAGGACGCGTCTCAATGCAGCGATGCCGGTGGGGTTTTGAAAAGCGGGATGGTCTGGTAGAGATCGGTGAAGGTCTCTCTCGATCTCCTCCGTGGCCAGGCTGCTCTGACCCATCGACTTCTGCACCAGGCTGGTGTAGTAGCCCTGATGGGACTCGAGCTCAGAGGATGCATCTGCAGAGAAAATACGTACGGAAGGATTTAAAAATGCAGCTGCTGTATATTTTCCCGTCATTTTCCATATCAAATAATAACTTTAAAAAAAGACTAAAAGCAGACGCTGCTTATGGTCGTTGATAACCATCTCAAGCCTGTTTTAGTTCATTTTTTATACTTTTAGCTTAAAGAGAAACCAGTGATGTCAACTCAAAGCGATCAGCGCAGGTTGTATTCACTGGTATATATTTGATTCTTTCCACTTTTACAGACTGATTTTATTTTGTCTGCATCTAAATACTTCTCATTGTGTTTGTGCTGTCCACTAACATACAGAGATGTGAGAAGCAGCTAAAACAAGGCCAGCTAATGTGTTGATAAAAAAGGATAGACATTAAACAGAGTCAGAACACTGACGTGAAGACATGATTGTATCAGACTTTTGTAATGAATCCTCAGTAACCTGATCTGTCTCTGTTCTGAGAGGTTTTTCGCCACTTTCAGTTCCGCAATTACAGTTTCAGTTTGTGTTCAAAAAAGCTTTTTTTCTTCCCCGATGAGACCGAGATGAGGAACCAACACTAAACAGAAAGACTCTGGGTGCGTTCGGATTGTCCCTCCTATCTCCTTTCACTATCCTTTTTTCCTTAACCCCGGAAGCGTTTAAGTGGCGGCCATGATAAGAGCCGTTCGAATTCTCTAAAAGCTAAGGAAAGGTGGGTCAATGCTTCCTTTATAACCTCCTTTAGCATAGGAACCACTGGACCATCCTTTACGAAAGGAGATGAGATAATGCCGCCCCACAATTCCTTGCGGCCGCAACTTTTAAAGCGACTCGCGCATCCTACCGTTCACGAAAACTAACGATCTGTTGGAGGAGAAATGTGGAGACAATCTGCATTTGGTTTATATATTGATTTGACTTATAATTTGTTACTGCCTTTGTATTTATTTATTTTATTTATTTATTTATATTATGTGTGTGTGAAGAAGGTGAATAATGTTTAGTGGAGATGCTTTGCTGTTAATGTTGATTCACACGAGAAATTGTTAATATAAAACATTGTTAATAAAAAAAGAAAAGAAAAAGGAAAAGGGACTCAGATCATGGAAGTTACCAAGCTGCAATAATATGCCTTGAACAACTTTGAACAATCTTAAACCCAGAGGTGAACTATGAAAGTTATGCTGATGTTGTAAAACGATCAAAGTGAAGTATCCTGGTAGATTATATTCCTTTTATTTTAATTCCTACCTCGTGGTTATTAGGATTATGTCACCGGTAAGAAGGCACAGGGGAAAGATTTTTAGATGAGCTTTTAGTAGTCCATTTTCGTAAGATTGTAGTTTCACCATGGCAGACCCACGTCACTAACCTCCGCCGCCGTCACATTATTACGTCGTTATGTGACGTTACATTAAGTGGAAATGTGGTCGGATTGTCAGAACAACGCGATCGCCTTTCCCTAAGTCCTTTATGAATTCTCCTAACACCTTTCCTTAACCCCATGACGTTTTCACGGGGTTAAGGTAAAGTGGATAGTGAAAGTAGATAGGAGGGACAATCCGAATGCACCCAGTGTTGTGGATAGAATCCTCAAGGAAAACTAGGTCACAGGTTTCATCAGGAGCTGTTGACTGCACCTGTGATGTTCTCCCTCAGCTGACGGCTGATGACGATCAGCTGGGCTGGGACGCTTTATAGGGAGGGGGAAGTTCTCCACCTCAGTTGGTTGTGTGTCTCCAGAGAGTCAACACCATCAGTTGGCTTTTGTTTTTGAATAAAAATCTCAGTTACGTGTGTGTTTTGGAAAATATATTTTAATATATTTGTATGTTTTTCTATCTCTATGATAGAATCAGTGGGTGGTTTTGAAGGGCTTTGTTCTTCTGCCACCTTTAAGAAACCCAAGGCCTCGTGGTTAGCACGCGTCCCATGTACGGAGGCTGTATTCCCCTGAGTGGGCGGCCAAGTCTGACCTGTGGCTCCTTTCCTGCATGTCATTCCCCCTTTTCCTTCCAATGTCCTACTCAATCAGCTGTCCTATCGCACAAAAGCCCTAAAATACATGTTTTTATTTTTCAAAGGCAGTTTTGTTTTTGATTGTGACACGACCCATCCCGCTCTACTTTCAGCCTCGTCTCTCAGTTCTGTCTCGCTCTTTCAGGTGCTTGGAGTTGGCATGTGGGCGGAGCTGGGAGTGTCGTCAGCTGAGTGGGGCATTCAGAAAGGCACAAAGGCCTGCTCGCCTGCCTGCAACACCTTTGCTGGTCTACTGCACACAACATCTTTGTTCATTCTACCTGAGAATGTCATCCATAGCTCCCCTCGCAGGGACTCTGGTATCCCCGTGGCCACCAGTCTTTGGATCTTTTCCGTGCGGAACATGTGGACGCCTCGACCGAACTCTGAGAAATGATCGTCCCACAGACGCTCCTTCGCCTGCTCTGTGCTCTGACACACACACACACACACACACACATTCAGAGATCCTCAGTTGTTTTTGTAAATGCTAGTGATAGCTTTCTTATGATGTTTTAATGAATAAATCAAATGAATTTGTCATTTAAATTGTGAGCTTTTCTGACAGACTCCTCTCTACCTTGTTGCCGTTGGTTCCTGGTTGGTTCTGATGGAACGCCGTCATCAGAGCTTCACTGTTGATAGTATTACGGAGAACCTGCTCCTCTATCTCCTCTTCATCAGAGTACCCAGTGTCGTAGTAGAAGGTGTAGTAAGGCGTCGGGGAGCTCTGAGGTGAGATAGAAAAGAGATAAATACATCATCATCAGTTTTTTACTAAACAATGTGCTACATGCTAAATCCTAAGCAGTGAAACTCCTATTTTAAACATTAAGAGTTTCACAGTTTGAATTCACTCTGTGTTTTTTTCATGCTCAGGAGTCATGTTTCCTCTCACTCCTCACACTCCAAATATAAATACCTAATCACATTAGGCACAAAGTCTGCTCCAAGATCATCAGAGTCCATCTGGTTCAAGCTGGTCCCTCCTGTTCCCAACCCAAGTCCCTTTATGAAACTCCATTTTGCAGAAGTATTCACAGCTCACTTATTTGCTTACTCAGTGTGTTGGTATACTTTTTATAACAAGAGTAACCTTTACCTGAGACTGAGCAAAGTCAAGAATATGTTGAGGGAAATCAAAATTAAAAGTGAAGAATCACGTAGATTAAATTCAAGACGAGCTCACGTACCACCTTCCTCTTGCCGTCTTTCTTGTTACGGAACATGGACTGCTTCCACTGCAGAGCTCGGAGTCTGCAGTTCAGGTTCTCCACCAGCTCGTCTCGTTCCTGCAGCTCGATCAGCTGAAACGCCTTCTTAGTCCGAATGCTCACGATGACGGGGTTAGGAAGCAGGCTGGTGCTCTCGGCTTTCTCGATGGACAACACCTGAAGAGAAACAAGGACAACTAATAACTATCATCAGTGTGAGAGACTTCGTATACAGCACTGAATCATAGCACACGTTTTTAAGTCCTGGATCAATAATATCAGTAAAAGATGTGTTTGCATTAATGTCAACATAAATAATCTAAATCTTCAGAAATAAACTAAACTAAAAGGATTGCTGCTACATGTAGGCAATACAAACAAGAACACACTATTCAGAGTCTTACTTTAAACCACAAAATCTAAAGTTTAAAGTTCATTGAATGATGCTAAAATTACGAGCAGTTAAAATTACGAGCAGTTAAAGAAGCAGATCAAGACTCTGTACATGAACATGTCTGATACTGTAGGTCAAAAATCCACAAATAAAAACTACTCAAAGTGACTGTAGCTCTGTGAAAAAGAGAGTAATGATTTAAAGTTCCAGTTCTGCAGGACATGTGAAGAACAAAAAGTGGTTTTAGTGGTTTGAGAAAATATTCTGCATCCATAGCAACAGGTTAGGAGGGAGGGAGTGATCATATATTCTTAAAGACCATGCTTCAGTAGAGAACAGAGGAAAAGGAGGATTCAATCTTCACAGCAGAGGGAACACAGTATGCATGACTCCTCACATTGTTTGTGAACAGACCGGCCATCTGTCTGCTGAATAATTGAACTAAAGCACGCTCCAATCAGCCAACAATATGTACAAGTTTAGATATTTGATTAAGAGCTCTACAAACAGTTTCATTGACACATACATCTGTCAAGGAATGATTCCAATGTGAAGAGTCTTGATTGAATACACCAAATTCAATGATTTATTGAACCCTGCTTTGTTCTCATTGTTCTGGGATTGTGTTTATGTTTTAGTTTTTTCGTACATGAATTTAATCATTCATGCAATTGCAACTATTGACGATCCTCTCAGAGCATTGAGATATTGGTGTGTTGTAATCCTCCGCCTCATAAAACCGGTTTATGTGTTACTCTTTAACGAGCAGCTTGCAGAGCAGCAAACACAAACTACATAACTCACTTATGAATAGACAAACAGTGCAGAAGACCAATGCGTCCCGAGTCTTATCGTTACTCAGGATTAAAAAAAAATCTGGTCTGTATAACTGTATAGTCACTCGTTTCATTTGCTTAGAGGCTGTGAAATAAGACAAAACAAGGAGAATTACTGTCTAAGATGACGACGCACAAATTCAGATTTATTTCAGCATTTAAGTTTCAGCTCCTCATGCTTGGTCGGTGCTTTTTACTATGTCGTAAAGTCGTAGAATAACCCAACATTTCTACCAGGTTTTAACACTATGATGGTTCATTAAATCACACAAACTTGAGCAAGAGAAAACCCCATAGTCTTTGTGTTTAACCACTTCCTTATTGGCCGTTACTGTAAGTTACTTTTGTTATGACTGAGAAAAAACAATGATACGGCTGTGTTTGTGCCTCAAGTGAAGTTTCATTACTCATTGAACCTGTCCTTGTTCACGTTAAGTATTCATCATCTCATGAGCCCTTCAAATCATAAGGCTAATCTTTAAAGTTTAAGACTGGATAGGATTCAGTGAATGCAACGTTAGCTTTTCTGTTTGACTGGCTAAGAAACAATGGGTCAATAAATCCTGGTATAACCGCTTATTCAGAAGGATATTGCAAGTTAATCCTACAAGCCTCAGTCCTCCAGAGTTAAAACCTTATAAAGTCTGAAAATGAACACTGTATCTGTGTTCTAAGTCCTTCACAGGTAAGATAGCTTAAAGACTTGTCCCTTTAAACACCACATTGTGCTCCTGATGAACAGGTGACCTCAGGGTAGCTGTGGTTTCAGTCCTGTACCTCAGAGAGCGGTATTAGCAGGATGCAGTTTCCTTCCTCTCGGCTGGAGAAACACAGGTAGCTGTCGGTGGTGTAGAGAGTCCCGGCTGTATGACAGCGAGCGTGTGGGGTCCAAACCGAACAGGACGCCACCTCGTGGAGTCTTTCACTGCGAGGGAGCCGAAACAGGGCCAGGACGTACTCTCTTAACGCCTGTTCTTCCAGGACCCTGGAAAGGATTAGAAAAAGGGGAAGTGTTAGGCTGTAACACACTGATATAGGCCTGAAAGAGTAGCTTTGGAAGCACAACAAAATGTGAATATCTACAGCTTGAAATCACACAAATGACCACCAAAGGTGACTCTGACTATAGTCAGAGACAGTTGTGTCAAGAATGTGATCATATCTAGCAAATTGTTGCACAGTTAGATTGGAAGGAAAAGGCTGTTTTAGTACCACAAAGATTCATCTGGGTGAATAAATCCCCCCTTACAGAGAAGATTATCACTCCCTGAAAATCTTTGTAGCTGAGCTTTGAAGGTTTAATTCCTCACCTTCCTGCCATGATTGTATTTCTGTGCTACAAGACAAATTGTTGGCTCGGTGCATCATTAATCTGAGGTTCGTCTTGTACAGTCTGTCTTTAAAACAAGTGTTTCTACTCTAGTCTATGAATTTATGAGTTCCTCCACCGGGCAGGGAGTCAAGTGAAACAATAAGACGACATAAGTCTTTGCAAACTTTAAAAATTGATGTCTTCAGAGCAGTTGTAGTTTATGGGTCAGGTTTGGACCGGGGGGTCTGCCTCAGGGTGATCATGAGAGGAAGTGTACTGTCCTACTTAACAAGCAACCAAAGTTTGTTCGAGCCCCAAGGACACGAGTTAAATTTTAAACACAGATCTTTTTTGTTCTTCTCGATTCTTTCACAAGTGGCCAAATATTCCTTCTCCAAAGGATGACTCCACACCTCGCACAAATAAGATCCTACATGAAAGAAATGTGTTTATATACTATATTAACAATGAGAACTGTGTTGTCTTCACTACAGCGTAGGAGCTGCAGCTAACCAACCAGCTAAACTCTTCCTTGCAAAAAGATGACTTGAGTCGTAGTTAGCTTTACTTGCTGTTTACTGTGGCTCTTAACATCTTCATACAAAGACAGAGTGAAAACTGTAACACACAAAAAAACAATATTTTAAGCTTTTTGATGACCACATGTTGCTTTTTGCAGTGTAAATACATGTAAATAAATCGTTTTTTAATCACACCAAATGAAATACCTTTCAATGTAAATTATGTTTTTAACCTTAGCTTATGAATGCAGATATATAAAATATTTATCAATTTACTCACGACATTGCTTCTGTGGTGTCTGCAGTATGGATTGCATGTCGTCACATTCAGCAGGCTTCCTCAAAACTATCTAACAGGAAGTGACATATGTATCTAAGCACAAATGTCAAAATAAAAGACTTTTCAAAATAATGGTCCAAACATATTATGCCAAAGGCAACACACTCCCCGCCTGGCCTCTGTGAGGTCACTATTTAACCAAACTATGAACTGAGCGGGTTCCAGAATATCAGTCTTTAGTTAGAAGCAAGATGACTTCCGATACAGGTCTGAGGAAAACCTTCGCATGTCCTTGATCTGTGGTCTTCAATTCCACTTTTCTGACTCTTTCATCTCCTCCAGGAAATGTCTTTGTGATTATAGCCATCGGCCAGTGGTTGCGGGTAGCTTGATTGTCCTTGAGAAGGACAATATCTCCTTCCTGCAGGTTCTGGTAAGATTTGGTCCATTTCTTGCGAGGTTGCAGGGTAGGTAAGTACTCTCGACTCCAACGGTTCCAAAATTTGTTGGCGAGAACTTGTACCTGTTTCCATTGTTTGGTGAGGAGGTCTTTGTCTGTAAAGTCTCCTGGTGGAGGTGGGACTCCAACTTTCTGGGTCAGAAGCATTGACGGTGACAGAATGAATGGGTCCTCAGGGTCATTTGAAACTGGGATTAATGGCCTCGCATTCATGATCGCAGTCACTTCTGCCATTAACGTACACAAGACATCATGGGTCATGCGGGTGTACTGTTCAAGGAGCATTGAGTCCAGAATTCTTCTGGCCACCCCAATAAGGCGTTCCCATGAACCACCCATGTGTGAGGCATGTGGGGGGTTGAATTCCCAGGAACACCCTTGTTGGTGTAGGTAGCTCTGTACGGTAGAATCTGATTGGTCTTTACCCATCCCGAGTTCCTTGCAGGCGCCGATGAAGTTAGTGCCACAATCAGATCTTAGTTGTTTGGCAGGTCCTCTTACTGCAAAGAAGCGCCTTAAAGCGTTGATGCAGCTTGAAGAGTCCATTGAATCGATCACTTCGATGTGAACCGCTCTGGAACTCATACAGCAGAAGATAATTGCCCAACGTTGGCTCTCAGCTTGTCCGCCCCTTGTACGTCTGGCTGTTACAGTCCAGGGTCCAAAGACGTCTAACCCCACATATGTAAAGGGGGGGCAGGTCTTGAGGCGTTCAGATGGCAAGTCTGCCATTAGCTGTTCTTGTACTTTTCCTCTTAGTCTACGACAGATTACACATTTGTGTAAGACTGAGTTGATGAGCCTTTTTCCTCCTAAGAGCCAGATTCCTGCTGCTCTGATAGCCCCTTCTGTCAGATGACGACCTTGATGTCTCACCTTGGTATGATGGTGTCTGACCAGTAACAAGGAAATGTGGGCGTCTTGTGGGAGGATGACTGGGTTCTTTTCACCAGTTTCAAGGTCGGCGTTTTTCAGTCTGCCTCCAAGGCAGATGAGGTTGTTCTGCAAGATTGGACTGAGTCTTTGTAGGCTGCTGTTCAGATGTACTGGCTCATTTGCTTCTAAGGCTTTAAATTCCTTTGCAAAGGCTCTCATCTGAACAGCTCTAATGATTACTTCCTTTGCCTGGGATAGTTCTTCTGGGGTACGAGGTAGATCGCACTTATGCCATCCCTTACACTTGTCCGTGCTGTAAGAGGACTTGTGAGACCTTGCTATGTGAATCAAGAGTGCTACCACTTGTACAAGAGTCTCGTAGCTGGAGAACCTTTGAAAGCGTTCTGTGGTGAAACCTCTCTCTTGAAGATGCGTAGCATAGCTTCTCACCTGTGGGCGGATCTCCACATCTACTTCTGGATTAACTAAGTCAAATGACTGAGGTGGTTCTTGTTCCATGGAGGCTTTGGCTAGGAAGGCGGGTCCTGTAAACCAAGATGTTTGTGCCAGACGTGAGGCGGGAACCGACCTTGATGCATGGTCGGCAGGATTTTCTTCCGTACACACATAGTGCCATTGCTCAGATCTGGTGCTGTGGAGTATACGTTGGACTCGATTGTGAACGTAGACATAGAAACGTTTGGATTTATTGTTGATGTAGCCTAGAACCACTTTGCTGTCAGTGTAGAACTTGATGGAATCTAGCTTTAAGTCTAATTCCTCCTGAATGAGTTCTGCCATTTCGACAGCTAAAACTGACGCACATAACTCGAGTCTTGGAATGGTTGGTTCAGACTGGGGTGTAAGTTTAGCCTTACCCATGACAAAGCCAATTTGAATTTGTCCATCCTCTTGAGTGGCCTTCAGGTACGCCACTGCACCAATGGCCTTTGTAGATGCGTCAGAAAATATGTGGAGCTCAGTTCGCACTGCCTTGGCAAGAGAAGCTTGTGTGTATCCTCTGGGTACATGAAGATATTTTAGATCCTGGAGTGAGTCTCGCCAGACTTCCCACTGTTTGAGTTCCTTCTCGGGTAGCGGCGTATCCCACTCTGTCTGCTCTGCTGTGAGTTCCCTGAGAAGGGCTCTTCCTTGGATCACAACAGGAGCCAGTAGACCCAAGGGGTCGAAAACACTGTTCACAGTGGAGAGGACTCCACGGCGAGTAAATGGCTTGGTGTTGGTCGACACAGAGAAGGTGAAGGTGTCACCTTTTATCTCCCACAAGAGACCTAGACTCCGTTGAGTGGGCGCAGGTTCTCCACTGAGATCTATGTCCTTGATAGCTGCCGCACAGTCTTCAGGTGCAAGCGCTTTCAAGACATCTGGACTGTTCGAGGCAAACTTATGAAGCCGGAGGTTAGACTCAGCCAGAGAAGACTGTGTTCTATGTAGAAGGTCGATAGCTTCAAGGTCGGTTGGCACAGAATGGAGACCGTCATCAACATAGAAGTTGCGTTCGACAAAGTCAACGGTGTCAGCTCCATGTTCGTGCGCACCCTGATTGATAGCTCTCCTGAGACAGTAGATTGCTACGGCAGGAGAAGGGCTGTTCCCAAAAACATGTACCTTCATCCTGTAGTCAATTATTTCCTTTGTGACATCATTGTCTTTATACCACAGGAATCTCAAGTAGTTCCTGTGGTCTTCTTGCACCAGGAAACAATGAAACATTTGCTGTATGTCTGCCAAGACAGCAACCTTTTCCCTGCGGAACCGCAACAGGACCCCAAGGAGGGAGTTGTTAAGGTCAGGACCTGTGAGGAGCACATCATTAAGGGAGACACCTGAGTGTTTGGCACTTGAATCAAACACCACTCTGATCTGGCCTGGTTTTTGTGGATGGAACACACCGAAGGTTGGCAGGTACCAGCATTCTTCATGTTCTCCTAATGATGGTGCTTCCTCTGCATGGTCGTTATCAAATATTTTCCCCATGAAGTCCACATACTGTTGCTGCATGTCAGGCCTCGCCTTGAGACTTCGTTGAAGTGATGTGAAGCGTTTCACTGCTTGTTCACGATTGTTAGGTAGACGTGTTCTTGGTTGTCTGAATGGTAGGGGGGCCACCCAACTTTGTGATTCATCCATGTAGGCTTCTTTATCCATCAGTTTCAAGAAGATTTCATCTTCAATTGAAGATGCCAGCTTGTTGTCATGTTCGGTGTTGTTGAATACGTTTTTCCCTAACAGGTCTTCAGCAGCTCCTCTGGACTCTGAGATCCTCTTTTGAGTCTCTCCACCATGATGTATCTTTTCTTTTACGTGGAAGAAGCTTGTGCAGGGTTGGAGAAGTGAAGGCCTGCCGTTTTCCAGCACAGCTGTTTTAAAGGTACTGACAATGGGCTTGTGTGCGTTCCCTAAGCAGACTTCTCCAATGAGCACCCAGCCTAGGTCTAGGCGTTGGGCGAAAGGTGCATTGTGGGGGCCATTGACTTGTTCTCGTACCTTGTGTACTCGAATTATGTCTCTACCAAGCAGTAGCAGGATCTCTGCAGCAGGGTCTATATCAGGTATGTGCTCTGCTACTTTGATGAGGTGAGGGTGGTGTAAAGCCGCATTTGGAGCTGGGATTTCAGACCGGTTGTTTAGAATATCTTCACACTCAAGGAGTGGTGGGAGAGGAATTGTCACCTTTCCGTTAAGCGACTCTACCACAAAACCTTCAGCCCTCCGGCCAGATGTTTCGATTGTGCCTGAACATGTTCTCAGTTGGTAGGAATATGGTTCACAATTAACATTGAACAGCTTGAAAAAAGTGGACCTAGCAAGGGAGCGGTTACTTTGGTCATCCAAGATGACATATGCTTTAATAGCGTTGTCTGGTTCGGCCTTGTGATAAACCTTTACGAGACAAATCTTAGAACATGACCGCCCAACTTGCCCTTGGCCACAGACTTTAGTGCAGTTTGCGTTGACAACAGCTTTGGTGTTGTTGCTTCCTTGTCCCTCCCCGCCGTTACGTGGTGAGGTTGACGGTGCCATGGCTTGGAAAGCAGGGCCAGGGTGCATAGCAGAGTCATGGTAGGTGCTGTCACACTCCATACACTTAACTATGGTTGAACAGTCCTTTGCTAAATGATTGGTTGAGCCACAACACTTGAAGCAGATTCCTTTTTCTTTAAGAAATGTTTTTCGTTCATCCAGACTTTTAGCTCTGAAGGCTTTACATTTCTTTAGGGGGTGTGGCTTGTTATGTATAGGACAGCTTTTGTTTGGGTCACTGATACCTTTCTCAATACTGATTGCACTTGAGCCTTTTGAATAAACATCCGTCTTTTGAACTGTAATGGGATTTCTTGTGCCTTTAAGGAAGGATTTTTCAGGTTTTAGAGGTGGGCCACTGGCATTTGGAAAAGCAAAGCTGGGATCGTTCCTCTTCCGTGCCTCATAGCTTACAAATCTGGCAAAGAATTGGAATGGTGGAAATCGTCCTCCATTTTCTTCTTTGTACTTCGCACCAGTCGACATCCACTTGTCTTGAAGCCCATAAGGGAGCTTTGCGACAATGGGTTCGATACCGCGAGCAGTGTCCAGGTAAGATAGAGCTGGAAGGTATCCGTCCTCCTTGGCACCCTCCAGTTCCATTAACAAGTCCGCTAGTTCTCTTAACTTAACATGTTCTTTTGCTGAAATCTTTGGGAAGCAGTCAAGTCGGTCGAAAAGAGATTTCTCGATAATCTCAGGTGCTGCATAACATTCCTGGAGACGTTCCCAGGCTTTTGTGAGTGCTAAGACTGGGTTTGTTACATGAACTGACCTTAAGCGTTTGACATGGTTGCTGGACTCTCTACCGAGCCACTTTGTCAGTAAGTCCAATTCCTCAGTAGCTGTGAGGCCTAGCCCTTGAGTGGCATTGTAGTAAGATGACTGCCAAGCACGATAGTTTTCTGGTCTATCGTCAAACTGATATAAAGTTGAACTTACCAGGTCACGACGAGCTAAGTATCGTGCCAAGTTTTCAGTTGTATGTGCACCTTGGTTAGCTAATGGCACATGCTGGGGATAAAAAGGTTGTACATAGTTGTTCAAGTCTGTGGGAATTATTTTGCTATCTCTCGGATGTACTCCGTTACCTTGTGGAGCCTGGTTTTCCCCTTTAATATATTGTGGAACATACACATCATCAAAACCAGTGCAGGCTAAGAAGGGATTGCTAGTGCCATTAGCGTATTGGGTCTCTCTCAGAACAGCTTGCTGTGGTCTTGAAGTAAAGGGATTGCTCGGGCTTACTTGAAAGCTGTTGTTTGCAGGAGGCTGAAATGACAAGGGGCTACCTTTAATGTCTGCCTCAGCTGGGGTATCAATGTCTGGATGGCTTTTACCTGTATGAGGGTTAAAATGAGAATGGACATATTCATTTGTCCGCTCTATTTTGTCTTCCTCTACCTCATCCAATACGAGCCATTTCTTCTTTGTGTCTGCTGATTCCCACACAGCTACTTCTGCTTCTGCAGCTGCAGCCTCTCTGCGACTAACCAGTGCTTCAAGCTCAGCATCCCTTCGTGCTCTTTCCAGCTGAAACTCTGAGTCTTTAGCTGCCTTCTCTTTTAGGTACTCAGCTTCCTTAGATGCTCTTTCGATCTTAGCTTTGACTTCTAACTCTGTAAACGCAGCCCGTGCTTTAGCTGCCTCTGCTTTAGCACGCGCACGTGTTAATGAGCTAACTGATGACGAAGATGACCGTGAACTTCCTCCACTTGCTACTGATTGCTTGTCACATTTCTTCGCTTCCATCTTACCACGATGTACGACACCACCTTTTCTTTGTCTTTTCACTGTGTTGTCTTCACTACAGCGTAGGAGCTGCAGCTAACCAACCAGCTAAACTCTTCCTTGCAAAAAGATGACTTGAGTCGTAGTTAGCTTTACTTGCTGTTTACTGTGGCTCTTAACATCTTCATACAAAGACAGAGTGAAAACTGTAACACACAAAAAAACAATATTTTAAGCTTTTTGATGACCACATGTTGCTTTTTGCAGTGTAAATACATGTAAATAAATCGTTTTTTAATCACACCAAATGAAATACCTTTCAATGTAAATTATGTTTTTAACCTTAGCTTATGAATGCAGATATATAAAATATTTATCAATTTACTCACGACATTGCTTCTGTGGTGTCTGCAGTATGGATTGCATGTCGTCACATTCAGCAGGCTTCCTCAAAACTATCTAACAGGAAGTGACATATGTATCTAAGCACAAATGTCAAAATAAAAGACTTTTCAAAATAATGGTCCAAACATATTATGCCAAAGGCAACACAAGAACATTTTTAACAAAAGGCCTTAAAACACATGGTCAAGCTAGGCAACAGAAAGAGACGTTTTTTATAATAAAAACTGAGCAATGACGAGGATACTTTCACAAAAAGTAAAAGTGCAAACGTTTTTTGCAGAAAAAGTTGGTTTTGGACCATGACGTAAAGGTTTGGACAAAAAGCACAAACCTGCGTGTTTACAAGTTTCCTTTAGTATTGAAAAATAAAATGTGCTCTCTTTTTTGAATGAATGTGATACCGGTACCTCAAAATCCCAACAGAAGCTCTCATTTAGACCACTCAAAGTAGCAAACATTCCCAGACTGCTGTATTTTAAGAGTTTATTTTGGTTTGGGTTCGACACAAAGGGAGGTAGTCGTGTAGTGAGCTAACATAGACGGTGTCTCGATTGGTTTGTCGACTTTGCACAGGCGACTTAGCAAGATTTTGGCGGTTCAGATGCAAACCCCACTCTGATCAGTCAGGACATGCTTCACTGATATAACGTGAATTCAGGCTGGCTACATGGTGACTCGAGAGACGAGAACACATTTGCAGAAAATACCGGATCCCCAAGGAGGACAACTGGGGCGTCGGTGTTGTGCTGAGAAACGCGTTCACCTCGTAACTTGTACTTCAGGAAAAATAGAGCAGATTTTGTACATCTTTTTTGAAAAGGTAACCGAGGCAATTAAACGTTAATTCAGAAAAGAAAAACAGAGCAGCTTTTTATTTTTGCATGTGAATGCGACCTCTTCTGTACAAACCTTATTAGTAATAAAATGTTGAAACATTGAATTAGTATTTGGTTAAAGGTAATGCAAAACTTTTTTCCTGCCCATTTGTTCCTTCAACATTGAGCCGCCTATGAACCCTGTATGCTCACTTCTTGTTCCGTTTTCTCCATTTTAGACTCGCTGATGTTTCTATTTCTTGTATTTGTACTTTCAATTTCTTCGACCTGGTTTGCATTTCACGTCTCTACTTATGCATGCCCATTTGTCTACTCTGTCTACTGTAAATGCAAAATAAAATTTGCTTTTCACAGGTACAAAAATCTGTTTGCTGGAACTTAACCCCCTCACACATCACACTTTAGTGCTGCAGCTCAGGAAGTTTCACTTTCAAGTTCTTGTTTTGGTTTCGAGGTTTTTAAATAGACAGAAATAAATAGCCCTGAGTATCAAAGGGTTTATCACGGGGGTAATTTGAGGGGGAACTTTGTAAGTAAAAGTTGCACATGATGATGTGAAGTGAAGTCAGGTTTGACGCTTTGCAGAAAAGGCACAGTGAACAATGCGCCTACCCGTGAAAAGATCGTGTAACAGATATGTTAAAGTGAAAGACACAGCATGTCGGAATAAATAGTCCTGAGTTGAGAAAATAAATCAAACACATAAGAGTCACACAAACAGTGTAAGATCTGTTCTACAGGAGTGTGAACATTTGTTCTTCACGTGATTCTGCAGAGACGAGGGAGGTGTTTCCAGGTGTGTCTTGTGATTATTCCACAATCACAATGAACAAGAAGTACACACATTTTCACGAAAAAGAACCAGAGTATCCTTCTTTTTTTGAAGTAGTGCCATGGGGTGCCGGTAGCCTAGTGGTTGGTGCATGCACCCCATTGGGTGACCCCGATTCAAATCCAATCTGTGGCTCCTTTCCCGCATGCCATTCCCCATTCTCTCTCTCTCCCTGATTTCTGACTCTACCCACTGTCCTATCTCTAAATAAGGCATAAAAAGCCCAGAATAAACCTTACCTTATTCTCAAATCAACTATCTGATATCAAGGCTTGGCTATTTTCATGTGTTCCACTGAGCTGCATGTCAGATGGGGGCAGATCATCAGACACTCCATCCACCCACATTTTTACCCAAAACACATTAGGGGGAACTTCTTTACAAAAATAACACTCCAGTATTCACACTCTCTTCACGCTGTGAATGTGCAGCTGTGCAGCTGTGAGAAATGAGCCGTGGTTAAATCTTCTCACTCTAGCTCTCTTTTTTAACATTCTTAACTTCCTCTCATCCTCATCAGTAGCTCAAGGTCGAGGTTAAGGTTTCTTTGTTAGCACCCTAGAAAGGTCAATGTGTTGTGCAGACAGGAGAGTCAGCGTTTCAAAGATTCATACAACACATGGCAATACAAAATCGGGAGAAAAGACCAGACAGAAAACATTATAACAAACATTGTCGATTACATCAGGTCATGACAAAGTCCTCACACAGAAACACACCTTGAATCCACTAAACAAAACTTAACTATACAGTTTAAAATGTACTTCACACAGGACAGTACAATAGTACTAGTTAAAGTTACCAGTATCCAGCACTGACCTTTTGGTGATGCGTGTGGGCTGCTGCAGGACTCGGTCCAGCTCCAGGCCTTCGCTGTCCAGCAGCCGCCTCAGGGAGATGTCAGCCAGCTGACCAATGACCCCGAAGGTCTCCTCCAGGTTCAGGAACATGGAGAACTCCCTTTGTCGCTGCCGAGTGTTGACCCTTATGGCCTCTGTCATCAGACCGCTGGAGACCCGCTCCAACCGCATCACGTCCGCCCAGGGAATCACAAACTTCACTGGGGATAAAGAGGAATAAATATCTTTTAGTTTATCTGCACGTCACAGTGACAACACGACCTCTGAAACCATAAAGTATGGTCATTTTGGTCAAGTGAATTTATATGAAACTTGTGAAAAAAAACATGCAAAAACTCTCCCAGCAGCTGTGCATGAAATATTTATCAACACATTTGGTGACTTTTTACCGCCTGAATGAATGTTTTCTTTTCCTACTCAAGTTCTTGTCAATTATTGACCTTAAAAATGTTAAAGCTTTTCCACCAAAGTTTCTGAGATAAAGCAGGAATCACTGAAAACCGTTAGGACATGCATTACTTTGAATACTGTGGACTTTTGATCATTTATACCGAGGAGGCCATTTGTCTGTTTGTAAGAAATGTTTCCACACAGCACTCTCTTATCATTACTTTAAGCCGACATAAAGAGAAAATATGAGCTCAATCTTGCAAACTACTGAACATTTCCTTGACAGTACATATTAATGATATTGGACCTCCTGACAGACGCCCTCACTTTGGAGTACAGACCTTCCTTCCCCAGCAGGAAGGAGTAGAAAGCCATGTGGTTGATGCTGAGGTAGAGGAAGCCCTGTCGAGGCACCCGACCCTTCCAGCAGCAGCACGAGTAGTATGTCACCAGTTTCTCTGACGAAGGGAGGCCAAAGTGAAGCTCGAACTTCAGCAGAGCCTCCCTGAACTTTGCCGGGTCCTCCTCCTGGGCCGCCTGGCGACCCCTAGCATCCTCAGCGATAAGGCCCTGAGGGAGAGAGAACTTATCTGTGACTTGCATCATCAAAGGCAACCGTATTTTGGTTTTATCATCATCATCATATAATCTACAGTTAGGCAGATATTTAATCTGATCCAACATATGCCTTAAATCTTTTTTAAATACAAAGAAGAAGCTAATTTCATACCCTGACTTTGCCCCTGACGAAGCTCGCCACATCCTGCTTGTTCTCAAACACAGACAGAGAGTGGAGCAGGTTGTGGATCAGCCAGTCCCAGTGCTTATTCACCTCCTCTATGGCAACTCCTGATGGACAAAAGAGACTAAATCATGCAGGAAATACAACGACTGTAAAAAATCAAATGAGTCAGAGATCCTGCCAGTTCAAAAAGAATCTGAAAGTCGAGAAATTTAAAATAAGAAAAAAGACAGCAGGGTGGTTTAGCTCACCGCTGGCGATCACCCAGCTGATCTGGGAACCTGGAACCTGAAGGAGAATTCGGAAAGGTGTGACCCTGGCATTGGAGTCCAGGACTGTGTCCAGTGCCCCCACCAGGAGACCTGCAGAGATGAGATGACACAGAGAGTTCAGCCAACAGTATCATCATCACTGCTGAGCGCGGTCATTATACGGTCATTTGTGCCATCATATTGTGAGTTCAATCTCAAACAAAAAACTTGAATAAGTAAACTTAGTGTTTGAGTGGAGCTACAAGATCCAAAAATGCTAAACAGCCAAGCTAACTCCATCAGTTTAAAGCTAGAAGTATGACTAGTTTGAGGTTAAACTTTTTCTGGGGAAGTTGATAAAGTAAATAAGAGGAAACAGAGTCTTGCTTTTTACAATGAGCTGACCTAGAGAGCTAAACAAAAGTATGTTTTGTAAAGATTATTTTATGGGATTTGTTTATTTGTTAGATGGGAAAGCCATAGAGTGGCAGGAAATATGGGAAGAGAGAGTGGGGGGGTGACATGCACCCAACAGTGTCTGGATCAGGAGTAGAACCAGCGAGCAGTGTGACGTTGGTGAAATGGGGCACACGCTCTCACATCTGAGCTAAACCAGCACCTCTAAATGAAAGTAGCTCGGAGGACTACACTCTCTGTACATGAGGTGTGAACTAAACACTGGGCCCCACATCTGAAGCCACTAAATGAAAGTGTGTAGCACAACCACAGCAGCGTTTATGGCATTAACTCTGTCCCTTTTTAGCCCTGCTGATCTACTGAGGCTTTATATGATAACATAAACAACATGCTGTAATGCCTTCTAACTAAAGACACTTTGAATAGAAGAACGAGTACGGCACTGCGTGTTAGTCTCAACAAAGAACAGAGGGGAAGAGTTCAAACACTGACAACAACATTTCACAGCTACATGTAAGAAAGAAACCTACCAGGCTGAGAGGTCCTGAAGAGGTTCAAGATCAGAGACAAGACGTATTTTTAACCTATTTAAAATCTGCTGCTACTATAAAAGCTTTGTTAATATCTAGTGCTAATACGCCTTTATATAAAAGAGAGTTGGTAAAGTGATAACTTAAGTATGGTCATTTTGTGTGCAGCAGGCGTGTCACTAAGTGAGTGACACGCCTGCTGCACACGAGATGATGATTTTTCTCATTGACATTCATGGTCTTGGTCTTGGTCTTGTCTCGGTCTCGGAGCACTCTGGTCTCGGGTATGTCTTGGTCTCTGTAAGTGTGGTCTTGACTACGACACTAAAAAGGTTATAAAAAGTGAAATGTGTTTTACAGTACCTTGCATAACTCTTCATTCACTTTTTTTTACTCATTTTGTGATTTAAAAACTGCAGACTGAAACTGATTTCATTGGAGTTGTTTGTGATGGACTTACATTATATATTCCATTATTTTGAAGTAGGATGTAGGAGGTCTTGGCTGTGACATGATTTTGTAAATAATTGATATATAAATATATATAAAGCTTTTAGTGTTTGCAGTGAAACCCCTAACTAACTTCACATCAGACCTATCGTCTTTGTATCACTGTAATATTGCAGATTTGATTATTTTAGTCATTTTCTCTTTATGGTTTCTCCCTGTCTTATTGCTTTTCTTCCTATCTTTAATGGTTTACTTTCAAAAGCCTCCTGTGGACATGTGGTGAGAACTAGCATGTATGCTAAAACACTTAAACAATGCATCTGGTTAGAATGTAACCGTGACGTCCATGTCAAATGAAGTCTATCTAATCTTATTTAAACTTCAGCTTCCAACACATGACTGCTTTTTGGGCTGCTCTTGTTTGTTCATTAAATGAGAAATGACACAGAGAAGACTCTTTGACCTCCTGGTTGTAACAGTGCTAAGGTGGAAAAGTCCAAGGGAGGTGAATATTTATGAAAGGCATTGTCTGTTAGCGGAGCTGGAAAACACAAGACTTCTTAAGAGAGGGGTCACAAGAAACTCGAAATTGAAAAGCAGCGTCCATTTGCTGTTTAATGTTGTTCAGAAATACTTCAAAATAAATCTCAGCTAAACACTTAAACATGTATTTAATAACACCAACACTTAAAAAGGTTATTAACTCATTCATAAATTACTTTTAAAACACAGAGCTTTTAAATGAGCTCTCTTCTTACATGTTTGTATACTGAAGCATGCATAAAGCTTAGCGTGAGATATAAAGTGTAAGGTTCATCTTGTCAAGTTTTGCTCTGATGCAGCCATGACATGTCAGCTGTGGAGGTCTGCTATTGGCTGATTCAGTCCTTGAAGGCGGGCACTTTGTGTTGGCATTATAAGAATCCTTACTTTACAACAACTTGAGCCACTGCAGTCAGCACTTCAGAATCACACTTAGACTTTGGCCAAATCAGCATTCCCCCATCCAACTTTTCACCCTTCAGGTTCTGGAAAATGAACAGTTTTCCACTCATCTTCACTTTGAACTTCTGGGCTTTAAAAGGCAGCATTATCTGCCGAATCCATCAAACCTACAACAGCAAAGTACAACCTGCATCTATGAAGCTCGGACTGAACACCATGAGGGAAGCCAGATCTTTATCTCTGTGTTTAACTTGTCTGGTCCTGTACACAAAGGGGGACAAAATGTACATCTGTCTGTACTGTGTAATACATGGAGGGAAGAGGAAGAGGAACAAGTCTCAGCTCTAAAACATACAGGAGGATTTTATGATTATACTCAACAGCTTCAGGGTTGTGAGCTTGTAAAACCTGCAATGAAACTTTCTTACTAACCCTGAAAGTACGTCACCACAATGGGATTCGCAGGAGGCTTTTACAGGCTTGTGAGAGAGAGTCCAAATGAACTTTAAGAGACTCTTTCACTTTCAGAAAGGACCTTTTTTGGTAGTTTTGTAATCTTTTTTTCACAACAATAAATATCATCTGTAACAAGCCTGATTCAAGCACAGCCTAGAGAAAGCACAAGACACTGACGTGTGAAGATAAAGTCTCCTGCAGCAGACAGCTCGGGCGTCCTGCCAAACTGTAAACCACATCTTACAGTCAGAGTCGACCTGCCTGGAGCTGTGAACCCGGCAGCCAGGCAACACAAAGCCATCCGTCTGTCACCACAAAGCCCAGGAGGGGTTTACACTGAGAAGCTTTCAGAAAAAAAGAGTCAATATGAATCAACACACTTTTCTTTGCTCTCGGTCATATTGTTGGAGGGTCACCGCTGAGGAGACATAAAGGCTGCTGTCAAACTTTACAAGACCTGGAGCAAAAACTGACGTGTAGTTTTCTGCAAGACTGGGATGTCTGTTTGCATTTGAACGCATCAAAATGAATGATCCCCTATGTGTCTGCTTCTTGTGTCGCTTTGTCTTCACTGCACTTTTTACATTTCTGCAAGGAAAGTATCTTTTTCAATCTGGATTTTTTTTCTACCAATCTTTATTTGTATAACAACTTTTACCTCAAGGCACTTTCCAAAAGAGCAGGTAAAGACTGTACTGTTTGTTATATTATCTACAAAGACCAAACATTAATCCTCCATCACTAAGCAACATTTAGCAAAGTTACAGTGGTATGGAACAACGTCCTTTAAGAGGCAGAAACCTCGAGCAGAACCAGACTCATGATGAACAGCCGTCTGCTGAAACTGTGCTGGACTTTGAAAGTGGGATAGAGGGAGATGCAGGAAGAAGGAGAAGCATAGAGACAAACAGAGCGACAACAACAACAGGATATGATTTAAATCAACATATTCAATCAGTGCTGTTAGCGCTAGCTGCCTGGCTCCCATCAGCCTTTGGAGCTGACTTAAATAAGTTTGTTAACAGGTTCTTGTTCGGGTCAAATGCCCGAGCCAGCTCCCTCCTTTTCTTCTTCTTTCTTTTCTGGCATCCTAACTTTGTGCACGTCCTGAAATGTCTGTACTCATTCCAACATAACTGGCATAACAGTTGAGTTCACTACGTTAGTAACATTACAAAAATGAAAAGGCTCATGTCCTTTTAGGAAGAGACAGTTTACATTTGACTGAAGCAACAATAAATGAAATGTGTGTTTTTGTTGCTTCAACAGGTAAGGGTTAGTGTTTAGGTGGTCTTTGTTGCTTAAAATAAGGATGGGCTGTATTTTCTTTGTTAACCTCGATGGGCACACCCCCTTGAAACTGGGCCCCAGAAAGCTTTCCCCTGTATCCCCCCTTATGGGCGGCCTTGAGTATCAGCAGGAACAGCAAAGTGTGACAATAGACAGATCGGTCTAATATGAAGTTTAGACGAGGAAACAGGAAGGACTGATTATGCTAATTATAGAGGTTGAAGTTTGAGCAGCTCTGAGAGGCACTTTAATATTATAATCATGGTAATAGATATCAGGCTGACGTTATTTTAGAGTAACATCAGAGCTGGAGTTGACTTTGTTATCATTGTTTTTTATTTTATTTTCATCCCATGTGATTATTTCTTTTTGTCCAGTTTACTTTTTGCTGGATTTGATGAATTTCTAAAATGTCATTGTTGTATTTCTTTGTCTTTGTCTATTCTCGTCAATGTTTACTCTTTTTCTGTCCGTGTTTGTTTTCAGATGTTGCTGTGAGAAGCACTTTGGGCTGCATGTTTATATAAAAAGTGCTCTGATGATGAAGTGAAGTTCTGTGAGGGCGTTGAATTAAAAATAACTAGAAAATGAAGACACATTCGAGACATGTGAAACAGTACTTTAACTGTGCTGCTTAGAAATGATAACACAGATATTTATTTGTATGAGGGGGCTGATAGGCTGCAGATGTTTCGCTGCCCTGCCCTGCTCAGAAATCCTGCTGAAAGTACGTCATCATCACCGGGGAGACGGGGGAAAGCTGCTGGAAGGTTTGGTCTCACAGCTTTGAGAACACCTTCAATATGACTTTCCCCCTTCCCCATTTTTAAAATGATGGATTATTTTGTGTTGATCTGATACATATTAACCTCATTAAAATCAGATTCATTTGCAATTGTGACACAAAGTCAAGCAGGGTGACCACATGTGCAAGACCCAATAGACATGTATGTGTACGTACCATAGACTGTCTATGGTACGTACACATGTTTGGGTTTTTTCTTTAAGGGGAAATCTATACATTCTGTTTTTATATGTCATTAATATTCTGTAAAGGTGCACCGGCAGCCTAGTGGTTATTGCGCGCCCCTTGAACAGAGGCTATAGTCCTCCGTGCAGGCGGCCCGGGTTCAAATCCGACCTGTGGCTCCTTTCCACTGAGTCAGGTATGAGTTCTCTGTGTGTGTGTGTGTGTGTGTGTGTGTGTGTGTGTGTGTGTGTGTGTGTGTGTGTGTGTGTGTGTGTGTGTGTGTGTGTGTGTGTGTGTGTGTGTTTGCAGCATGTCCACATGTTCCGCAGCCTGTTTGTGCGTGTGGGCTAAGGTTAAACATCAACATCTCTACTCTGGGATGTCTCCTACACTTGTGTGGAAGGAATGCTGGAGTGAAGGACTTTTGATTGGTTAATGTTGAACGACGTGACAACAGGACTTGACCTTTAACCCCTCTCGTCATGGGAACAGAGGGAACAAACAAAAAGCTAATCCCGGCCAGGAAGTTCCTACTATTCTGTTTTATGAGAGAGGATGAGGGCGAGTTTCTCCACCAGGAAGAAAACATAAAGAAGACACTGTACGGTGGAGAGCCTGGTTTAATAATAAGGAACGTCAATCGTCACATTGTGTAGAGACGACTGTTAGGCTGCACAGATACAAAACACAGAGAGGAAACGAGACAGAGGAAGCAGCAAACACACCAACGGAGGAAAGCTGAAGCTCACAGCAGTGGGAAAAAAAATCCATATATCAGACGAGCAACAGCTGCATCAAACACGGGGTCCACACAATGTGTATAATCATCAGTAAATGCAAGGACAGCCCTTGTTCTGCAGGGTGAAACATTTACATTACAGCACAGGGGGGAAAGTAGCCACATTTTCACTTCCTTTCATACGTGTTATACAACAGAATAAAGAGAGACAAGACCTGTAATCATCCGACAGGAAATTACAGATTTCCAGATTTGGACGAAGTTTAAACTGACTTCTGTTTCAGGATTTTCAAACTAAAGTCCAAACAAAGAAAACAGAGAGAGAGAGAGAGAGAGTCCATATCCTGAACAACTGTCTACTGATGTTTATGGCATCATTGTCTCCTGTGCAGTCTCTAGACTTTAACTTTTGAAACACAGTTTTCAGCATGAAAATACTGCACAGGTTTATAAAAAGCATTAAAACCTGGAGGATTCAGTGCTAGCTTTTCTGTTAATCATTTCTGACTTTTATTTTGGGACCAAAGAAGTAATGAATCACTCGAGAAAATATCCAAAGGTTAATCAGCAATGAACAGTATTGTTATTGTTATCATTTATTACGGGGTTATCATGTAAGAAAAAACAGAACTAGTATAAGGGATGCACCGATCCACTTTCAGTCTGATCTGATTTGTGATTTTCATTTTGCTGTCTTCACATACAAACAGGAAGCAGCAACAGCTGTCAGGTTTTTCAAATTAAATCTTTTAAACTGAAGTGTAAGAAGAATTGTACTTTTTATCATGCAGAAGGAGTTGATCCATCTCGTCTGAACGTCGTCATGGAGATGATTTTTGGGCTCTTTCAGTTCAGTCTGAACGTCTTCAAAGTGAGACTGTGCGAGATGAGAATCTTTAAAGTGACCAGCGATATTTGTTGAGTGCTGACGTGGATCGCCGCTGTCAGGTCGATATCAGATATGTAAATTACGTCAATATCAGACCTGATACCGAATATCGGATCTGTTCCAACCTATTATCAGACACAATTGCATTAAAAGGATGTTTTTACTTTTTAGGTGTTCCATTTATTGTCTAAACAGATTAATAAAACATCACCAGGAAGACTTGTAAGACAGCTGTAATACAGGAATATTGAAAGTGTACATTTTGTAGACTCAACAGACCAAAACCAGAAGATATTCTACAAGAGCAATTAAAACAGAGGAAACTGACAAATCCTCACAAATGAGAGGGTTTAAAACTACAGATTATAAAAGGTTTAAAAAAAAAGCTCTGCTTCACATTTGCAATAGATTCAGATTGAAGACATGTCATAAATTTGAGACCTCTAAAGCGTACACAATCCGACTGGTTTAAAGAGTTTTAATACCAGCCGGAGGCTTGACATACAGCACAGATCACATGAACTTAAAAAGTGAAGAAGTGTGCGGTTAATTAAAGCATGATTGAGGGATTAGAGGGGTCATGTTGGCTCGGTTTATTGGGGATTTCCTCCATTATTCCCTTTGTCTAGTGTTTCTGGAGTTTTGAGCCTTTAAGAGTTTGTTCACTTCACCATGCACACTGCAGGAGTGGCAGTGAGAAAAAAAACCCACTCCTTGTTTATTATCTTAGTTCTGAGACCTACGTGAAATGATTTTATGCATAAGAAGTGAGACATTTTATGCACGACACACAATGAGATTGCAGATTTTTAAGTGACTGTATGTGTTTCTGTTCTGAACTTAAAGCGTTAGCACAGATGAAACCCTAAATTGAGAGTTGGAGCAGGACAACAGTGTTTAAGATAAAGTTAGCATGTCTCTCATAGGCTAGTTAATGGTTCAAGTTATCAGTTGCCATAGGAACAAAATCTGAGCACAGAGGCACACGTGAACCCTGTGCTTGTAAAATCCAAGATTAGTGAATATGGTCAATTCTTGCAGTTCTGGGAAACCCCCTTGGACACGCCCCCTTGTTTACCTGTGGTTTTGCCTGCTGGCTCTTTGTGGTTTTTCCTGTTCTATGGTAATTTAACTCTTCTTGTTTCACATCTGTATTTTTCCATATCTTTGTTGGCCTGTGGTCCAGTCTGTAAAGCATTTGGCCTCCTCTGTCTTATCATTTGTGTTGTATAACGTAGTTGTTCTTACCTGTGAACCTGCCTGTAGGCTCCCCGTGGCCTCTCCTCCTCTGCAGGAGGAAGAAGTCGTTGCTCCTCTCGGTCACCCATAGCTTCAGAGCGTTTTTCAGCAGAACTTCCTCCGGGTTCAGCCACATATCGTCCAGCAGGGTGGGACCGGGAGGTAGCCCTCCGCGGTCTTGGTCCCTGTAGCGGCGGTATAAAAAGTTTTCCCCGCCCGACCTCCGGCTCCGGAGCGGCACAGTGCACACTACAGGGGCGGGTTTTCGTGTTTCTCCATGTTTCAGGTTTCTCCTGCGCTCCTGACAGCTGCAGGTCTCACACTTCCTCGCCTCACGTCTGCTCCCTCACGCCCGATTTACAGCAGCTGTACACACTAGTCAAAGATCGTCTATCCAACGTCATGACTCACACTGTTGTGGAATGAGGTTCCTGCTGTTTTAGAGAAACTTTTTTTTTGTATAAATCAATATAACGTTTTATTTCGATTTCATAGTATGTAAATCATTTTGGAGAGTTCCTGAAAAACATCTTTTGATTCGAAAAACACAACAATGATAATTTATCAAAATCATATTTTGATTAGGCTACATAATGGTGAAAATAAATTAAGTAAAAGTGAACATCAGATCTGTTCCCTCAAAGGACTTGAGGATCTCTTGTTTAGAACTTCTAAAACGGCCTATGTGTTTCTCCTGGTATGACAGTGTAATGACTCTTGGCTATCCATAAAAACACCTATACCAATTTGTTTTAAATAATTTTGTTTCTTTCTTTATTTGTAAAAAACAAACAAAAAACAAAGACAAAACAATCAGAACCCCGGCAAGAAATAGTACAACTTCAAATAAGCCTGAATAGGAAATACCTCAAAAGTAGAACTGTGAATTTCAAATAATTATCACATCTACACCAAAGGGTTTAAGGCTTTTTACGTAACATGTTACCCAAATTGATTTTCAGTACAGTTCACATGTGTGGATTTCATCACAAAAAGTTTATTATCATAAAAAAAAAAAATCCTCAACAGAATTTGTTGTATCCTAATATTTCAGAATCAGAATTATTGGCCAGGTATGCTCACACACACAAGGTATTTGACTTAGGTGAACAAGAAGTACAACATTAAACATCAACAACACAAAATAAGGAAAGACTGATATATACAGGACTAAGTAAGACAACAGTGCAGTGACAGATCTTTATGTCATTTTATTAAACAATATTAGGTAAGTTTAATCAAACTCAAACTCAAGCTGTTTGAACTGACATTATACAGATAATAACCAATTACGTCCACAAGGTATTAGCCAGGATATATTTATATTAATTATAATTGTATTGTAAAGTAAAACACAATGGGTCTATACCATTGACTGTACTGTATATAAGAATATGATAAATAATCATTATAAACAGTCTTTGGTCTATACTTGTTGCCCTGAAACTACAATGAGAACAACGAAATAGTAACTTTTTTCTGAAGACAAAAATAACGAATACAGTTTGTGGTTCTTGAAAAACAGGGTCAGAGTGGGAGCTCTTCGTTTAATTTTCTCTCTTCCGCATTTCACTAACTTTCCCTTCCGCCAGTTCCGGCTGAGAGCCCTCCTGTGATTGGCTGTTCTGCTGATACTGCGTACAGGTACTCAGTACGTTCATTATCACACAAAGACTACATGTTAAATTCATCCAGCACATCGGACAGACCTTAACCTGAGGACTCCTCAAGACTTCATGTCAAGACTTCAGTCATTTTCTGATGTACGGATGAGTGATTGAATTGATCCTCACGACTTGATTGTAAGTTATTAGGCTACATACTGTAACAATAATACTACCTACATTTAACTGATAAGATTTGCTGATGTGTAATATCAGCAATTAATGTGCAAATCGTGCAGAAGATCGTTCGATTAAAACTGTTGAAACCAGAGAATGGTTAAAAAAAAGCCTCAACAATTATTTTACATTAGGTTGTCAATTTAAACTATTAACATTAAGACTAATCCAACACTCTATAACTTTGTCTTAAAGAGAGGAAAGGAAACAAATGAAATAAGAATGAAAAATACATTTAAATGTGTTTCTCGAGGAGTTACTTTTATTCTTACTAGCCTACTAAAAATATGTTTTTGTAATGTTTTAAAAGAGCCATTCTTAAACAAATTAAGATATTTCATGGCACAACTTTAAATGTTTTTTTCTTAATAACACCATCAGGACACATGTTACTCAATGCTCATAGAGAACAACAAAAACAAACAGTAATCACTATTTCACTCCCTCTAGTTTTTCCCGGGTCTCTTGTGTTATCAATACATAAATCATCACATAACAAAGGTCCAAAAGACTGCATGGCATGTTTAACCTAGTTGGCCTCAAGCTCCCATCAAGCAGCCACACCAGACTGTACAATACTGTACTGCAGGTTGAACTATTTGGTGGAGAATCCGGCTCCTGCTGAAATAACACGACCTGGCCCGAGCACTCAGCAGTGCTTTGAGAGGGCCATCGACAAATCAGGGCAAGATTTTTAGTGTCCTATCTGGGACATATTAACAGGAATGACTTGAGTTATGAGATGTTGTGCAGCGTCAGTGTTGCAAACTGTATGCTCAAGCTAATATGCTGGCCCGCAAATTTCAAATGTGAACAGACAATGTTAAAACAGAGCTTTTTGGAGCTGTACTCCACTGTACACTGCTCACTTGTGGTGCAATTACAGAACAGAATATCTCTCAAATTACCAAGACGGACAAGTGCAAGTCAAATGTTTGTCACTAATATTGTCTCCACATTTCATGCTGTACTGAGAATAAATGTATGTGTCGATGACTTGATTCAGAAAATATAATTATAATGTTTCTTACTCAGCCCACACTAAGTGACACAAGGTATTCCTCATGTTTCTGGAAACACTGGTGCAAATGTCTCTTTGTATTTTAATTACTGAGGACTTGTGAACTGTAGTGATGACACAGTACTGGTCATATAAATAGGAAGCAGAAGGAGAGAAAAAGAGGAAGTTAAGCAAGTAAAACTGGCGTGAGCTTAAATTAACTTGAGCCATCTCAAGATGGAGGGCCAACAAACTCAGATGACAACTCAGAGTCCTGTTAGCATGTAGTTTAGTGAATCTAGTCTAAAAGAACAGAACCTAAGTTAATGATACAACACCTCAAACATTTGTTGTCTACCCATACTATTTTCATTGTCTTTCATTGCTTTTATTCTTTATGTATATATTTATACTCATTCTGTACTTCAACTCTACCATTCGAGATCTGCCTGTTGATCTCTTTTATTCCTTTTATTCCTGGTGACCTTTTGTGTTTGCATTTAGTTTTTGCTTTTTGTTGAATTTAAAGTCCTCTCTCTGTTTGCTCTGTTTGGCCTGATTGTTCATTTGATCATTCCTTGAGTTCCTGCCTTTGATTTGTTTGTTTATGCTTGATATGTCACTAAGCTTACAGTACCTTTATGTTAGTTGTTGGTAAATTGTTCATTAACTTTTTGTTAGCATTTTGTCAGCATTTGCATATATTTTGATACTCAATCAGATCTAAAATCTAATTTGCATGAATGAAAAAAGCCCACGATTGTATAGATAAAGTGGCAATGTGTAGAGATTTTAGCCGCTATACATTTTATGAAGTTTGCTTAGTTAGGCTATAGAAATGCCATGATAATCAGTAGCCTAATTTAACAATTTGAAAGGATGTCTAGTAAATGGTTTAAATGATCAAAGTGTGTGTGTGTGTGTGTGTGTGTGTGTGTGTGTGTGTGTGTGTGTGTGTGTGTGTGTGTGCGCGTGCGTGCGTGCGTGCGTGCGTGCGTGTGAGTAACACTACAGTCTATGGAGTAACAGCACCTGTTAGGTTTCCACAAATGGAATGCTGCGCTTCAACTCCTTTTATGGTCACATCGAGCGTCAGACGGAAATCGGTGTCTCTTCTATTATTGTCCCCTTTTTTAAAGCGAGCGTTCCGTGTCTCTCTAAACAGATATTACCAAACCATAACGAGATATTAAAAAGTAAAACGTACGAAAAAAAAATTAACTTAACATGTCGACTGCTAAATGAAGATTATTTTAAATCTCGACGTATTGTATTTTTTTTGGGGGGAAGTAATGGGTTTCTGTTTCCTGCCGGACTCGGTCCGTCGGCGCTCCTTCTGTTTCCGTGTCTGGGAGGAGAGCAGTAGTGTGATTCGAGAGGAGGATTTCATCTGTCAAAATGCAGGTCCGTAACCCTTTATTTATTCATTTAAACGCCGTACTTTACTGTATTTGAATGATACTATTTAACACGGGTTGATGTCGGTGTTGTGTACTGAGATAATTTCGGAGCAGAGCTTTAAAAGTTAGCTAGCATGTAGCAAGGCGTTAACATGTTAGCTGTACTGTAAGCTAGGTCAGCTTTTAATTCTGTAACATTTAAAAGTTGGTACAATATCTCAAAAGTGTTGTGGAAACACATTTATAAGCTATTAGACAGACTTTTTAATGATGACTATTTTTATCATTTGATGGTCAGTTTGCTGTAACGGTTTCTAAATAATTTAAAGTAAAATATTGTTGGTGTAATCTGGATAATCTGCCGATGTGTTTGTCTAGTTTTTATGTATCAGCATTAAATATTTATTACAGCTGAGCGGTATATCTTTTGGTCACAACAAGAGGTAGTAAAGGAGGAAAGAAGGTCTAAATATTCATCTTTAACTGGTTTGTACTTAGCCTGCTAATTAGTAGCATGCTGGCTGCTTATTAGTCCTTATTCTGTATGACCATAGTTTATAGCTAATAGGCTATTAATTAAGAGTTTGCCCTCAATACCCTCCTAATAACTGCTTATTGATAGTAAGGCAGGAAGTGGTTGTAAGTGGATGTTTTGCTTAGTATGACCAGTATATGGTAGAAGTAAGAAAAAACACCTACAGTGGATCAGGGACATTTTAAGGTGTATTCACTCTTTTTCTTTTCACGCAGCCTCCAGACCTCAATATACTCATTCATAAGCATCTGATCTCACTCAGTGTCGCCTTCGTGTTCAGATCCTCAAATACTGTTTTCAGTCTTTCATTAAAAAACAGAAATACATCACGTCATATCTTAATGAATCCCATCATAACAGTACATGTTTTTGTTTTCTACCCAGGACCCAAACGAAGACACAGAGTGGAATGATATCCTGAGGAAGAAAGGTATTCTTCCTCCCAAAGAGACACCTAAAGATGATGAAGAGGAGGAGCTGGCACTCCAACAGCAGTCTATCGGTGAGAGAGACAGTTTGGGATACACCGCATCCTGAAACATGGGTTGAGTGTCACCCAGTTTATTCTACATTTTTGTATTTAAATTGCAGACACAGCAATCATGATCATGTTAATTTAGTAGAGTTTAATCTGCTTTATTTGCCCCCATTCAACTTATCACTGAGGGTAAGATTACTTATTGTTTGTTTTTCTGAAAAGTTAAAACCTATGAGGATATGACTCTTGAGGAACTGGAGGAGAACGAAGATGAGTTTGGTGAAGAGGACGAGGCTGCCATTGAGATGTACAGGTAAACAGAGACTATGCATGACGGGGTCTGGAACAATGAGAGACTACAAATCCCTGGATTATGAATAATTTTAAAACAT
Organism: Tautogolabrus adspersus; assembly: GCA_020745685.1. Taxonomy (NCBI): domain Eukaryota; kingdom Metazoa; phylum Chordata; class Actinopteri; order Labriformes; family Labridae; genus Tautogolabrus; species Tautogolabrus adspersus. The sequence continues at coordinate 4,961,333 of CM036548.1, read as the reverse complement.
TTGTTATGTATTCTCGTGAAGAATACTCCAAATCCTAAAATAATCTGACGTGGTTTTGGACTTTAGACTGAAACAGATTCACTGTTACTGTACACTGATATGAGATGTTCCTCTTTGCAGACAGAAGCGTCTTGCAGAGTGGAAGGCAACTCAGATAAAGAATGTGTTCGGCGAGATGGTGGAAATCTCAGGGCAGGACTACGTCAAGGAGGTCAACAAGGCCGGAGAAGGCATCTGGGTGGTGCTGCACCTCTACAAACAGGGGTAGGGCTTGCAAAGAAAACTGCACACATGAAGAAGTTAGAGAGAAAAAAGAAACTTATGAAGGCCTACAGAAGTAATTTAAGTCTAAAACTACAGATCATATTGAAGTTAAGTTTGTTATATCTTCATGTTTTGTCCTCTGGCCTTTCACAAAAGAAAACTTTGGAGCCGACACAGCTGCTTTTAAGTCATTATTTTCAGTATGTCAGGTGTTTAAGCTTTTGATTTACTACTTTAAGTACCACATGTTTTCCTTCATCCAAGTAATCGTTTTGGAGAATCATCATCCTTTATCTCTTTTCCCAGCATCCCTCTGTGTACCCTCATCAATCAGCACCTGAGCATGTTAGCCAGGAAGTTTCCTCAGACCAAGTTCCTCAAATCCATCTCCACCACATGCATCCCCAACTACCCAGACCGCAACCTGCCCACCATCTTCGTCTACTTCGAGGGAGAGATGAAGGCCCAGTTTATTGGACCACTGGTATTCGGGGGCATGAACCTCAAAGTTGAAGGTAGGATGTTACTTTCTCCAGAAGAAATGGCAGCAATTATAATCTTCAAGACCACTAGAATAAATCTGAAGTAATGCAGATATGACTGTAATTTCTTTTAAGAATTGCATAACCCTGGGCTATTCAACTGTCTTGTTCAGGGGGCCAAATTTTCAGAAAGCAAAGGACCCAGGGCCAGACAAGCAAGCCCATCATAGCAGTACAGTGCGCAAAAAGCCGTTTTTTTTTTCCATCAACAACACAAGCTTGTGCTAGGCTGCGAACAAAGGACCAAAGATGTTCTATTAAATGGGAGCGCTCTGCTGTTTTTAACACTTTACTGTGGCAACAATAACAGTCATTCACAAGTTTTCCCCTCTATTTATATTTCCATTTTTTAATTGTAAATAGCACTGATTCGAGAGCCAGTCTGATGTCACCCGTGGGCCGGAGTTGGTCCCTTGGCCGCGAGTTGAATAGGCCTGGCATAGCCTTTCTGTTAGAGAAAAACTTGTATTTAGACATTTAATAATTGTACTCGAAGCGGGCTAGACTAATTTGTTTATCATATACTAATACCTATTGATCTTGTATATAGGGGAACATGGCTACCTAACTGAGATCATTCCTGTAACTCACTGATGTTCTAATGTTCAGCTATTGGTACTTTACTCCAGTGAAACAATACAATTCTGTTCATGTTTTATTTGTCCTTTCTGTCCCATCCAGAGCTGGAGTGGAGGTTATCAGAGTCCGGGGCTGTAAAGACAGACCTGGAGGAAAACCCTAAGAAGCAAATTGAAGACAAGCTCATGTCATCGATCAGATGTTCCATTCCTACACGAAAGGACAGCGACTCGGAGGACGAGGACTAGTAGTAAAAGAACAAAACCTGTCACTCCAAAACAAAGATTCTTCCTGGTCGCTTCAAGGGAAAAAACCAGAGGAGTTTAAAATATCATGTTTTGACTCTGAAACAGGTCCTCAGTCCTGCTCGAGGGCACTGGGACAAACTCTGCTGGAGAGAATCAAACCCTGTGCATATAAAGTGCAGCCTCTTGTACCTTCTGGGAAAACCGCCAAACAGTCAATCTTTTGTAATAAAAATAAACGTCCAACTCCATCAACAAAAGCATCAAAGACAAATTTTAACTTTTTTATTATGTTTCATGAGAACTATGTCACAAAATGTACATGTGCATTTAAATCTGTTGGATTAAATGTGAGTTCATCTCTTTGCCACAATAATAAGTGCCTGTTTCATGTTTTGTTTTTTTATTCTGTGTCGCTGTTGATTATAAAAACAACCCTCTTTCAGAGATTAAAGTGCCTTGATGGTATTTTTTGACACCCACGTCGTTGTGCAACAGCGCCAACGTGCCAAATTTGTGCTGGGGAGCAGTTCACATTAGGGTCGGACCGATATAGATTTTTGGGGCCGATACCGATATTGGGGAGGGAAAAAAATCTGATATATCGGCCGATATCTTTCTTAGATCTATGTTCGATCTGTGAAGATAGATATAGATGTAAACATTTTTTGTGTTGATCCCTCAAATGCAGTTATCAAACACGTGTGGAAAAGATATATAATAAGACAAGATGATCACTCAACTGGAAAATAACTGCATGTACATGCGTGACCGCTTGACACTCTGTAGAGTGATAATGCTTGTTGTAATCCACAAAGCACTCTGCTGGTGACAGAGAACTGCAACTGTAATACAAACGCAAATGAAATGCTATTTGACTAGTAAATGAATCTAGTAGTATCTGCTATAAAGTTAGCCGATACCGATAGTCACTGGATATGCTAATATCGGCCGATATCGGCTGGCCGATAAATCGGTGGTGCTCTAGTTCACATTAACTTTGGAAGCAGGAAGACGCATGGCAGCCATGGCAGTGCAGCTCGATTTTACCATCAGGACAATAGTTTATTATCTGTTAAAAATAAAAACATCATGTTTGTCGATGCGTGTTGTTGCTCCACCAGTTGATGTTGGTGTTATTTTCAGGGGCTGCCTGCTGGTCTCCTGTTAATCTTGATGTTTGTCTTGTTTTGTCGACTTTTCTTCTACAACATCCCCTCCGGCAGACCACGAATCTTCTGTTTCATTAGGGAGAAAGACAGCGGTCAGTGACAGCAGTTCATCGAACCTGGACAGTGATGTAATCAAATAGGATTAACACTGGCTCTCTCTATTACTTTCTCTCCTCGTATTCACAAACTACTAACTTCTTTAGGCAGAAACAGCGGTGGAAGCTCATTTTCATTGATTTTGTCTGTTTTTTTCCTGCCCAAACAACCTTCTTCTAAGGTGAGTGAGATGTTGAAAAATAATGATCAACTGAAGTAAGACGTGTTTGATTTCCGATTATTTGAAAGCTGCTTAACTAGACTTGCTTTATTTCCCTGATACACATGCCAGAGGTGGATTTGCCTTAGGATCGCCATATACATAAAACAGTATAAAAACATTCAGGCCGTCAATAACACAGACAACATAACAGCTACAGTAGGTTTACACTTTAAAAATCAGTTTATATCATGGTTCAGATCTCATCAGTCATAAAACTCTTAACTAGCAACCAAGTACAGAAAAACTAGTTTTAGAGGGCAAAGTCAAACAACCACTCACCACACACACATCTCTCAGCAAGGCCGCCCATAAGGGGGGATAAAGAGCAAAGCTTTCAAGGGTCCAGTCGCATGGGGAGGCCCCGTGGAGGTTAGCAAAAAAAACACGTGGTCCATCCTAGTTTTAAGCAACAATGACCAAATTTAGTTTAACACCTAAATACTCACCAACTACCTCTTCAGTAAAGTGCAGCCTGTTTCAAAATCAATGAGTATAACTATTCCAGGACCTGCACAAAGTTAGGATGCCAGAAAAGAAAGAAGAAGAAAAGGAGGGAGCTGGCTCGGGCATTTGACCCCGGAAATAACTTGTTAACAAACTTATTTCAGTCAGCTCCAGAGGCTAATGGAAGCCAAGAAGAGGGAAATAATGTTAGCCTGGAGGCTAGCGCTAACTGGACCCATTCACTGCCTTTTTTGGAGGAGGGCCTGCTCTCAGGTATCTTTACTAAATGAGATGTGTAAAGAATTACTAGTTTGAAATGCAGCATTATATAACCAAGTGTTTTTGTTTGAGATGTCGCTAAATCTCTCTTTTGCTTTAGTGTTTCCTTTGCTGTTCAGTGCCATGTTGCCTGAAACCGACATCATCTATCGATGTTTTAAAACACACAGCTGAACGTTAAGAACCAGCATGTGTCTTAATTTGTCTTACCAAAAGTAGAATCTTCTTATTTTTCCTCTTGGACAGCTTGGGGGAAAGTCGCATCAAAGGATGAACAGAGTGAGACTGGAGGAGGAAAAAGAGGAGAGTCAACTTTAGAGGAATAAACATGACATTAAACGCTTTGTAAAGTACTGTTCCCTATTGTGACGGTTTATGACATAACTTAAAAAAAAACATGAACACCATGATCAGACCTATAATCGCAATCTGTCAAAACCAGGTGCTTTTTTATTGACAAAGACTGATGCAAAAATGTGATGAAATCAATGCATTACAATGTAAGTAATTACTCTTTTAGCTGACATTTCCACATAATGATAGAGAAGATTACAGCACCATTAGTGGTTTCCTGGTTTTATTCTGCTCACCTCCACCTGCTGCAGAGGGCTCACAGAGTTGCGAGCTTTAGAGTAATGAAACAGGAACTGAAAAAAAAGAGAAACTCAGAGGTAAGTGACCTGCTGCTAGAAAATATAACACACAGAAAAAATACTCTCTTCTCTTAATACTTACTCTTTTGAAAACATTCTGGGCCTGCTCCTGTGGGGAAACACATTTTCACATTTAAAAATCACATGTGATGCTCACACTTACACAGTCACACTCACTGCCATATTGCATGTTTTCACTGTAACTATTAAATATAATGTGTATTCTTGAAACATGGAGTTTAGTTAAAGGTAGTGTTGTGTTCTAGACCACAATAACCGAGACCAAGACATACTGTGACCAGAGTGCTTCGAGACCGAGACAAGACCGAGACCATAAATATCTCTGCAAAATCATCATCTTGTGTGCAGGGGCGTGTCTCTCACTATAACACCGGGCAGGATGTGATTGCAGATACAGCTCTGTCAACTCAGTAGCTTTGCAAGGTAGACAGTAGAGTGGGAGTTCGCTCGCAATATTTAACTTTAGGTTGTTTTTTAAAGTTCTTTTCAGTGGCATTTGTGCCTTGACTGAAGAGAGACAGGAAACGTGGGGAGGAGTGAGTGGTGGCCGAAGGTGGACTTAAACCCACAGCTGCTGTGACGGTGACAATAGCTTCTCTATATGGGGCACGCCACTCAACCACCAGGCTTTCCGATGCTCCATATTTAACTTGAATTGTAAATGTACCATTGCATAATGATATAGATGAACATTCAGGTACATGCACTGTGTTTAAAGTTGTTTTATTAACCTGTCACAGTTATGTATATCTTTATCTAATGTAATCCTATAATGTAAAAAAAAAAGAAGAAGACGTAATCGTTTGTTTTCCTGTTAAAAGTGTTTTCAGTGTTTGCACTCACCTCGTTCTGTTGTCCCCACAGAACATCACTATAATCACCGCTTTGAATGCCTCGAACCTGCAGACAAACAGCACTCATAAATCAATAGGTAATGGCAGTGGATGCAACATAACACACCAAGAGAGGAAACATGATCGTGTTTTTTAAAAATAATGAGCTTGCAGGTCAGACTGTTTGTTCTTTAATCCAAACCTGACAGTCAGGCCCAATGTGTTTCTCTCTCACTGCTGTTTAATATGCAGATCTGTTTTATCTAGAGTCTGTTCTCTCTGGCATGTGTTGATCTTTTAGCAGATCAAACTGTAAGTGGTCATCAGCACACTACAGTTTACGTATTCATCACTGGGATATGTGCAAAGATATAATACAAGGACAATCTATTTCTGTTAATTTAGGATTTAGGAGAACCTTACTTTCTATACTCGCAACCAAATGTGATAATTTGATATGAATGAGCAGGTAAAAAGTAAAGAGACAGATGTGGCGGTCACTGCCTTGCCTTCATCCGTCAGGCTTCTATTATTTGTTCTGTCTCCCTTGTTACTAGAGGAATCAGCCATCCTGATTCAGAGCCCCTGGGCCTGTTGCTCTCAGGGAATAAAAGCCCCGACCCTAGTGTGGCTCTCTCTCTCTCTCTCTCTCTCTCTCTCTCTCTCTCTCTCTCTCTCTCTCTCTCTCTCTCTCTCTCATGCCATCCCAGCATCATGTACATGTTTCGGTCTTTGTTCCGTTTTGCTTCACATCATCCTACACTACATTATGCCACACATCCCAATCCCACTACTGACGGACACACTCCCTGTTTGTCGTTATCATTTCATTTGTTTACTTTCTTCTTTCAATAATTTCATTATTACTTGCAGTTAACTCGTTTCCTTCCCATATTTGTCATGGCCCTTGAGCCAGGTTATGACACAGATAACTCCCTACCTTTCTGAATGTTATCCCATCGTCCCATCCATTGAAGGGTCTCGAATCTGAGTGAAGAGCAAAGGAGAGGACTTGTGAATGTGCAGCATCAAAACATTTTTATACAAATACTGTATACGTTATAACAATTTCCTTTCATCATAATAATAAATGCAAAAGGAGAACTCATAGCTACTCCACGGTACAATGATAACTGTTCTGTAGAAGTGATGTTATTGTACTTTATGCTTCTTGTAGGTGCTATGTGTACTTATAGAACTCCTGAATCACAAAAGAACCAACACTATATATTTGGTACGACACTTTGAAGTGACTTCATGATGATGCATGATCGTAAGAGCAGCCAGGCCAGCAGCTTCTTCTGCTTAACAGTGTCAAGAAAAAGCTGAGGCTAAGAGTGTTGGTAACTTTACTCTAATTAATAAAAGTGAGTGAGCCATATTTAGTCCTGCAGTATACGTGTGCTTTTCAGGGGCGCCGTTAGCCTACTGGTTAGTTTAGTTTATTAGTTTATTTGAATCAGGGACAGTGTACAAAAAAACATTAGTCTCAGAAGAGAAGAGATGCTTTGTACCAGATTTAGCTAACTAGCTAATTTCCATCTGTTGTCCCTGGGCAGATGATGGCAAGAGTAAAATAATCAGCCAGTCGTGCACGCACGCACATGCACATGCAACACCCTCATACGCACTCGCTCATACACATTTCATACGTGCGTGCACCCCATGTACAGAGGATAAAGTCCCTCGAGAGCAGACAGACCTGGTTTAAATCAGATCTGTGGCTCCTTTCCCGCATGTGATTCACTCTCTCTCTCTCTCCCCCCAGTTTCTGTCGGTTTCTTTCCCCCCAACACCACCCCAAAAAAGGAATAACTGTGCATTTCGGAAATCTTTCAGCATTAAGCTTGATGCAGTGATGCTGACGTGTCAGGATATGAGAAGTATACCTGACATCTCCTCTGCTGAGAGGGAAACTAGACCAGAACCTGGTTTCCATAAGTGACAGTGTTGACAGAGATGAAATGCAGTTACTCATTTAGTTTATCATTTTGAGGTACGTGTCCTTAACTTTTCCTATTTGAGTTAACACTTGGATTTTTTGGTCATTTCAAAGGGAAAGGATTGTTTCCTTAACTTAACATAAGAGTTATTGGTCATTTAGATCCAGATTTTAAATAGGAAATACTTGGAGAGCTTTTTAAAAAATACAATGTATCTTTAAAGATTAACCACGCAAGAGTACACAAAGTAATCTACATTTAGTGCAATTTTGAATTTTTCTTACTTATTATGTATTTAACTGGAAGTATTACTACATTTGAAAGGTTTGTATAGGATTGCAAACCGTTAAAATCCTCCTCCACCACTGTCATTTTCTTATAGTTGTATAAAATGTTGATATGTTTAAACATTAATTAATCAATATGATAATTTGAAGCAGTGATGAGTAAGTTATAACCAGCAGGTGTATGTATTGTCTATCCTCTCACAGTTTAACTTTCTAGCTATTTGACTCATAAAGAAGAAAAACAGATAGTAGGAACATTGACAGTTTGAAAATCACCATCTGGACATGCAGACTAAAACTCGTTTTTTTAACGATTTATCAATTTACATGTGCAGAACTAATAAGTTACCTAACAGGATAATTGATCTAGTTTATGCAGGGTTACTGAAACACACCTTCAACCTCAGATACTTAAGCTGCTTTACATAACAACTCAAAGCATTCTTAAAAGCTCGACAAAGATCCTTCACGGCAGCAGGTGTTGTATTTAAAGATCTGGTCCACATAGTTTAACTCATTTTAAGTAAATAAAGAATCAAATAAGTGACGAAAGGGACACAACTTCATGTATCTTTGAGGACCAATTAGGCCTTAATTCTTCACAATATGTCATCTCAAGTTGTCCTTAGACATGGTTTAATGCTGAAAAGTATAATTTGATAACACACAATTGTAAATCTTTACCTGGGGTCCGGCCCCCCTATGGGAGCATCTAAGATCTCAGGGCGGGCATGAGGCTTTGTCTGCTTTGAGTTTGTATTTAAATAAGACTGGCACATATTGACTTAGATTATGATAACACTCTTACTGGATAGTTTCTGCAAATGTTTTTTGGAATAAGGAAACACGTGTGTGAAAGTCCCATTCTGCTGGGATGTTAAAGAGACATTTTTTTTTAATCATACCAGAAAAGAGACATTTCTCGATGGTCAAGGCTGAAAACAAATCAAATGTATGTACATTTTTTGACAGCAATGTCACTTCTTTTTCTTTCTTTTTTCGTGTGGAGGGGCTCAGCTTCTCTGAGATACAAGAGGGAAGCTCCGAGGGAAAAAAGGGATGGGAACCACTGATCTAAACCATTACTTTAAAAGAATTAAGGATCGGCCACTCTTAATGTGGTTCAAGGGGCAGACCGAAAGCATTAGATATTCATTTAACAAATAAACCACTCATGCTCATGAATCCCAACTTACATCTACATTTGGGAGCGAGAGGAATATTTAAACCAATATTACAATTTAAAAAATATCTAAATCTAGAATATTTCGTTTGTTAGTCACTTTAAAAATAAGAAAACGAATAGAATCATTACTTTAACATTCAAGGGAACCTGAAAACTTGATATTTGTTGGTATTTTACCCAGACTATAAAACTAAAACGATGTCATTTTTCACCATTTGTTGAAGTGTTTAAGGAATTACTGAATGTAAGTAAAAAAAAGTTTTTACTTCAGGTAAAATTGTCTTTTTTTTTCATAATGAACAGGTAGATTTCAGACAGAAAACTCGAGGATTTCCAGGGGAAACTCGCTAAAAACGACCCACAAACCAAACAAAACAACGAAACAAAAAAAAAAAGACAAAATAAGATCTTTTTTTTTAACGTAAGTAAAAAAAACTCTCTGTTTAAAATATTCACCCACCTGCTGTGCTCCAAGATCCAAGAAACCACAGAAAGCACAAAAGAAAAAATTGTCGTACAGTTGGCAGAGTCATGATCCGTGTAGGTAATGATCCTCTCTTACTCCTCTCTGCTCGGTTTGGCTCGGCTCGGCTCTCCTCGTAGGTCAGCTGTGTGGTCTAGATGCCTCATGCCCTCTGCCCGCAGCAGTTTAAAAGCACACACCCGCTCTCATACGCAGAGGTGACCAATCACACCTCCCTGCTCATCAGCACACCCACATGCGCAAATCAAACGCACCCTCCTCACACACACGCGCGCGCGTCAGTTATTTCCTGGAATCAAAGTGCACTGGGAATACTAGGCTGAATTTTTAAACACTTCTGATGCAACCAGTGTGCTGTTGTCATATGACTGGACTCTCCTCCAGCATCAGATGGGAAATGATTATAACCAGCCTAAAGCATAAATTACATTTTTAAAAACAAGCTGTGTTGGAGTATTTTGTACCACATAACAACAACTAGTTGTTTATATCAAAGAAGACATATCCATACAAATGCAAAAAGTACTTATTAGGGCCCGAAGCACTGACAAGTGCGTAGGACCCTCTTGGATCCCTAGTTACTTCTTCTTTTTTAATTTTTTAATTAGAAACAAAAGTAAATTGTGGATAGGCCTAAATCAGCTTTTTAAGATAGAGAGAGAAAACAAAGTAATTTGTTTGTAATGCTGTTAAAGCTCCTGTGAGTAGATTTTAACTTGTCATAAAACACACTGAAATGAATACTGATGTTTCCCTATGAGCTACAAAAGTAAAAGAGATTGTCATCAACTACATTTATTTTTACTATATTGTTACTTTTTATTTCTGTAAATGCTGCCGCAGGGTAGGTGTCAGATGAGGCGATTTACTCCGAGCTGTCAAAACAGCCTTTGTTTACATTTTTTGAGTTTAGGTGATTGATGTGTTTGAATGTTAATAGTTAGCAGGATGACAATTTTTGTCATAAAACTCAACTTTTGCCTCTTCAGTAGATCCAATCCAGCTTTATCTATAGAGCACATTTAAAAACAACAGAGTTGACCAAAGTGCTTTAAATTAAATAGATAAAAAGTATAAAAAGAGAAAATAACAATAGACAAAGTAAAACTCTTATACTTGGTCTAGGAACGCCAAAGCATACAACGTTTGGAGCCAGCCTAACCTGGGGGGGCAACTGGTTCCACAGTTTAGGGGCTACAACTGAGAAGGCCCAGTCTCCCCTATGCTTCAGCCTAGCGCTAGGTGCAACCAGAAGTGACTGATCAGCAGACCTCAATGACCGGGAAGATGACCAGCAGAGAGATTGAAGTTACTGCTTTGTCTACAGGGGTCGCCAAATTCTGCACAGACGAAAGGTTCCTCACAGGAGCTTTAAATGAGTTGGGGCAAATTCCTTCTTATTGATCACTTTAAATTTTCCGTTTATAACCTCTTTTAGGGGAACAACCTAACCCTTTATTATATACACCGATCAGCCATAACATTAAGACCACCTTTGCGATCTTGGGACTGTTTCCATTAACGCCGCTTCTTGCGCTGGCAGCCCACTACCGCAGTTTCAGAGCGCTTGTAGCTGTTGCTAGGTTACAAAAGTTAACTTCCACCCCCACTGCCACTGCACTGCCAACGCAAAAAATACAGCGTTAGTGGACACAGGCCATTAAGGCCTTATGTGGATGTATTAAAGAGATAAAACTGAGTACATGTTTTATTTTGTCTTGTCCTCAGCCTGCCATTGACTGATTCAATTGAGCTATTTATCTCAATCTGCCACATTTAAATCTCCGTTCTGTAAGTTAACGTGCGCCGTCCCTGATATATTAAAATAAATAAGTGAATAATGATGTCTGGTTGTGAGTGAGCCAGACAGGTTTATCCACAGTCTGATCCTTTTGTTTTATTAAAGTGATCAGGTAGCAGACCTGTCGTTAGGTTGTCTCTATTTGTGGACACTGTGCTGTGTGTTTCTTTCTGATCAGGGATTAACTGCTCAGCTCAGGAGGGCTGGACACAGATTGAGATTCACATTTCACCCGACAGAGACGCATGATTTTACATTAAATCTGACTTTTAAATGGATAGTGTGAGAATGACTCTCATTGCCAGACAGTTTGGCAGATGGCTCCCTTTAGTGCTTTCACGTGTATTTTGCTGGAGGATGATTGGGAAAGTAAAAAAATAACTTGTTGAATCATTTTCAATTCAATTTTGTTTCTTTAACTATGCGTTTTTGTACAAGATCTTCACTCCTAGTCATCGCCTTATGACTTTAATACTTTCACAAACTTTATTTCCACTGCACAACTTTGGCTTTTACTCTGCTGGTCTGACCATACTAATAGGCTACAGCTTATCTGTTGCTACTTATACAAAACTTCTGCAGGTTTGTAACCTACTCAAAAGCACCGATTGTACATAAAGATGGACAGCAACCCCTCTCGTTCACAAGTGAAGCAGAAATATTGCTGTCATCTCTCTCGCCTAGTGGAGTATTGATATTGATGTTTCACCCGTTCCTCTGCCCAAAACACCCGACGCTCAGCCAGCAGCATCGGACTGTGTCGTCCCCACAACCAACGGCGTCCTCATTCATGCACGGCCTGCTCCGACCTCCACCTCAGCGGCAAGGAAGTGTGGACAACAGGATCGCGAGGAATACAAAGGAGAAATCCTTCCTGCATATTATCCCATATGCTCTTTTGTAAAGCTTCCCAAGATTACACTTGTTATGAATTGGTGCTATACAAATAATGATTGATTGATTCATTGAGATAAAATGGCGCAGAACCGGTAAAGTCCAAAGCTGAACAGAGTCAGATTCTTGTGTCGGTTTGAAGCAGTTATAGAAAATTCAATGATTCTCAAAGCTCATGGAAGGAACTTTTGATTTTCGTTGATTTTGGTGCCCCCTGTGGACAAAAGAGGTACCTCTTATGCTTTGCTAATTTTTCCTGTGCATGTGTGAGTAGGGATGTAGTCTATGACTGACAGACCTAAACATTGGAAACCTATAGAAGCCTTTTTTGCTGCAAGAGAGCAGTTAAATAAAAATGACAACTTGTAATGAGAAGGAAGTTGCTCACATTTATAACAAATATTAAATTTGGGGGTTTTATGAACATAGTAGGAAGCATCTTCAAAATATTAGAAATCATTTTAAAGATACAAATATTAACATTTCTTTCTTATTGAAATATGTTGTGCTTTTTTTGTCGAACCAGTTTAGCTTTATCTACTCCATGTGTTTAATTTAGCATGACTGAGAGTAACAAATAATTTAAATCACATGTCCAAACTAAAAGACGATACTCGGCAGACAGATTGAGCTTTCCCGTCTGTGGCAGAGATCTAAAAACGAAAAAAAGCAATAAGCTTAAACACTATTTACTCTTGAATCTTCCCAGCATGCATCACATTTAAGGATGTTGTAATCACAGGCCATCTTGTGTGATTGTCCTGCATAAAAGCAAAGGAAATAGAAATAATTAAGCCATGGAGCTGGAGCTTAAGAGCTTCTCGTTCACTTTCTCATTTTTAAAAGATGGACACACTCCTTTGTAGGGCCCTTACACAACCAGGGGGTTACGAAATCAAGTTGTCACAGTGGAATATAAACAACCCTGATCAGAAAAGCGACTGTATATAAAAGTAAGAGTTATAACTGAGTTGGGAAAGACTGTTTTATATTCATGCACACTTTCACATTTAAGATGATCTTATTTTGAATTTCAAAAGTGTTGGGAGGCTCAAAGGCTTCTTAAAGCAGGGGTTCCCATACAGTGTGTGCCAGTGATGACAATAACTAATCAGACCTATTTCGGTTTTTTTGTACCAGGCTTTAAACATTTTTATTTATGCTGTAAAAACGGCTTTTTTGCCAGTCATGTGTATGTGACTTCCGGTGTTCCTGGAGCCAGCTTCAAGCGGACACTCGAGGAACTGCAGGATTTTGCACTTCCGCATTGGCTTCATTTTTCAAGACCAAAGGTTGCCGCTTGGATTATACCCATACGAGAAGCAAGAGTGGGTTTGCTGACAACAGGTTAACACCACTTTAAGCACCTTAGATGTTTTTTTAAAAACCCTAGTGACTTTAAACATTGTTCGAGCGAGGAATAGATGCCAAAATCATGGGAAAATATTCACAATGTTCACAAATATCTACAAACAAATAAATAGTGACCAAGTGATCTGTAACCTGGAGCTTAAACAGCCAACAAACGTGACGCTGCTTGAGATACGTGATCAAGTTTTATTAAAAATGTGCATTTCTGGGGGCCTGTTTTGGGACATAAAACAAAGTATAATGAGATAACCAGAACAGCTTAACCCCCAGTAGGAGGTCAATAGTTTGGAAAAAGATACATAACACAATCGATAACGCACAAGGAGCTTGAACTGATAACTGTTCAAATTTCAGCTGGAGATGGAGCAACAGTGTAGCTTTAGATCCACACTGTATAGGCTCTTTAAGATCTTACCTGATGTGTATCAGACAGGAACATTTGTTAAAACCACCAGGTGTTAATTTGCACAGGATAACATATTGTCCAGAGCAGCGGAGTTAATGAGGAGCATCAGTCTCCTTCCTCTTGTTAACTACATGTGTCTTGATTAACTCGGTTTATTTATCAGCCCTGTCCCTAATTCTATGACACCTTATTCCAGCGCTGGTTCAGATTTTAATGTGACTTTCATAGTTTAAGATGACAGGTGTGAGTAACACCTGTGCTCTGAATTAAGGGTTGATGAGGTCTCACATGATCACACTTACTGTATCTATGTGAGTTACGTACAGGTGGACTCAGTAGGCCACACAAATTATGAATTTCTTTATTAATGATGTATCATGTTACTTTGGATGTCCAACTTCAGAATGTATAATAATCATTAAAGAAAGAATGTGCAACTTTTTGATCCAGTCGATGTCGCTCTTCTGCACCAGCATGAAACCAAAACAAACTGCTGTTTGGCAACACATACTAAAGCCTCACCTCTCCTCCCCTCTTTTCCAGTGACATACCTCCAATTACCCTCCACTGGCAGTGGCACCAAGGAGTTTAGCGCAAGTGGCGGACAAAACTGTCCTTGGCTCAAGCAGCAATTGCCTGTGGCCTGCATTGTTGTGTTAGCAGGCTAATGTTAGCACAACTGAGTTAGCTCGTAGCCTCACTTTGCATATCATTTGACACAGAATTACTGTGATCTAAAGCAATTTTGCTGTTGCCAATTAGTTTTTATGTCTTATTTTTGGAGTCAGAAGTGATGTTTTGGAAGAAGGATGGAGCTTAAGATAGGTTATTAAAGAAAAACAGTTATATAACCTGGGCCAAATTCACTACCTGACTATTTGCTGGTAAACAAGTTGAGCTAAGCAAGCTAGCCTGCTAATTGGTGCTAACATGTGAAAAACACACTAGAAATGTACTCACTGAATTAACTGTCCTACAGAGCAGATTTCCGTTAAATAACTGAACAGCAGATCATATTTACTCTCAGCCCTTTGCATGAAAAATCTCCTAAATGCATCCACACCAAAATACATTTAAAAAAAACAGCCACTGTAGTCACATCCATAATTAAACTTGGCTTCAGCCCCTAAAAAGAAGTCAGTTGTATCAAATTAAGCCCGAGCACAGTGTTCCTTCATTGAGCAATTACAAGTAAAGAGCAATGTTTGCTCCAGACTGAAAAACGTATCAATAATTGTTTTAAAGTTAGGCATTTATTATGGTGGTCTATGGAGATGACTCACTCTTGGAGCCAGACCCTAGTGGTCACTCAAGGAAGTGCAGTTTCTGGCACTTCCTCCTTTAATTAATATTCGTCCAAAGGGGTTTGCTTCTTGTAAGGTAGTAAGTCATGTCAGTAAACTGAGGTAGACAATCAAACAAGGTAATTCTTTGTACTTAAGTGAATTGAAATAAGTTTTGCTATCTGCTCATGTTTTATCTGTACCTCAGTACACCAGCTTTAGCGTCTCATATAGTGAATCATGCATCCATCTACAAGATTTGGCCATTAGCTTCCAACTAACCCAGATGAATCTATCTTAGTCATATACACGTGCTGTGTCTGTACAGTTGCTACCTGTGGGAAGCACTCATGAGCAATACAGCTTGATGGGAAAGCATCCTGCAGTCTGGTGGATTCCAGTACAGCCTTTTGGACTGATTGGTTTTATCTCAGCAGCTGCTTCATCAGTAGGAATATTTTGTGGTGTTTCAGATGTTCAGATGTTGGATAGTCCCTGATTGCTGCCTCTGTTTGCATGTGAGTGTGTTTGATTTGCTCCTAAAGTGTCAAAGTGTGGCCGTCTGATTGCATGTGATTGTGCAAATAAACACAATGTTCCCCTTATATTGGACAAAAAACAAGTAAGACAGAATACAGATGATTATGCTTTCCATTTTAGGCTACTTTGTTGCTTAAAGGATTTGTAAAAATTATTTATCTTATTGACATTAAAAATAGTAGAATTCACCAATGAACATGTTATACCAACGATATGCTGTATATTTCTTTAAGGGTTTTTAGGCTTTTGTTTTGGTTAGATCTAACCTCTTTGGTCGCTCTTAATAGCTTAAAAGTTCCAATTCAATGTCAGTGGGAGAAGTTAATGTCAAAATACTTTTGTCTGAGGCCAAGGAAAACAAGCATCCTCTTTTCCAGCATTGACTTTTCACAGAAAAAGGGAATTTTTCATTATTTTTGCTGCTCAGGGTGTTTATCAAGCCCTGGCATTAATGAGCGAGTCCACATCACTTTGTTGTTGTGGCTCATCAATGCTCTGTCCCTTATTAACTCCATAACTCAGCTCGCCCTGCCGGCAGACCTCACCTTTACAAGACGCACCTCACAGGATCGATGCAGCTCAAGTGCTGCACAGGGAACGTTAAAACACACAATTCAAAGGGAATTGCTCAACACTTTTTCGTGACCAAGATTTGTGATCAAATTAAGCTACATATCTTCTTTTTTTCGAGAGAGAGAAAGAGGTGAAAAGCCGTGGAATCCTCTTTGCAGTTTCAAATGTGCTTTTCTTCTTCTGACTTGATGTTGAGAAAGTCGACAGAAGAGGGAAACTCTTGCGCTTCAGCCACTCCACAAATGGAGGTCGGTGCTCTCAGAGAAGGATTTTAGACGTACAAAAAAAAATCTAGGTTTTTTTTTACTCTGAGAAAGACGCAGTGGGCAGAAACTTTAGTTCTTTGCACCTTTATTCCATTTGACTGAAGTGATTCGTGTGCTCCAGTATTTTCTTTGGATCTTCTCTGAAAGGAGAAATCCACTGAATTATATTTTTTATCCGTTTAAGGAACACAGAAGTTTGCGGCCATCATTATTTATCCTTTTGGTAGAAGGTAAAGTAAGGTAACTGCGATTTGGTTGATTTAAAAAGATGTGAGGATGGAGAACTGGCATTAGAAGGCATATAGTTAAAACAGATATGTTCTTTTTTGGGGGGAAAAGTAACATTTTTTTTTTTTTTCAAACATGCACTCCTGAAATGTTTTATTATGTTTCAGGACAAACGGCTCCTGAAACAAGTTGCTTAGATGCTTTCACACATGCAGCCTTCTAAACTTATGAAAAATTCCTGACATTTTCAAGGTGAGGTTAAGTGTAAACAGACTCGGACACATTTTTCACTTCCACTTTACCCAGAATTTTTCCTGCAAGCCCCATAGAAATATTTCTGTGTGAAGTCGAGATGAGGGGATGTGAGAAAACAGCAGGAAATATTCAGGAAATATCACCATGAGCAAGTGGGACGGGGTAAAGAAATTTCAAAATTTCTATCCTACAACAGGCGCACAACTGTTAGACTGCAGGGGTCCGCTGCGATCTCCGTTCGCTTATCGAAACGTCTTCTTTATTCTTTCTGTTTGTCGTTATGTTCTACTCTGCTCCTTTGTTGATACTTTGAATATGACGAACTACAAGTAGCACTGACAAAATTATAAAGACAAAATGTTTAGATTAAATATGTTCAGTTTGTTTATTCCTTGTTGTTGTTCCTTAGTGGAATTTTGCCATTTGTTATCCTCGTGTTTCTCTGTTTCCAGTCTTTTTTTCTGTTGATAATCCTGAGTTTAGTTTTCAGTATTTCCTGTTTTATTTTGTAGTTTATTTCCCTGTGTTTCTTGTCTCGTGTTTCTTCCTTCCTCTATGTGTTTCCCTCCACTTTTGATTGCCCTGATTGTCTTCCCCTGTGTCACTAGTCTCACCTGTGTCTGATTACCCCAGTGTCTATTTAATCTAAGTGTTCCTTTTCTTCTGTCAGTTCATATTGTACCTACCAGTGCCTGTGCTGGTTTCTTGTGGCTCCTTGTGTTTTTCACCTTTTTCACAGTTTTTTCAGTTGGACATTTTTATTGTTGAACTCAAGTAAGCTTTTGTTTTTGCCCTTTTTTAAAAATACATTTGTTTTATTTTCTGACTTGTCCGCCACTTCTGCGTCATTATTTTTACATGTACATCCTCCTGAGACCAGTCACTAAAATTCCCTGTGAGCAAGCGGGCAGGGCTGATATGTTTACACGACGATCTTTGTGAATGTAATAAAGCAGCTTCATTCTCTTTTCTGCCCCGCAGTATGTTCTTTGTCCCCCACTCGTTGATATTGTGACTACGTCAAATTATACGTAGCATTGAAATAAAGGCAAAAACTGCCGTTATAGTGTCGGACTCTGTTGCTTCGTCTGCCATCTTGGATATCCATAGTGTCTTTTAAAGCTGTGGCTCACCTTATGAGAACCCTCCTTCCTTCAAAGAGTTAAAACGTCACGCTGTAAGGGACATGTGTGAATACGCAACTCTGGAAGATTTCAGGTGCTGAAATGTTCTTGAAATTTGTTCATGTGTACGAACAGTTTCACTGGAGCTATTCACATTATCCCAATGCAACAAAGCATCAGATGTTTTCATGTCGGTACCTAATTAAAACAAATCCTAACTAATTAACTTCCTTTACCAAGAGACTCTGAGAGAACATTTGAATGTGGGTTTGATTAAATGACTTTAGATGGTGTGCTGCTGTGTCTCTGCGTGCGTCCCATCATCAGCACTGATGAGTCTCTTACAGCTGAGTGACTTTTTCAGCAGCAGTTTGGAAATGTGGCAGGAGACAGATGCTTCCCATTAACACAGTGACCAATGTCTCGTCAGCAGTAAGCGTGAGTCAGAGGACAGAAGCAGCCTCTGCTGTTATGGTGGAGGCATAAATGAGAGAGGAGAGACCTGTGTACTTCATGTGTGTTGCAGCTGGATGAAAGAAAAAAACAGCAGCATTGGGCATGAGACATTTTCTGTGTCTGATCATTTCCCATGTGCCCATTTTCTGTCATCATACACACACAGGGGTAACAAGTTAAACTGACAAAGATGTACCCACACATGGCTGCAGAACCTGCTGGAACATTGTCATCGGACATCAATAGCAATGTTCAGTCTCTGCTATTTCTAGGAATCCATTTTAAAGAATTGATTACAATGCAGGAACTTTAGTGGTTGAAGAACAAAGACAGAAGAAGAAGAATGTGGTGCGATAGTAGAAGAAGAAATAGTAGAAGGTGAACATCAATTATTTTCCTGTCTATAAAATGTACATTATCACATTTAACAAATGTGGATCCACACACAGTTTGTTCTGTTCAGTTAGTGTCTTCACAGAGTCAAACAGCAGCCTTAAAGGGCACAGGTGACGGAGGGTGTTAGCTTCATTTGGAGTACTAAGATGCGATCGATCACAACTTCTTGATTTGCACTCTTTAATAACACATCTTTAGAGCCTGTTTGGAGGAGGAGGAAAAGTTAACAACAGAAACACAGTATTGAGTCTGTCTGATGAAGCACTTTACTCACAGCTTCAATAAAAAGCACCTTTACCAATAGATGACAACAGAAAGTTAACTTAAAGGACGCCTCCGTAGTTTAAACCTATAACTCTTTGCCAAGTCTCATCTTGTTTCTCTTCTGATTTGTTTGGATTTTATGAATCGAGAACACACCGGGTCTGGTTGTTTTTAACAAGCCATGGCAACATTTTAAGTAGGGATGTCAAACGATTACATTTTTTAATCCTGATTAATCGCAAAATTTCAATAGTTAAGTATGATTAATCTCATTTTTAATGGCATGTTTGAAATTCAATGTTTTCATAACTTAACCTATGACTTGAACCATTATTTGAAGTTTCAAGGCCCCTTTCGTTTTTTTAACATTTTTATTTCTAGCTATTTGGTTGAGTAGAAACCAAATACCTGCATTTAAAAAAGAGGTATTGTCTGCAGCCAGCTCGTTTGAATTGGCGCTCAGTGAACTTGGGATATATTGTGCCTCGAAGGATGCTAGCACAGAAGACGGAGATCACATTTGTGAGCCGCATCAGAAGGAGCAGCCTTATGACCATCGCCGTGATGCAAAATGCACATCTTATGTTCATCGGCATGTCAGAAACAGAGACATTTTTGGAGCTAAGTTGAAGGTTGTTGTAAAGTTCACATCAGCACCAGGTCTCACATCAGGGCTAATTAGGCTCTCCCTCTCAGGTGAGTCAGAGGTGCTGTCATTGAGGCCTGAAGCAGAAATGAAGGAGAGTGGGACCTCTGACAGCCATCGATGGGCAGTGTTGATTGGTGACACAGAGGAGCAGTAGCTGTGATATGTCACCACACTGTGCTATCATGCCAATGTACAAGCGCTTAGTCATACTTAATCTATCTATGGGGCATTCAGGAAGGCACACAACTTATTTTTACCTGTCTCTTTCATTTCCCAGAAAATATGTCATTAAACCTGGCTTATAGAGGGTGTAGCGAAAATTAATGTATTAAGATATGAATATATCTAAGATTCCTCAGGGCACCATCATCCGGTTTAACGAATGAAATAAATATTAATTGATCAGTCTCATAATCAGAAGGTTGAATTCTCTAGGAGCACTTTTCAATCAATAAACAACACAGACAAAGTTCTAAATGATTAAGTATGAATTTATTACAGGAATTGTGAACAATAATGCAGATTAATTAAGTAAATATAAAAGATTATACTTTCTATGATTTTAATAACTGTATGGTTTTGATTCTAACTTTATGGTGGCGTTATAAAGTTAAAGTAACAAATGAAACGATAAACGGTTTGGTAATGATTTAGAGAAAAATGTGATTAGGAGAAATATGTGATTTAGAAATAATTACTCTGAGCGACTGTATTGACAACGACCCTTCCTCGAGTTCTCTCTCGAGGCCGAAGCTGTGACAAGACCTTACGTTCATGGCGTTCAGTCAAACTCCCCTCGTGGTCCAGCGCCTGTACCGTCAGTTCTTCCAGAACCAGAACCAGAACTCGTGCCAGCCAGATTAACTGCCTCAACAGTCAGGTGGAGGATGAAGAACGGCATAATAAGAGTCTCAATCAGCTGAAACCGGGTCGTCCGTCACTCACAGCAGCTCCGAGTGTATGAAAAGAATTAAAGTCTTGCAAAATTAACTAACTCAAAATAAAACTTGTGGCCAATCAAGTTAGATCGAGTCAGTAAAAAGGATGAATGAAAATACTTTGCAAAACGGCGTGAAGTTACGTATGGCTTATAAAACGTGAAAAATAAAATACAAAAACATGATATCCCAAATTAGCAATCAGACCAGCAGATCACTATCTTGAGAATCAGGAGGACGACTTGACAAGACCAGGAACAAAAGACAACTCACTCAACACAACTCCTGAGAAGTTGATCTGCATCTCTGCAGGGCATAGAGGGCTTTGCTCCTCCCAGGGAGGGGGGCAAGCTATACCACAACTCAAGAGTTGAATTACTTGATTTTACTGACTTAAAGAAAAATACGCGAAAATAAATCGCTTTATGACGTCACCATATTTAACTAAATATGAGTATTCTGAGTTTGAACATTGTTAGAGTAATCTCTAAACATTCAGGAAAATATTCTTCTTTAAATCTGTAATTCAAAGTACACTGTTAATCAATAAATCAGAGGAAATGCATCATAGATCAATAGTTATGAAAACATAGAAAAGATAATATACTTATGTTACCCTCTATATATGATAACGGGCAATATGATTATACATAGTCTAAATATATGTTTAAAAGTTTTATGTGTCTGAGAAAATACTGACCATAAGGAGGTAGTAGTGCTTTACCTTTAAGATGTTCAGTTGAAATCCATGAACTAGCTTTTAAACAAATCTTACTTAACTTGAGTTTTGTAGATCGTATGAAAACATAAATGGAATCAAACTGTCACTTTTAACTTCATGAACATAGATATAAAAACCAGAAATTAAATGGTCTCCACGAATTACATTTACTCATGTTACTGTAATTGAGAAGTTTTTTGTGTACTTGTAGAAGTAGTTTTTAAAATCTGTACTTTTACTTAAGTAGGTTTTCTGTTAAGTATTATAATTCGCTATTTTAAATCATTTTAAATCACATCCGTTACCGAGTATAAAAAAAAAAAAAGGCCTACTATGAATGATTTACGTCATCGCACCGGAGTAACGAGAGGCAGAGAGACCCTTTTCTTGGCTTGGTGCACCTTAAGCTAATGCAGGGCGGATAAGCACCTCCATCACAGCGGGTCTATACCCGCTAAAGGTGTGTAGATGTCTCGTTGTCTTAAGTCCAAGATGATTAAAATAAGTTGCTGTGGATTTGACTCATGGGCAAAGAAGTGGCTGTGAATGCGCTTTCTCCTGACAGAATCACCACTGCAGCTCCGCGAAAGCTCAGAGCGATACAAACCTTTCATTCCGGAAAGTTTTTCACAATAAAAGTCCCTTATTGTCATCTCTGTGATATGCTTTAATTTTGAAGCAGACGTATCAGGAAGTTGGGTGTTATAAGCTGCAGCAATTTAACACATCTCAGATGTGTGAAAATAAATCCTTCGAACCAAACAGATTAATTTAGAAGCTTCAGTGTACATATACCCTGTCAGTATTTTCTCAAATAGTTTAAACATTTCATAAAACAGCCGATTACTTGAACATTATAAGACTTGATTATTAAATTATCCATCATTAAAACATACTGCTGGTTAAATAAAGGGGGGAAATCTTTTTAAAAGTACATTTTAAACTGGTACTTTTATTTGAGTAAAATTGTATTAAAGTAACAGTACTTTTACTTGAGTAGAATATTTTAGTACTCTTTACACCTCTGCTGGCTTGCCTTTCCTGGGTATCCACTGGGCCGGAAGGCCCTCCTTTGTTCCTTCAACTTTTCTCGCCATGATGCATTCGACTTCCATTAGGGGGAACAGGGTAGAAAACCAAAAAAATCCAAAAGTTGAAGAGAAAAAAAAAAATCCTGTCTTTAACTGAATGATCCCACCACTGCCACCAATTGTTAGCAGTAATACACAAGACAGTTTTTATTTTACCCAAAAATAGAAATCCAAGTTTACAAACCAAATTATAAGAACTAGGCCTATAAAAGAGGTCAACTTTGTAAGGATGGCCTCGTGGCTTAGGCCCAAAGATGAGGGAAAATTAAAAAATGCAGTGAATTAATTTACAGTGAAATAAATCAAGTGCAGCCATATGTACAGTGCAGGCCTGGAGAAAATGTAAACATGAAAAATAATACTCGCAAAAAAAAAAAAAAAAATCCAAAAAGCAACAAACAAAAGAAGAGACTGAGCTCTAAACAAAGCCAGTCTGGGCCCTTGCAGCTCTGTACACTCTTTGATAAGTTGTTGACTCTTCAGCACTGTGCCACTCCAACTCCAACCTCCAACTACCTAAGAAGCCCCCAAGCCTCCTCTTATATAGGAGCTGGCACCTACCAAAAGGGGTTGGAAATCAATTTACTCTCAGGTGAGTTTTACCTGTTCTACAAACAACACATAATATCTGCAATAAGGCTAAAAGCATGTCAAAATACATTTCAGTTAAGTAAAGACTTAAACAGCCTTTTAAATAACATTTTTAATCTCATCAACCTAAACACCCCTCCACTTCTACCAAACATGGCACCTTCCACTTGACACACCCCCATATAAACCCAAGGCTGGGTTCAGCTCTGTTTGACACTATCTGGTTGAGAAACAGGAGTGCAGGCAAGGCTGTGGAGCAACAGGTGACTAAGACGATATGTTTGATGTGTAACTATGAATAAAATGTTTTAATGTAAAAATAGTCAATGTGTGTTTTCTTTTGGTTGAAAATACAATGTTTGAAGTCATTTGTCAATGAGTTCTTCTTAAGATTTATCACAAGTCATTCACACAAAGTACTCGTTGCTAGTCATGCTAAGCTAACATTAACACATGCCTCTCAAATTGTCAAAAACTCAAGTCTCGAGTCCGACTCATCAAAGTAGAATCTGAGTCCCCAAAAGCTGAGTGTCTGAACTATTCTAATATAGGCTTCACTTCTCCACTTAAGCACATCAATTATATTCATTTATAATAATTCTTTGCTACAAGCTTAAGCTGTCTTTAACTCTTTGAGTCTTAATGTTTATACTGTACCTATTTAAGGATGTGATGTTGTTAAATCCCA
This sequence comes from Tautogolabrus adspersus, assembly GCA_020745685.1. Classification (NCBI taxonomy): domain Eukaryota; kingdom Metazoa; phylum Chordata; class Actinopteri; order Labriformes; family Labridae; genus Tautogolabrus; species Tautogolabrus adspersus. Next base: position 4,937,547 of record CM036548.1, on the reverse strand, counting down.
GATTTAGAGACCTAGCTCAAGGGCACCAGTGAAGTTCCTGGAAGTGAATTGGCACCTCTACGGCAACCGTCCCAAATGCAATCCTTTGGCCTGTACCGGGCGACCCTCTAGTTTCCAACACAAGTATTTACAGATCCACTGTGACCCCCAACTATCCTGGTAATGATTAGTTTACACATATGTCTTTGTCTAAATGTCTTTGTGTCTGCAGGTTTAGGAGTGTGTGTTCTTAAATGTCTTTGGATTGGCCGTGTTTTATCATTTAAAGTGCACTGTAAATCTGCATGGAGGGATGCAGTACAGAAGAACTGAACGGCAAATGGAATTGCTCCCCTGATCTTATCAAACACCGATGCAAACCCATGAATTCTTCATGTGGTTCACTTCATTCTTTTTATCTCAATACAGGAAATTAGTAACAATACTTTCATTTTACGAGGTAAAGGGCAGGAACTCTGTTATCCTAATTATGTTTATGAAAGATGTGATAATAAGTTCCTCTTCACTTTAGTCATGGCTGACCGCTTTTATAACCCACACAGACGCATATGTCACATTACTAAATGTGTTTTACTAATGCACACACTCATGCAGTGACTCACAGCAGAGCAGAGTTAAATCAATCTTTACAGCCTCATTAGTAAGAACACGTTCTGAGAATCAGGGCCTGCAGACTGAGTCTGGTAATGCTATCCATATAGGGGATAAAATTCTATAGATTTGTTTCTATCGGTAAGTTAAGAGGGTATTTATTTCAAGAGCTGAGTAAAAGTTGTGTAAATGAAGAACATGTTTTTTATGCAACTGAGCAACAACATATCACATTTATGATCAGGGACTTTGAAGAATGTAAAGTAGGATTCAGTAAATGGAAAAATGATTCGTACAAATTGATGATTTCAAAGGTGGCCTTTGCTGGTTTCTACATTTCCCTCCATATTGTTATTTCTCATGATCACTGAAAATACATTCTTCGGCTCAAAATGAGAGCTGCTTTATTTTGAAGCTTTAAAGAGTTATATTTGTTACATACTCCACGGTTAAGACCCCTCAATGTAAAATCAGGCTGTGAAATAATTAAGCAAAAATTGAATAACCATTCTCTGTATTCGGTTAAAATTCATGAATCAAAACTTTCCTACAAGAACTGAAGACAAGTGTGGCCTCTCTTTCTGTGCCATTTTAATTTATTAACCATTTGTGCTGCGTTTCTTTATGGGTTTTTATGTATTTTAAGGGTTCGATTGTGCTATTGTATGTTTTGTTATGTGTGTTTTAATGTATATTACAGGGGTCTTGTGTGTTCTTATGTGCTTTTGATGTATTTACGGTGTTCTTGTGTGCTTTTTTATTCATTGTACAGTCTTCTAATGTTAATTTTATGTGTTTTTTAACGTGTTTACAGGCTTCTATTGTGCTTTTGTATGTATTTTTATGTATTTTATCCTATGATTTTATCACGTTCTTAGGTGCTTTCAATGTGATGTTTGTATTTTATGTGTTTTTATTTCTATTTTAATTCACCATGCAGCACTTTGTCGAAATGTGTTGATTTAAAAAAAAAAATGTTCTTAATAAATAAAGACGACTGGGTTGGATCGGATACTGGGAGCAACATCAGTACTGCAATGGACCAGATTTCTTCTCTCTACAGAAATCAGACTGCCATCTTGTGGTTTACCGAGCTGTGTGCATGTTACGTTTCAGGCTCCTGTTGGTTTAATGACATCATGCCAACAGTTGAATTATGCATTATTAAACCTGCATTAAGGGGCATGTGTTTGTATGTGTTTTACAGTGTTCTTCTGTGCGTTGAACACATGGTCAGTATTAAGCACCTGGTTAGTGTAACTTAAACCGGCTAACATTCAGTGAAAACACAGAACCAGTCTGTAAGAAAGCACAGCCACGTCTGTACTTTCTCCCATAGCTGAACTGGTTTGGTGTGTGTGCAGTTAACTGATGACACTTTTCTACAACTCCACGGTGGAGTCTGACCTTATACCTTTGGCTCTATCACCTGGTTTGGTAATCGATCAGTAGGAGACAAAAATAGGTTGCAGCATCAACCTGTCATCAGCAGCCTGTCATCGTTAAAGTTGCCAGTAAGATCATTGGGGTAAAGTAACCTGTTCTGTCTCTCACCTTCAGACTCGAGACATCCAACAGCATCCTCCACATCCTCTGTTTGGTGATACAGGAGATACAGATTAACAAAAGCAAAGTCCAACCAGTTGAACAACTCTTTTACAACTCAGGCCTTCAAGCTACTGAACTCTAATGATGACCCTGAGAACTGATGATGAGTTTTATTTTGGTTTAAATGAAGGTTTTATGGACGTTTTTATACATTCTGAGTTTCCTCCTACTTTATGTAGGCCCACAGTATTTATGTATTTAATGGTTTTAAGTTGTTTCTAATGTCTGTGTGTATAGTGCCTGCGTTTTCTATCTGTTTCTTGATTTCACATGGCTGCAAAATATAAATAATTTCCCCTTGGTGCGGCTGTGGATAAGTGGACGGTCATCTCTCAACACAAGGGTCGGGGGTCAATTCCCCAGCTCCTGCAGCCACATGTCAGATGTGAGAAGCAGGACTTTTTTTAGTGCACAACAGTTCATAAAAGCTATATCGAATAATAATTATGATCTTCATTTATAGAGCACTTTTCGAAACTGTTGTTACAAAGCAAAAAACAGACTAAAAACACAAACCGGTCAAATCAATAAACCCACAAAATCACAGTCACCAACATTAGGACGGTCAGTAAATTCAGTGAAATCTGGAATGGCTCTCCAATAAGAGTATGTTTTTAGAAGAAATTTAAAGTGAATCTGCTGACTTGATTTCCTCTGAATTTGGAAATCAGACATCGGGCAGCTCTGTCACCTGGAGATTTCAGCCGTGCCTCAGGTCCATTAACCCATAAAAGACTTCTGCACGAGAGTCTCAGTCTGCATACTAGCTCATATATGACCAAAAGCTATGGAGAGAGGCCATACACAGCTGTAAAGGTCAGCAGTAAGATCTCAAAATCAATTAAAAACATACTGGGAGTCAGTGCACGGAGGCATTTTAAAAACTGGTGTAATATGATCATGGTTCTTACATTTTTATTTTGTAAGCAAAAGATAATGTTTTTTAATTTTGGGGACTTCGGGAACATCATGCAGACTGAAGCTTTTTTTTTTTTTTCATTCTTAAATCGTCCAAGAGATATCTGTATTTTTTTGTGTGTGTGTGTGTGTGTGTGTGTGTGTGTGTGTGTGTGTGTGTGTGTGTGTGTGTGTGTGTGTGTGTGTGTGTGTGTGTGTGTGTGTGTGTGTGTGTGTGTGTGTGTGTGTGTGTGTGTGTGTGTGTGTGTGTGTGTGTGTGTGTGTGTGTGTGTGCATATGTGTGTGTAAACACTGGGTACATGTGGTTTCGGTGCGGGGGGTTAAAAACACCTGGCAGATTCACCATGGTAGTCACAGTACCCTTCACCCGTCTCGGCTTCATGTGTGATGTCCAGCCGGAGGAGCGTTCACGTGTTGCTGCTGACCGCTCTCATTATTTACTCCCACTGACTCTACACACTGAGTATAACACACACACACACACTACAGCTGGATGACAGGTGCTGCTGAAGGTGTGTGTGTGTGTGTGTGTGTGTGTGTGTGTGTGTGTGTGTGTGTGTGTGTGCGTGCGTGTGCGTGTGCGTGCGTGCGTGTGTGTGTGCGTGTGTGTGTTGTAGATGCAGTCAGCACGCTGGGCGCATGTGGGTGTTTTTTTTTTACTGAATGGTATTGTTGGAGCCACGTGCTGCGTATGGGGGACGCTGTGCTCTGGGCTGAGATGCAGGGTAGGAGGCAGAGCGTGTCAGTTATACAACACTTTCTGTTATCTGATATTAATGGATGAAACAGAAGATGAAGAGGATCAGAACAAAGCAGGCAGAGTCCTGAAACCAGCATCCTGATTTAGACATGAGGCATATTCAGAAGACAAGAAAGAGGCCTTTTGAATTAATTTGACGTAAAAATGCTGATTTGACACACATGGAAACATTGTAGATTGTGGTGTGAAGGTACTGTTTTAGGTTTAGGGGAGTACTGCACAGTCTATCCCAGCATGCATGGGGGGGGGGGTATCACATCTTCAATAGGTCTCTGATCTTTCAATCAGTGTCATAGAAGGTGTACCAGCCAGAGCACCGAGGTCAACACATCAGATGATCCAGGTTCAAACCCAGAGGTGACAGAGCCTCTGCAGTGGCTGCTCCAAATCTGTGGAATAATACTTCTTAATCAAGAATCGCACAGACCCTTTAAAACTTTTTAAATCGTTGCTTTAGACCCACATCTTTGCTTGAGATCCTGAAATTTTGTATAAATTCAATGTATGTATTTTTTAAAGAAAAAAAAACGTCTTATCTTAAGTGCTTATAAACAAATGCCAAACCAAACCAATAGACTGTGTTATGCGTTGTTATGTGAATGCAAATTAAAAAAAAACATGATAATGTGAGTGTGGAAGCCATAGGCTGTCTATAAAGATGGACTACTGTACGCGTCTCCATCTCCTTCTTTTGTACCTAATCGAAGCCGAAATACCCCTTGGCTGGTGGAGCTGTGGAATTGACACACCCTTCCACCAACCAAAACACACGCTGCTTTTCCTTGTCTACTAATATTAATCTATTAATTTCACTCATGTTCCATCTCTTAACTATTGGTGCTTTCTCACATGCACAAAGCTGCATGTGTGAACAAGAAGGAAAATGTTTCCCTCCAACTTTAAACAGAATTTTTCCTGCCAGCCCCCTAGAAACGTATTGTGTGAAGTTTGGGTGAGTTGATATGAAGGCACAGCAGGAAAATTCACTATCAGCAAGTGGGAGGAGATGATGACATTTAGATCCTGCAACAGACACAACCACAGACAGTATATGAGTGACCGGTGCGCTCCTCGTGCACGTAACAAACTGCTTCATTATGTTTTCTCTTCGCCAGTGTGTTCTTCTCCACTCTTTTGTGGATACCGTGAATATTTCTAACCACAGATAGCCCTGATTAATTGGATATAAAGGCAACAATTATCTGACTTCTTGCTTCGTCTGCTTCTACTGCATTGTTCTTTTTACATCATACCTCCTGAGACCCAATGTCCTATTTGATCTATTTAACCAACCTTATGCTTCTGGGCATAACAGTGTTATGCCGAGATATGCCTCCCTGCCACAAACTGCACACAACTCACGGAAATGTTTTAAAACGGTATAACTCTTGTCTTTGGGGGGCAGATCTGTGATGACAAAGTTTCTTCAGTTTATAATTAATAGAAGTTAACCGCTCTGTCCACGTGGTAGTCACAACAGTAGCTTCTATTTTGGTCACAATAACCCCGCCCCCTGCCCCTAATGTAAGCGGTTCTTTCTTGGCCCAGAGCCAGTTCTTTGGTGTTAGAAACACAATGAACTGATGCTAGATTATGCACTGGCTACAAACCAGACGTGGAACTATAGCTTCCAGGAAAAGGGTTATTAGTAGCTCTTATATTTTGTCCACTCTTTACACAGTCTATTGTGTAAGCCTACAACCTTGTAATGTGTGGTTGTGTCCGTCACATCTTTACAGAATAGCTGCAGGCCGTCTGATCATCAAGGCTCATCTCACGTGTTGCTGCAAAGACTACAACAGCAACTTGTATAACACTCAGCTCTTCCTCTTTCTCATTTTTTACTTCATCTGACAAAAACAGAATCAGATCGCAGCAGCTTATCATTAAATCATGATATTTCCTTCATGGCTATGTGATTGTTCTCTCACAGATCTGACAACACATTTTGTCTGAAGCATGCTCTGCTTGTTTGTTTGGAGCCGTTGTTCTTTTTTTAATGTCCATGTTTGGTTTCGGTTTGGTGTTTGACCTCTTTGGATTAGTTCCAGTTATTTGTTTTTGTCATTTATTCTGCAGTTAAAGCAACAAGAAGGAAAACCTTTCCAACAAAAGCAAGATCTTTTTCTATTGATAATCAGCAAGCACATTGTTTTCTGCTTTTTGAACCGCCAAAATAAAGCCACACATTTATACTTTAAACTATTAAAATACACTTTTACCTTGTTTTTTTTATTTAGAAATTCAAGACAACAAGTAATTCTAAAACTTTGCAGAGCTGAACCTTTTACACACTAGATTTAAAAATATTAATAAAAGAAACACTTTTCCTGTATTTTTATTCAAACCAAGGCTTTATTGTGAAGTCCACTTGAAAATTCCCCTTTTTTAGAGACAAAGGGAGTTAATGTATATTAACTTAGGTTCGGGAGCAGGACCACGCCCAAACTACACCTCCAATCACTTGACAAGCCTACTTATACTGAGCCATCCTACTCCACACCGTTTGTCTTAGTTCTTCGACGACCCACCCTCCCTTCCCTTTCTCTCATCCACTCAACCTCCTTCCTCATCCCTCCATCTCATTTGTCTAAATTCTAGGTACAGTCTGGGCCGTGATCAGCTCGGGCCGAACTACGCTTGAGACGGTTCCCGCACTCAGAGTCTCCCTCTGCCCTGCAGTCAGTTCATCCTTCCAGACCAGCCGACCGACAACATCCTCCTCCATCATAATCATTACCTTAGCATATATTCATCTGTGTCATCATTCATATGATCTATCATTAAATACCGTATCTAAAACGTCTATGGTTGTGGCGTGGTCCTTGCTAGTGAACCCCCTCTTTAACCATTGAAGGTCAACTGCAAACACCTGTGTCCTTGTACACTTTATATAGGCCAGGTCTCTGTACCGAGCGGGTTCATCATCTTTTCAACGTGTACTTATATTTAGCAAACTGGGTCAAAGAACAGCTGCGTTCAACTACTGCTTCTTTTAGCATGTGAGACCTGCGAAAAATAGAAAAACCAAACACTAGAAAATCCGTTTAAGAATCCATCTCAGAGATATTAGTTTGAGCCTTTGTACCACGGGGAATGCCTGTTGCCTATTTTAGATGTAGGTCATCCTCTGGGTTCGATGTGTTTACTCATCATTCCATCTGGCCTTTATGATCATCATTGATGATCATATAAATAATCAAAGCATAGGCTATAATAAACCCTGTGTCAACCAGTATAACACCGCAGATTGTGTTGTTTCTGAAGTCTAAATGAGGAAACGAGAACAGCTTGATGGTTATGATGGTGTCTATCATGCTGCTGGCTGTCATGCTCATGTGTGAGGTTCCCCATCAGTCAGTGGGTGTGTTCAGATGTGCTTTTTTGGTGTGTCACTTTTGGGGCAATCCAAAGGTTCAAAGGTTTCTGGAGCAGCAGTAGGCCTCAGTCTGTAGGGACCTGGGTTGTGAACCGGAGGGTTCCCGGTTCAAGTCCTGTGCAGATTAAAAATATGAAAGTTGGTCTGGTGGCTGGAAAAGTGCCAAGTCACTTCCTGAGTACTGCTGAGCGCCCCATGAGCAAGGCGAGGAGACAAGACTCGAGGAGAGGTTGAGATTGTGGATTAATGACATTAGATGATCTGCTGTCCATTTAGAGAAAACAAAAGAACAAATATTGCCATTAAATAATGTGTTAACTTGAGCAAATATTTGTGTCTTTTAACCAACATTACTGCCCCATAACACTGACTGAAACTGACAGCTGAAAGTGATCCTGGTACTAATGCACAGTAACGTTAACTTGTATGTTAGTTTATGCTAGTTTAGCATATTAGCACTCACCTATGCTTTGATGGTGATTATTTTTTGTCCCAAGCATTATTGACCCAGACACTTTCAAAGTAAAGCTGTCCTGTTTTTGGAGGTTTTCATCCTCGTGAATGTGTAAGGGGAAGGATTCTCCACTAGATTTAAACATCACCGAAGTTCAGTTCTGGCCAGGACTTTGCTGTTTTTAACGATTTGAAGTAATGTCACAGGTGCTGTACAAGGGTCGCAAGTACCCAAAACCTCAATTTTATCTTAATATGTCAGTTTTTCTGTGGCTGTCAGGTGATGTAAACATGCCTTGTTTTGTAGTGATGGAAAACTAACAAGCCTGTGCTGCAGCTCCACACTGTTCAATGGTGGCCATTTTACACACTGGCAGCATGACTGAAAACTATGAATTATTCCATGGAGCAATTTCTTAATTTAAAAATAAAGACGAGATACTTGTGCCCTTAAGAAAAGGATAAGCACTATGTGTGAGGAGCCCTACACACACATTCACCCCAGTGCTCATGCTCTCCTTCCCTACAACTTTAAATGTGAACATTTTGCTTCCTTGAGAACGATCATGTATAACAAGGTCATGTAACTCAAACTTCTGCAGACACATTTTTCATGTCGGATAATATCCACTAGATGGTGACACTGGGTGGTTTGGTGCAGGTTTGGCCTGAATACACAAGGTCTGATATAAGCATTAAATCTACTAGAATAAACAATTTTATTCTAAGAACAATGACATCACATTAACCTTACATGTCCACTTAACATCATTCGTGAGTCCCAACATGCCACCTATATGTTTTTTTACTCTGGAAATTAGGCCTGTGTAATAAACTCAATAAATAGAATACTCTTCTTGTGTTGAGATGTTATGCCTGCATGACTCATGTTCAAACACAAGATGATTTAGGCGCCCCCTGTGGACAAAGCGGTTTGCTGATTTTGTCCTGTACATGTTCAGAGTGTTAGTTTTATAACACAATCATCCTGCTTTCTTCTCTTTCAAATGTATCACTTAATGAAAATGTCTGCAGAGAAAATGTAAATGTTTCTGCAACGTATCTCGTGAATCACATTTCATTCAAAAATAGCATTATAGAGGTAGTCACTCTTCTCCCTGATTGTCTCGTTTGCTTTTGTAGGTCATCAAAAGGCATCAGTATCAATGTCAATGTGTTTCATAAGCTTAAAACTCCTGACAGGGGCTTTAAGATTGTGTGTCTATTATATGATCTGCTCTCCAGTGGGGGTTACTTCAACAGCCTCCACATCTGAATGTTACGTACACTGAGGAAAACATCTTCTCTCGATTCTTTCTGAATTATTAGTGACAAGCTTATGTCTTATTAAAGTAAAAATCTGTGGGTGTCATCTCATTCCAAGCTGGTCTCCGCAGTGAAATGAAAATGAATCATCAGTCTCTCCTTGCGCTGACACACATTACTGACAGGCCGTGTTATGAAGCGTCCCAGCATTTCTCTTTCAAATCTGAGATCTGTGTAAAGAAATTATAAAACGTGGACAAAAAAAGTTCAGAATGTGGGTTGCTCGGGCCTGTTTCATAAGGTAATGAACTACTGAAGAAAGCACAGGGGTGTATGTAAGCGTGGAAAATAGACCGTGTCATAACGCTTACATACAGACACACACACTTTGTGGCTCAATGGTGTGTGTGTGCAGTATTTGCATATTAAAGCCAGTGTTTGCATGAGTGGCCTACATGCGTCTGTATTATTTACAGTCTATGGTCTGCACATGTCAGGACCTGTGTGCGTGCGCAGGTTATATGACTCTATGACACCTAATCAACACATTCATCTTGTTCGAGCTGCCTGTCCTTTTTTGTTACGACACACTGCACCATTACACAAACAAAAACACACACATGCTTCCTGCAGGGTGTGCTGAATGTTAAAAAACACAGCAGAGGTAGCTATCATGCAACTTCAGGGAGGCTCGAGTCATCCTTATACAACCGTCCATTTACGAAACTTCAAGTGGAAAAGTTTTTGTTGGATTTTCTTTATACTTATATATCTGCAGGTAATTTCTTTCTCATGCCTTCACTGGTGATTCATGCAGCGTTGATCATAATAACATTTTATCATCTGTTTTGTAATCTTTGACACATTTGGGATTGGGGTTATACAAAACCCTAGAAACACTTTATTTACCATACATGTATAAATAAGGGAATTTATTGATACCACGGCAACAAAAATACAATTCCATAGAACCCAATATTGGGTAATTTCTTGTTTTTTGTATTACCAAAACATGCAAGTGAACTCCTGCACACTCTCTAAAATGTCTAAAATATCTTTCCACAATTTCCCAGTTTGGGATCAATAAAGTACATCTATCTATCTATCTATCTATCTAAATGCACAAATACATTGGCAACTTTTAGGTACCATAGTGTTGCATTATGTATTTGTGCAATTTAGCAGTGTCCTCTGCTTTTTGCTGTCTGTGAGAGACATAAACGTAACTTGTATCTTATTGAGACACCAAAGGGACTCAAGGAACATCAGTATTTGCCAACCTGGGAATTTAAATTGAGCACCATTGCTCTCTCTCACTCTCAATTCAAAACTCTTTATGTGAAGAAAATATTTGCTCAGTATGAGTCAGAAGAATTATGTTCAAGTTGATTGGATTGAATTGGTCAACTCTTAAAGTTGACCTGAATGATTTGTTTCTCTTTCCTCTGTTAAGCGTGTGCTGGATTGTACTCACGCGTGGCTTATGCAAATGTGAATGTATTTAATTATGTATTTTTGCCACAGTACAGTACTGTATTGTGGGAAAAAAAAGATAATTTCTAGCTTTATTTTTCCTTGTACAAAGGGCAGGTTTGTACATTGTTCTTCCTCCTGAATCTTTTCGTTCTTTGTAAAGGCAAGTATTCCTCTACATTATACTTGTTAAAAAGAACAAAATCAAACGAATGAAAAATGAATAAAAATGTAATTTGTGACAATTTCAACCCCCCCGGTAGACAAAGCAGTACCTCATATTTCTTTTCTGTTTTGTTTGTCCTGTACTGCTTATTGAACTTCCCCAGACTTATATAAATAGTTTACAGAGCCCCCGAAGTCCCAAAAGGTAAAAAAAAAAAATACTGCAAACATTATCTTGTGCGCACAAGTTAGATAATAACTTGTTGGAACGAGATCATTATATTATGCTCACAAGATGTTAACTTGTGCGCACAACACATCATCTAACTTACACAAGATCCCTTATAAAAAAAACACCTGTGAAAATAAGAAAGGCTGTTTCCGCATTGTGCAGTTAATTTCTTTGTATGACATAAACCCCAGGCTATGTTTCAGACTTTAAAAATAACAACACAGGAATTGCCCAGCTTGTCTCTTATGGTTTTGTTTGCTTTAGTAGTTCATAAAAAGGTGTCAATATTAATGTCAGTCTGTTTCAGAACAAGCTAAAAACTCCCCACAGGAGCTTTAAATATTCTGCAAAGAAATCTTTAGATTGTATCAGCTTGAAGACATGACATTTCACATTTGAACTTACAAAATGTCAAACTTCTGATTATAACAAATGCTAGCTCAAACGTCATCCAAACTGCTTTTTGAACTGCACTAAAAAATATAAAGTTGTCTTCCTACAGTAAATATGCATTTATATACCTTTTATGGATAAGGTGCAGCAGGCTGAGTGAATAAAGAGGTTTGAAGGCCCTGAAGCAATCCCAGACTAGATCTTATTCCGCTTATATTCCTACTCAACAAGATTTAAATGACATGGGGTTAAATTATTTACCTTGTTTTGTTCAAGTTTTTCAATATCATGTTTTCTCTTCTTCATTTTTGTTCATAGAGCACATAGGGAGGGATAGGAGCACATTTATGTGAGCTATATAACATTTAAGTATGTTGTCTGAGCCTGGGGCCCCATGTGGTTAGTCATTGGTTATGTCTGCTCCTAGGGTCATGATCAGCTCAGCCTCCAACTCCTCTGGAAGGAGCCAACTTTGTGGGCTGGGTCATGTAGAGAAGCTCAGTCTCTGAATTGGGTCAGAGCTGAATAGCACCACTACATTTGAGACTGGATCTAATCCAGGTGACTGAGGTCTTCTTTTTCTGTCGATTGTGGCTCAAAATAACTTTGACCTATGATACACATTTAACATGTATTAAAAAACTCCTAACAAGACGTGTAACGCTGCTTATATAAAGAATTGCATAAACAATGAATCAATCTCACAGCCGGAAGTAAGGGTTAACCTGGGACAAAGTGATATTTAGGGTCATACTATACACTATGATCTGTTTTCTTACACCTGAATACATCTTAAAGGGTTGTACCTCATTATAACTATTTCATGTAGGCTCGTTTCGGTGGAGGGCACAGACATGTATAATACTGTGTGCGTCTGAGAGGTTATACAATATAATTGCATTATATAAGTGAGCCACATTGCCGACCAATAGGAGACCTCCGCGTGCGTCACGTGACGCCCTGCGTCTGCTTCAGCGAACGGTACGTAAAATCCGAAGAAGCAACAACCTTTAGCCAGAGAAGCTAGCTGGCTAGCGACCAAGATGGAATACCCCAGCGACTGCTTTATTTTCATCGGAATTTTCTCTATTTTAAGACAGGGACATGACACACGGAATCGTTGAGATATACCAGTTTTGTCACATTAGTTTGGAAAAAAGTTTTCTGTCGGTTTTCGACGGAACGAGGAGAGAGAAACGGGGCAATCGTTAGCTTGTGTTAGCTAGCTTCGGCTTTAGTGCTCCCAGGGTCTCTTACATAAAAACAACAGCCGATCGGCTGCGGTTCACTACAGCAAGTGCTGCCTTGTAGATCTGTAGAAAGGATATTTTCTTCATGTCTTCGGTTTTTGTTTGCTGTACATTACCGTAAACTACCAATTACGCCAATATTGAGTTTATATTTTATCTTTGAGAAGAAGTTAGCGCGACAGACCAAATGGAAATTAAGCTTCTTACTTTCTAAGCGCGGAGGACTTTACCTACTGGCTGTCAGGTTCAGGTGTGTGTGTATATATATAAACATTTGCCGTAGGATTTCACTTCCGTTTTTTTCTAGAAAAAAGTGTCATTAACTGGAAAGTGTCCAACAACAGCAGAGAGACATTAACAGACCGCCTCCTTCCTGTTAGGGGGCGGAAACAACACCGAGCTCCTACCTCGGGAGAGCCGGTGTTTGTGGAGAAGGTAACCACGTCGCTTGGTGGAGAGGACATAGCTGGATGTTTGTGGGACTTTGAAACGGACTTATAATGACACACAGACGTCCTATTTTAATTTTGAGTCTTATGTCTCGGAATGAGACCTGACCTTTGGTGGTTTGGTCTGCTTCTGCAAGACTATCAGTGATCCTTTAATTCGCATATTTGTTTTTTTATTTGGAAAAAGAAGATGGAAACGAGTGTAAGACCCCAGCAGGTTGAGCTCTTCCTCCACCCGCTCTCCAACCCTGGATCAGTGGGGATCTGCCCTGAAATGCTTGAGGTGGCAGAAGAAGCAAACCGGGCTGGAGACTACAGTCTGGCTGTGGAGATCTACAGCTCCCAGCTCGCAGACCTCCAGCAGCCGGACAGAGGTTTGTGTTTGAGGAAAGCGGACTCTTTAGCCCGAGCTGGGCGGATATCTGAGGCGCTGGACTCGTATTGCACAGCGGCCAACTTGGGCAAACTGCGCCCAGATGAACTGCCCGTCCTGGTAGAAACTATTGCCCGGACTCTTCGTGAGAAGGAGCTGGGCATCACCGGGACCTTAAACGGACATGTAAAAAGCAGCAGCAGTGGAGAGGATGGCATTGAGACTGATGGGGATGGCGCAGAGGACGAAGCTTTGGATTTGTTTTCATGTCGCCTCTGCAAGTGTCTCCTCCACGAGCCCACCACCGTGGATTGTGGACACACTTTCTGCAAAAGCTGCATTGAGGACGACTCTATCAAAGAGTGTGTGCAATGCAAGCAAACTTTGAATCAAAATGGACTACCAAATGGGAGGAGGTTGAATGTTGTTCTCAGCGGCCTGCTGGACAAACTGTTTGCCACTGAGAGCAAAGCTAGGAAATTCTGGATCGAGGGGGAACTTTTGTGGAAAAAACAGAACCTCATAGATGCCTTGGAGAAGTACAATGCAGCAGTAGATCTAGGTAAGAGAAGACATGCTTCTTGTATGCAATCATACATCTTTCATGTAAAATTCATTTGGCACGTGGCACGTTTTGCAACAAAACTGCAGTGTTTGTATAGGTGACCTACTTCTTTTCAGTCTGCAGCTTCTCGGTGTCACCGCTAGGTGGCGAATCTCTTACCTAACTTTACTGCACTGAGGTCAGACGTTATATGACATACAAAACCTCATCATTACCTAAGCAGCACACCTACTGGTCATCAGCTTCTCAGTGACACATTTACATCAAGTTGTCTGTGTCTGCACTTAAGTACTGTAGTTGTTAATAGATCAGGTATTAGGAATGGATGTAACCCACTTAAATTTGATTTGTTTATACAGTTGTCAATATATTATATTTACCTTCAACAGGATTAGATGCCACATGTATACATTCCTAAGCAGGTATAGACCGTGTTGGACTATAGCCTGAATTAACCCCTCCCCTTGCTGGTTGTGTTTCATAAGCTGCTGGTTGGGGATGTGTTGGATAACATTCTTGAACAATTGGGGTAAAAAAAAAAGGGATAACTTAAACTGATGCTACAAACTACATCAGTAAAACTACACCTTACTTTAGCATGTAAAAGATCGTCTTTCATATGCTTCATTGGACCCTGCTGCGCAAAAATACAGTATGTGCTGTCCTCATGGCACATTACATAAATAGTGCCAGCATGTTAAATTCATTGTGCGCCAGGGCAGGTCTCATGTTGCAAAGTTTGAATCCTAAGTTTGAATCTCCTGGCCTATATAAGAGACACACATTAAAAATCCATCTCATGCCTGTGGTCATGGAATAGCTTAAGGGGTGAAACAAGGTGCTGGCACAGCAGCCTATATCAGATGTTCAAACTCATATAGGTTAAAAAAAAATCATCAATTGGAGATTAAAATTTCAAGGAACGTTAAAATGGCGGATATTTCACCCCCAAATCAATATTGATTCATGCCTTCTGTGTTGTGAAGGAATCTGGGTGACTGGAGGCCAGAGTGCTTTCGCAGCTATGTCAGTATTTTCCCAACAAACGCAGAAAGAAGCCTTCTGGTATCTGTGATGCAGGACGAGCGTAATGGGCTCATGATGTCAGCAGAAGTACAGCTGTTACCCAACCTGTGCCATTTATGCAAATCTTTTCCTGTCAGATGCTGATTTACACAAACAGTTTGTGTAACTGCGCACTTAAAAAAAGATCGCAGTATTCGTTTTATTTTCTTTAGGTTTAACAACCAAAGCAAATTCACAGCTTTCTCATTTAAGATAGGTAGAGTTGATTTAAAAGATGACTTAATTACAGGATAACACAGTAACAGAAATTAATTTAAAGGAAAGGAAAATAGACAAACTCTCCTCTGCACTGGAGAGAGAGCTCAGACAAGAAAATGCAGGGCAGACACGGGGACAAACAAGATGCTAAAAAAACATAAGGTAACCTCTTGTGAATCTCATCCTGGATCTTTGAGGATATAGGTCATCCCCCGTCTCTGTTGAAGCACATCCATCTTGAGGAACTGCATTCCCCCCGCTCAAGCATAGTTGAGCTAATGCCGTCACATAATCATGTTACGTGAATGTTAATTCTTGCCAAGTTTGTTACGACTCTGGTGAGTCAGATATTCTTAGTCAAATAGATCAAACGTCCAGTCATAGTTTACACAGACTCCAGATAAAGAACCAAACAATGCCCAAGAGCCTTGTTAGTGTTGACAGGAAGTGCTTGCGTAATTTATATTGTTGCCCATGTAGCCTTACCCAGGCAGGAATACATACCAAGAATAAGTACGGTCTGTTTTTGCATCATGTATGGGCTCATAGGTGTCCACTTTTTATGAGTTTACATTAAATAGAGGTTGTAGAGTCACTGTGCCACTTTAATCAACATAATCCAGTATGTGTATCACATAACTGTTTCTGTAACACAAGGTATGACTCTTCATGTGTACTCAGCTCTTAGTAAGGGTGCAGCATTTCCACACTCCTGTAGCGCATAATGATAAGATTTTGCGAAAATGGTTCCAGCAAATGTGTATCGCTAGGTTTTCTTTGCAAAAGCTATATGTCTCTGGAATCCTTTCAGTTCTTCAAGTTTATTAAACTCTAGATCAGGTTGTTTTGGGTTTTACTTTATTCCCACACCTGCATACTCCTAGTGGCAGTGAACTGCGCAATACCCTTCCATGTTGTGCAAACAAGCAATAAAACGGACACAGCAGGAGTCTACGCAGTTGTAGGAAGGCCCTTTAATTCCTTATTTTGCATATTAGGTTAGCATACGGCCTCTCTAAAGAGGTCAACACAGGAAACCCTTCAGTGGCTTTTCCAGTTGTCTCTAGTAGATCTGGATCGAGTCCATGAAGGTGATATCTCAGGAGATGTTGTTTAAGTAAAAGCACTGTCCTATGAAGAAGGCCAGAAACTTAAATTGCAGCATGCCAGTGGACGGCTGGCACTCAAAATTATATTATTAAACGAGAAAATGATATGTGGAATTAAATGGACTTCATGGTAAATGTTCTGCATGTTTATTCCCATTCGTTATTATTGACTCCTCCTACATAGAGGCTGTTAGAAGTGTAATTATAGTCCAACCTCTTGGGGACTAAATCCATATTGTCTGCTGGTCCTGCTGTTGATGTTAGTGCTAAATTCTCCGCTGATTCTGCTCAGGCCGCCTCTCTCTTCGCCTCCCGTTCAGTTTTCAGAAAAGATAAGCGTTCCAGCCTTTGCTAAATTGTTCCTCAAAGTACTTTTCCAAAGGTTTTCAGAATCCAAAGTTTCAACCATGAGGTGCCAAAAGCTAATTTCATTGTGGGAAAATGAGTTAGGGTCACCAACTTGGCAAGCTGGAAGGACACTGTAGGAACATTGTGTTGATGCCTTTCCAAAACATTGCAAATGTATTACTTTCAATCAAACCAAGGACGGAAAAGTGTAGTTATGTAAGTTATATGATATAACAAGTTAAGATGCAGATATTTAAACACGTCTTTTAAAAAAGGACAAAAACAGTGTTAACCTCTCGAGGAGCCGGACTGGGGTCTCCTGTCTGTTTCCCTGAAGGTTTTTCACTTGCGATTTGTTTAATCCTCTGAGACGATACAGAAAAGTTTGTTGTCAAAAGAATGTGACCACGGCACCAGTAGTCTAGTGGTTGGTGTGCGTGCCCCATATGCAGAGTCTGTTGTCCTCTGGGCGGCCCAGGTTCGGCGCTGACCTATGGCTCCTTTCCTGCGTGTTGTTCCCCACTCTCACTCATCCCCGATTTCTGATTCTGCTTGCTCTTCTCTCTCTGAAATAGAGGCATAAAAGCCCCAAAATAAAACTTAACAAATTGTATGTGACTGGCTGGTAATTAAATTTACATCTTGGCAAAAGGAACAATAATAACCCCAAATTAACCCAAATGTACTTTTAGCTGATTCTGGATTTAAAATGTTCCTCCTTTATTAAATGTTTTCATCAGGCTGATACTTTACGTTTTTAAAAGTGAAATCAATGACACAAGGCAGATTTAAAATACGAGCCTGAAGTCTAAATTTGGTATATAAGGTGGCGGTGCTCATGTAACAATTGAGTGAGGTGTTTAGTTTGTTAATGTGGCGCTCAGAGCTGTTTGTGACGGTGCAGTCACTGTTTGTATAACATAAACACAGACTGGTAATCGTCCTCTGACCTGACCGACATCATAGTCGTTACCACTACATAAGTTACATAGCATTCTGATACAGATGCATTGTTGCCCTACTTCTGTTGGACTGAGAAAAATGCTCGCCAATTCTCTGAAGGCCTGTCCACTGAGCTGATTATGTGTATGTGTTTTTTCTGTGGTGTACAGTGCCCTCTTCAGGCCGACTGCTGTGTCAGCGGACTGAGTTGCACATGGAGATGAGGGACTTCAGTAAAGCAGTGCAGGACGCCAGCAGCCTCTGTAGGATGAAACCTCTCTGGACAAAGGTGAGACACCAGTTGTATTTATTTAGAAATGACAGTGGAGTTTGTTTCAATGGCATGTTAAAAGAAAACACTGGATATCTGCTCACATTGTCATTCAATTTTGTTTCTCCCAGGCTCATTGTCTGAAAGCTACAGCGCTGAGTAAGGGGGGGCGAAACGACGAGGCCTTGCAGGAATATTTGATGTGTGTGGCTCTAAAGCCGGACTGGACCAAAGTAAAACTGGAGGCTCAGAAGGTAAGAGAAGATACCTTTTTTTCTATTTAAAAGCTATATTTCAAGCTCTTGTTTTTACAATATGTAAACAAAAACATAAACAGGAACTGATGACAATCTAAAAAAAAGCCCAAATATATTTAAGAGTTTTGAGACATGCATACACTTCTTCAACATTTTCTAAGTGCTCTGTTGTGTTTCTTCCTGCAGGTCCTCAGCGAGCTGTTCTCCTCCGTGTTTGAGAATGAAGACATGCCAACACCGCTGCACCCACTTCAGGGGGGGTTGGCAACCCGCCTCATTAAACCTCCCGCCTTGCTCAGATCACTGAGACCGCTCACACAGAGACATTGCTCCTCTTCTTCTTCTTCCTCCTCCTCCTCCGCCTCCTCACCACAGGTAATTGAGGGAAATACCTGAATGAGAAAGGGCATTTTATGTAAAACATTGACCGAAACGAACAAGATAAACATAATATTGAAATATCGCCTTGCCCTACGTCATCATCAATCATCCCTTCATAATTTAGAAGCTCACTTATCTGTTTCTTTGCCTGTCTGTGTTTTGTGCATCCAGAACTCAGAGTTCAGCGTGTGTAAAAGTGCTCCAGCAGAAGATTCATCCTCCAGACTGTCTGCTGCGTCTCCTGGTAAATCAGATGCCGCAGCAGTGGAAGAAAGCACCAAGAGCCTCGCTGGAGTTCTGGCTGCTATCCCAGCTCCCCCTGGTGGCCTCAAGCGGAAACACAGCGGAGATGGACCCTCTGCAATCTTCAACACTCCCTCCAAGCTGCTCAGACCTGGTAGGAGAATCTGAAATTTAATTTAAAACAGAATAATTTAGTGTTCTCTGACCTTACTAAATTACCACAACACTGATTGCTGATATATATTGAACCCTCTGTCCTGAATACAATGCAGCAGCATCCTGCAGCCAGCCTTTCTCTAATGAACCAATTAAGCTATTTCCAGCCATGCCACAGACAGGAACTTCAACGTGACTCCATGAAAAACCTAGTGGAAAATTGGCCATGAGATAAATCTTGGAAATGGTTGTTGTGAGAGTTTTATGAGCCATAGGGGGAAATAAACTGAGTCATGAGTTGCACAGCTTGAAATAGAAATCCTCCATCTCTCTGTAGATAAAAACCAAAAACAGAACTCACCAAAGAGAAATGTGTTTCCTGATGTTGTGATGTTTTTTTTCCAGACGGGGTGTGCAGCTCTAAGACGGCAGCAGTGTGTGGAGGTAGGACGGTTCCTGCCGAGCTGCTGGACAGCAGAGACATGGAGTGTTCACTTTGCATGAGGTCAGTGGACGCAGTCCAACACTATACCACACACGCTAATTCATGCTTATGTTGTATTCACAGATTTTTGAAAATGTTTTCAAATCATAACAATTGTGTCCAGAAATGTAGCTTCCTGTCATATCAGCAGCTAACAGCTTAGGTCAGCAGCTGCAGTGTCTTAACAAATTCATGTGCTTTTCATCGTTTCTCTGAAGGTTGTTCTATGAGCCGGTGGCCACTCCCTGCGGACATACCTTCTGCCTCAAATGTCTTGAACGCTGCCTAGACCACAACCCCAACTGCCCTCTGTGCAAGGAGAATCTGGCTGAGGTACACACATTTTATATTTACAAATATGAAACACATGATAGATTTAGGGTTTCATGTTTTTATTGGGTACGTTGTGTTTATAATAAATTGTTAAGATTTTATAGCGATATTGTTTACAGATTTAGATTCATAGATAGATTTGAAAAAATCTTAAATGGTGAAATGAAAACAATTGTTATTTTTAGCCCTATAATGTAATAAATATCTTACCGTTGGTGTGTGCATGTCTGTTGTCATTGCAGTATCTGGCCACCAGGGGTTACAACAAGACTTTGCTCATGGAGGAATTGCTGCTGCGTTACCTTGGAGACGAGCTGGCAGAGAGGAAGAAAATCCATGAAGAGGAGATGAAGGAGCTGTCCAAGTGAGTTTTAAGTCGATAGTTCACCTCTGGAAAAATCTCAAAATAAATGGTTAAAATGTTTGTGGTAAAACATAAAACCCTAGACCAGCATCTTCTATAAATATTGGATTTCTTAGGCCCAAATAGAGCCTTAACAGTTTTTAATAATTTCTCAATTTTTTGTTTCTCTTGCAGCCTAAACCAGGAAGTGCCCATCTTTGTTTGCACAATGGCCTTCCCCACCATCCCCTGCCCGCTGCACGTTTTTGAGCCACGCTACCGCCTCATGATCCGCCGCTCCATGGAGACGGGGACCAAGCAATTCGGCATGTGTATAGCTGACGAGCTCAAAGGCTTTGCCGATCATGGCTGCATGCTTCAAGTGAGTGTGCATGTCATTAGAGCTGCAACAGAATGTTAATATCACGTTTACCTTTTAAACACATACAGTCAAATTGCTGAGATTCAGATCCGTTTTAATATGTCATGAATTGTGTTTCAGGTGCGAGATGTGAAGTTTTTTCCTGATGGGCGTTCTGTGGTCGACACCATCGGCGTGTCTCGGTTCAAGGTCCTCAGCCATGGCCAGAGAGACGGCTACAATATCGCCAAGATCGACTACCTGGAAGACAAGAAGGTAGGCAGAGAGGACGTGTGTTTTTGTGTGTGTGTGTTTGTGCTCTCAGTTGGAGCTTGACATTTTACACTCCTCCCATCATGCTGCAGTCAGGGAAATGTCACAAATGGTAGAAAAAGAACTAGTTTGAGCCTGCAGCAACTCTGTGACAGCTGAGCATTAGAGAGAAGAAAGTACAAGTCCCGGTTTCCTACCCTGTGCCACTGAAAAATTAAGTTTTTCCAGAAGAGTAAAATATTCTCCTCCTGCACTAATAGAGAGAGAGAGGGGTTTGCTGATGTTGATGAATGTTTTGAGTAGCATATTTTGCAATCTTGGCATTTCAAAACATTTATAAATAAAATCTGTGTTTGTGTGATCAGGTGGAGGGGGAGGAGCTGACCGAGCTTCTGAAGCTGCATGATGCTGTGTACGAGCAGGCCAACAGCTGGTTTACCTCCCTGAAAGACAACATGAAGAGCCAGATCCTCAGCCACTTCGGACACCTTCCCGGCAAAGACACCGACCCTCAGGTCTGTTAATATTGCAATATTACTTTATTTTCACAGCTGGACAGGAGATCATTTTTTATTGACTGCTCTAACATGTGCAAATTAAGCTTTGGGTCCCTTGCCCCCCTGTTTCATGTTTAAGATGTGGAGCAGTCAAATTGATGGGGGGAAAAAAAGCAATAGTGTGTGCAAGTTGCTAGACGCATAAAAAGCTCAGAGCTAAAAAAGAATAATGATCACAAATCCTCTTATGCCACTGACATTATTTTTGAAATCACTAGTTATAGAACACATAGATAATCCGGACGTCTATTTTCTCTCCTGCAGGCCAGTCCCAGCGGTCCTGCCTGGTGCTGGTGGCTCCTCGCTGTCCTTCCTTTGGAAAACCGAGCCCAGCTCACCATCCTCGCCATGACCTCCCTCAAGGACCGCCTCATTGCCATCCGCAGGGTCCTCATCTTCGTCACACGCAAGAGGCCGCGGTGATCGGGCACCGGCTCGAGCTTCCATGCAGTTCTGCAGTTCATTCAGTAGCTGTTTGGTCATTCATTTGTTTAATTTGACTGAATAATTTCCTCATTTACACACGTGTTTACTTGGTCATCTACTAAAATCAAGTCATTCTCTCAGATCCTCATGAATTCTGAGAAAACAAAGTCCCTTGTGTTGGGAGAGGCAGATGGGTCGGGTCTACGTGCATCCAGCCCCTGGCTCACTTGCCTCCTCTCACTTGGATGAACTGGGCTACAACACATCTCCTTCTCTTACTGTCTGAAAAAGCTCTGTCACTTCTGAGGAAATTGGCCTGACTCTGTTATGAAGGATCAAACACGTGTGTGTGAGCGAAATAGTTCAAGAGGAATACTTTTTTTTTCTCCATAAACAAACCAGTAGTCTCAAAAGCTTAAACAAAAGGTGGCTTGTCACGGATCCATGTGGCACCCCGAATCCATCGCTGACAGTGCGTGTACCGGTGCAGTCTACAATAAACCTCACATAACAGAAGTATTACGCAAAAATAAAAACACTTGGTATGACGGCAACACATCAAAGTGAATGTACTGTACTGGCTATAGTGGGAGTACATTTTTCTTTTTCGCAAACATTTGCAAAATCTGGTCACTCAGTTGCACACGAGGTCAGATTTCCATACGTGAAAGTGCTACAGCTGCTTCATTTGAAAATCTTCCAGACTGAGCTGAAATCCATGTGGAGCTCCAAAACCTGCTGCCTCACATTTTGGTGGGCTCATACCTCAGACTGTCTCATAGAAAACGGACTACAATGTGTGACATCAACATTACAACATCTCTCTGTTGGTTTTGAAAGGAAGAAGTTTGCAAGATTGGAATGCAAGACGGGCTATCGCACAAGCTCTAGTCTCATTTAGGAAAACGCAGATAAAATGCATCCTCCCAGATCCACGCGGTCTGGAACCTTTCTGTCCTATTGTAGCATATCTCTGGGACTTCAAATACAGACTTAGTTTTTAGGGTTTGATTGTGTATTTTATTTTCTGTTTCTCTCTCTGCTATGCCCTTAAGTGTAAGTGTATGGTGAAATCTTAATTTGGGTGATTTTATATGTATATCAATGTAACTCGGAGGCCTTTGTAATGTTTTATTTAAGAAGCGTTTCACCCTCTATCTGTCTGTCTCTCTCTCTCTCTCTCTCTCTCTCTCTTTCAGTACATTTACATGCACACGCACACTCTAGGGCGATTACAGTGCTATAAGTTGGAGTTAAAGTCTATGGTTATAGTCAGTGTTTCTAAAAAAACAAACACATTGTGTGTATCCTGGAGGCTTGACAAATAATTTTCCTCCCTTGTATAAAATTTGCTAATTGATTTTTTCAAGACATATTGTTCAAATTGCATTGTTTCTTCCGAGCCTTTAACAAAAGAATCCTGTCATGTTTTTCTAAATTTCTCCAACAGTTGTTCAATTGAAAAACGCTCAATCGTTCGGAGTAATGTTTTATGTTTCCACAGCTTCTTGGGGTCAAAACCTCTGCAGGATAATTAAAAGAAATTTGGTTAAATGTAAAATAATTAGATTAATCCCTGTATTAAAGCCACTGTATGGATTTTTTAAACACTAGAGGTGCTATAGAGCAACAATTTTATGAGTGTTTCCCTGTTTTGTTATTCAGTATCAGAGCAAGAAGATTTCCAGCTTTGAACACATTTAACCACACGAAAGATGGCGGTTTTATAATGCTCAAAAACATGATTTTGTGAGGACACAATATGTTTTGATGAGAAACACTGAATATAAACCTACCTGTGTTTGTTTATAACATTTCTGTGCCCTAAAAATATGGATGAATGATGAAAAGCGTCGGTGACTTAACTCTCTTTGCAAGTCATGAAAGGAAATCAGTTATTTCAAACTCACATTATTCCAGAGTGAAGATCAGACTGAATCCAAATGTTTTCTCGTTAGATCTCTGGTTGTGATTGCATTCTTGTTGGTGTGCATGTAAATGCACTGTTTCTCTGTATAATTCTGTCCTTCCATTTGTTTGTGACTCCACTGCAGTCAGTCACTCTCCATACGTGGGGCGGGGTTCACAACGTGCTGCTTTTCCCTGGTATATTTGTAAAGGGAGATCTTATACCTATTTTTTATTGCAAATAAAGAAAAACACATTCAGTCCTGTCTCTTATCGTCTTGCTTAGTATGCGGGTGCTCCGGATCAATTGGGCGGGTACATTCAGGAGGCCCGTCATGAAAAAGTTTCCAAAATAAGGAAAATAAGTCAAGTTAGGTTACATTTAAACATGATGTTTATGATTTTTAAACGTGTGTGAGGCTCATACGTCCACCCACTGTGTTTGAGTGAGAATAAGTAACTTAAGTTACCTGAGTAAAAATGAACGATCAAACTGTCAGCCAGTTTTATTTGCAGTGCTGTTCATTTGGAGCTGATTGTGGTATTCAAGTTTAAAGGTTTTAACGGTAGATGACATGCAGCCAACATAATGCTGCACCTCTAAAGCTTAAAGCGTGAAATGATCCTCAACAGCTAGAAAAACGTTGCTGCTGAGAGTCAAGATTAAGATTAGCTCAAAGCACATAATCAGTGAGCCTTATAGACTATCATCACATGCTTCCTCCTCCCACTTATAAAACGTGTGGCACCCAGAAAAGAAAGATGTGTGTTATGTCAGTGGAGAAATATTTAGCTTACTATCCATTACACTACAGATGACGTGCAAAGAAGTCAAAGCCATCACATGTATGGGGCGCCTGTAGCCTGGTGGTTATGTTGAGCGCCCCATGTACAGAGGCCATAGTCCTCGTCGCAGCACTCGTGGGTTCGAATCCGGCCTCGGTCCTTTGCTGCATGTCATCCCCCCGCTCTCTTCTCCCAACATTTCCTGTCTCTCTTCAGCTGTCCTATCAAATAAAGGCAAAAAATACCAAAAAATATAAAATTAAAAAAAGCCATCACCTCTGTTAAAATTATTCACATCATACAGTACTTTCGTATTATTTATGACTCTACAAGAAACAAGATACCAATGGATCCAAAAGGAAGTCATAATGGGTTAAAACTAAAGGTCTTATTTTACAAAAATAAAAGCTATAAAAAGGGACAGGCATTGCAAATGAGCTGTAGTCTTTAAGAGCTGTAGTGTGTGGACATTGCTTTACTCACGTCCTGGCTGCCATTAAATAAATCATTAAATAAATAAATAAAACATTTTAATCATTCGAAGGTGGCGGTTAGAGGAAAGATAGTAAATGAAAAAAGAATAAACACACAACCAGCGAACCAAGTGTAAACAATAAAGCACCAACATACCAAAAAATGTTTTCCAAAAGTTCATCTATTAGAAGGAAATTCAAGAAGGTGGACTCTTTTTTCCCCACTGGGAACGACAAGAGGAAGGTAGGCTCTAAAATAAAACACACATAGCAGCCTGATGAAAATGCTAGTAGGAAGGGGTGGCCTAGTGGTTGGTGCGGCCCAGGCTTCGAGTCCAACCTGTGGCTCCTTTACCGCATGTAATTCCCCTCTCTCTCTCTCTCTCTCTCTCTCTCTCTCTCTCTCTCTCCATGATTTTCAAATGTATCCATTGTCCTATCTCTAAAAAAGGGATAAAAAGCCCAACAATAAATCTTATATATATGTACCTTAAAAAAGGATACTAATGCCGTTAACAAGGTACAAAAGTGCCCTGTCTTATTGGTAATTCTGAAAAAATGCTTAACACACTACACAATAAAAAGCGGATATTCATCTATCAAAGTTAAAAAAAATGTATGAAATGCTTTTCACCTATATGACACCTTTTACCTAACCTAGTGGTGAACTAGGTGACACCCTGTGGTTTAGTCTCAGAGAGGCATCAGACCTGTGGACTGTCAGGAAATACGTACCAGCAAATTAACACCATGCTTAGAAACTGAAACATATCGCACACTGCTACAAATGTTAGACGCTGGCTTGTCTTGTGTCTGTATTCAACACAATAAGAATCTCCCTGTTTTTCTTCTCCTCTCAGGCTGAGGATGTTTTATATAGTCTGCACTGTGTGACTGTTGCTGGGCAAAGTGAAATTGGTAGGTTTCGTCTTATAAAACTATCTCGCTGCTTGGCTGTAAGAGACGTAGTAGCGCCTGCAAGCCACAAGGGGGCAGTGTATGTCAGCGAAATAGCATTTGACATGAATCGTGAGGGCATTGAGTTCATACAAGGGCTCCTCAGTGAGAGGAGAGAAGAGACAGACATAAACATAGAGGCAGACATCCCAGATAGCATAAAGCAGCAATCCAATTCTAAGATGACCTATATACATCCATGTTTCCACACGACTTCGAAGCTATATAAAGAACATAAGCTGAGCTCTGATCAACATCCAGAAACACAACAACAAAGCAAACAAGCAGAACAACACTGAAGCATCCTTTCTTGATTTAGCAACCAAGAAATGTTGCTTTGAGTACCAGAATATGCAGAAAGAGACAATTAAAAGTTTGAGACTTTTTTCGTCTTTCACTGAATTGCACATTCAGACTGAACCTTATTTTAAATTAGGTGGAAAATGCGTGAGTTTTGATTCTTCTGAAAGCAGACAGAAAAACATTCTCTGTATGGAGAGTTAACTGTGTTAAGATTTACATATCGCCTGGAGACTGGGTCTGTTTCTGAGTGGAAAGAAGAGTACGGTAAGACACCTTCGGTAAGACACAATATTTTAGGTTGCATATGGCATCTGTTTGATCGTTTTCTCTAACTGTTGACTAAGGTTCTTCATTGCTTTAAATGATCTCTTCATCAGAGGCGAGCAATTAGTTTTGTTTTAATTTGAACACATTTCAATGGCTGTGTTATCTGAAGGATTAATATCATAGACAGTATAAATATATGGACGTGGCCTCAGTGACATCACCCATTGAACTCTAAAGCAGACTTTTGAAGCATCTTGATGGTGGTCGCCATAATGGAAATGCTGACTCAAACTATCTTTCGGTCAGCCCAGTAACAGGCAAAGAGACGGAGCTGAGGCGGGCATTAAGCCTCCTGACAAACAGCTACAACAAGCCAGTCTGTCAGTCAGATCAGCCACGCCCCTAACTATGAATAACTTAGGTCTATATCCTTCAGAAAAAATTCACCCTCCATACAGTGTGTGCCTATAAAGACATGAGCTATTTGAACTAAAATGTTTTTCACAACAGGCAGTAAACATGTTTATTTCTGCTTTTAAAATAGGCATTTTAATATGGGGTGTGTAGGAGACTTCTGGGTCTTCTGGAGGCAGCCTCAAGTGGACAGTTGAGAAACTGCAGTTTTTAGCACTTTTGCATTGGCTTGATTTCACCCCCCCCCCCAGGTTTCTGACTGAGTGTAGCCGTTTTCAGAACTGACTTCAATTCATATGTTCAGCCCAAAGTTGATTCGGTTCTTATGTCTTTGAGGTGTGTTTAGTCTTTTCTTTAATTTGGGAAGTCTGTCGTTTCTTTTGAATTGAGGGGTACATGTGAAAAAAAAAAAACATGAGCCTCTGAGTGGCGCATAAACAAGCTGAAGGAAAGCGCCAACCCATCAGTGTGAACACAGAGTTGTGAACAACAAATCTAGAGGGAGTCATTACTCTACGATATATTTAGTGATATATTTGATATCTCCTTTATTAATGTTCAAAATGTACTGTACTGTCCCTTTAAGAAAAGCACCTGAAATTTGTGGGCCAGTTATTGAAGCTCTGCCCTACTTTCATTCATAAACTAATACGCCCTCACGCCTGGCAAACTGGGTAAAAACAATAGTGTGGTTTTGCTCAAGGGCATTAGGGCAAACACTGCTGAGGTAAAACTGGTTCACCGGTAAATCCTGGATTTAATCTCATGTTATCTGTAGTGACACACCTGATGTTCCAGAAGCGCTTACTCACCTTTTCTTTTATTGAGGACAAACTCCCAGCTTCCTCTGAGAGAAGCATGGAAGAGGAAGTCGTTACAAATCAAACAGACATTGTTTGTTCAGACACAGACAGACACACACACACACACACACACACACACACACACACACACACACACACACACACACACACACTTAAACAAACATGTTGGAATCAGAAAAGTAAGAGTAGGATTCACTATTTCTACAAACTAGAAATTATGTGAATATTTTTATTTGGATATTTGAAGTGCTTCACCTGGACCCTAACAGCCTCTTCCTTAGGGACAATAAACTCTTGTGCTGCATGCCTTTGTGTTTTGCAAATATGATATATTAAGCATAATAGATGCCAGCGGACACAAATTTAGTGTTCAAACATACACACATGCTCGCATATATACACACACACATACATCCTCATACCTAAGTGGACAAGCATGCAGCAGCCTGTCACGAATAATACAACAACTTTGATTGTGTGGTCTGTTTGGTGAATGCTGCCACACATCACCCCTGACACTTGACAAAGCCAAACCTGCAAGCATTGTCCACCTTTAAGGTGCGGGTGCAGGCTGAGGGTGTGTTAGCAGCAGATATTAAGCAGCACTGTTAATAATGACAGGTTCATGCAGGTATAGCTTTCATTGTTATAAATGTTTGCACCACCCAGAAGTTACACACAGCATCCTCTACAATGCTTCTTTAATTTCATTAATCATATAACATTGTCTGAGTGGACACGGAAAGGATAAAGTGCATTTATAATATATTGTGACATAGCCAATGGAAAAAACACAGTTACTCCTGAAACTTTGTACAAGCAAATATTCCCGTAGCAGCCTTCAAACCACAATCTCTAAAAGAGGAACTCGGCTGTAAACTCAAATCTGTGAGCAGACAATTTCCTATTTACACATCCTTCCGATATGTAGCAATATTAGCTCTCACTTTGACACTTGTCAACCTGATCAATGTGGTTTAATATTATCTTTGCTTCAAGCTCCGTGTTGGGCTCCTCCAGCTCCTGAGCTGCAGATTCACCGGCTAGTGTCTGTACTTCTGTTCTCGTGTCCTTTTTGGTATTGAATGGGGGTTCAGGGTCGGAGGTGAGACTGCTCTCTTCAATGTTTTATATTTGGACTGCAGACTACAGTACCAATTTTAAACGCTACATGTCAGAGTTACATATTGCTCCTATATGTTTGTTAAACTTCTGCTGAGGTTGGCAGCTGTGGCTCAGTTGGTAGAGTCGGTCGTCTCTCAACCGGAAGGTTGGGGGTTCGATCCCCAGCTCCTGCAGCAACATGTCCGATGTGTGCTTGGGCAAAGACATCCATTTGAATCAGGTATTTCATTAAACATTGCATGCTATCAGTACAATTATTCATTAAAGAAGCTTTGAAGAAAACATGTTGATACCATAATGACATCTCTCATAAGTGACAGCCACACATTTCACAGTATTCGAGTCTTTTAAAAAAACAATCTGAGATTGTGACCAACATTGGCCTGTATGATGGAAAACTGCACGAAACATAAAACAAATCTAAAATAAAAGTGCACTTTACAGGTCTAGAAAAAAGTCAGTAATTGAGATGTCCAAACAGCTTGAAATCCTCAAATATCCCTTCTATAGATAACACATGAAAGCAGGGCACACCCAGTGGGCGATACTTTGATGTCTGCGGGTCGCCCCCCTCCATCACCTTCAAAGGAGAGGCTCACTCCAGAGAACAGAGCAAAGCACACGTTTTAAAGCACTGCATTGATTTTTCTCCAACATTACAAAATACAGAAGTTTGTGCCTGGAAGATTAAACCTTCAAGTATGATAGCGTCGTAATAAAGTCCTCTTGTGTCTTCATTTTATCTTTCCTGTTTCTCATTGAAGATATGCAAAATATTCTCAGAGTAATGTAGAAATAGAATGAGGTAGCATGCTGAATCTTATAGATATTAGCTTGTATGCATACTGTAATATTAAAGTGAGAATCAGAGCATGTAAATGTCCTGCTCCGACCCAGTTTAATGACTCTGTGGTTTGTGTTCCATGTGGGCCAAGTCTGCCAACAGATGTTCATTATTTGGCATTTGCGGAGAGCAAAATTAAAGTGAGTGATGCGGTGGAATAAGCTCTAACATCTGGATAACCAGGACAATAAATCAGTAAGAGTAAAGCTGTGTAAGAAAGGAACGTTCACATGCATGCCCATCGAAAAGGAAACATATAACACTGAAGTTACAGCAGAAGTTTGGAGCAAGTTTGAGAGTGGAGGGTGGAGATGGAATCAGATGGTGTATCTGAATAAAAAAAATAGTATTGATTTTGAGGATTCGCTTGAAGGCACCCGCTTTAACAGACTGTTGAATATGATAGATAAGTGAAGTGGGTCTGAAGTAAGAGTGTCATTAGAAGCGTTAGAATTCCTGCAGATACCTGGTTATTTACTTTGTATTGTGTGTCAGGGGTTACCCTAACCTAACCTTCTCCTAGCAGCTGAAGAAATGAATGTCAGGTGGTTGGTCCTGATTGAAATATATCAAATGCTTTTTGATGAAAAAAAAAAAGGTTTTCGTGTCCCCATCTGAATTAATTAATAAAATTGAGTCGCCGACTTTTAATCCAGCACAACTATCAAATAAAGTCTTATGATCAATACTTTTGTTTACAGCCGAGTACACACCAAACTAAAGACATTTTTGTGGACCGCAGCTCTGCGTCTTTGTGTTTAGATCTAATTAGCACATTTTAGCATGCTAACACACGAGATGAACATGGTGACCCAATACGACCCCAGAAAGGGCTCCTTGTTTTGAAGCCTATTTGACGTAGTGTCCAACAGAGTAATTACATCTTCCTGGTCCACAGTCATGATGCACACTGGCCCAAAATACACTTTTCCAATCTACTTACACTGTGAAAGTGACAGCTGAATATGAGTGAACAGTATTTTTTACGTATAATACATTTCCAGTAAGAAAAGTTTAGTAGCGGTTCTTGAAATAATTTAGTCCTTAAACTGAATCCAGTTAGCATAGACTATCTAAAACGTGTACGTTATCTCAGTGACATCAACCATTAGTTCCTGACCCAGACCTTTGAAGCCCAATCATGGTGGTTGGTCGCCATATTGAAAATGTTGTCTCAACCTAACTTTCTGTCAACCTAAAAAACAGGCAAGAGTTGGAGCTGAAGCAGACCTTAAGTCTCCTTACAAAAAGCTACAACTTGCATCATCCACGCCCCCAATTATGTCATAAATCAGTAAAAAATATATATTGTTCCTGGGCAGAAGTAAATAGTAAAACTACAGTTCTTCATTAAATATACTTACATTTCACCTCCACCAGAATCAGTGAGTGCAGCTGACAGGTCGGAGCAATGGCAGCTGGATATAATGAAGCATCCTGTCTTGGTATCCTCTCCTACACAACAGTGGAGCAGTGACAGCTATGCTAAAATATTTATCACTGTTTCCATTTCCCATGCTCTAATTGTTTTGTTCCTGTCTGACAGAGAGACAGATGAGGAGAGGCAAAAAAAACCGAGGAAGAGGAGGACGAGATAGTAAATCAAATACACTCAACAATTTGGTTTACTTACTGTAAGAGGTCGTATCCAATGCTACTTATTTACTCCACAGTGCATACTTTTCAATATAATCATTATAACAACAATTAGTGAATTAGGATGTACAATTCTTCACATGGTTACACAAGTCAACGCAGGCAAACAAAATCAAAAGCTAGTAGCCAACACTGATGAGCAAATGTTGGGTGAGGATAAATGTAGCCATAACGTACTAATGGTAGTTGGCTTATTTTAATTGGAGGTAAAAAAAATCAAAGTAAACATTATAGTGTTCATTTACAGACAGCTGGCATAAGCTAATATGCTACTGAGGTTAAGCCATTAACTAAAACTTACTAAAGAGCTAGAAAACATGTTTCGTTAGCTGCAGTTGCTTACACAGTGTTTTTGACTTGTGTAAATGGAAAATGGACTTAAGCTGGTCATACACATTCACACACTGATGGCAGTGGCTGCTGTGTAAAGAGTCCATCAGTATTAACTAATCCATTCATACACATTGACATGCTGGGGTTTGGTGCCCGAGGACACATCGGACATGTGGCTGTTGGAGCTGGGGATTGAACCCCGGCCTTCCTGTTGACTGATCACTCAGCCACAGTCCCCCCTTTGTGTGAGGCATGCTAGCTTAGACTTAAACTAAAATTTGAGGCCATATGTTAAGACATTGCGTAGTCCATTTAAGGGGTGTGTGAAAAAAGAAGAAGAAGATATCTTTAATTAATCCCACGAGGTGAAATGTAATTGTTCACTCTGTTGTAGAGGCATGCTACACTCACATGCACAGGACCCTATGGACATGCACTAATGGAGAGATGTCTGAGTGGAGAGCTGCTCACAGCAAGCCCTTCTGAGCTGGTGGGG
This sequence comes from Tautogolabrus adspersus, assembly GCA_020745685.1. Lineage (NCBI taxonomy): Eukaryota > Metazoa > Chordata > Actinopteri > Labriformes > Labridae > Tautogolabrus > Tautogolabrus adspersus. Next base: position 4,905,518 of record CM036548.1, on the reverse strand, counting down.
GTTCGGTGCCTTGCTCAAGGGCAACTCAGCAGTGATCAGGAAATGAACTGGCACCTCTCCAGCAACCAGACTAATTTCAAGACTTGGTCCACACCGGGACTTGTACCGGTGATCCTCCAGTTACCAACCCTAAATCGCTAGAGAAATAGTCTGTCAACTTCTTGTGTAGTAAAATACATATTTTTGTTATATTCAATAGCTAGGCTACAAAATGTTAAGATACATCCCCCCCTCCCGAATGTGTTTTTTTTAAGTCTCTGGGGGATTTCCAAGTCTTAACTAGGGGATTAGACCCCCTGTTATGTAGGCCACTGGTACATTTTTGTCACATTAATTACATTTTTTAAGGAGATGCAGGTCAATTGAATTGAATCCCAATAGCAATACTTCAATTAAGTTTTTATTTAACAATAATATTTTAGCTCCCTGTTTAGGTAGGCTAGCTAACACATTTTTTTAGGGTCCCCCAAAATGTTGGGCTGTCCCTGTTTGAGAGGCAAAGAAGGGGCGGAGACCTAAAGTGGGAGGAAAAGAGACATGCGGACAGTCTACGTCGAGAGAGGGCGGCGAATACGGGTAGAGAGACATACCCACAGACACAGAGATAGAGAGAGAGAGAACGAGGGAGAGAGCGAGGGAGAGAGAGAGAGAGAGAGCTCCGGCAGTCGGTCGGTATGTAGCAGCGGCGGAGCTTCTGCCTGGGATTACAAAGAGGGAAAAACGCGCCTTGGACAGAAAAATCACAAACGGGATTAAAAAAAACCCACCCGAGGATGAGACACACACCGTCCCGCTGAAGGAGACTAAAAAACCCGACGTTTTTCCGCTTATTTTTCACCGTTTTTGCGAAAATGGCGAACGAATCACCGGCCAAAAGTCTGGTGGATATAGACCTGGCATCCCTGAGGGTAAGAGCGAGAGAAATAGAGATTTTCTGTATGCATTTACACTTTTCATATTCACAAATTAGTCCACAATAAAGTTGTAAAGTGCTCTGTTGTTGACACAGCCGTAAGGTGGCTTTTCTTTGTCTAATATATCCGCTAGCATGGTGAGGCCAGCAAAACGGGCGCACCCGGCTCTTTCATCGAACGAACCCCGCTGTAAATACTATAGGAAATCAATTAATCAATTTTTTTTACATGTGTTTGTTTTGCTGCGTTTAAAATACAGGATCCAGCTGGGATTTTCGAGTTGGTGGAAGTGGTGGGGAATGGCACCTATGGACAAGTCTACAAGGTTGGTTTAAGCCTTCATTTATGTGTGTATCTGTGTGCGTGCGCGCGCGCGTGTGTGTGTGTGTGTGTGTGTGTGTGTGTGGTTTAAAGCCTCATCCGAGAGAACAAACGGGCGGAAACTGGAGCCCAAACATGCATTTATGTATTTCTTCCCGTCTCACGGTCTCAGGAACACGTTTATTATAACATGTCCCCTCCCCTGCTTCACTTGGGACCGGTGCGGTCTGGACTGGATTATCTCTCAGATAGCGTTTTGGCCTCTCATCGCTTCACATCCATTCATTATTTTTCATTTTAGCGATGCAAACATCCTCCCAGAAGCTACTCCTATTTTGGTCCCAAAGACGTCCCACCTCCCTCATCCACACCCCTTGCTGTCAAATATTCCCTGCATACTGCACGCTTTGCATTGCACTGATATCAGGGCCAACCCCATCCGTGCATCATGACAGCCTTTTCCACGCTGACCGACTTGTGCGCCATTGGGTGGGCGGTGTTTCATTGCGCATTTGTGCACACCATTGCCCAGCAGGCCTTATGCTGGAGTGGCTCCGTGCTGCATTAATGGGTATAGGCCTGTGCATCCCATCGCTCCATACACATGCACACACATAGAGGAAAAAATCATCTGATGGAGACCTGGTGCTTGTGCAGCCCAGATTTCCACCTCCATTGCCTCCATCAGGGATGTGCAGCGACATCTTCCTGCTGTTGCCTGCTAGAAATAGGAACAGAGGAAAGATGAGCAATTGAATTGTCTACTGTGCTGTCAGTGCGGATGCTATCCTGCATTCACATGGTGTCAGATTATTAGAAACATTTGTTTCAAACTTGTAGAAATTCAGTCAGGGGATCCCTCAAGTTGGAACAGCATCTCAGAAAGTCAACATTTTGGTACCCGCAAAATAAATGCAATGAGGTCAGATATTTACCACTTTTTTGGGGAAAGAAATCCAAGTTTCAAATTCAGTAAACATAGTTTTGTTATGCAAATGTGGTTAAATGAAGCTGCTGTTTTCCATCGCTGTTGTCTATTGCAAGCGTTAAATATTTAGTATTTCTAGCATACACTACTTTTTCAAGGATGCACTTGGTCATGTGAGATTTAAAAAAAACAGATTGAAATGACTAAATAAGCTTTAATCTATTACTTAATTATCTACCTGTCCCGGCGTTCTGCAGAGTAAGATTACCAGTTGTACTTACTGCGTGGATGTTGATGCCAGCTGCTAATTATGTCAACGTCCATGTGACATTGAAGGCGGCATTAGTATAACAGAGCCTGAGGTGATTGTGCTACTAATTCGTGAGAGAGCACACCTAGAGACAAGTCGATATAAAAGAGCTGGATAGCTGCAAGATCTGTAAAAAAAACAACAAAGCTCCTTCGTCAGGCTTTCTCATTTCCCTCTGATAGGTTTCATATCGATCGCAGGCCCCTGAATTGAAAGGAATATATATTGTGTCAGAGTCATTGATATCGTTGTCCAAGTAACTGATAGAATATTGTATTGTGATGAAGCTGCTGCCCTGAAGACAACTCTTGTGTTACTGTGAACTATGGGAGCTGGGGGAGCTAATTGGGGTTCTGGACTGTAATGAACCAAGTTAGAGTGATAACAATACTCATTTCTTTTTCAGTTTGAAGTCATAAATCAGGAATGATTCATAAAATTATCGATTTAACACCCAGCTGTCGTGATGAAAAAAGCCACTATGCTGAAAAGTGTATTTGTTGATTTATTCACCTTATGTAGCCCCGCCCACCCGACCCCGTTCCTCTCTTACGTGATTGTGTGACGATATCCGCTTCAACGAAGGTGAAGAGGAGGTGTGTAAACAACGATATTGACAAACCTAAATTTCAGCGAACAGTGTCTAAATTTAGGTTGCATGTGGATAATGCTGTCAACACGTGTAAATGTATTTCACCCTGTGAGGATCGCCATTAGAAAGTGGCTAGAGATAACGTACAGAGATATACTCTGTGTTTGTTCTGTCACTTGGAGGGGAAGGTGCCTCTGTAAGACGTGACACATTTATTCTGCAACCGAAGTTGGGGTGGATGTTTTTTCCTGCTGTACATTTTTTTCTTCTAGTAATTATGACGTCCTCTCAATGATCGAATGATACTTATCTTTTTCCAACGATAACGAGTCAACTTCATTAAAGGTAAATTCAGTTGAAAGCTGGCCAGCTGAAATTTGGTCCAAACTCACGTCTACAATCTACTAGCTCACTACACATTTTCCAGTGATTTGACTTGACAAGCACACCTGAAGTACTCTGCTGACCCCCGCGTTACATTTCAACATACGCTGAATAATTCATGAATACTTAAATGCAATAGCGGTGCAATAGCAGTGACATGTCATCCTTTAAAGCCCCGATAGAGGATGTGATGATAGATTTAAAGCCCCATGTCCAAACATGGAAGCAGACAGTGGATGTGGGTATGGTTCTAATCAATCTGCATCCTGCACCCAGTGTGTGTACTCAAATGTATCACACATGTACAGTCACACAGTCGTCATTTTGGGCTGCATGAGTCCTCATGTGTCCACGTGGACCCTTGCAGAAGTCTAGACGTTATGCAGAAAGTATTCTGAGCTTTGTTCTACTCCGTTTATGATATAAACATCATAAACAGAGCGTTTGCTCTGCAGTGTTCAGACTGAAGCTCATAAACAAAAGTCAAAGTGGCTCCAGGAAATCATAAAGTGTATATGAGGAATCATTTTTAAGGCCTTTAAGTGGAGTGTGAGAAAGCACAGCTGTAGGTTAAGTTACACACCTGCCACATTGAAATGAAAAGGGAAAATGTTGTCACTGAATCATCTTTGTTTGGCTGTAAACTCCTGCATATATCAGATTCAGAATTAATTCTTGTCAGTTGATAGTTAGAGAAATTCTGCTGAAACATATCCAGGAGTTTGAGCAGGAGCTGTAGATGTTTGCATTTCTTTCATTGCGGGCCTTGCACGGTTATTTAACTCATGTACAGTGTGGCGTCAGTGTCCACGGGACATTCGAAGGCCCACGGCCTCTCCAGTGTTTCCTGTGAGGATTATCGGAGGGACCAGTAGCATGCAACCATTCCTCTGCTTAGACGAGTGTCAATTTGAATCAGAGATAATGGTTGTGGACAACGAGGACGGACTGAAGCGAGCTGAAGTGAACGAACGCTGGCTCCTCTGTTACCTCATAGAGTGAACAATGAAACGTCTCCATGTAATTAAGCTCAGCGGCGGCTGTATGGGTGTGTTGGTCCTATTTTTTGTTCGAGGAGGAAAACAATACCTCTTAAACATCTTGCGTCTTGATTTGCTTAGCTTTGTTTATGTTCAGTTTTATTTGTGTCTTTTTGTGGCTCCGGGGAGAATGGCGGCTGCTGTAAACGTTTCATTAAAGCCGGGGACAAGTGGTTGTGGAAACGCTCAGCTGCACTGGAACACAAATTAACATTGACATTTTGAGTTTAGTTCCTCAGGATTCGATGAATCATAACCACGTGAGGCATGCGAGGATGAACTGAGCTCTGTTTTTGTCTGCACTGCCTGCCTCGCAAACATCTGACCCAAAAGTGTGTGTGTGTGTGTGTGTGTGTGTGTGTGTGTGTGTGTGTGTGTGTGTGTGTGTGTGTGTGTGTGTGTGTGTGTGTGTGTGTGTGTGTGTGTGTGTGTGTGTGTGTGTGTGTGTGTGTGTGTGTGTGTGTGTGTGTGTGTGTGTGTGTGTGTGTGTGTGTGTGTGTGTGTGTGTGTGTGTGTGTGTGTGTGTGTGTGTGTGTGTGTGTGTGTGTGTGTGTGTGTGTGTGTGTGTGTGTGTGTGTGTGTGTGTGTGTGTGTGTGTTTGTGTGTGTGTGTGTGTGGCTCTGCACATGTGCTCTTGATCCTCAACACTTGGCGATTGGTTGGGCTTCCCAGGCTGGCAAATAGCTGCAGAGTTTTTCTTGTTGCAGCTGTGTGCGCCGACAACAGCTGTTATGATAGAAAAATAAAACAGAGGGTACGTGTGTGTTTGTGTGTGTGTTGTGTGTGTGTGTGTGTGTGGAGGGGGTAAGCCCTCACCCTTTAATCTCCAAAGTGATCCATCATAAAGATCAGTTCATGCTTGAGTTTAAAAACTTCCAAGTAAAATCATCTGTCAGTATCTTACACTTCCAATTTGGTGCCTAGGATGATTTGTGTTGCCGTGGTATCGAAACAGGGATGGATATAATTTGAATTTCAAAGTTGATAACTCTGGTATTGTGACAACCCCTTTTTTGATTAGTGTGAAGCCCACCAGAAAGCGGCCCTATGGGGTTAACACCAACCCACAAGTAGACCCAATACAACACATCATACACATAACCAAAGTGTGAACCAATGGATTTATTAACAGACAAACTAATGATTAAACAAAGATCAACTCAAAACTAATGTAACTAAACACAACAACACAGTCCCTGACTGAGGGACATAGCAGTCCCAACTCCAAAAGCCTCTCCTCTCCTGAAGCCAGCACTGAAGGTCTGAGGTGCACCGTGTCAAGTGATCAGTAGCTTCACCTGGGCAGAGTGGACGACAACAGAAGGGGTGAAGAGACAAACAGCACAGGGAAACATACAGCCGAAAGGTATTGTTGAACATCCTAGAACAAATGAACATAGATGTCAGTTATGTTCTTTATATATGTATTTCACTGGCATGATGCAGAAATGAGACAAGAAGGAGATCGAGGAAGATGAACATTGGGTTTGATTTCTCAATGAAATAAAAATTCTAATCTAAATAGGGCAGTTAATGAAAAAGTCAATCGAGAACAAATCATCATTAAAAAATGTGACAGAAAAACATAATCACAAGAAAAAAATGAACCGAACCTCATTAGTAGGAACCAGGAGTTAAAAGGTCAGAGGTCAGAGGTCCTAGTTACCATTGAACCGTGGGAGGTGAAGGAAAAATTCAATCAGAGCTGAAGAAAGAGGCGGGATGAGTTTTGAAACCCCCTGGGGTAAGACCACACTCAGCATGTGGGGCTGGGAATCCCCCCTCTCTGAGGAAATGGTTTAACCCATTTATGACTTGCTGAGTTTCCGTCTCCCAGAGCTTCTCTCCTTCCAACCACAGCTGTAATGGTTTCCACCCCACGGAGAAAAGCTGCCTATAAAGTTTATAAAACGTTCAAGATGAGCAAACAAATCAAACTTGTGGGATTGTTTTTTTTTGTGTCATGGTCCCTAAAACTCGGAAGTCATCAGTGCTGGGAGGAGACGTTTGTGGCTTTGCTGTGATGGTCAGATTAGAAAACCACAGCCCTGTTCCTGTTGCTCTTTCATGTTTCCACATTTAAAGTCTCAGCAGTTTTCTGGAGAATGACAACACGTGACACTGAGTAAATCCTGCTGACTGGGCGACATGGGCCTTCTTATATGAAAAGTAGATTAGAGTGTTGTTGAGATAAACTGTGTGGAGGTTGTTAACGTTCAAATGAACCTCCTTAGTCAGGCCTGAGAACCAAGAAATATCAGTTTAGACCTCTACAAGAACCCTTCTAGTAATGATTCCCATCAGCAACGAGTCAGATGACTATTTTCAGCATTTTTCGACTACATTTTTAGCATCTAGTATACCATGAACTGTGTTAAAGACCCATAATTCTTTGCTAAGAGCTTGGTACAGCTTGTCACTTGTCTTGATTTCTCTGGTGAACAGTAAAATAAAATGGAAATATATAAATTCACATTTGGGAAGCTAAAACGCTCGAGAGTAGCTGCCATTTTTTCTATAAGCATGGTCTTTAAATGAATAAAACTGTAAAAAAAAAAAAGAGATGTGGAAAACAATCAGATTCCACTTCCAGTAATTGAACCCTGCATCACATCAAAACAGGTGGAATCTGCAGCATCTCACTGGGATGCACTCTGTTGTAATCTTAGTCTCCTAACCTGTCATTTCAGAGGTATGTGAGGATTTCTCTGGAGCCTTCCTGTTTCTTATTTTACCAGGGAAACTCCAGGGTTGGATTGGGTGCGCTGTAGACGGAGCCGAGGCTGCATGTTCACTGAGAAGAAGTTCTCTTTAAAGCACATGCTAATCCTCTTCATGTATAAGCTGCATATGTCCACCCTTTTTGTGGTACCGTCTCTTTGTTCACACTTTGAGTTTCAATCCATGCTGCATTTTTAAGGTAACGCTAAATCAAATTAGAAAATGATCAGCTGACATGTCGGTGCTATATTGGTTTTAATGGTTAATCTGGAGGTAAGCTGCAACATAGAAGCTGCTGCTCCAGGACACACAGGTGTTTGTTGTTGTTGTTGTTGTTGTTGATTCCACGGGGAGCCAATGAGGAGAAACGGGAGTAGTTGTGGTATGATACAGATTTTTAGATTCGATTTACAGCCATGCAGCAGCAGCTTGCATCAGCCACAGACAGGAAACAGCTTTGTTCTTTAAAAGATGTTTCCCCTCGATTGCATTACAAGTTATGTCACTGATATTGATGAAATATTTACCTTTTAGAAACTCAAAACAGGAAGTGAAATGAGGGAAATGATGATCATGTGCAGATAAAACCGACCAAACAGCAGCTTCAAAGCAGTTTCACTTCCTCCTCCTCATCATGGCTTCGTAACAGAAACGATGGTGGTTTTTCTCTTTTTGCTGATAAAGTGAAGCTGGGTGCGGCTTTCTACCAGCAGCCTGTCAGGACTGTGATTTCCTCAGAGAAGAAACTCAGTGCACTTAAGAGGATACATGGCCGATCTGTCAGAAACGTGCATGTCTGAGTGCTGTGAGAGCTTTCCTCTTCATTTTAGTCTGAATCTGAAGAAACATCCACAAAGATGCTGATTGCTTCAATATGTTAATTTGCTTAGAAATGCAGGTTAAACCGTTGACTCATATGAATATTTTATTTTCATGTCCTCATGGAATTATTTAGACACATTAGCTGAGAATCAATCAAATGTTCCCAGCATGTCATTTAGCCGACATCCCAGCAGCCCCATCAACATGAACCATCCCCCAAATAAAAACACTCCAAGAGGTAAGATACGACCAATACCAACACAGCCCCCCCATCACAAGGCCGATACACCAATACAAACAAAACAAAAGAATCAACTTCATCTTAGTTCATCGCTTCCAAACAGTTTACATATGATCCAGTTTTTAAACCAGCACATTACATAATAAATAGAGTGTGAGACATGTGTTGTAACTAAGTTTTTCCTCCTTCCCCACGCTTTAAAGAGATATTCCATTTGAGATGCACCAATCCACTTTTTTTTTTAGTCTCGATCCGATTCCGATACATACATGTACTAATACCGATACTGACAGTGTGACAGTGTTCTAACAGTGTTATCGTTGTTGTTGGTATTGTCTGTAAGGCTACACAAAGCTGGAGTTAACCCAGCATTGCATTGCATTGTGCTGGCTTCACATACACACAGGAAGCAGCAACAGCAGTCAGTTTTTCAAATTAAATGTTTTAAACTGAAGTGAAAGAACTGTACTTTTGATCACATGGAAGGAGCTGTTCAATCTCGTCTGAACGTCGTCATGGATATTGTTTTGTGGACACTTCTTACAGTTCAGTCTGAACGTCTTCAAAGTGAGACTGTACGAGCTGAGAATGTTTAAAGTGACCAACCATCCTCCTTGATCTGTGACGTTGATCGGCATGGTCAGCCCGATATCCGATACGTAAATTACGTCAATATCGGACCCGATATCGATTCTTTCCTAACTGCACAGCCTGATGTTTCCAAATATTCATTTTCATTGCACTTTGCAGGAAAAGCAATGATAACTTACATTCAAGAAGAATAAAGCAAAGACATGTTGGTTTTTTGTTTGATAGTTGGAAAACTAAGTGATTGAAACATTCATTTTCATAAATATCCTGTTGACTGACTTGACCATCAATCCATAAAAAATAATCTGTAAGAATATCTTTATTGTAAATTCAGCATACAATGAATTAAGAGTGCAATTCTTGTTGGTGCAAACAACACAATCACAGGATAGATATTTTAATGATCTAATATTAAAGTGAGGAATCAGTTTGATAGAGCCCGCTCTAGACCCGCTGCACGTGTGCGCCGCCATCTTGATCTGTCCGTAATAATATTAGCATTAGCATCCTCCATCTTTACTTGAGCAACTGTTTGGGGTGAGCCCTGCATTTATAGAACTGTAATCCAAAAGAACAAGATATCTACTCAAAAGAGGTGGAACACTGCTTAAGTAAAACGGGACAACGTTTATTTAAAGGTATCAAAAAACATAAAGATCTACGCATGTGTTTAATCTCTATTGTGTTGCACTTCTATGGGGGTCTATTTATAGAGGCGGCCTCTGCTCTGTAAAGTGGTGGAACTACAAAGCTGTCAGAAGGAATAGACTCATGCAAAGCTGGCTCAACGACCTTCCGGCTATTCAGACTGGAATGTAAGTCGTGTCTGCTGTGACCTTTCACAGAACAGGAAGTGAAGTACGGCCACGACCAAAAAAACAACAGCAGCAGCAGCAGCAGCAGCAGCAGCAGCAGTAAAACTGTTCCTACCCTGGGAACTTTCCTCTACAGTCAGAGCTGCTGTTATCTGCGCTGACCTTTCCAAACAGAAGAAGTGGAAGCTCTGACGCTGATAGCAGCAGGAACTTAATTCGCAACGCAGAAGTTTGGCCTCTTTGTGTTCCAGAGCAGGGCTGAAACGTTTCGTTGTTTTCAATACGGAGGAACAAATACAGAATCTTTCAGTATAGGGGTTCCCCACAAAACACCAGAGGCCCGTTGCACCAACTATACTGTATGTTTCATCCTAACTTAGGGTGTTAAGCCCACACAAGCCCATTAAAAAAGGGCTGAAAATCTCCTGACATTTGCCGGAGGAGCTGTATGTGTGATTGCAAACAGCTGATTTTGTCACTGGGACTTCAGCCGGAGTTTCCCCTGCCAGACCCCTAGTATTTTTTCTGCAGCAAGTCCGAGTGAGCTGATGTGAGACCAGAGCAGGATATTCTCCGGAGAATTCAGTTTGAGTGAGTGGGAGGGGGTGATGACGTTCTCCTGTGACCATTGCACGATGCATAGAGTGAATGCACGGGACCGCTGCGACCTCTGTGCACACGTAAAAAAAGGGCTGCATTACGTTTTCTGTTCGCCAGTATGTTCTGCACCGCTTGTTTGTGGATGTTGTCATTCTGTTGAACTACACGTAGCATTGAGGCAAATATTCTCATTATATTGCGTATAGCGGACTCTGTTGCTTCGCCCACCACTTTCGGGTCATTTTTTTCAGATCTTGCCTCAGGAGACTCCCTTGCCCCACCCTCTTGTCTGAAATGTACAGTCTCCCGTTTTGAGGTGCAAATGTGAACAGCCAGGTCAGGAGAATATCCGGAGCAGTCCTCCTTATCCAGATACTGAGTGCACATGTGAAAAGAGCTTAAGTTAGACATTGTTAGGTTGCACGGCAGAGACGTAAGGAAGCAGGAGTATCTGCCAGTACATGTGGCAATTCATGAACATTACAAAAGTAGGAAAGATTATACCTTGATGATATATTAATTGCAAACACAAGTGTCATAAAAAGAATCGTTATAAATAGATGATTAATCTTACACAAAGGTGACATTCTTCAGAGCCGTGTTAATGAGTCTGTTAGCAGTGACCAGCTCTGGCTGCTAGCTTCAGTTCAGCTAAAAATAAGAGTCAGAGCCTCCGTCGTTATCTGGGTCATGTTCTTTGATGCTCTCTGTGTGGACTGATGCAGTGACGCTGCTGCTGCTGCTGCTGCTGCTGCTGCTGGCGATCCTCCGTGGAGACGCTCATACATCAGCAGCAGGATTTTGGTTTCATGTTTTCAGGCCTTTAGACACATTTATGCCATTTGAAAACATGATAGACATAAGAACCGAAAAGAAGTGATAGAAACTTTTAGCTCTTTAAAGGGAGACAGATCGTCTTGCTCTGTTTGATTTTCTGAGAGTCATTCTAAAGAACTGGTTTTCGAATAGAATACCTTGCAAGCAGGAGTCAATTTGGCTCATTTTGTAGAAAAGAGTCGTTCAAGAGAATACCAAACTTAATGAATGTGACATCACAGTTTCAATGATGGCAGGGTTTGTGTAAAGAAATCAGAGTTTAACTTCTCCATTTGTTTAGTCCGTGATTTTTTGTGTTGTACAGAAAATCATGATTTTAGCCAGGCAACAGTTTTTGGATGATTTCCTGATTTCCAGTTTCATTTTCTTGGTCCTCATATTGGTCTTTGCATTTCTAGATGTATCCCCCAACAGTTCCAAACCTAAAGATATTTTAATTGTAAAACAAAACAATCTGAGAAAAGCACCCAATCGTCATTCAGGAAACTGAAAGCAAAGAATGTCTGATCATTTCTGTTCATGAACACCTTTGTCATTTTTCTCATATATATATATTGAAGATGAAGTCTGAAAAAAGTAACCTTGCTGATAACAACTATCTCACCTTGTTTTCATAATGACCTTGTCACCATTGTTTCCTTTCTAACCTGCTCTGTCGCCTCGCGCTAGATAATATCACGTCCTCTTTATTATCCACATTTAACTTCTGACAACACACTTCCTGGATACATGTTTTATTATCGAGCTGGCAGCAGAGTGTGAAGGCAGACACAGAAGAGGCTGTATCATAGATTATTACGCTTCAGTTTTATGTTTTGTGGACACAAGAAGAGCTCTCAGTTTCCTTTCCCTCCTCCATCGGCCCACCAAACCACTCAGGCCCCGCTGTGGAGCCTGGATGAAGATGGAAAAAGTTATTCCTCCTCTTCCCCTGGTGACTTAAAGCCCATCCCCAGTGTGGAATGTAAGGGTCAGGCTGCAATCTCGAAAGGAGGAAGAGGAGCGATGTTGGGATTAAGAGGTTAAAGGAAAGGGCTTTGAAATGAGGGAAAGATTTGGAAAAAGAGCAGCAGAGGAAGGTCGGTCACTTCTGAGCATCCCTCCTCCTCCTCAGCCCTAGTCACATGTCTCTGAAGGCTGAGGAGGAGAAGGATGAGGGGGGTGATGGAAGGCACCATGTTGGCTGTAATCCCTCAGCATGGGATGGCACACGCTGAGAGGAAGAGGAGGGAGAGATAAGGATGAAGAAGGAAATGCATTTAAAATCATCTACCAGCTGCTCTTCATCTTGGGCCACTTGTCCATCACTTAGCTATTTTAATCACACCACATACTGTCTGAAGTGTTTCATAACTAGTTAAATCAAAATTACACAAGATAAAAACATCACTAATCAATTCTTTCAGTCAGAATTGAAAACATTCAATGGTTCGAGCCTCTCAATAAGCCTTTTCAGACTACTTTTTTTCGCTAATGTGCCGTATCTAAGCGCAGCTGTCATCACATCTTTGTACATTCATATTGATTCTGCAACAGCGTAATATTGGTGTACCAGTCTGTGAATTCACATTGCGTTTTGGCGTTGCGGAAGCACGACACAGTGGGAGCTCCACATACACACACAGTCAGACATGCACACACACAGCGCTGTGCTCTCCCGCTGGCTCCTCTTAAACCGTCTCGCCTCTCTAACGCCTCTGTTACTACCTCTGAAGACGGTACAGAGGGGAGATAACTTTGTACCCCAATTATTCTTCTGCGACTTTCAGATTGAAGGTGAAACATCACAGGGGCGTATATATCGAGGCTTGAAACGGCAGACTGATTAGGGCTAACCAGAGGATTTTTGCTCTTCTGCTTGACGTGGTAAATTGGAACAAACATCTGAAGACCTCACATTGAGTTGTGTAAGACTGTAATGAAGCCTTTTACGCAATTTTGTTCATCATTTAAAAAATGAAAATAAATGTATGAATATTTGGATAGTAATTATTCGTCTAAAATTCAGTTTTTCGTTCCTTTTGAACATATTACATCACCAGAAAATGAAGAAGAAAGAGACATCCCTCTTTTAGCTTTGCACAGTTTCCTGTGGGATTTTTAAAAGTCAACATTTTACCCTAGGGGTGTTTAGAGTTAGTGGAGTGTGTACTGAAAACATTTGAGCTTATTTGCACATTTTCAATGATACTGTTTATAATGTTAACGCTGGTTTCAATGTGACACCCTGAAACAGTCTCTCTGGTTCTGCTAAATGCCCAAAATCAAATCGTCAATCCAGACTGCTGCATCAGCTGTCTTTGTCCCACTGACACCGCTACAAAATCTCATCATAATGATAAAATTAGCCTCTCTTATGATTTTGGTTTTGTGTCTGCTGGCTCATGTAATTGTTATAAAATGCAGCTACAGTCTGTGATAATGTGGGATTGGGGGGGGGAGCGATGGATGAACCCAGGCGGTGCAGACAGATGGCCTGTTTTTGTAGCACTGAGGCAGTGATGCTGAAGAAACATGGAGGGTATTAACTGCGTCCAACTGTCTGGTGTTTCAATCTAGATTTTAAATCATGGTTTGAGCAACAAGCTGATTTAGATTTAATATTGTAAACAAACGTGTTGTACCTGCTAGAGCTATCTGTTGGACTCTCCACAGAAAGTTTGTTCCGTGAGAAGAATAAAAAACAAGTTTCTGTGAGTGTCAGTGGAGACATAAAAAGCTTTATATTTTTAAAGGGGCTATATGTAACTTTCAAAAATACTGCGTTTGTAGCGATACCGCATGGCCGTCAGGCGAACTGCACCAGTAACCTGTTGCTCGTAGTAAACAAACGAGCATCAACATGGCCCCTGAAACACTGGATATTTACTGGCATAATGTTTACAGAGGAGGTAAGTGGTCATACACATGTGAGAGTCTGTGAAGGAGTCTGTGTGTCTCATTCTCCATCCTACAAACGACAGTCTCGGCAGGCACTGCCTGAGAGCAGAAGTGTGTGATGAGTTTGTAGTTTGTACTGTTGATTTCTGTAAGCGGAGCGGAGTGAGGAGGACGTCGAGAACGCAAATAAAAGGACACTGCCTGGAGCTTTCCGCGGAGAAATCGGACCCGGGCAAACTGTATACAGGCAACACAGATAGACCGTGAACATCTACTTTTTCACATCAGTTAAACGTTTGCTTATTAGTGGGCGATAAAAAACGATTTATACATGTAAAAAGTGACAAATATATGTAACTTGTAGCTATAAATAAATTATTAGGCCGTTAGGCAGTTCGCCTGACGGCCATGCGGTATCACTGCAAACACAGTATTTTTGAAAGTTACATATAGCCCCTTTAAATGTTGCTTATTGCTCATGATGGATTTATGTTGGATCTTTGTAGACGATATAACAAAGACCAGAATAAGCAACCACTAATAAACCACACTGACTAGTAAAACACATTATTACTGATCATCCTAATCTGTCTCTATGGTGTGAGCAGATGTCAGTGAATTCCAGACAGAGGATGAAAGATATCTTTTTATATTTACAGTTACTTACTAAACTGATGCCCATGTTCCCCCTGTAGATGAGGACAATTAAACTGTGTTTTATTCTTATCTTTTCATTTTGAATTTTCCAGCAAGTCTTTTTTCAGTAATTGAATCACTTCTTCTTCCTCATTTATTTCTTATTTCGCGTCATCTTCCCTTTGTTGGTCTTCTTCCTCTTCCTCTTGTGAAACTTGTCTTTTAAAGCTGATTTTAAAATTGATTCCAGATGTATGTTTACATGCAGTTCCAGTCAATTGGACTCATGTTGGTTTGGTTTACTTCAGAGTATAATCGATGCCTTTCAGTGCTAGTGACTGCCAGGTATTTAGGTTTGACTCCCACTGTGAACACCAACAAAAGCTAATAGATGTATTGGTACTCTTCTTGGCCTACACTGAGTTATGGTGTGTTCATCCTTGTCGTCTCTGGAGTTAAACTGGTCACTTTGAGTTGCTGTAATTGGATATCACAATGCATGATGGTGTTTAAATGCTTAATGCCTGAAATGTAATTTGAAAGGTGAGGTCGTAAAGGTTGTTTCTCACAGTGAAGAAGCTGTTGTATGACTTGGAACGAAGGTGATTTGTAGTTTATTAGATTGATTATGTTTCCTCTTACGAACAGGCTTCCCTTTGTGTTTGCACTTCATTTCTGCAGCAGTCTCACACACAAGCAGACACGCTGATAGACGCTAGTGTCAAGTGAAGCTTCACATAAAAGTTAAGTGAAGGGCTGAGGGCAAAACGTTTCTAAATGGCTTTAGAGAAATGTTTTTTCTTAGTTTCAGTTTGCTTAATATTTCCTGCATGGTACATCAATCATTCTTCAAAAACTGCTGACAAGCAAAAACTTCTCAATACTAGACGTCCATGCGACCAAAACTGAAGTCCAGATGGCGACTTGGCTTCAGTCAGTTTCAGGAAAATTGTTAATCCAGCAAAATAAAGTGATTGATGTGTTCTTTTTTTTTAAAACCTGGCAAGCATCAGGACGTGTTCTGTTATTCAAGAGGTATTTCATCAGATTAAATCATTAGCTCAAGTTAACAATAATGCCTTTTGAAGCTTGGAATTACTCAAATTTGTGTTTCTCTGAAAAGCTGAGTCACGCTGGAAGAAGCCCATTTGGTACGGTCACTATAGCCTCAAACCGTGGAATACATCAGTGCAGCGACACATTTAGTTTGAATAAATTATGAAAAATAATGGGTTTACCAGGTCGGTAAAAGAGTCTACTACTAGCTGCACTGTGAGCCTGTTCTTTGAGCCAAATGCTAATGATGTGACTCTACAAATGACAGCAGACAACACATGAGGTTGATTGGAGTGTCTTTTCCATTTGTTAGTTAGTCGGTCATAAACCATTGTTTCTACCTGATTGTGGTGCTGGTGTTTACCAAATGAATGACAATCCACTCATGTAGACTTCATGGTGGATCATCGTAGTTTTTAGGATTCATCATATGGGACCATGATTATTTGTACTTTATTTTGTGTAAATCAAACCAGTAGATATTAAGATATTAATGCTTTGGTAAAACTTTGACCTGTTTTGACACAAGGGGAAAAGTAAGTGTGTAACTGTGTCATTGGGGTTAATCATCTTGGGACCATGATTGTGTCTTCATATATCATAGCAATGTGTTGAAGAGTTCAACATGAAACTACGAAGTTCTGTACCAATACTTCTACAAATCTGGGCAGTAGATATTGAGATATTCCGAAAGGAAAGGGGAATATTTTTACTTGCTGTTGGCACTGGTGGATAACTTGATGTTTCATCAAAGTTATTACAGTGAATTCACTGGGGACCATGAATGTGTGTACAAAACTTCATGGCAATCCATCTAATCCACAAATGTCTTTTAACCCCTCTGACTTTTGTTCTATCGCCAACATAATGCAACGTTTTTTTGATTCATCATTTTGAAACCATGAACGTCTGTATCAAATTTAAGACCCATCTGTTCTTTATATTTTGATATATCTCAATGGAAACTGCACTATAGAGGAAAAGTTCGGGGGTCAATGAACCCATTTGGATTAAACCTCTAGGGAGCATGCATGCTTGTACATACTTTAGTAGCTGTCCATCCATTTTGTGTTGGAATAATCCAGTTAGGACCGGCTTACTGCCATTCCTAGAGATATGTGAGCATTAGAGTCCGACTGATATGGGACTTTTGGGGCTGATACCTGTATCGATACTGGAGAGAAAAAACATCCGGTACCGACATATTGACCTATATCTTTCTTAGATCTATCTACGATCCGTAGAGATGTATACACATTTATTGCGTTGATCCCTGAAATGCAGTTATCAAACACAACTGGAAAGTAACTGTGCATGTGCGTGAATCATCGCTTGACTCTCTGGAGAGTGATGATGCTTGTTGTAATCCATATAGGGCTCTTTTCTGGTGACAGTCAGAAAGAGAACTGCTAGTGTAATACAACAATACTCAAAGAAATGCTATTTGACTGGTCAAAAAATCTACAAATATTGGTGCATATCAGCGACATAATAAGCCGAAAACGATATTCCCTTGATTCACTAGAATCGGCCGATATTTCTCTTCTTCATGTATTGCATTAAAATGAGCGTTATCCAGTTTAAAGAGGAAACTCTAAACTAACATCATCTCAGGCAAACTCTCATATATTCCCCCTTTCTGGCCCTTTTTGTTGGAATAGCATTTTACACACAAGCGGAAAGTCCTACAGCTGTTTTTTTTATTTATGTGGCTCATTGTTTGTGATCTGGATGTACTTAAGACCAGATGGCAATCAGTAAATCCAATCTTCCACTTAAAGCTGTTCAAGAGAGAAATAAAGTAGGAATTATTGGAATTTGGTAAGCAAGGACACATCAAGAGTGCAGGACTGCTTTTAAGACACATCCTTACTAACAAGAGAAAATATGTGAGCTGCAACCGTGTTGAATTATTTAAGGACAAGTTTGATTGCATGTATCTGGATGAATGAGTCTTTCATTTTCTTCCATCACTGGATTTGAGCTCAGCTAAACAGTCATGAGAACACTTACTCACTCAATCACATTTCCAAGGTCGGAGCATCAGTCATGCGTGCCCGGGGTTTCTAGGAGGGTTTCATGCCTCCCTCTCTCTCTCTCCCTCTCTTTCATCCCAGGACTCCACCACTCCCTTATTGATTTTCCACAGCAGTAGCTAGCCTGGTGTACAACAGCCCCTTCATTCTGTTATCTCTGACCTGGTCCTGCCTGATAAAACCCAGTGAAAGCCTCTCTGTTAAGAGCCAAAATGGCCGACTCCTTGGCGCTGCATGCTCTGAGTTAGTAGTTTGAGGGCTTTAGTTGGTTATGTGTGCACATGTACTGGATTACACATGTTTTCACTTGTGACGCTCTTTTAAAGAAACCCAATTATTCTCATTTATCTTTCTCTTTAGAGTTTATAAATGGGTGTTTATCGAACATATCAACCTATCCTGATTTCACAGCATTATTATTACCTGTTTATTATGGATCATACGTGTCCTGTATCTGTTGCTTTAAAGTCCTCATAATAAACCTACTTACAATGAAGCAAACTCTGTTGATGTATGGTAACTGTGGCTTTTAAAAAATGAATACTTTTGCGTCGTACAGAGCTATAGTCTTTGGGGAGGAAGGCCCAGGTTTCACTCCAACCCTCCGAACTTTGCAGCATGTCAATCCCCACTCTCTTATCCGAGTTACCTAGTCTGTCCACTCAATGTCCTACCTCTGAATATGGCATACAAGCCTCCTAATAAATCTTTAGTAAACCAAAACATTTTGCTTATATCCATACCTGCAGATAAAAGCCAATAAGAAATCAGGATTTGGGCATCCAGTTCAGCGTTTTCACAATTCTGTCCATTGCAGAGGCTTCTGCCTTTTTCCCATATGAAGGCTGATGTTTGCATCATAGAAATGGCGGTCATGTCTTTTGTTTAAGGATTCTTCTGTCCAAAGTACCAATTCTGAGGAAACTGAGTGAAGAACCTTTTGGATCAGTGGATGTTCATTGATTTACCAATGAATTTGTTATATTATGATTCATCACGTAAATCTATTTGTCGATATTGGTTTAAATCCTGCAAAGCGAGTGTCAGTGTTTTTCCCCACAGCTTCAATATATCTGAGCAGTTGCTATCTGCCATGTATTGGCTACTGGACTGTTTGTGTGTAATCGTGCACACATGTACAGCTCCAGACAGATTAATCATTGTCTGCAGTCTGCAGTATCGAGGGAATTGTAAGTCATTGAAAGTCTTAAAGTTGCATCAGAAACTAACGGTGCACTATTGAACCAAAATGTGAAACATAGTTCAACATACTTCTGTGTGGATGAAGAGCATGTTACCATGGCGACCTATAGCAACCACAACCGTATATCTACAAACAATGATGACACCAAACAATGAACTACTTATAATACATTCAACCATAGTAGTTTATAATAGTTTGCATCAGTGCAGAATGACAAGTTCCACATCATAGATTTGATTTTGAAAAAAACATTTTGATCTGGTTGACTCAACTTGTACCCAGGCCTTCCTTCAGTGAATGGCTCTGGCTAAATGCTGGACTTGTGTGACTGAATAAGAAGTAGACTTTCTGGACCGACATATAAATGTCCAAGCCAGTGTCGCTCCTGTAGGCTGATTAGAAGCCCCTCCCCCAAGACACACGCCAGCTAACTCCCAGCGTCTGGTCCAGACTCTTAATGACAGTTGTCGGCCTGTCTGAGCTTCTGTGGTTTTAAACTGGTGAACATGGTGGACTCTGATGTATGTGTGTGTGTTTGTGTTAAGTGTGTATTGGGGGGGGGGGGGGGGGGGGGGGGTACTGTATGGGTGGCCATCTGGAGAGGCAAAACAAAGCTGCGTTTGGCTGGTTATATATGGGGAGTAGGGGTCTGTTTGTCCTGAGACGAGCTTAAGGAAGTCTTGCAGAGCGGATTGCTGAACTGAGGCAGAAGTTTGTGATTTCTATCAAAGCTTTGATATAAAAACTTTTCTTCTTTTTACAGGAGATGTGTGTCTTTAAACGGACATAAAACAGCAGCAGCTGCTCTCAGATTGCTGCCAAACTTCTCCCAGCAGTAAGATCTGTATTTAGGTGGATTTTGAGGTGAAAAATAGGACATGCGTCAAGGTTTATGTCTCATATACAATCATGCAGTTAAAATAGTTCTTTGCAAGGGTTGGGTTGATAATTAAAAGGAGGACTGCCAGCTGCTATGTCATCATGTTCAGGTTTTGTGAATGGTTCTGGATTTACCTGAGCTTTAAACCAGGCTTACAGTAATCTTTGAGCTGAAATGAGCTTTAATGACAACCAAAATGTTGTTGTATGAAAGTCGATAGGTTGTTTTTTCTGATTCAGCTTAGTTACAAGGAGGGGGGGGGGGCTCCATGGAAAAAAGGTTGGGGAGCCATTGCTCTATCACACATGTCTAGCGCGATACAATCTCTTTATAGTATCGAAAGTATCAAAGCTTTTAATAAACTACAGATCTTTAATCATATTTATAATCAGGCACAAGAGAACGAGAGCTGTGGTGGTCCATAAGAATTCACAGGTCTGCAAATACTTATGTTTCCTTTTGGCGTCTCATAAAAATGCAAAAGTGACTTTTATGTTCCTTACAAACAAAGAGAGAGCGAACAGGAGGTTACTTAATCATGTTCATGCCGAAACGTTGCCACTTGTTCAATTTACACAGTGTGCAGAAGTTTGCCTGCACTAGTTGATGGTAATAAAATACAAGAAATGTCGTAAACTGGGGAGCTTTAGACTGTTTTTGTGCCGTGGTATTGAAACAGGTATCAATAGTCAGAGTTTTACTAGTATCATGTCGAAGTATAAGATTCTGATATCATGACAACCCTAATCCAGAGGTCGGCTTGTAATGTCATTAGAAAACTGAACTTCATTTTCATCCTTTAGATCAGCTATTCTACCTTTGCTTGTATTTTTAAGCCTCTTTCTCTCCACTTATACACACAGAGACGCACACGCACGCACGCACGCCTGCACGCACGCACACACACACACACACACACACACACACACACACACACACACACACACACACACACACACACACACACACACACACTTGTTAAGCTGTAGTGATAATAAATCGTGTCCTCTCTCATGCTGCTCTGTAGCTTCTTTCAGCCGTGTTCACACAGCGAGGGCAGCTGGCAGGGACGACTCACAGCCTCATTAGCTTTTGTTTTCATCTGCTTCAAAACACGACTGTGAGCCATTCTGAGCCGTCACCTGACCACAAACCCTGCAGCCTGATTGGACCGCCATGATGAGCCTCAGCCAGCTGACCAGAACCCAGGCTTCTGATTGGGCCAGAGTTAATCAAAGCACTTCCTCCTGTAGCCGGGCAGACTCTGTGCAAACTCCTGTGAGTGTTGAAGAGTTTGAAAACACATATAGACTGCCGTCAGTAGAAAGATATAAAGAAGTAGATGCTGTCCCTGCAAAAATTAGGACCAAGAATCACTCCTGTTGGATGAATCCTACTGTACTATCTGGAGTTACAAAAAGCTGCTGTGTTAATGTTTATTTAATTAGACGTTGCTGCTTTATTGGGGTATAAAAGTTTGATTCTGAAGTCTTAAATAAGCAGGAGACATACTGTGTGTTAGTATCAGGTGAAAACCTGAAGATGATCTCAAATAAAGACACTAGGTTTCATCTCCTTTAGGGGGGAAAGCAGGCGATGTGGTCGTGACTCTGAGCTTGTTTTTGTTTCCAGGCAGATACAGGAAATCAAATCACGCAGGGAGGGGGAAACTGACGGAGAATAGCTCAGGACTGAGTTGTTAAAGGATGGTCAGTTATTTTGGGAAATGTCCTTATTTGCTCTAAAAGCCTGAATCACAGTAAAGAAGACAATCATGACTTTTATCCTTTTGCATCAAGACCAGAGAAACATGAGGTGTAGCTTAGCACAGTGAGTGGCTAAAAGAGGCTGCTAGCTTAGCTTCAAGTGAAGAATCATGCCTTCGAAAAACCCAAAAGGTTTGACTACATTATGTTTTATATCATGCAGAGGTAGAAATAAGTCCACCAGAAGATATTTTACCATACAGCAGGAGCACTGCAGTTACGATCTTGTCCGTCTTGCTGAATGTTTTTCATTTCACCAATTTACCTTCAAACCTGAAAGGCTTGAAGAATAATGTTCCCTGGAAACCTTTAAGCTTTCAAATAGAACTTTAGTTTGACTTTTTTCATATCTTCTGTTTTTAACTCAAGCGTGCTAGTTTCCAGTTCCAAGCTAGTGAATCCAGGTTGCTTAAGAGCATATAAAGTGGACATAAATAATCATATAATTGTTCTTTTTTTAGACTCTATGAACCTCAAAGATGAGTCAAACCAAGTCCGAGCTCAGCTTATGATATAATTCTTCTGCTAAGAGATGTTATCAGAAATCACATCTTTATTTTTCTACATTTTCAAACTTGCTTTTCTGTCTTAAAGCTGATAAGAAATTCCAAACAGTTCCATTGATTTTCATCCTGACAATATATACAATTATCATCCAGTAGAATTACATTCATAAAGGATAGATTGCTCGAACATGTTTAATGTTTTTTGCATTATCGTCCTCCCTAGTGTGATCACACACGCCTCTTGTCTCTGATCACACACACTCTTCTCCTCGTATATATCTGCAGTGATGGCAGGCTCAGCCTTTTCCGGATCCTTTTTCGTGGTGGGTGTTTGGCTGAGTGAGACTTGTTGCTTTGCCTCCAGCATGTTGACAGCAGCTGGTACACGGGTTACTGCTGGGTCAGATCTGCCAGTGATGCCCGCCTACTGCTGTTTTTTTTTTCTGTAACCCCCCCGTCCCCTTTTAGTGTGTTCTGTTCACCAGGTTGCCATGGAGACTGAATGGTGTGTTAGTGGTAAGCAGTACGACTCTGACACAGCTAGAAAAGGAGACGTTCTGTCAATGTAGTTGCATCATAAATATTGCCAAGTATAAAACAATATCGGTGGGAATTGCAGGGCTACTCATGATACGATAAGAATATGATACAATATAGGAAACATGGCCCACACTAACAATAATATAACTATTCTGCACCAATTTGAAATATTGCAAGACAATCATGTTATGACACATTCACAATATCTCACTACCTGTTGAATACAAAATGTTAAAGTGCAGGATACACTGCAGTTTTTTTTTTTTTCCCAATGGTCCAACATTATACCGCTGTCTACTTATTCTCCTTGTTTTATGTTGCTGTCAACTTCTTCTTTGGCCAATTATAGTCCTTTCCAATTACCTTTGTTCATGTCTTAAGAGCCAACGTGAGGAGTCATGATGTAGTGACACAGTGAGTCAAATTTGCAGGGAGGTCTGTTGTATCCTACAGTTCAGGGTAGCAGGTATTTTGCCAGATGAATTTTTTTTCCAACCCGTCTCCATAGTACAGTAAGTGCATTACCCACATGAGATGTCAGTCAGCGTGGTCACTTTATTGGAAAACCGGCCCCAGCGTTGCAGAGGCATGTTGTAGCCGTTTGCCAGGAGGGTTAAGGCCCGCCCCAGCTCCACCTCTTAGTCTGTTTCTAGATTGATCAAAAGCCAGACGGAGTTGGCACTTTCAATATGGCGACCACCATTGTTCAGCTTCTAAACGCTTCTTCAGAAACCTATGGAGGCCACTACTAAGACTACGTCCATGTTTTATACGGCCTATGGCTGAACAGGCTTTATTTAATGTTAATGGAATCTAAATATTTTGGCTGATCGCAGATTTGAATCATAAAAATGTGGAAGCTTGCAGAACCTGCAAAATGTCACACTTGCAGGATTTCACAATATTGGTCGAACTCGTTGACAAAACAAGAAATCACTCATGAAATAATATTCAAAGACATTGAGTTTAAGCCTATTAGTGTGGTCAGTAATTAATGCAATGTATGGATGAGTGCAGTGAGAGCTGGGTGTGAACGTCACCCAGCTGAGCTAAATCCGCTGGTGGTGGTAAATATTGAAGTTCAGGACGAGTATAGAAGCTCAAGCAAAATGATACCAGGGGAAAACAGTTTCCTCATGTCCGTCCAGACTCTGCCCATTGGCTCCAGAGCCAGGCAGCCCAACCCAACAAACTAACAGCAGGCAGAGAGGGTAGGATGTCAGAAATAACACATTTTTATCTTTTCAGAACATCTAGGTCTCTGTCAGTCTGTTAAGTGTCCAAACACTCCATTATTTTACAGTGTTTAGACGCCAGAGGACCACCAATGGGCTTTTTGTCAACTGAAGTACTCAAAGAAAACTATCAAGGGCTCCATGAAGCTGACATAAATCCATCAAAAATAGCATGATAGCTGAGGATAGGTTTGGGACTTCCTGAGCTTTCAAGCTTTGTGCTGAAATGTGGGCTGATTTCCCCCCCTGTACAAAATGCTTTTTAGCATGTTTGGTAGCATCTGTCAAGTTTCTATGCAGCTGGATTCTCTAAAATCACATTTTTTAGGTTTCCTCTGTCCATCTACATCCTCAAACGTCTGCCACTGTGTTTGATTCTTTCAGTTCACTTTATTATCAGCTGCTGCTTCATGCAAAACTCACTGGAAATGTACTTTTGAAACTTTATGTTCAGAATTTATTTATTTTTGACAAGAAAGTGGAACAATATTATCTGCAGGAACAGATTCCTGTTGGGCTACAAACCATTCCTCAGAGTGAAACACAATTTGAACAGCAGCATCATCATTCCTTCTTCCCATCAGTTCATCACCTGTGTATCTGCAGCACTTCATGTCGTTTAGAAACTGAACAAAAGGGCTGCAGGAGACTTTGGTTGTTCACTGAACCGTAGAAAGAGTCGGCTTCGGCCTCTTGGAAACACCTGATCCATAACTAACTCTTTTGAGTCCTGTTAAACCTCACTGACAACCTGCAGACCTCAGGGACAAGCCTGGACATGTCTGAGGGTAACACTCACTGCTACACCTGTACACTGAGAGACAAACGTGTCCCAGTTACACACTACAGGTTTCTACTGACCTTGATTTGAGTTTGTAGCAAATATTTTAGTCTTTTTTTCAAATGGACCCAACATTAGTTTACATATGTTTACATTTTTTGCTTAGCAGATAAAAACAAACATGTGGTTTGTTGGTATTTTTCCAATTTATTAACAAAAACATAAACTAACTGAGCAACCTCAAATCCCAACGAGTTTCATTCTTATCCACTATTACATCTGGTTTCGAATATTGCCAGAGAGGCCAGAGAGGCAGAAGAGATAGCGTGAGGCGGATCGTGTGTAAAACGAGTAAATATTGAGAAATATGACCCTTCAGGTGAAAATCATCTCTGAAGAAATGTGTGTGTGTCTCTTCTAGTTTTCTCAGCTCAGTGCCCTTTGGAAATAATTTTGACCCCCTTTAATCTGTTCTGATGGATTTCCTGTTTACCGCCACACTGCACCTTTGAGACTCTCTTTGGTTCCAAGTCAAATGTATTTGTTACGTTCTTTAAAAAAATATGACTGAAGATCTGTGGATTTTTTTAAGCTTCGGTACTTTCGATACTGTCAAACATAAAAAAACGGTAGAATCAAAGTATCCAGTATTTTGATAACCTTAGGCCAGATTTACATGAGAACCATTCCACTGAAAACACAATCGTTTTTGGATTGTATTTCCAAAAAAGTTTTACGTTGAGACGAAAACATTTTGATAAACGTCGATCACACGTACATAACCACAAAAACCACTACAAATGCTGTTTACATGCCAGGCCAGTAGTTGGCAGTGTGACATTCTTATGAAAGAAGACGACCGTGCCAACACACTCTTCCATCTACAAAACATTTTACAAACAGCTTGGATTGAGTTTTAGTACCATTTTACAAACAACCAAGATATGGGAGTTTGAAATCGCTTGAAATGCCGTTTTGTGTCAGGCCAGCGTTATGAAACGTGTGTGTGTGTGTGTGTGTGTGTGTGTGTGTGTGTGTGTGTGTGTGTGTGTGTGTGTGTGTGTGTGTGTGTGTGTGTGTGTGTGTGTGTGTGTGTGTGTGTGTGTGTGTGTGTGTGTGTGTGTGTGTGTGTGTGTGTGTGTGTGTGTGTGTGTGTGTGTGTGTGTGTGTGTGTGTGTGTGTGTGTGTGTGTGTGTGTGTGTGTGTGTGTGTGTGTGTGTGTGTGTGCGTGCGTGCGTGCGTGCGTGCGTGCGTGCGTGCGTGCGTGCGTGCGTGCGTGCGTGCGTGCGTGCGTGCGTGCGTGCGTGCGTGCGTGCGTGCGTGCGTGCGTGCGTGCGTGCGTGCGTGCGTGCGTGCGTGCGTGCGTGCGTGCGTGCGTGCGTGCGTGCGTGCGTGCGTGTGCGTGTGCGTTTGCGTGTAGATTGTAAACCCTCTGAGACAAACTTGTGATATTTGGCTCTGTAAATAAACTCTACATGTCTTGACGTGACTACAATGGTGTGTACGTGTGTGTGTGTGTGTGTGTGTGTGTAGGGGGATGTTTGTGTGAATGTATGTGTTTATTCTGTGTGCACATTTACAAGCAGTGAAAGCATCTGTGGAAGTCTGGAACTCTGTCAACAGTTTGAAGGACAAAATAAAAGACTTGAATGAACAGGAGATCTGCTTAGTCATAAAACACTCTTGGCAAACACACGCGCACACACACACACACACACACACACACACACACACACACACACACACACAAACCCCCCACCCCACACACACACACACACACCCACACACACACACACACACACACACACACACACTGTAAAGGGCCTCTGTTTTATTATCCTGACATTTCTCTGCAGTGAAATCACTCTGTAATCTCTCCCCTCTTCCTCCTCATCCTCCATTTCTTCTTCTTCATGTGATTTAAAACAAACCCATGGTGTCCAACCTCCCTTTCCCCCGTTCTTGGATCCCATGGTAACCCGTGATGCATGCTGGGATTGGTTATCTATGGCTGCTCAACTGATTGGCTCTGCAGGCCGCCTCGGACAGGAAAGGGTTAATGCTCTGAGGGAAGGTGCTAATGGATAAGTGGTGCTGTGCTGTTTCTCTTTCGGGTCGATAGGTTTTAATGGTATTACCTACAATGTGTGTTTGTGTGAGTGTATGTGTGTGGTAGTTAACGTGGGGTCCTTGGCTTTCAGGCTCAGGTCAGATCAACATGTCACCTAGTGTTTGAACCAGATATTAAAAAGGATGAATTTATGTTATGTGGGTTTTTTTTAAACATGTTGTGGCTGAGTTTGCCAATATGATTTACATTCTTTAACTCCTTATGTCTGAGTGATGGTTTTAATCATTGACTGTGTATAAATATGGATGATGCATCTCCACTTCCTCCAGTTGTACAAAAAATGCCAAAATTATCCTGCAAGAGGTGCTGACATATCGCCAAGGTGAGGCCATTTGGAGCCAAGACATGCGAAGGAGGGAGCTGGCTGGTGGAGCCGCCGTATTGAAGCCCCTTCACTAACCAAAACCAGGGACTGTACATAAACATAGACGAAGTCTGAGTGACGTTACGTTACACATTGGTTTCTGGAGGGCTGTTTGGAAGCCCATCCATGGTGGTTGACATATTGGAAATGCTGACTCTTTCAAACTTTTGGCCAAGCTAACAACATGCAAAATACTGGAGCTCAGGCGGGCCTTAAGCCTCCTGACAAAACACTACAATGCAACCACTTGCAGTCATATTGGTCACGCTCCTAACTATGCATAGCTGGTATCCTTCAAAACGGGTGAGTTATAACATAATTCTCCCCCCTGTACAGTGTGCGACAATCGAGACAACAAATCAGACCAAAATCGTGTTTGTACCAGGCTGTAAACATGTTTTTTCTGCTGTCAAAATTGACATTTTAATATATGGGACTTTCTGGGTCCGGGTTTTGCAGGCGGCCTCAAGTGGACACTCGAGAATTTGCAGTTTTTTTTTACTTCCGCATTGCCTTCACATTTCAACACCAGAGGTTGCAGATTGACCACAGCCAAACATATTCTTGTGTTCACGTGCTCTTGTTCACAGAAAGTTTTGTTAGTGTTCGTTGTATTTCCTCTCTTCTCCTCTACGCTGCAGGAGCCACATACAGAGCTGTCAGTCTCGATGTCACATCAGCTCTTTTTACCGTCAATAAACAAAGTAAAAGTAAACTTCCATGAACATTGAAGACTTGTAAATTAGCATGATAAGAACTATAATGTCAGAAAACAAGATTTTCAGTTAGTGCAGAACAAGATTTTTGTTTTGCTTTCCTCATGACTAATGACTCAGCGAGTCTGGGGCCTACTGTGTGCATGATGAGCCCTTTTAGCAGGGAGGTCTTCTGCCGTCGGACATGATGGTTACAGAACGGCCTTCCTGCTGTCACGCCATGTGGCTCGAGACTGGAGCACACAGACCAAATCAGTGACATCACTTTGAGGGTTAAAAAAAGAGCCAGCAGTGAAGATGATGCAAGCGCGGTGCAAGCCCACCTGAGTGGAAACCTGAAGACCCGAGGAGGACTTACAGACAGACGCTCTCTGTCTGTCAGTCTGCTTTAATCCCAACTCTCCTCCTGCTGCCTGAATAAATCATATGAAGCTTTTTGGAGTCAGAGAGCAGGAGGGTTTGTGTTGTCAGATGAAAAGCTGCGGGGATTATAAGCAGCAGAGCAGAACGGAGGATTTTACAGTCCTCCTGAATCTTATGTTTGATTTTTATTTACACTCTTTGAACTCGGTGATTGCAGATTGTGATGCATGAGCTCTGGAGTCATTTAAAGATGAAATAAGTTGGACACAATTACATCATATTTTTTTACATGTAGGTGTTTGTGTAATTTTTCCTGCATTCAAATGCGTGCAAAGATTTTATTCCTTTCATTATCTTTTCATTTAATCATGAGCGCAAAACGTTGTAGTCTCTTTTTCCAGAGCATCAAGAATGGCCAATGTTTATGTTTAAATAAATCTTAAGTACCTTATCACTTAACCCTGGCACTGTTTTTGGCATCGACCTGAATTTGTCCAGAGCTTAGAGTATCAAAAGGTTCCCACCACTGATCGCACTTTGATCCAACTGTGCAAGGTATAAACCTAAAACATGCAGGTTTTAGATCTTCATGCACACATTGATGAACCAAAATGAATCATTGTATGTGTCAAATATGTATTAAAATAAGTTGTTTTTTGTCTGCTCCCTCTTTTCGTTACACATCATTTAACCTTGATGCAGAGCAGCATTTCTTTCATGTCACTTTGCTCACAATCACTCTAGCTCTTACCGTCCCTTTAATTAAAGAGAGGACATTTCCCGCTCTTTATGACCTCCCTTTTTCTCCCATAATTCTTTGTCAGTCTGCAGTCATCTAGTATCTAGTGCAGCAGGAAGGCCAGGCGCTGTTACTCATTTGTCTGGAGGACAGATGGATGTGATGTGTGTCCTGTGGCTGCTGATTACTTGCAGGTCCTTTCAAGACTCTGGCCTTCATTACTGCCACATACTATGTGCAGGACGATAGTACTGCAGGCAAATCCGATATTTAACCATCAATAGTACGAGAGTGGCCAATAAGACCACGTAACTGTCTGTGTCCTCATCCCTCTTTATCTCCCTGCACTGCCCTCTCTTTCCCTCATTCCCTCTCTTCATCCCTCCCTCCTCACTGTAGGTTAAATCTCCGTCTATTTATAGTGTGCAGCAGCAGCAGCACTGGAGCTGAATTGTGGGTCAGTATGTTGAGAGGGAGGAGGGGCTGGTGCTGCCGCGCGGTGCATCACAACTTACAAGGCTTAATGTCTCGAAGGGGGAGACAAAATAACCGTGTCCATTATTAGAAGAGAAGAAAACAAGTCTCTGTTTGTGGGGAATTTGCATGAAAGATAAAAAAACAACAACCTGTTGCACAAGTTAAAATTCGCTTTGAAAGGTTAGCATTGAAATATGCAAGTTTTTATCTAAGTGTGTTCATGTTTATGCTTTAAAATCAATAATTGTACACACACACACACACACACACACACACACACACACACACGCACACACCTTTCCCGTTGTCAGAAGGAAAAGGATGGAGCTGAATCCAGGTCAGCAGGCGCTCTTCTATTATTAGCTCATCTAGCAGCCAACTGTTAGTCACCTGAAAACAAACACTGCGCTGGATTTCTTGGAATATTTGAACCATGAATCATCGATTGGGAACATTTTTGAATCACTTTTAATAATAGAAGTGGGACTGGTGAGGCATCAAGGAATCTGAGGATAATTCTCATGACCTGTTTAGTTAATAAACAAATTATTTACTGCAGGTTCAGAAAATGTATTTAATGCATGCATTTCACAACATATCTGTTTTTGAATAGAGACAGAATGGGTACAAATAAAATCCTAATAGAGGATGTAGTTATCAGGGAGGAGCCGGATTTTAGCAGCGCAGTTGGTGTCATTGTGCGTGTGGTCCTTTATCCACTAGCCGTGTTATGCTAGCAGCTAATCTGAGCCCAATCAGCCTCCTCCCTATTCTGCAGCACAGCTCAGTAGAGTTAGAGCGTTAGAGTTTGTGCACTTTCTGTTGACTCTAAGGATTCTACTGAATTACCCTTTATTCCTCTTAATCCCACAGCTCAGTACACAGCAGCTCTGTGCTGCTTTTAAAGGGCGTTTTTATTCCCCCAAAAACTGAACTGTGAGCTGTTTTTAGCCGCCGCTTTGGCACTGCCATGAATAGTTCTCACTGTGGTGGTTCAATGTGTGGTCGTAATTCTTTGTTTCTAATTCCTACAAAGGTCTTTGTAGCGCAAAAAGCCCCAAAGGTTGGTGATGTGTGAAGTGATTAAGAAATGGATCCTTGTGTTGTGTTTTTGCCAGAGAAAAGTAGCTGCTGTTACTTAAATAGATTGAAGCAGCTGTACAGGTTGCTGACCGGACATTTTAAATTCATTCTAAGGTATGATTCATATTTCTGGTTGGATGTCAGGACACTAACTTGCAGGTAACTTTGGAGGGTACGATGTCCTTTCATAAGACAAATCTATTTTTGTTGACATGTTGGTATGTGGGGCGCTTTGAGGACTGAAATTGAACACCATTATTGTTACGACCTCTGGCGTCTTTATGGCGACCTTTCGTAATGGTTGTCACAAGAACCTCCGTGCAGAAAACCCTGTTTGTGCTGGTCGGCTCAGAGCTCGGACAGAGTCAGCAGTGTCTCTGTTTTGATATCAAATAAAAAGGCTTCTCTCTGCATGAGAATCACTGGATCTGTCTTTGACTCATCGTGAACACCTTTGAATTGATTGATGTCGTCATGTTAGAGTAAAAGTGATATAAAGGGAAACTTTGACACCAGATTTCCATGGTCGTGTTTCATCTGCAGTGCAGTGGTTGTTAAAGTCCAATTTGGCCATCCCTGCTCGTCCTAGTTTGCCAGGTTTATGGCTGGGTACCGCTTTATTTATTATTTATACTAGTGCATGAGACAAAGTAAGGCCAACTCTGCTTTCAGCTTCTTTAAGTCTAGAGTTAAAAAAACAACCTTTTTGTAAATATAAATAGTTGCAAAAAAACGTCTTGGTCCAAAAATGAGTGAACACAATCTGATGAGCTCTTTAACACCTTTCCCCCCCTACTTAGTTGGAACCCTTAACAGTTTAGGAAACCTGAAACCTTTTAAATTCACAGATTCAACCGGGAGAGAGAGAGTGGGGGCATGACATGTGGGAGAGGAGCCACAGGTGGGATTCGAACCCGGGCTGCCCGCTCTGTACATGGGGCGTACACATTAACTGTCAGGCTACTGGCACCCCTGCTGCTATTTTACCAAAGAAAGTATTACAAGTATTACAGCTGATCTCTGCGGCCAAGGACCCCCTTATAGCATTGGACTCTTTTGAGGACCCCCCTCTTGCTAAATGTTTCCCTTCTGTTTCCCTCTTAAGTTGAGATGTTCTTGTGCAGCATTTTAAGGATCTTTGTACCTCTCTGTTTGTTTTTTTGTCTCTTTCTTTAGCCCTCTACCCCTCGTCCAAACATAATGGGGCTGAACAGAGCGATGAATGATCTCACGTATAACAGAGACTCAGTGTTATCCAATCCTAGGTCTAAAATGTCCCCTCTGTGCCCGCCGCCCTGCTTTTCTTTATTCAGCTGTGTGTTTTCACCGGCCGTTAAAAAAATCCCCGTCTTAATTAAGTGCGCCTCACCCTCACCCTGCGCTGAAAAAGAAAAGCTGTTCTCTTTTATTACGGCCCGCTGTGAATGTGAAACCTCCTTCAGACCTCACTCCTCGACATCGCAGGGCCCTATATTTACCAGAGCCTCCGCTGCCCCCCCTCGAAAACCCCCTCATTACACTCACAAGCCTTTTGAAGAGGTGATAAAAATGCCAGTGTAGAAAGTTCCAGTGGTTTGGATGTCGCCCTGCCCTTGTGTCTGAAAATGGAGGGTGTAGTCGGCATCCCTGGCTGCAACCTTGTAGGAAACATTCCAAGGAGATGTTACAGGCCGGCAGTGTTGTTCCCCCAAAACATGAAGCTCTGTAACTTCTGTTACTTTGCTCAAATGTCTTAAAAAAGCTTTGGAGAGCCTGTTTGCACGTGGTATAATGTGTCCTAGGGTGAGGTGTCCTGTAATGGCAGCCGTGCACGCCGGGCATTAAAATGCATCTCCATGTCAAGTGATGGAATCTCACTTTTCTGCTCTATAAGAAATTAAAAAACAAACCTTTAACACTTTCATTAGCTTGTAAAAAACCTCAGTTGATGATGCAGACTCACAGCGCTGAAAGACAAAGCTCATGTGGACAAATGAGAGAGGGAACGGGTCATTATGGACTGAAGTGATGACATGACTGTCTATGAAAACAAATGTCTGTTTGCAGTTCTGTAGTTTATAAATGAAGTGTTAAAACTCGATGCAGAATGGGTCTCTGTTAGCAGTGAAAAAAAACAGATGAAGAGGGCCATATTTTATTAATCTCTTCAGCAGATTCTGCAGAAATATTAAGAATCTGTAGGACACGGATCCTGTTTTTGTTTGTAATACGAGCAGTATCGTCCCCGAGTGTTTCAGCAGGTAGTATCTGTTTGCAGGAAAACTGTGTGGAGAGCAAAAGATGCTGAACACAATCTGCCTGATGCAATCCGCTCAAAATCCGCTCCATTCTTCCTTTGCAAGTTGCTAGTTGGACTGTAGACACGGGCGAATCACTGAAAATAACTCTTTGGCCTTAAGTCCTCCATCTGTAACCTGTTGTTGCTTCTAGAGGCTCTGTAGTTTCCCCACAATCAATCAATCAATCATTATTTGTATAGGGCCAATTCATAACAAGTGTTCTCTCGAGACGCTTTACAAAAGAGCATATAAGATAATATGCAGGAAGGATTTCTTCGTTGGATTCCTCGCGTTCCTGTTGTCCACACTTCCTTGCCGCTGAGGTAGATATCGGAGCAGGCCGTGCATGAATGAGGACGGCGGTGGTTGTGGGGACGATAATATCTGATGCGTCCTGAGATTTATGTATAGGTGAGCTGTTGTCCTCTGTAAAGCATCAGTATCTACGCTGCTATGATAAACTAAAGCCCTTTTTACATCGATATGGCCATCACTTTTTATTTTCACTCTGCAACCTGCAGTGGTGGCATTTTGGTGTTCCCATGTGTGATTTCTAATTGTTACTTTTACACCTCCGTTATGATGTGAGATGCTGAGTCAGTGATGGAACATCCTCGCCCCCACCATCACGCCTCCATGACATTTACAAAGAGGGCGAGGTCTAACAGGGGCATCAAAGTCCTACCTTAAACTGTAATGTAAAAGGGGCTTATAACCTCCTCATTAGTAACATCTGCTTCCCTTTCTCCTGGAGAGATTGTCCCATATTTCAAATTCTAACACAGTCCATTACATCCATTCAAGTCCTGATTTGTCCTTTACTTTCTGCATTTCTAGCTCTGATGCTAGTACAAGTTTGCACATTTGGAATGACTTAAAAATAAACAAGCCAAATAATTTTTACAAAACCCAGCAGAGTCTTATGACAGTGTTATGAAAGTTATGAACCAGACAGCTTATTGCTGCCCTTGGAGAGAGGCGGTGCTTATATTTGGCCATGGATACATTTGCATAGACACTGCAAGACAACATGTGGTAAAATGCAACCCAGACAACCTCCAGATGTGGTCTGAGTGATCAGATTTCTCAATGCAACTGGGGTTGTTTATGCTGTCCAACTGTAGTTGTGTCTCTCAGTACACACGTTAAAGGCAGGTGTAAACAGGTCCAGAGTTAAAGCGAAGTGTAACTCCGACTAGCTGCAGAGGTGAACAGGGTACAGACCGTTGAAGCAAAAATAAAGACAAGAGCATTCATGGAGAAGATTGATAGTTTTCCTTAGCTCTTCTCTGAAAAAAGCTTGGCACAGTTCAGCTCTCTTTGAAGATCTTCTTTCCGTCTTCCTGTCCTTCTTCCTTCCGATTGTACGTTCAGAGGATTCTTCCAGCGCATGAAACACTGCAGCACCCTATGCAACATCTATCAAAGGGGCCGAATCATCAATGGAGCCGTGGTTTGGTTTGGAGCCGGGCCGAGCGGTTCTGCTCAGTCACACTCATCTCGATATTTCACACTGCATGGGAATCTTCCTCTCTTCCTGTCTGTTCCTGTGTCTCTCTTTGCATGTCTTTTTTTCTTGATATAACACCGTCCTGATGAGCTGTTTGGACTGTATGGTTCAAAGTTTGAAGTTAGCATCAGAAAATATCCTTTTATATCCACAACCTTTCTTTTGTGGTGGGGAAGCCTTCACGTTATTTTACTGGGAGGCCTTTAGGTCTGGATCTCTGCAAATTCATGCAACGTTCTTTGCGTTTGTGATGTATCTTTGTAAATTAAAAAGCTTCATTTGACTCAAAAAACTTTGATTTAGCTGAAATGTTCAAAGCAGAATCCTTAAATCTGAAAAGAAAATGTAATTAATTAGTTTCTATTTTATTTTCAGGGTTGACCTTACACATGTGTAGAAATAAATCAAAGCTTAAGCTAATAAAACGATCACATATCTTTGGTTATCCCAATAAATCAAGCTGCATATTTTCCCTGCATGGCTCCTCCTTGTGTAATGGCCTGCCCTGACTTTATTTCAACAGGAAATACTTCACGTTAGAGAAGCCAGACTCTCGCAATGCCATTTCAATAAGACTTTATTTTCTAAAATATGACATTTGCTTTCTCCTCTTAGTCAACACGTTTAATGCTAGTATTAATAAAGTCTGTAAACAGCTTATTTCTAAACATTCTTAATGAAATCCAAGATAATGCACACACACACACACACACTGCATACAATTTAGATATGCTGGTGTGGTTATTCCAGTTTCTACCTGCTCCAGCCTCTAAAGTCTCCAAACACGAGTTATAGATTTAAAAGAAAGGGTCAACAACATTTTGACCCCTTTTTCAAATCATATCTCACCTCCCTTAGATGCAGTGTGCTCTGTTTCCATAGTGATACCATGAACAGTCCTTCAACTGCTGGGGGAGTGGGGAAGGGGGGGGGCAGATGCATTATGGGAATGAGTACATTAGTTCCCAGCCACACACACATAAACACACATACATGCACACACTCAGAGATACATTAACAAATGCCCTGCAGCTCTTTCCATTTTGTTAAATGCAAAAGCATAGCTACGCTGCAAGATGGAAAAAATACACAAAACACACACACACACACACACACACACACGCACACACACGCACACGCACACACACACACACACGCACGCACGCACGCACACACACACACACACACACACACACACACACACACACACACACACACACACACACACACACACACAAACACACACATTATTTGCCAGTGAGCCTGCAGACTGAACTTATGCAAGCTGACCTCATAATTTACTTAAAAGGATGATAATGTTTTCACATAGTTAAAGAGCCTGCACACATGTCCCTCTGCATGTACAGTGACTCAGCAAGAAACTAAAGTGATGCTTTGACTGACAACAGAATATCGATTAATGGGGTTCTTAAATTGACCTTTTGAAAAACTTTTAGAAATTTCATTCCAAATGTCTTTAAACGTTTTGAGAACATTACAACCCCGATTCCCCCCACAAAAAAATCAAAATGGACATTTCATTTCATCAACATCTGGTATGCTGACCTGGTGCTGTGTTAATGATGAAGTTTCAATGTTGGACCAGTCATCAATTTAAGTTTAATTTACATTTGACAAAACATACCAACTTTTTTTGAAAACCTGGTTTTATTATTTTAAAGATAAGCAGTACATTCTTCTAATAAAATTGAAATCAGAAACTGTTTCCACAAACATTTATCACTTCACCTCATGACAGATACGTTTAAGTGTCCAATGATCATCCATCTAGCACATGGTCCTTTTCATATTTATGTTGTTGTGCACGTCTGTGTGCCTCCTGCGTCTGCACAGTCTGTCGTAGGAGTGGCCATCTTGCATCAGAGGCCGGGGGAAAGTAGGCCACCGGCCGCTTACTCACAGCGCAGACAAACAGGGCAGAGCGGACACACGGCTGATCTCTGCAGCACACACGTGTCATCAAAACGAGCCGTGTATGACATGGCCGACTGCATGCACATGCTGCACATCCACTCTCGCTCTGTTTCCCCCCCATTAGACAAAGCGAACGCTGTGTGATACAGCACAGGAGCTTTGTGATAGATGGATTCGCACAGATTTGAAAGTAAATCATCCTCTCTATTAATAGATTCTCCTGGATGTTTTCACTTTGCATTTATTAAGACGCCTCACAGCCCTTTTAAGGATGCTCCACCTTGCTCACGTTTTGTTTTTTTAATTTAATCTCCTCCTCCTTATTAGCCTTTATCATTATATATTTGAATTCCTCAGAGGAAGAATATCCCTCCGTCATTAAGAGCATTACAGTATCATCCAATCTGACTACACTGCCAATCTCTAATAAGTGAAGAATTGGTTGGTAGCTTAGCCGTTAGCGTTCCCCTCTCACTTCAGGGAGCAGAGAGGCGAACAACACAGTCAACCCCGGCTAATAAGCTAATTAATTTAGCACTTTAGCCTGACGCAGCCCTGCTCTAATTAAGCCCAGCATTGGTTTCCAGGTTGAATGTAAGCAGCTTCTGCAGCCCCCCCCCCCCCCACCCTTGGATTAGTCAGCCTTGCTCCAGCAGTGCTCAGACTCGTTCTTTTTCCTCTTGTTTCCCTGCTAATTTTTACTCGCATCATTTGCATTTTGGAGTAATTCAAAAATGAGGTTGAGAGTCCACAGTGGGTAGCTAGAGAGAGATTTAATCCCCAAAGTGTGCTAAAGAAATTAATAGTTTAAGCTGCTGCTTCCCACACAGAGTCCCTGCGAGAAGGCGGTACATCTATGGAGACTTTTTTTGCTAATACAGTGTATCTAAGATATGATGAATCAGATTTTTATCCACCTATAATCACTGCTTTCTCTTCTGAAATACTTGAAGGATCAGCAGGTTTGTGTGTCCCTTCGGTGAACTCATGCTCCTGTTTATAAGCAGGACGTAAACACCCCCAGTCTCTTGTCTGATGTTGAGTGGGTGGGTGGAGGTTTTCTCAAGCCGGGCAGGATTTAAGATAGCTTGTGTGGGAGTTGTGGGTCACTGAGGGAGCTTTAGGAGGCAGCGAGCCAACCAAACCAGAAAAAAAAGCACATACTCTGTCGTTGCCATCAGCTGTTACCGAACGCTCGGCCTATAGGATGCTATTGGTATTAGAGTGATTGTTGGTACAATTCATTTAAAGCAATTTTATGGAGTTACACGCATGTATCGTTAGAAATATTGTGTGTTCCTCGCCAATACACAGACCCAAACTTAAACGGTGTGAAAGTAACTTTGTGAAACAGTGTTTGAAGTGACACAGGTTCTCCAGTGGTTGCATTTTTTTAGGAGCTCCAAACTCTGGCAATGTTCGTACCTTGATTAGATTCAAACTCTTTGAACCCCTGAGATGTTTTTTCTCCAACGTCCCTGCTAACTCCCTCCTCCTCCAACTGAATTTAATTGTCATCCACTGAATAGAATTAGTGTCTTCCCTCCAAAACAATGTTGTACCACTTTATCGGGCTTCATCCTAAGCCTCGGAGCAGGCCTCTCAAACAGGATTTGTTTAATACTGTTCTTCTCCCTGATTCATATCTCTGCAACCCCCAGTCAGCCAAGATCAACAGTAATGAAGACGCTTTGAGAGAGAATAATGAGCCTCCAGCAGTCGCTCGACTGTGTCTTCTGTGGACAGGGGAGGTCAGCGTGGGGAGGCGGAGTCAGCGCCCGATCTCTGTAACAACAGGGGTAATGGCGTCCGACAGCGAGCTAATTCCTCCGGTGTACTCAGCCGCTTCAACTGGGCTCCGTCCAGAAACTTCAGACCTGGACACAAAGTTTGATGAGTCAATGACGATGATTCTTTTGATTTGTTATCTTGAAACAGAGCAGGTTAAACCAAAGCAAGAACTTTCCTTTTGATTTGAACCGAATGACCCAGAGAACTGCCTTTATCTTTCTTTTCTTCCATCCGGTTCCATCTTTTTTCCTGTACTATATTCCTCTCCCTCGGCCTTTGTCTCCACTATTGTGTGGTGTTTTCTCTGCTGATTCCCCCTGACTCAAAGAGGGCTAATGGAGGAATGTGACGATAAAAGGAGCAATGAGAGGATGTCTGTTCGTCTCGTGTCTGGATGTCCTCTGACTTTACACTCAGGGAATGCAGCAGCACCTCATCTTCATCACTTTAAACTTCAGCTTGAGGCATGGAACAGAATAAGCTGCCAAAGATGTCTTTGTCTACATCTTTATTTGCTCATTTTATCCTTGAATCTCAGGTGGCGCTGCCCTTGTGACTCGGACTCTCGTGCTGCTGCTTTCTGCCTGTTTTAGTTGTTTTTACTGGAAGCAGCTGAATGTTTGGCAGCGCTTTGAGTCCAAGACAACTTTCCCCAAGGGGAAAAAAAGGTGTACCGTATCGTATGAGACATCTATCAATTGCTGCTGGAATGTAAAGAAAAACCTGGTAATGAGAGAAGAAACCATGTTTGTCTGAACTCCAGAGTCCGAGTTGTCCACCAACAGAGGATCACACAATTAGTTTTAACCGCAAAATAAGAACATTTCCCAAAGTAGTAACCCAACACATGGAGGTCAACACAATATGTTCATGTTAACTTAGCTCATCCACAGGAATCATTTGACCAAATCTTTTTTTTTGTAAGAAGTTTTGAAGTATTTAGGTTGCAAAACACTTCCTGGGGGTTCAAAAAACAGACTCTGTTAAGTTGATTCGATTTCTCATCTATTTCCCAATTTAATCTTTTGCACTGTTTCTTTATGTTAACAGTTCATCTTAAGGTTTACTGTGAGTTAATCTTCGGAGGGACGCGGCGTTTTCCCTCTGCCTGTGCATGGATTTTTAAAAAGCCCTGATGTTGTGGTTTGTCGGCCCGGTCATAAGCGATATCCATTTCACCAGCGGTCATTCCCCCTGTGAGTCTAAAAATGGAGTGATAGCCGGTTACGTTATGGAAAGTTGCACCGGTGCCCAGAATGTAACCCCCTTACTACAACTAGGTCTGGTTACAGCAGCTCTGCAACACTGCCCGTCCTGTCTGTCTGTCTGTCTGTCTGTCTGTCTGTCTGTCTGTCTGTCTGTCTGTCTGTCTGTCTGTCTGTCTGTCTGTCTGTCTGTCTGTCTGTCTGTCTGTCTGTCTGTCTGTCTGTCTGTCTGTCTGTCTGTCTGTCTGTCTGTCTGTCTGTCTGTCTGTCTGTCTGTCTGTCTGTCTGTCTGTCTGTCTGTCTGTCTGTCTGTCTGTCTGTCTGTCTGTCTCTCTCCCTCCTCTCTAGGACACTATCTATCACTGTCTTTGGGTCTGTTTCTGACTTTTTAACTGCCTTACTTCCTGCCTTTATCTAGACGTGTAACTTCAAAGTCCTCGCTAAAAAGGCATCGTTATACTCTTTCTGTTGACAGAACCAGAAAGAAAAGAAAAAGGCTTACTGTACATCTGCTTTAAGACATTTTGATTGTGAACAAGCTGTATTAGACAGAATCTAATTAAGGAATTCCATATTGATTTTTCTTTATGGTTCTTGACAGCATAGCAAAGAAGTGAATGCTTCCATCCTGTTTCAGCTGCACCACAGTGATCAATAGAGTTTTATAACTGACCAGCCTCTCTCTCTCTCCGTCTCTCTGTCACTCTCTCTCTCTCTCTCTCTCTCTCTCTCTCTCCGTCTCTGTGTGTCTCCCCAGAGTAGGCCTGTTTTCTTGGCCTACTTACACCGAGCGTCCTGTTTGAACACTCACGCAGAGCAGAGCAGCAACAGAAACTGAGCTAAAGAGAGCCACTTCATCAGTTTCACCCCCCGAAAAATGTGCCTTGAGCTTAACCACTTCGCCTCTTTCACCTTAAAGTATTTAGATTTTGTGAGACAACATGCCGTCTTTGCAGGCTTGGCAGGAACAGAATAAACAGAAAGTCATCAAACCGTCTTTGGGTTTGTTGACACCGTGTCAGAAAAAGTGTTGGTTCGACTCTGTGGCCACATTAAAGGGAGTGTTTTGTCGATGTTTATGTCGACTGGACGTTCCTAGTTTTCACTCGTCATTAACAAACTTTTTCTATATTCCTGAAATTAGCTAAGAAACAAACGTTCCCCCAACATACCAAACTGCAAATGACAAAAATCCTCAGCAGTGTACCACACTTACAGCTTTTTCATGATATTTATATCCTTCTTGCTGTCATCTTGGCTCATTTTCTCTTTAAAGAAAAGGCGGAGTGGTCTTCCTCTGGGATTTCTGTTAAACATCTTCTTGCTGTTGGTGATGTTTCATGTCTGAGAGGATGTCAAGAAGCAGCTGCCGACTCTTTGCTCATCTGGAACAATCCAGAAATATTTAAATCCCTCCTCCTTACCTCTGGGCCTCCTGACCTCCTGAATCTGATTTCTTTCTGTGTGTGTGTCTCATATTCGGCTTGTATCGAGCTGCTGATCAGTATGTGAGAAACACCCCGAGGTGAGGAAACCCGTCATTAGCTTGGATGATTAGCAGCATTTTCATAACTTAATGCATCACTGATTTAATCAATAAAGATGGATAGTGGGAGAGTTTCACTTCCCAAGCTGCAGAAAAAGGAAGTCAGTTTGTCTGTGTGTCTCCCCATGAGCATGAGACTGTTTGTGTAAGTGTGTGTGTTTGTCAAAGTGTGTGTGTGTGTGTGTACCAAATCTTGCACCTGGCTTCTTGTATATGCCCCAATGCCCAGAGGGGTGCAATAAAGAACTCCTTGTCCCAAAATCTGAGCACAACTACACACACACACTATGCACACACACACAAACACACACACACACATTTAATGCCCAGAGTAAAGCTAAACACAGAGTTTGCAGGTGTGTTGCCAACAGATTATTATGTGAAAGTGTGTATTAGACGTTAAGGATGTCACATGAAGTCGTGAGAAACTCTTCTTCTTGTGTGTTCGGTGTGTGTTTGTGTTGGTCCACGATGACTCCACTCCCCTGGCATTTCCTAGAGGGGGAAGTCGTGCTTCCCTTTTTTTATTTCTTACTGGCTTCCATCTTCTACACAAACACACATGAACACACAAAATGTTATCCCAAGTATTTTCCGTAAACCCTCTGACACTCGCCTTCCTTCCTCCTCTTCCTCTTCCTGCTCATCTTCACGTCTCCCACTTTTATCCTTTCGACAGACTTCTTGTGATTTCTGGCTGCTGAAAAAAGTTCAGAAATCGAATGATTTTCAGAACGGAAAAGAAGGGAAGCAAAAATATTTCCGAAACAAGTAGAAGAAGTGACGTGTTGCCAGTCCTTTTGAGCTGAATGAATCTCCATGACAACACAGCTGTGAAAAAAAAAGCGAGACAGCAGAGCAGGAAATGTGGAAAAAACAAAGTATCTAATGTTGCTACAGTTTCCATGTTCATAAATGTTCCACCTTTATTTCTAACATTATTTGAAAAATAATATTTAAGTTGGAAAACCAGAACGAGGCTTTATGATGCACAGAGAACTTTAATGTTTAAGTCACACAGCTAATCTTTAGAGTTTTCAAGTTTAAGGAGCTTTACTGTGACATGCATACAGTTCATCTGGGACCTCTGCTGATTGCAACTTTTTGTGTTTTCTCTGTGCGTTTGCAAAGCGGGGTTAATCACAGAATTGAGTGCTGGATATTTAAATGAATTTGAGTGGGACAGTCGTATTTATCTGTGTTAAAGGCTTCGAAGGAATTTCTTCTTTTATTGGAATCAAGGCAGAAAAGAAGAATCTTTTTAAAGTTTTAGGTTTTTATGTTTGTACCTAACTCTTGAAATCTTGTCTCTATTATCTCTCTGTGTTCTAATAGGAAAGCAGAAAGTTTCATCTATAAAGACTGTAACTTGCAGTCGAACAAACAAAAGCTTAAAATGTTTATACCACTATCTGCTGTGTCAGAAGATTATAGGATAATATTGTTTATTTGTACACGTTGTTTTGTAATGTGAATCATATGAACATAAATCATCCAATCCAATCCGGCAACAAAACATGCAGACTGTTGTCTGAGCCGTTCAGCACGTAGCGAGGAAACTGAGCACAGATCAGTATCTGGATTCAGCTTTTGCTCTCGTTCTCTCTAATGAGAAACCCAGATCACTCCCCTCCTCCCTCCCTCCCCCCCCCTCTTCAGAGTCCAAGCTCAAAGGTCACACCACATGAAGGAATCATGGAGGGAGGGGGTCTACCTTATGAACTCTGAGGTCAGGTCTCTGTGGTCTAAATAAGGGACCTCATAAAATCTGTTGT
The DNA here is from genome assembly GCA_020745685.1 of Tautogolabrus adspersus. NCBI lineage: Eukaryota > Metazoa > Chordata > Actinopteri > Labriformes > Labridae > Tautogolabrus > Tautogolabrus adspersus. Next base: position 4,862,968 of record CM036548.1, on the reverse strand, counting down.
CTGAAGCTTCGATGGATCCAGATCTGGAGTTGAGGAGTGATCAGAGTAGAGAAGCTTTAAAGGTTAGGACGTGACCACAGCGTTCTTAATGTCCGCCGTGGGGCTCATTAGGCTCCATGATTGTCGTTTTGATTACCTGTTTTTATTGTTTCAAACTGCTGCAAATGTGCCGCAGTACAAACACTCTGTGAACCTGTCGGCACATTAACCAGTACCAGATGTCTCGTGGGCAGCTGGACCACTTGACAAACATACAGGATGTTATATTTTACTACTAGAGAGTAGCATGTTAGCTTATAAGTAGCTTATTATCATCAGCATATAGGAGGAGCATCACATCATTACTTCACGTTAACTTTTACATCTGAAACAATGATGTGTTTGGAGCACCAACATAAACAAAAGTAGTTTGTTGAGCACAAAGAAAGTTAAATGTTTAATGGCTTCAGGTGTCAGATGTTGGAATAACAGCATATTGACTTGACCCAAAAAACCTCACAGATTGTAATGCATTTGATAGATTTCTTCTGCCTACCCTACAACCTCAGAACTTGGGAACCAAACAACTTTGACATATTGACACCATGTAAAGCTGTTGTGGCAATTATGTAGACAAACAACTGCCTACTTACACTCCCATCAGGGATGGGGCGACACAAAAATCAGCAGGAAATGGGTGAGTCTGTGAAGCCTTTAGACTAAAGCAGAGTCCCTGGAGAAAAAAAAAACATTCAGGTTGAATCAATACATCAGCACCTACACGTGTGACCTTTTCAGCTCAGACTTCCTCCTCAGTGTGCTGACCGAGCGTTTTAGAGCCCGACCGATTAATCGGCCAGCCGATAATATCAGCCGATATTAGCATATCCAGTGACAATCGGTGTCGGCTAGTTTTATCGCAAATATGCGCCGATGTACTAGATTCATTCACCAGTCCAAATAGCCTTTCATTTGAGTTTCATTGTATTACACTAGCAGTTCTTTTTCACCAGCAGAGGGCGCTATACAACAAGCATTATCACTCTCCAGAGTGTCAAGCGGTGACGCACGTACATGCACACTTCCTTTTCAGTTAAGAGTGTCTCATTAAATAATTTTCAAGTGTTTGATAACTTCATTCGAGAACGTAATACATGTTGTATCTATGTTTATCTCTACAGATTGAAGATAGATCTAAGATAGATAGCTGCAGATATATCAGATTTTTTTCTCTCCCCAATATCAATATCTGTATCGGCCCCAAAAATCCCACATCGGTCGGGCCCTAGTTAACGGGTTTTGTTAATTGTCTTAAAGCTTTTTCAAGGCAGACTGGGATAAAGTTCTCAGGGAACTGCAGACTGTAGTTTAATATTTCTATTCAAAGATGTTGTAAACAAAATCCCTGCAAAATACAGCCTGTCAAGAAGTCACCAGGAGCTAAAACCAAGGCTGCTTTGTTGTCCTGGACTTTGTGTAGAGCAAACGGTCTCCCATAAACACAGACGTCCCTCGAGGCCGTCTAATAACTGTGTAGAGACCATGTGATCCTAAAACTCTGAACGCTGAAACTAACACCGACATCCTCCCGCCTTAAAGGCCCTCCAGGCTTTTATGTCATGAAGGACGCTTTGGTCCAAACATCCCACACAGAAACTCAGCCGAGCACGCTGGAGAAGGTTCCTGGTGCTGGTCATGGGAGAGTCGGGTGACGGGAGGATTGTATTATGTTTGAGTGCAGCGTGGAGTCAGCTGGGAGCGTTAACACAGAGCTTTAGTAATAGCATTATTAAAAGTTTAAATCCCTTAGATCTTCAGTTTGTCATGCAGTAAACCAGACGATCTGTCACAGAAACACAGCTGCTTATATCCAACTTTAATTCAGAGAAATCTTGTTATTTTACTTCAGTGAAGAACTTAATTCACCCCAGATAATATCTTGCGGAGGTGGATGGGGTCAAGAGGTTTAGCAATCACTGCTGTGTCTAGTTTTCTCTGAATGAGCTCTTACGTCCTGCTGTTAAAGAACCTCTTTATTAGGGACGTGCCTGTTTAGTCAACAGAACGATTACATGTTGTCACACTCGCTAGTCGGCGACAGAGTTACTAGTTACTACTATTGGTTAGTCTGAATTCAAATCTGTGCTTTATTGACTTTGCCTAGGAACATCCCTACTCTTCATGTCTGGATTTTATCGTGTGGTGTGAAACTTTTTCTCACAACAGTGCAGGAACTGAGCTTTGTAAGAAATGTTGCAAAGATAAATCAAACAAAGGAGAATGTCAAAATTACTCCCGCTACCACTGGTCAAATAGAAATATTAGAATGTAGATTTTTTATGACAGCGCTGATATTTACAGGAATCTAGTTTAACTTTGAAATATAAATCTTTTGCTTTGTTAAAGGCAGGGTTGGTAATTTTCTCCAGATAGACTTTTTAAGGTTTTGGTTGAAATGTGCAGTCAAAGATGATTTCTGTAACGATGCTCTGATGCTGATTTGGACTAAGAGTTTAAAACTAACGTCTACACTGTACCTGTTTTATCAACTCTGGTATTGACAGTATTTTGTGTTTTCTGTGCAATAAGAGATTCATCCTGCATCTCAGTAATTATCTTTTTGGGAAAATGACATCATAGCTGAAAGGAATTCTGGGTAGGAGATGAAAATCAAACTGGAATTATGGAAAATATCCTGGCTTTTTCTTCAGGATACAAAAAGATCTTCTAATGGACAGTCCCTCTGTCTTTGTCCTGTCCTTTGTGTGTCCATTCTGCCCAGGTGTTTGTGTGTGTGTGTGTGTGTGTGTCTGTTTGCCTGTGTGTGTGTGTGTCTGTGTGTGAGTGTTGGTTCCGAACAAGGGAACCTGAGAAGAAGATGATGTCATCTTTTACTGTTGTGTGACTGTCTGTGCGTTGGCGGTTGGGGGGGATTCTGTAATTATTACAGTCTGCAGTCTGAGGTCACCTTTCTCACACACGGAGAGAACACACACACGCATGGCGCACTCACACACACACACACACACACAAACACAGTGCGTGCGTGCGTGCGTGCGTGCGTGCGTGCGTGCGTGCGTGCGTGCGTGCGTGCGTGAACACCACAGGTAGGACAAATGATGTTCACAGTAGGTGCAAACAATCTCTCCTGTGTTTGTGTGTGTATGCATTATAAACAGTCAAACACATTCTCAAGCCAAAACAAAACTGCTAAATAAGCTGAAACAGGCTGGTATACTTATTCATATCCCCACAAAACATACATGTACACACACACACACACACACACACACACACACATGCACGTACACACACAAACGCAGAACATTGTTATGCAGAGATTTTGCGGTCTGACTGAATAGAGAGGAGATGTCAGGGTTCTTATACTTTTTGTGTGTAGGTGATGAGTGCATTCAGCAATGTAAGTGAGTTTTTTGTGTGAATTACCCTCTGTGTGTGTGTGTGTGCGTGTGTGTGTGCGTGTGTGTGTGTGCGTGTGTGTGTGTGTGTGTGTGTGTGTGTGTGTTTGTGTGGGATGTAAAAAAGCGATGACTCAGCAGTGCTACAGTACGATGGATGCTGGCGTTTAATGGAGCCTGATGGAGGTCAGTGTGTGTTGGCCTCCTGCTGCTGAAAAGCAAAGAGAAAACCACTCTTGGTTGTTATTGCTGATATGTTGGCCAAGTGTTCCTGGACGACATGATTCTTTTGGATCTGTGTTTGTCACATTGATATACGTAGGTCTTGTGTTTGCGATCCTTTTTATGATCCAAGACCTCCTAAGTTACATGGTGCTTTAGCTGTGTAATGCTACATAAAAGAGCTAGTTGCTAACTTTGTCCATCAGTTTGCTGAGGGGTGCAGAAGCAGTTTTTGTGGGGGGTCACTTTGGCATACAGACTATTTAAAAGCCCATGTAGGGACCAGCATTGCAAATTAGCTTTAACTACAAATACTGTAGTGTGTGGCAACGGTTTACTTACTTCATACTTGTCCCTATACAAATGAACATGGAATATTAAGATAAAACAATGGTGTAGTCTCAGTGATGTTGTCTTCCTAACTTTTGGTCAAAGCTTAGGCTAAGCTTCCTGGCAAACAACGGCTACAACACGCCAACCTGTCAGTCAACTTAGCCACGTTCCTCATTAAGTAAATTTATGAGTAACTCTAAGGCTGTATAAAATAAACAGATGAGTTTTAAATGCACCCCCTTGCAAGTGTGTGCCAATAAAGAAATGAGCTCTTTAACCCAAATTAATTTAGTAACCAAGCTGTAAGCATGTTTATTTCTGCTGTCAAAATAGGCATTTTAATATTGGACCTGATGGGTATCTGTGGAGTTTGGAGCTGGCCTCAAGTGGACACTCCAGGAACTGCAGATTTTTTGCATTTAGTGTTGGCTTCTTTTTACAACAGTGTGGGTTGCCGCTTGCTTAAAACAAGTGCTGCTGCTGTGAGTGAGGTTGATGGGAGTGCTTAATACTCGCTGAAAAAACAGAAACAATGAGCTCAAAGAGGCTAAAAAAGAATGTAAAAAAATAAGAGCTACCGTAGTGGTGATCATTCACTAACCCTTACTTCAACCAACCCCTCCCTCATTTAGAGTAGAATTTGTTGGACTCATTTTATGGTAAACCTGCTTTTTAACACTTCAAACTCAAAGTGCTTGATATGATTTAGTTTCCTGACAGCCTTTGACTTTCCCTGTGAAATGTATTCTTCTGAGCTCTGAAACTTCTCTGTTTGTCTTTCCCTTCCACTCCCCTTCACTCCTGTTTGTCCTCTCCCTCGACTGTCACTCCTTTCTCTTTGTTGTTAGAGCTGATATCGTTCAGCAGAACATCAGCCCTCCTACACTTTGTTATGTATCACTATTGTGCCCAATTTTCCTGTACCTAAACTCCTCCATAGAATGTCACATGGCTTTATACATCATCTTTACTTTCCTATTATTCTCTTTTGGCTTTTTGCATCATGAGTTTTTCCTCGAGTTTGCTTCACTCTTCTCCTCCTCCACCTTTTAAATTCCCGTCCTCATGTTCCCACAGAAAGAAAGCTGAGATTTGCTTCCTTGAAATCTTTGCTCTCTCAATCAACCTTGACCTTTTGGCCAAGCTCTTCCAACACACACACACACACACGCACGCACACGCACACGCACACACACACACACACACACACCTACACACACATATCCCTTTTGGCTAAACCAAAATGGGTTAATCCCTCATCACTCAAACTGTGGACTGGGCCAACTCATTCACAAACAGGGGGGGAGGTCGTGGCTCAGGTGTCTCAGTCCTATTTCACACAAAAGAAACTTGATCATGTGGCGGTTGAGACACACATGCACACACATAATCTCCTAAAATGATGCAGACATAAAGGTTTGCAGAGACTTACACTCACACGTTCTCTCCCTGCCTGTTGGTTTATCCTCTCCTCTCCAGTTTTTCCATCTGTGAAAACATTTAGGTTGATGATATTAACGCAAAGAAGTAACTGAGCAGTGAAGTGGAAATGGGCTTTAAGAAACCAGATCTCTGATTATAGTCGTCGTGTTTGTAGGGGGACTGGACCCTCATTGTTTGTTCCCAAAAATCAAACACGAAAGTTGACGGCTTCTCACTGATTCATGTACTGTTAGCATAAAGCGTGTACTGTTAGCATAAAGCTTGTACTGTTAGCAAAGCATGTACTGTTAGCATAAAGCCAAATTATATCATATTAAACTGGATTTATTGGGTTTTAATTTTTGTTGCCGTGGTATCAAAACATTTATCTGTATTAATAAACACATTTGACGCATTTCGGCATCAAGCCTTGATCAAGAAGTCAATGAAGGCTTGATGCCACATGACCACATGACCATGCTGTGAAAATAAAGGCATTTTATTTGTTTAAAAGAGAGTGACTTGGAGTTTTTCTTGTTTTGTTTTTTTCTGACTGCTTGCGTCCCTATCCATAAAGCATCTCAAACCTACACATTTTTGAGTCCAGGTAGCGCTCCTTTCCACATTTTCTTAGGTATCCACATTGTTTGTTTTTGATTAGAACCGTATCAAAGCCTTTAAATCAGGCATCATGAAAAACCCTATAGTGTATATGGATGTGATATGGTGAAAATGGACTGACCTTTGGCCCGGCGTGTTTCTTCACATTGCTAAAACATCCCATCATCTTCATGTAAACTTTGTGAAAATCAACAACTGGATTTTCGTCTCTTTTGACTCAGCACTGAGTGTATTGGTTTGACTTTCAGCTGTAATATTTGGGCTGTTACGGTCCATGTTGTCAATTTCAAAGGGTCTGTTTGTTTTTTAAATTGTTTTCACCAACGTTGAAAGAAAAAATCATTATTCTCATTGTCGTATTGTTCCTTTCTTTGTCTTATAATTGAGTTTGAACAGTCGTCACTTGTGACCAAAAAAACCCCGAATGTTTACCTTCCTCTTATCTCTCCTTTTTTTCTCTCCTCAGGGTCGACATGTCAAGACGGGACAGCTGGCCGCCATCAAGGTCATGGACGTCACAGAGGTCAGTAAACACTGCTGGATGTGTATTTTAACTATTTTTTGTTGTTCGTTGCTATGGAGATTGATCTCACTCGTGTGTCCAAAGTGAGACGTGTCTTTAAAGTGCTGCAGAGGAGTATGCAGCAGAGATGATGAGATAGCTTCAAAAGTCTGCTATTTTTAGTCTCTTGAGTTCATTTTAAAGTTGTATGTTTCATGTACCGTGGTGAATTTGTTGAGCCTCACCCCATCACACTGTGTGGTATTTTTGCGTTTATCTATTTTGCCGCTCTTTCCACCTTAGTCAAGCAAATGAATTAGTGCAATATTTTGACTTTTTTTCTCTCCAAGTTTTGTAATTTGCATGACTGTAAAAACTGCTGCACTGCTTAGTGTAAGGTTCATTTTATAAACCTTAAAGTTGATTGTATTCTCACCAAAGGTGGTGCTTAAATCAGAATATTTCACGTAGTCGTTTGAGAGGTGTTACAGTTTGGTTAAACACAGCTGACTTCATTATTTCCACACCTGAACACCGTCTAAATGGATGCATCTAAAATGCATGAGGAGAATTTAAAACAGCAGCTGTTGCAGTGACCAGACTTAGCAAAGCAGCTACAAATTCAGATGTTGCAGATTTCAACCTGAACCCAAATTGAGTCGCTTATGTCCGTATAGATCATAACTAACTTATTATTCAAGACTTAAGTTAAACAGTTTAGTCTTTGCATGCAAACGTAAATGTTCTCCCTCCAAAAATAGTGATAATTTCCTTGCTTATGATCACACAGTGTCCACAGTTCATCCTAGTTTCTTGTCCGAGAATTAAGCTGTTTGAAGCACAACAGATTTTAAGTTTCCTGGAGGGAGTTCAGCTAATAGATTAAAGATGAGTGCGTGACACTGCGTGTGCGTGTGCGTGTGTGTGTGTGTGTGTGTGTTCTGGAGCCCATGGGTGCATGCTTATCAGCTTTAACAGAGTTGAGTCAGGAGCCAGGGGGCTGTTTCTGCTGTGTAATCACAGTTTGTGTTCCTTTGTGTGTGAACACACAGAAATGTCGTGATAGCCTTATAAAACGACATCTCACTGCGTCCATGGGGGTGGAAGTGACTTATTCTCTCCTCCCGCTTGCTGTGTACACATCGTTAAATAAAATGAGACAATTTGAAAAAGTATTTCACAAACACATAGTTGAGGTCACTTGACCATTTCCTGCCCAGGCGCCTTAAAGAGGACTTGAGTGTATCATCGAGACTGTCACATCAAATCCTTTAATCTGGGTCAACTCTTATATGGAAGAGGATTGTACCGTCTGTCTTTAAGGACCCTGCTGGTTTTAGCTGTTTCTTTAAAAAACTCAAACTTAGGATTTACACTTATGGTGAAGTCCAGTTGAGTTTAAAGACATAAATCTGATTGCAGTCTGTCTGGATGTTTCTGGCGCTACATGAGAATCAGGGTCGGTCCTCGTCTAGTCCTGGGAGAGAGGGGATATGAAGTTTTTTGTTAACTTCCAAAAACACAAAGAGAAAACTTTAACAGTTAAAGAGTGTAGTAACCTGCCTAGGTGCGTTGGTATAAAACTTTAACACCATTTAGATGCAGTCAAAGCTCAACCTACCAGCTAGCAGCTACCTTCAGATTAATTGGAGCTGTGTAAATCGCACATAGCATATCTTTCTCATATCATGCAGGCCTACCTCACAGGGTGTAAATAACAGCAACTCCCAAACAGATCAATACTGTCTCAACTACACATGTATTCAGGTGTTGAGCTGATCAGGGAGCAGATAATCAGCACAGTTGCTCCTCGAGTGTCCACTTGAGGCTGGCTGCAGAAGCTCTGAAAGTCACACGTGAGTCTGTTTTTACAGCACAAATAAACATGTTTAAAGTCAAAGTTCAATAAACAAAATTGGCTCTGTATAGTTTGAGTTTATCGGCACACACTCATCTGTTTTGATTTTAAGAAGGATAAGAGTTATACATGATTAGGGGCGCGGCTGATCTGACTGACAGGCGGCCGAGTTGTAGCTCTTTGTCAGGAGGCTTGAGGCTTTAAACATTTCCAGTCCGGTCACTGCAATCGAAAGGCTTCAAAAGTCTGCTTCAGAATTTAATGGGTGACATCACTACACTCATGTTTTATACAGTCTATGACAGAACTTGTTATAATTCAACAATTACAGACTTTTTATCTCTTCCTACAACTACAGACGACAGGATAATTGTGGTGTGAAATTGAAACACATCAGTTTCTCAAACAGGTAATCGGAGACAAATTTGTTCAAGTCCTTTTTCAAAAAATGGAGTTCATGGTGAAATATTGAACATTTCTCTCCCTCTGAAGCCTGCAGGCAAAAAAAATCCTCCATTTCAAACTGTGCAGATTACAGAGAGGACATGAAGAAGGAAGAGGAACATTGGATGTGAATATGTTTATGTATTCATGTGAGCTGAACGACTGAGGAGAAATGCACATGTCGGGAATATTCAAAACATGGCGGTTAATTCTTTCTCAATGTTTACAGTGGTCCTTTTCCTCCTGCTTCAGACTAAAATAAACACTCTGAGGTTGTCTGGATGTTTGCCAAGAAGCACAGTCAAAAAGAGGAAGTTGTTTGCACTGGAGAAAGATTTTCACGTGCACACACGCACACACGCATATCTGTGTACCATTTACTCGTGCATGAGAACCATGAGGGAAACCACAGCCGCTTTCATAAACTCACGTGACACAGATTCATAACAACACAGCTATACATCTTCATACTTCTGTGTTTGTTCATGTCCACTCTGCTCCTTGTGCACATCTCAGCATATGTGCTCTGACCCACATTCAACTTCCTGTTCCATATTAAGAGAGAGAGAGAGAGAGAGAGAGAGAGAGAGAGAGAGAGAGCGGCTCAGGGAAGAGAAAGAGAGGCCCTACAGCATGCTTATGGAAAAATCATATTGCTCGGTGTTGATACAGGCACATTATTTATTTTTTACGTTGATTCAGAAGGTATGAAAATGGGCCAAAAACGATTTCACAGAAATAGACTACAAGCTTAAATCATTAAAGTATTAACACAAATTTCAGAGTATTAAATGTTTGCCGTCTGTGAGCTTGATTTGCATTTTCATTCAGTCGTGTTGATCAGAATATACACTGCATCAGCTCCATGTGTTTCAGTGGATAAGCAACAGCATGTGATCCTACAGCCTGGTGTAGACTTCTGCGTTGAATCTACGCCATAGCTAGGCTGTAGTGGACCACTCTGTGTGTCTGCGTAACTCTGCAATACTCCACCTGAAAACACTTGTTGGCAGTGTGATTTCTATGCATGTTATATCGCCAGTTTTCTGTTCCGCCACATTATCTGCTTGGTGTGTACAGGAAACCATGGCGACTGAAACCAAGCGTACACTGTTGGATTTGGAAGTGACAAATAGAGCTAGCGTTGTTTCTTCTGCAGATTTGTGAATATGGCGAGGACACCGGAAATGTTGTGAATGTTGGAAATATGATGCTACTCATCGGTCCAATCACAGAGCTTTTCAGTCTGCGTCGTTTGGACGTGTAGTTGCATTTTTGCGGAGGTGCACGTCATGCTATGTATGAAGGCTTCTGCGTGGGTGGGTGGGTGTTTAAAAAACTGTCCCGAGTCCCGACAGAGTTAGTCTGTATTAATTAATCTGATATCTCAGAATCACACAACAGACTATAGTTTCACTGGCTGCATGATACAAACAGATAAATGTAAGTAAAACAAAGTAACTGGTCCGTGGTAACCATGGAAACAAACAGAGGAGAGTGCAGGAGATTGTTTGGGTTGCTTAGCAACAGTCCAGTTTTAGTAATTTGTGGAGCAAAAGAATTCTGATCTGTTGTTGATTGTAACTTTTTATAGTATTGTAACTATTTTTGTGCGATCTTCATCTCTCTGCCTGCACCCTCACGCCTCCGACCAAATCACAGCTGTGCTGATATTCAATAAAAGAGAACTTCCTCTGGTTGATATTCTTTAAATGTACTTTTTTTAAGTAACTGTGCCAAATATTTGAATATGAAGCAACTCCAGTTTGAGTTTGTCCTGCATTTCCTGGTCGTACATTTGATCATATTGAATACCTTAGCCAGTGATGCTGCTTCGTCAGATGTGACAGCCCCCCTGACTTCCTGTGTGGGCTTTTGTTTTTAGTAGAGAATAAGGAAGTGCACCTACTCAGATTTTAGCACCTGCTGCTCTTCGGCCTTAAGCAGCTGGAGTCTGTCAGTTTCTCTCTCACTTCATGGGTATATGATTTGAGGTTTAGGTTTGTTTTTGTTTCCCTTATTTTACCTTGTTCAGCACACTTCCCTTTATACCCATGCAACTTGCATGACATTACTGACGTTATTTAGACATTTGACGTTGGCATTTTTTAATGGAAGATGGTTAAAATAAACTTTAGTAGTCATGCGTGGTTCTCTCTCTGTCCTCCCGTTGACGTGGGTCGTGACTCGTGACACTTGAAGACTTCCTCTTGACCTTTTAGGGAATAGGGATGGACAATTGTTCCCTTTTTTTCTTATAATTGCAATAGATATTTGTTTTTCTGGCATGTAGGGATTCTTTTTGTGTGTTTGCATCCTGACTCAACAAAAGCTGAATCAACCAATCAGGATGTTGAATGCTCAGATCAGCACAATGCTTTGTTCAGATTTGGGGGCTGCGTGAATCAGCTCCACTGTGACTAACAGTTAGTGGGGATTCAGACTGAAAACAGCCCTGTGTTCATCAGCACATTGAGCTGAATGTTTGAATGTACTGGTGGGACAATGTAATACAATACAGGAAGTGTAATTTACAGATAATATGTTTTGATAATTGTTATCAGATTTTGAAAAAAGTGCACAAAAGCTGTAATACTCAGCTGATTGTTTTCAGAAGTCTGTAAACTAACGAGCTAAAGCAGCGCCCTGTAAAAGTATATTTTGAATCTGTTTTTTGTTTAATCTGCGACAGCTATTGGCATAAAGTCTAGGGTTTATATTTTTGTGTTTCATGGTTATATCTATAAGGCTATCCTCAGCAGTATATCAATATACTGCCGCACTAATCTTTTAATTGTGTTAAAGTATCCATACTGTGTCTCTATCCGGGTGGTCAGAGAATAAGACAGAGAGCTAGGAATCGAGGGAGTGCTACTTAGACAGAGCGAGTGGGAGAGCTCAGATAAGGAGGACAAATCAGCAGAGAGAGTTTTTCGCCCTCTCCGTCCTCCTGTGAGAAGGTTCAGCCGAAGTGCAGTAGGATTATGGGAGGGGCTACTGCTGCTCGTCTCCTTCTCTCTTCAACTCCATTGCATACACCTCCCATCTCCTTTGTCATGCACCCGTCGTTTTCATCGATAATGTTCTGTTTTTGTAGTAATGATCCAGATATCTGCCTCTGTTGTTTTCTTCCTTTCTTCTCCGTTTTTATGCACACACCCAGCTCGTGTTCACCGCCTTTCCATCCCTCGCCATCTTTCTTTCAGTCACCACCTCAGACTGTTTTCTGGGGGAAGCGAGACAGAGAGAGAGAGAGTAGACACAGGGAGTGAAGTCATCGTCATCTCTGACAGAAAGCAGAGAAATAGATGCAGAGAGAGAGAGAGAGAGAGAGAGAAATGTAGGTGCAGCAGCTCTGCATTCAGAGTCTCTCTGCTGCTGTGTGCTGGAAGTAATCCAATGGGATTCAATCGGGAGAGAAAAAAGATCGATCTTGATTAGTGAAAAACTCCACAGCCAGCATCTTAATCTCCACCCTCCTGGCCTCCTGGGGAATGAAATGCTTTTCTCACCAGATTCTCTCGCCTGTTACTTCTCTGTCTGTGAATTTTGCACCTGAAACAAACTAGTCACAGTACAAGTCGACTCTCTCTGTCTCACCTCCCACCTCCTCCCACTGCTCCCCGTCCACTTAGAAGGTGTGAAAGTGAAAAGTGGGAAGGTGTAGAAGGCGAGGAATTGCACGTTTGTCTTTGAGGAATAGAGTCTGTCGTTCTGTAACAGATTAGCTGAGGGGTTGCAATGTCACTCAGAAGGCTGACTCAGAGTGAAATATGTCTATTAGATGTATTGCAATGACGTTTGATGTACATATTATACGCCCTCATAGAATGATCTTGATGGTGAATTTTCCTCTAGTGTTCCTTGTGCAAGTTTGATCGCGGGATCATTTGTGAAAAGTCACTCTTCCTGATTGCCAAAACTATTCCCAGTTGTTCTTGGTTTCACAACAACATCTGGAGGTGCACACAGTCTGTGAACTTCATCTCCTTCTCAAGAAGCAGCCTCTGGATTCACTGCAGCTGCAGCTGGCGGCTCTACTTGAGGCTGACGAGTGTCGGGGTGAAGACACTTAGCTAAAAACTGTTAATGGACAAAAAATAAAGGAGCCTATGTAATATACAGTTCAAAAAGGAATGTCGATGTTTCTACATTATGATGCGATTTGTGAAAAGGAAAAGGAAGCAGCTTTAACACGCTTGTAGTCTGAATACAGTTTGGTCATCTTTTGCAACAACCATTTCCAATTCAACCCCTCAGGTAGATATTACCGTAATAATTGTTCATGACTCGGTGTAAGATTAATTCTGAGTTTGCAACATTTTCTTTCTGGTTTCCTGTTAAAGAAATGTCGATGTCTCTGGGTGTTTGTCGAAGCCAAACTCTTCCTCCTCCTCACCATCTATTTTCCATCATGCTTTCTTTCTGTGGCCGTCCTCTCCCCAGGGGGGGGGTCGCGGTTCTGTTAGCACCGCTGTTGTACTTTAGCCGCAATATGGCCGCCGCCGTGTCTCCCCACCATCTCATGACCAGGAATGATAATGAGCAGCTTCGAGACGCCTTGTTTTTGAGCGACTGACTGTGAAAACAAAGTTCAGGGAGAAATGGAGAGGGTGATACACGACCATGGGGATAGAGTCATTACAGGAGACAGTTATGGAAAGAAGGAGAGTGAAAGAGTTAGTTAAAATATGGCCGAGAGAAAGACGATGATGTCATTGTGTCCTTGTCGAAGCAGCTGTGTTCTGACATCCAGGTCTCCTTCTGCACCGCCTCTTCATCTATCTCACACACACGAGTCTGTGTGTGTCTGTGCTTGTGTGTTTCTGTGTTTTCTCCATTGAATCCAAATGAGGCTCTCTGACAGACAGAAGGCTGACGTCTGAGCTGGCTGTATGGCTGGTAGAGCTCAGTATAGAAAACTGTCAAGCTCTGAAACCTGGCAACTAACTCTGGACCAGATTCTTGCTCAGAAAAATGTGATTAGTCATTAAACAGAATATTTTCAGGGTGTCTGTCTTCTTCCAATAATCTTTGCTGCCCTGATGACAGACTGTAAACGACTCTTACATTACATCACTTGAGGTGATTGTTCTTTCTCCTCATTTTTAGATGTTTTTCAGTTTTCGTGTCTCATGTTGAACATTGTGTAAGCCCGTTCCTGCTGCGTGTTTGTCCTCCTCCTGTCTGTCCTCTGTGTCTGTAATCATTCTGACTTGTTCTAAAAACTCTCCGATGACTGACAGTTTGTGGGCGATGCGATGCTCTGTCGACCAAAGAAGGAACTATTTTCTTAGTGTTGACTTTCTGCACGTCTTTAGATTATTTTTTTTGCCTGCTTTAATTTCCACTAAGTTGTGGCTTAAATATCTGACGGTCTTGCTGGTTGAGTGACAGGTCGTCTGGCTCACCTGCTGGGTGACTGATGGTCTGCTGCTGATGAGTGGATTAGCAGAAGGACTGGCGGCCTGCTTTGTTGGCTCTCTGACTCACTCGTTGGCTTGCTGCCTGGTTAAATGACTAGCTGCCTGGCTGGAGCAGTAACCAAATGGTCGGCTGACTCAAGGGATTGGCTGACCATCCGGCCGACTGACCTCATCTTCTTAACGGACAGTCTGAACTCTTTGAACAGGCGGAGCAGATTAAAGCAAAAATGAATAAGAGGGAAAAAATCTGCTTATTTTTGGAGGAGTAATCAGGTCGATCCGAGGGATGTTCCTCTCCTAAAAACCTGCTGCTTACGTTGAGATAACTTAACTTTTGTCTACATAAATAGCAAGAGCAAGAACCGAGCAAGAATAAATGAAGAGCAAACCCTCTCCATGTGACTGACAGCATGGAAATAGTTGTTACTCAGGTCAACCTGGGGCTCTGTATGTCAGAGATAGTGAAACTGAGCGGCATGATGTATGTTTTTAGAACTGATGACTTCCTCTTCTATCTTTAAATGCCGTAGTTTAGCTGAAAATGCCTTTCATCTCTGGACCGGACTCAGAAATGTCAGCCCAGCCGTCTGTGTCTGTCTGTCATCTGTTGCTTCTGCAGCTGCAGAGCCTCGATAAGACACGTGTGTTTAGATTTCTGCTAAAACGAACATTTAACACCAATCATATCCTGTTGTGAAAAAAAGACCTGCTTTGACAGCCAACAGAATGAGGTAGCTCCCTGCAGTGATAAATATAAAGGTCTGGTAATGTCTTTCGCAGTTGTAAAGCAGCTCCAAGTTGTCCGTCTACAGAAACATTCATTGGAGCTGCATTGAAACAAATACAGCAGTTTAAGAACTGTTCTTATATAACCTAAAGCTCTATGCTTTGACACTGTTTGGTTCTACTTCTAACGTTGTTGTTAACAGTCTTATGTAACTGGTTTTTTATCCATCGAATAACACAGTATTCTGTCCTGTTCCTCAGCTCGAAGCTCGGCCTCTGATTGGTCCAGAGATTTGCTCATTAAACTGCAGAACTTGGAGCTTCTTTTCTTTTCAGCTGCTTTGTTGTTGTTTCTTTACAGTGTTTCTTATGATTAGTGTACAATGGCACAGAAAACAAACATGATGATTGTAAAGAAAAGTCTTTCTATACACTCCAGTTCTACATAAAGTGTTTTATCTGTTATTGTGAAAATAGAGAAACGACCATATCTGTTTTCATATGGAGCCAAAGTGCACCAAGAGTAAAGTAAGTGTAAAATAACACAGCTCCTACATCTGGACTTCAAAATGTCAAACGGTCAGCTGCTTCAAAACCACTAAAGCCAAACTGTTCCCCCTCTCGGTTCCTCCTGGCTTCTTCTTCACGGAGATTTCTGCAGCGCTCAGTTTGCTCAGAAGTCCGGTCTGCAGCTTCCTGTCACGCTCCCGCTTATCGTTCGGCTGTAATAACAGTGAAAACGTCGTGTTATGTCAGCTCCGGTCGGTCTGGTAAAATCAGACGCACAAGCTCGGCCGATGCAAATCGCTTGCAAATAAATGTCACACAGTCTCTGTGACGCTGCAGTGATGGAAAAGTAATCGCTTGATCTGGTTACAACTCTGAGGCCGTGCTGTAATATCCTGAGTGTGTGACAGGAGGCTGCTGTTATTATTCTCAGCTCCGTCTGTACGTGCAGGTTTGTTCGGACTGATATCTGCTTTGGATGTTTGTTTGTTTCTCTGCTTTGCTCCTCACAACTTTTTCTCATAGATGGACTGAGCGCTCTGAAGAATAGCTCCGGTTTAACTTTTTTTTACATTTGTTTGCATTGTCTTCAATACCAAGGTTGCCCACTTGGAGGGGGATACCTTTTTTATACAACTCATTTTTGAAGGATCAACACAATAACTGTGTGTGTGTAGCCTATATCTATATCTATGTCTTAAAATCGAATATACCGTAGATCTCAGAAAGATATCGGTCAGTATATCGGTATCAGATTTTTTTCCCGCCCCTTATATCAGAATCAATATCGGCGTCAATAATCTCACATCCAGTCGGGCCCTAATGTGACAACCCTAGTTTGTGTTTTTATTTAAAAGCTCCTGGAGAACGTGAAGTGTGTAAAATAAAAATAATTCAAATGAAACTGCGTGTCGACTTAAAAACTTCACTTGCAGAAATGTGATTAATAAACCAAGCAGAAGAAGCGAAGGAACACGGGGAGAAAAAGTGAATGTACTTCATCCTCTGCCTCCGTCAGCGTCGTCCCAGATAACAGTTATTTTCCTGTCAGAGAGTTGTGGTGCTAATTTTCCATCCTTCCTCCCAAACAAACCCTCCACAGCTTTAACAACCTGACCAGAAGAAAAAAAGACTAGAATTGTTTGTTCTGATCCACTCCAGTAGTTCATATAATTGCTTCCTGGACGTCTCACAGGTTAAAGAAATGTGTTACATCCTCACTGACGGCTCTGCCTGTCTCCATCTTTTCTTTGTAGGATGAAGAGGAAGAAATAAAGCTGGAAATCAACATGCTGAAGAAGTACTCCCACCACAGAAACATCGCCACCTACTACGGAGCCTTCATCAAGAAGAGTCCCCCGGGACATGACGACCAGCTATGGGTGAGTTATTATGATCTGTTGTCAGGTTGAAGGCAAAGAGCAGCAAACACTCTCTTACCATGTTCTGACCGTGGATGAACACAACTAAAGCCATGTTCACACTGGAGCCAACGTTTCAGATTCAATACTTTAAAACATTTCCTGTTTCTCTTCTTTTGTTTAAACCTCGGCCGACCTGTTGCTCCTTTCCCGCATGTCATTCCCCACTCTCTCTCTCTCTCTCTGTCTCTCTCTCTCTCTCTCTCTCTCTCTCTCTCTCTCTCTTAATTTCCGACTCTTAAGCCCCTTCCCCCCAAAAACAACAACAACAAAAACATCATGTGCAGCACGCTGTCTCCTCAAAGTAGCTTATCATTCGTTCCATATAAAACAGCAGAAGATGAAGTGCAGTGACAGAAACACGGAGCACAGTGGAACAAATTTAAAGTGATTTAACATCAGAGGGGAAAATCTTGTATTACTGAAGGAAGATGGTCTGAAATCTTTTCTGAGATTTTCTCATTTGAACAAGTTTAATGTCAAATAGGAGAAAGGAGATTGCTATAATAACCTGATTTGAGGTTTTCCCTCATATTTAAAGTAAGCGCAGTGACGTCAGATCAGAGATTATAATTCAAAAATCTCTGCAGCAGTGGGTCCTGTCTCTGTGGCTGTGATGTGTCTGTATGTTGAGTTATTATGATACACACTGCCTATCTGTTCACACACGTTATTACCTGCAAACCCTGAATACATCAAACATATTATCGCCAACATTAAAGACCATTCTGGGCGGGTGATACCACAGGAGAGAGGAGAGTAATAAACAACACAACAAATCAAAGTAGAGACAGAAACAGTGCACAGGAAATGAATAATAAACAAAGCAAAATGAGAAACAAACAGGCGACAGGGGGAGAACAGATTTATAGCTGCTCGGCTTGTTGGAGACAGGATCACCTCGTTTTATGACCCTGCAGCTCTGCTGTTCCTGGAGAGGAGAGGTCTCACTCTCACCCCACAACACGGCTCTGTGTTTGTTTTTACAGCTGCATCCACGACCCGTTTACAACCCCGCTAATGTGGCTACACGCTGTCTGCTGTCTGTGTTTGTCGGTGTCAGAGAGAGAGAGAGTGTGTATACGTATCATTGTTTGCAATCGAGCACAACTAATTCAAAATATTCCTGCACAATGAAGAGGCAGAAAATAATGGAGGGTTACTTTGAGTCCATTCAGTTTGTTCTTCTACAAACAAACTGTACGAAACAGCAGATTGTTCTGCTTCTATCAGGACTCCTTCAGGAGATAAAGATTGTGATACAGCATGTTTCATAGTTTTGGTATTCCCTGCAGAGGTAGCAAAAGTACACACATTCTTGTCTCAAGGAGAAATACAGATACGTGTGTTAGAAAAAAGTTTCTGGTAAAATTATTAAGTTCTGATGAAACTTCTGCTTGAGTCAAAGTAAACAGGTTCTGAATGTACAGAATTAAAGGGGACATTTTATGAAAATCCACTTCTACAGTGTTTTTAAACATATATGTGGGTAACCTGAGTGTCTATCAAGCCACAAAATATGAAATAAATCCATCTAGTCCTTTGTTTGTGGTCTGCATAAGTCTTACAACACGGAGAAAAATGCTCCGTTTCAAATTTTCTCAACTTGTGACGTCACAGTGGGATTCTGGTAAAAAAAATACCCTCCCCTCCCCTGGTATCTCCACCCATGGACTCCACCCCCAGCCTAGAGCAACACTTTTGCGCAGGCCCGCCATTTTTATTCTTGCTGGCGAAGGAGAGATGTCTACTGGGAAAACTCAGGGGGGGTGCATTGCATTTAAAGAGACACACACACCAAAACGGAGCGTTCTGAGAGAGCTGGTTTATACAGGGTCACAAACCTCCTCTGGTGCTTGATTCATGTTATATTTTGACCAAAGCACAGCACAGATGTTTCATTTAGACCACAGGGGACTGTTTGAAAAGGTGGGAAAGGGGGATAATATGTCCTCTTTATAGTGTAATGCAGCTCTTGGAGGAACATTTCTACCTGTTGCTTTTGTTCAAACTAACCTACATGTAAAGATAGTCACTGAAGGTAAATCAGTTACAAAAAAATACACCTAACAATGATTGCATCAAAGACAAAATGATACAAATATTTGAAAAAGCTTGCTTTGAGAACATAATAAGTAGAAGGTGCAGATATTTCAGTTTGAATGTGGGGGTAAGGGTAGAAAGTTTTCAGAAAGATTTATACTGGAGTAAGATAGTTGAGAACTCTTCTTTTGTACACGTCCCACCTCTGATTCTCTTCAAACATGAACCATGTTTCAGCCCCACATTAGAAAGGCAACAGCTTAAAGGCCTCAGTTATGATTCTGTTCAATTATTTACCGACTATAAGTGGACTATTTGTCTTCATGATTTGACCATAAAATGATTTATCATACTAAATGATATTGTCCAAGTCAGTGGATCCAAGCATACTGTAGTCTGTTCCAGTCTA
Source organism: Tautogolabrus adspersus (assembly GCA_020745685.1). Lineage (NCBI taxonomy): Eukaryota > Metazoa > Chordata > Actinopteri > Labriformes > Labridae > Tautogolabrus > Tautogolabrus adspersus. The sequence goes on along the minus strand of CM036548.1, from coordinate 4,843,636 downwards.
ATCTGGAGTCAGTGGATTTCCTCGTGCTCCTGTTTGCACATTATTAGGACCACCTTTCCCATCAACCCCTCTGCTTCCAGTCTCCTGTCCCAGTCCCTGCAAAGGTTAAAAATGTTTTCCATCAGCCTTTATTCTGACAACAGATGTGCTCACATTTCCACACAGATAAAAAGAAAAGAGGAAAAAAAAGAAAAAAAGAAGCAAAATCTAATAGAACCAACTGTGTTCGAACAAAATACATGTGGGGTCATGGTTTGTTGATGGTCTATGCTGCGTGTAGCACCTTTTGCAGATTGTCTCTGTAACTGTTTTTTCTTATTGTCTGCTCTCTCTCTCTCTCCCTCTCCCTCTACCTCTCTCTCTCCTCCAGCTGGTGATGGAGTTCTGCGGTGCCGGTTCCATCACAGATCTGGTCAAAAACACGAAAGGAAACACCCTGAAGGAGGACTGGATCGCCTACATCTCCAGAGAGATCCTCAGGGTCCGTAACCATGACAATTTCTTTTCCACAGTTAATTAAGGGAAACTTAAACAAGTGTTTTTTTAAAAGGCTGAAAGTGTCACATGCCTTTTATTGGTGTCTGATTAAGCACAAACATTTAACACAACAAAGAGTGAGTAATATTTAGTTGTTTTTGTCTCCCCTCTCTGCAGGGATTAGCTCACCTGCACGCTCATCACGTCATCCATCGTGACATCAAGGGACAAAACGTGCTGCTGACTGAAAACGCTGAAGTCAAACTGGGTATGTGTCTGGTTTTTATGTGGCTCTAGATGGGCCTGCACTAAAAAAAAAAAAATACTGCAGTTGAGTCAGCACAGATCTGGAGCCAAGCAGAGCTTTGTCAGTGCCAGGGTTGTTTTGTCATGTTTCCCATTGTTGCACAGTTGTCTCACCAAGTTTTGAAAATCCTTGAATAAAATCCACTAAATAACTGCGACTCTGTGATCCTCATGTATTGAGAGATTGTGTTACAACATGCCTATTATTAAACACAAAAGAGCTCGTAGATTGTTCTTACTTCATTAATTAACAAACAAACTTGATTAGACAGCTTGAGACGCTGCGTCACTTTAAGTGAGCGATGCACTGCACAAGCAGGAAGGGGAAATCTGCTCAAATCACACCTCATATTTTATTTTTCTCTGAAAACTTTTCCTAGTTCACCTATCCTTGGTTTGGCTTTTAGGTTAAATTGTTTGTTTTGGGGGCTTTACTTGAGGTGGAGCTTATCTTTCACTGCATTACCACATTATGTTTCTTATGTATTAGAAGTCATGTTGCCTTAACTAAGTCCTGCTTACATGATATTTCAGTAGTTTTGAGGCTGTAGCCAGAAGAGCAAACCTTAGTTTTCTATTTTCATGTCAATAAAGTAGTTTGAATTTAATTTGATCAACAACAGAGGCTGTTTCACTCTCTCACAGAAATAAAATATCTGCCTAAAGTTCAGTTTCTTCAAAACTACGAACCTTTAACAGTTTTAATAACAGAAGTCTTCAATCATGTTTCTTTGCTGTTTGAATTTCCTGTGATTGGCAGGTTTTTGATTTCAGTCGTCCACTTCCTGTTGTGTCTTAAGGTCCAAGTCCTGTTAACAGGACTGATAAAAAAAAAACTCATTCTTGGCCATATGTTTACTCATGATTTATCATCATACTTTCATACTTTACCCCAGTCTGGCCTTAAATCAGTACACTCATTCTGTTTGTAATTGAAAAATCCTCAAATTGAACTTAATGAACCCTGAGCGAACACTTTTGTCCGTCCCTAACTCGTCACCATTCCTCTGTCACATTTTCTGCCTCTGAAAGTTAACGTTGCTGTTCTTAAGTCTTCCTGCAAAGCTCTGATTTGGTCAGACACTTTTCTTACCAGGGAAACTGCCATATATGTGCAACAAGTACAACAGACCTATCTGAAGTCCTTGAATTAAAGAGATGCCGTTTTCACAGTTTGGGAGTTTCAGCCTCCTGTTGAAGTTTCTGTGCTTCATTTTAGGCCTTTGTTTGAATGTTGGGCAGAATTTTCCCCTCATCGTTCTTATTGTATGACGAGACTGTTTAGCCTAACTATTTATAATCAAATGTATTTATTATGACGTCACGATAGCTGTCCTGTGAAGGGCAGTATAAACCACACGCCTCCACTTTGTCCACAGTCAGTTCTGAGTTCAAAGGAGGAGAGACCGAGGTTTGTGTCCGAGCGGCTCTCTGACCTTTACACTCGTCACAGACTGAGGACTCGTGCGTGCCGGTTTCACTGTGACGTGAGGTTGAGTCAACTTTTAATTAACATGGTGCCTTGCCAAGAGGCCGAATCTTTAATGTGGCTCAGGGGCGGAAACTTGAATGACCCCTCTGATGATGTTGGTCTGTTCAAACACAGAATCTGGACTCTTATAGATTTCACATGAAGTTTTTTTACTTTAAATTTTTACCGACATTAGTACAAAAACCATGACATTCAGGGTCGGCCTTTAGCCTCTCTGTCACTGTGTTTATGACCATTTTTTTGTTCTGATGATAATTAAATTCAACTTTTTCCCCCCCAGTGGACTTTGGTGTGAGCGCTCAGCTGGACCGGACGGTAGGACGAAGGAACACTTTCATCGGGACGCCATATTGGATGGCCCCAGAGGTCATCGCCTGTGATGAAAACCCAGATGCCACCTATGACTACAGGGTAAGAAACCAGAACAAAGGCGGGGAAAAAACCACTTGATTAACAGTTTCACATACATCCAGAGGGGCGGACTGTACAGACAGAAACCGTTTTGGTCAATTTCAAGTCAAGTCATTTCGAGTCTTCAAATCAAACAGTTAGTCAGGGTCCAGGGAAGTATTTGAAGTTGGCATGTGGGTGTGTTAACTATTAAAAAGTCTTATTTAAAGCCCCTAGTGTAGCTCTCTGTACATAATTAAATTGTAGTGAAGCCAAATAACAACAAACACTTCATTCACCACAGACACACAGATTAGGTTTCTGTTGCGCTGGCTTCTCCATGACTGAGACTTCTGCTGCAAGTGGAGAAAAAAAAGAGCTTTTGGTTTGTGATAGACAAATCCATCTGCAGATGTTTGTTAGATAAATGTCCAGAATAATCGGGATAGTATCTCTGGAATTCAACACTCCTGAATAATTTCCTCGTAGTTTCACAGTCTGGAATAAATGTCTGGAATAGTGCTTAATTTCAACGTCTTTGCAGGGATTTCAAAAGTTAGAAGAACACTTTGATCGTAGATATGACCGGCCTGCTCCACAGTAGGAATAGACATGTATGAACAAGAGAAACAGGAACCAAACTCATTGACCCTTTCTGCTCCTCTGTCCTGCAGAGTGACCTGTGGTCATGTGGAATCACGGCCATAGAGATGGCAGAGGGAGCGCCTCGTAAGTACACAACACTTTAACATCATGATGGTTTGGTTGGCAATTTGAAAACATGAAATAAATCAAATGTTCGTTTTGAGGAATGGGTGTTGTTTCAGCACTAAATGGGACAAGAGCAGCATTTTCTACAACTTCTGCAAACAGATAAAGAAATCATAAACTCCAGCAGAAATTAGAAAAAGTTCCTCAACATATCATCTGAGCCAAAGGTGCATGATAAATATCTGGCAAATTATTTTACTGCCTGATATTAAGTCAAGTGAAGTTAATGCAACTTGCAACGCATGTTCTGCAAGAGTTCAGAGATGACAGCCATGGTGTAACATATCCTCCATCTTTACTCATTGCACTTCTTATCTTTCAGGATGTAACAACTTCAGGTTGTGTCCTTTTTTAATTTCTGCATTTTTTTAATTTTACATGTTTTATTAATCCCTGAGGGAAACTCCGAATCACACACACACACAAACAGGACCTGTGGACATGCATTAGTGGAGAGATGTCAGAGTGGGGCTGCTACACAGGGGCACCCCTGAGCTGTTTACAGGTTCAGTGCCTTGCTCAAGGGCACCTCAGCAGTACTCGGGAAGTGCCCTGGCACCTCTCCAGCTATCAGTCCAACTTACATATTTTGCATCGCACCGGGACATGAACCAGCGACCCTCCCGTCCAAACCCAAGTCCCTACAGATTAAGCTACTGCCGCCCCAGAATGTTAACTCAACGATACTCATGGCTAATACCAACAAGACAACTGATAATTTGTCAGTTATCGGGTTATCAAACCCAACATGTTCATAGTTTAAGCTTCAGTCCACTGAGCTGTGATTTTCACTTTCTCTCTAACCTCTTGATTTAATAGTGACAGTTTGTGAACAAAGCTCTAAAATGTTTACATGTGATGTTACTCTCTCTCTCTCTCTCTTACCTGTGTTCTCTGTTTTGTCTCCTCCAGCTCTGTGTGACATGCATCCAATGAGAGCCCTCTTCCTTATTCCTAGAAACCCTCCTCCTCGACTCAAGTCCAAAAAATGGTGAGAAATCAAGTTTGAAATGTTTGACTCAATCTGTGAAGTCTAACAGGTATCTCTTAATAACCACACTGAACACGAATGTGATAGGTCGAAGAAGTTCTTCAGCTTCATCGAGGGCTGCCTGGTGAAGAACTACACCCAGCGTCCTCCTACCGAGCAGCTGCTCAAACACCCCTTCATCAGGGACCAGCCCAACGAGAGGCAGGTCCGCATCCAGCTCAAAGACCACATCGACCGGACCAAGAAGAAGAGAGGAGAGAAGGGTGAGTCCATGTTGATGATAAAACTCAAGCTCTTGGGTAGTTCCATCGTCGTCATATTCCAACATTTGTCAGTATGGGACAACAATGAACTCATGAATAACCTTGAAGAAAATATCAGGGTGACGTTTATTTCATATCGTTCTCAGAGGAAGAGAAGCAGCTAAAAACCTGTTTGATGTCACCTCAGAGGGAAAAAACATTTCCTGTAAATCTCGTCTCTTTCCATTCACTGACCCATTTTCTAATCTACCTGTTTTGTCTTCCATTTATCAACTGTGCTCGTTGATATAACATTGGTCCTTACTGTCCTCAGATGAGACTGAGTATGAGTACAGTGGCAGCGAAGAGGAGGAAGAAGAGGCCTCAGAGCAAGAAGGAGAGCCAAGGTAAGAACACAATGACACAGGTGATATAAAACAACTGTAGTTTAATTTGTGCTGGAAGCTTCAAACTCTGTAAATTCATTTTTTTTTAAAGATTTTATTTTGAGCTTCTGCCCTTATTTGTAGATAGTTAAGCAACAGAGTGACAGGAAATGTGGGGAGAGAGTAAGGGATGACATTCACTAAACTAAACAGCATCAGGACCAGGCCCGCTTCTACGAGAATTAACAATAGTTTGTTGTACAATAAGTAATCAAGGATTTCAAATGACAACAGCGACTCACATCGTGTTTACTACATCCAGGATCTGATGGTCATGACAGGTGCACATGTTCTGTCTGTTCACCAGGGACCACATGCGGGACCCATAACTTCTACGCTCTTTTTTATGGCTGTTGCCAGTCACTGTAGCTGCACCCCCTTAAATCTCGGATGCCCCCAAACTCATTTGTTCTAGAAGCGGGCCTGATCAGGATTAAGAATAACACCTCTAACCAGTGCAAAGAGGACCGTAGCCTCTGTACATGGGGCGCCGGCTGAACCAGCACCCATTTAGACAAGCTTCTGATTTAATTTTTAAAAAGAATCTGGAAAATTCAGCTAGGTTTTTTTTCTCTTTCACCATTTTGTCTATTTCTTTAAATTTGTACCTTTATTTAGAGAAAGGAGAGTGGACAGAGTTGGAAACCAGTATGAGAGAGAGAGAGAGAGAGAGAGGGGGGAATGACACGCTAAGAAAGAGACACAGTTCAGACTTGAACGTTGGCCGCCCCCTTTGAGGACTTTGGCTTTCATACATGGGGTTTGACCGAACCGCTAGGCCATCATCGCCCCACAATTTGTTTACATGACGTTTTGGCAAAGGCAAATAAAGAGAAAATGAGATTTCTGATGATATGCAACCATGAACTTCAATGTAGAAGAATGTTAGCAACACATTTAAATGCTACATGTATTCGCCCCATGAAGAAGTTCAAAGTTTTAATCTGCTCTTAGTGATGAATGATTGTTTGTGCTTGCCTTTATTAAACCCTCTCACTGTATCTTTTGTGCAGCTCCATAGTCAACGTGCCTGGCGAGTCGACCCTACGCCGTGACTTCATCCGCCTGCAGCAGGAGAACAAGGAGCGCTCCGAGGCGCTGCGTCGCCAGCAGCTCCTCCAGGAGCAGCAGCTCCGCGAGCAGGAGGAGTACAAGCGCCAACTGCTGGCTGAGAGGCAGAAACGTATCGAGCAGCAGAAGGAGCAGAGGAGGCGGCTGGAGGAGGTGAGCACACGTGAAGGGCCTGATGTCAGATATTGATCATTAATATACCGATTCAAATGAAAGGATATAAAATATCAATCAATCTTTATGGACTTTCTTCGCTTTTGGACAGACTAAACAAACAACATAAGCAGGAAATGAAGGCACTGGAAAATTATCATGCACATTTTTTTTAAAGTCAAAAACAAAACCCTGAAAATCTTTTAAGACAAAAGGCCTCCATTCCTTCAAACGGATTCCTTCACCCACATTGAAGACGATCTTTGTTCTGAATCGAAACAGTGGAAACCCTGCAGTCAGCCTCTGCTCCTGTAGTGACTTAAAGTATGTTTTGTGATTCACACTCTCTTTCCTCTGGTGGTATCAGACTGTTTTTGTGTAGTGTAGCCGTGGTGCTTTTGTGCATTAGTTTTCTGTCTACACTCTTATATGACGGAGGCAAATCAAATTCTGTTTTGGCTGGAGACAGCTTTGAAGACATCTCTTTTTAGAATCAGTCTCACAGTGAGTTTATAATCCCGACAGTCCACCAGCTTTCATATCAATGCTTTGTTTCTGATAATGTCAGAAGTGAGGGGGTTTTACTCGGGTTGGGCAATTAATCAATTTTCAATTTCAACTACAATTTAGCCTTCCCACGATCCTGAAAACAAGATAATGGAGATCAAACATTGACTGTGCTGCATGCTGTGTTGCTTTTGTTTTGTCCTTCGGTGTGTTTGTGGTTACATTTTGACCACAAGAGAACATCACTGCTACCTCAAAGACAACATTTGTCTAGGATTTACCCAGTTTGTCAAGTACATGTATATTATTTTGACGTGGTTATTGGAAAGTCATTTTCTGCATCATTTGAAAATAATAGACTTTGAAATCAATTTGAGGCAGCAGCATGTTTCCTCCTGAGGACACGTTTAAAAACCTGTTCTTGTAATTCCCTTTGTCTCTTTGAGCTCGGGTTCTTCGTCTGTTCGCGTTTGTCTGAGCCCGGCTGCACTGCTCCTCAGCTCTCTTAAAGAAAGAGGAGAATATATTCTGTGAGGGAAGTGGAGCAGCGGTAAACCAAGGAAAAGATTTTAATAAAGTTTGACAGAAGAGGACTGAAGTAAATTCTCTGTAAGGACAGGAAGAGACAGAGACCTAAAGACTATAAGAGGTGGTGTCACACGAAAAGTCCATTTGAAAATCAAAAAAAGACGTGAGCAGAGAGTTTCAGCAGGTTAGTTCACTCCACCTGAAAGTGCAGCGCTTCGTATTTCAGCTCGTGTTCTCCCACTGTGGCTGCAGCTCGGGGCTGTGTTTGTGATTCATGACGCGGCTTGTAGATGAATGACACAGCAGAAACAGCGGCTGAACTGAAGCCATGTGAAATAAATCCAGCTGCTCGTGTGCTCTCCTGTTCTGATTGATCACCTCCTGCTGTGGAAACCTGAAGGCTGATCTCTGAGTTGGTACAAACACGATGCGTCACGATTACTTCAGCCAAATACGCTGCCCCCCTTTTAGCCACACTGTGACGGACAGAAATCTGTTTAATATCTTCAACTGTCTGCTTAAAGAGCCAGGTCTCAGATAAGTGCCTGTCAGACTTAAGATATCACCACGATCCAATGATTTAAATCTTAAAGCAGTGCTTGAAACGTCAACATTTCATCTTGCTCACTTCACTTCAGCTCATCCACTGTTTGGATTTATATTCCCTCCAGGAGAAGAGGTAAACACATGTTGTTAGAGACTAGACTGGTGTCCTCTGTTCATTGAAATTACGTTTAAGAAAAGAACAAAGATCATTCAGTGTAATAAATCAAAAGTTTTAGAAAGACTTCAAATGAAGTCACGAGTAATGCATTGAAAATCCTTGACAGCTGGTGGATTTGCAGGACAGATCTCAGGTCCTTGAACAGATGGTTGGAGTTGAATGCATGCTATGAAAATAGAATTCAGTGCTCAGACTGAATTTATACATGCTGCTGCTAACCGTGCATCAGTTTGTAAGTCAATGGAAACAAGTCTCATATCTTTTACTGATATGATATTCATGCAAAAGAACTATTTGCATTTATGTTAAAGTGTGAAAAGCATGAATCACAGTGTAATATAGCAAAGTCAATGCACATTGAGAAGCTGAAAGCGGCAACGTTTTTGCAGTTTTCTCCGATGAGATACGTCCCTGATGAATCACTTTACAGACATTCCTGATGATTAGCTCTGTGGTTTTTAGACCGATCGTTTCAACTTTACTGATGAGCCGTCAATTCTATAGGAAGAAAATGTGTCCTCTTTAAAAATGATCTCGTCATGCTTAGTGTTTTATTTTTAGTGTCCCTTTAACCTGTAGTGAACATGAACAGTTACCTCAGATACTGTCTCCAGGATCTGATTAAAGATGTTTTATTAATGAACCTTTAGCATCTCATTGAATCGTCCACACCGGGGCGTGTTCTCCCTGTTATTTGTTTTGCTCCTTGAGATGAGCTCTTCTCTTTGCTGATAATTCATTTGGATGAATGCAATCATCATCATTGTCGCTCTCTGTCTCTTTTGAACACATTCAAAAACATATAAACTTCTATAAATGCACTTAGTAGTCGGCTCGTTGGTTAGTCCACAGAGAGAGTATCACCGACTCTAAAGTGGGTCGCTTCTGATTTGGCTGCGAGACTTTCTTTGCGTGCTCTGTCTTGTTTGTGCTAACTCTGCTCTGCTGCAAAACTGAAGACGAATATTAGGTTAATGATGTAACATGTAGCTCACAGCAACAACAAATCAAACTTCTGTTCAGGTCACACCGTTCAGGAGCTCTTGTTGCTCAACACAAAACTCAAACTCCCGCTGCTTTAACTTTCACACTGAATAAAAATAAGCAAAGAGGCCTGTGTCAAACATGACGAGACAAAAAATCAGATCTAGGACACTCTGTCAGCTGGGACATGAACAGGTTTATCTTCCTGTTCCCCCCCCCCCCCCCCCCCCCCAAAGCAACAACGACGTGAGCGTGAGATGAGGAGGCAGCAGGAGCGCGAGCAGCGCCGGCGTGAGCAAGAGGAGAAGAGGCGTGTCGAGGAGTTGGAGCGACGCCGCAAAGAGGAGGAGGAACGCAGGAGGGCCGAAGAGGAGAAGAGGAGGGCCGATCGTGAACAGGTACAACGAGACAGAACACACAGAGGACAAACAGTGGGGAAATGTCATGCTGTCAGTGGGATCTGTGATGTTTCAGCGGTCAAATACCGTACTTACGAGAAAATAAAATAAAAAAGACAAACATTTTGATCAGCTTGGTCCCTGATGGATCGCATAAAGTAATTGAATGTTTTAAGTAATTTTGGACGTCCAAAATTTCCTTTTGGGTTTTTTTTTTGTCACTTTGCTGGTATTGGAAATATTGGATAAAAAAACATATTTGATTTGGGAATCTTCTACTTATGTCTTCTTCAACAGTTGCCACGAAGTTTTGAGAGTAAGGTTTTACACGACATTGCATGATGGTACATGCATGATGACATTGCAGGTTTTACATGACATTGGCTTATTTACACGAGCGTGTTTAGGAATCATTTTATTTATATATAGAATATTGCACTGATTTCTTTTTTCAAATCTGGAATTTGAAAAAAATCTACACATTTCGTAGACCCTCGTCATAATTTTGATGCTTCATGTGGTGGATTTTTTTTCTTCCAAAAGGAATTAATAAGGTCTGTGTTTGACCAACAGGAGTACATCCGTCGTCAGTTGGAGGAGGAGCAGAGGCACCTTGAGATCCTGCAGCAGCAGCTGCTCCATGAACAGGCCATGCTGCTGGTGAGTGTTGGTCTGCACCGTCTGAAGCATCAGACTCGCATTTAAAAAGGAATCCTCCTGTTTTTAACCTGCTCCCGATTGTTTCATATTGTAGATCGAATTGACTAAAAGGTGCATAAAGGTTTCAGTAAATTACTTCAGCCAAATTAGAAAGTCAAGGCAGAGGTAGACAAACAAGTCCCAAGTACCTGTAAGTCCTTTAGAGCCTGAAATATCCTAAATAAGGCCAATGTTTACATTCTTCTTTAACTTTAAACCATGTAGGCGGTTTGATTCTCTGAGTTTTGGCCCATATTTCCCTCCGTCTCTTGTTCCTTCTGGTTCTTAAAATAGATCCTTCTCCATGTATTTAAATCTACGATATTTATTTAAATGTTATTTCCATCAGTTTGTGTGTCCCCAGCTGTTTCTTTACTGTTTCCACAGCTCCCGGGTCGTTACATTTCATAATGCAGGATCTCATTATTCTTCTGTTACGCAAACGTTCCTCAATCCGTTTTTCTTCCGATCTAATCCAGAATCAAGTTTTTGGGGCTGACGTATGACTTTTGTGGAGCTCAGTGGACACATTAACAGTTGAGGTTGAATCATAATAATTATTCTCGTGTTCTTACTGGGGAAGTGGGGATGTTTACAGTCCCTTAGTAAGGGCGATGTCGTCACCAGGAAACTAGTCATTCAGTGGGAAGAGAGGGTTTCCCCTGTTTGTATTCCAGATGTTATGCAGGTCAGGAGCTGAGCTATCTTTACGGGTTTGTATGACTTTTTATTTTTATTTTAAAAGAGTTCAAGTCCTCTGGGATTCACAGAGGATACTCAGATAATAAAAGGATATGACCAGTCGTATTCCCACTTCCAGGCTTCACACCACCGTTGGCTGCAGTCACAGGTTTATAAACGTGTTTCCTTTACATCACGATTGGCTTTCACACTCGGAAACTGTAAGAGAAGGTTTAAAGGTTTTCTTTGGCCGGATTAATAAACATTATATAACTCAGTTTACAGTTTGGGCAATTTAAGAAGCAGCGTCTGGCAGTGTTCACCATCACAAGCATCAAAACTCGTAAAAATCATTCCTCAGTAGTTTAAATACTTTTGGCTAAAACTGACGGCTCTAACCGAACTGCAACTGGACACACTGGATATTAACTCCATAAGTTTGTTGTTGTTTTATTCATTCAGTTTAGTTTGATTAAGATACATACTGTAGAAAATATATGATCTACTCAGAGTAGGCATGTTTTTAGATTTGTATTTTGTGTTTGGATTTAACTTCTTTATTTTTTTAAGAAACAGCTTAAAACAATTTGAAATGTTGGACGTGTAAACGATGAAGAAACCCTTTGTTCTCTTCGCCTCCTAAATACTTACATACAAATGGTCCCTCAGCAGTAGTTTAGGCCGGTGCTACTACTATCAAGTTTGCTCATAAATTCCTCTCATGAAGATCAGATGTACTTGGAAGTCTCAGGGGGGCTTTGGTTTGGATTTTCTGGATCTCAGAGGGACTTCAAGTTGCTGAGTAGTCATCCGAATGGAGCTATTATTCATAAAGTAACAGCTGAATGTTGTTGATGTTGTTAAATCGGTACGACTTGCCCGGCGCCTCCCTCTGAGGTTTTATGGTTAAACGTGACCCTTCATGCACTCAGGAGTATAAATGGCGGGAGCTCGAGGAGCAGCGTCAAGCCCAGAAGCTTCAGCAGCAGCTGCAGCAGGAGCAGGCCTACCTGTTGTCACTGCAGCAGAACCAGAACCTGGACAGTAACAAAACGGCTCAGCAACAGAGCACCAAGCCCTCACAGAGCCTGGAGCAGGACAGGATAAAACCTCTGCAGAACCCTGACCCTGAGCCAACAAAACCACTGCAGAGCGCTGACTCTGACAAGACGAGATCTGGTCAGAGTCACAGTCTGGAGAAAACTGCGGAACCCAAGCTTCCTGCTGCAGACCTCCAAGGTCCCACCCCCAACTCTGAGCCAATCAGAGAGGTGAACCCCTGCAGCTCTTTGCGATCACACTGATCGCTGTAGAATGCTTCTCTTGCTTGTGTGTACTCACTCACACTGCTTTGGGGGTGTTTAATATGTTCATGGTGATGGCTAGCTGCTGGTGTGGGATGCTCTGTAGAAACTGCTAATGACTATAATCAATTAATACTTCTTTCTAATCTTTTGAGTCTAATAATTAAACGGGTCCATGTTGCAAATACACTCTAGTGACCAAGAGCAGAAAGCCATCTTGTTCCCATCACAGTCTTGAAGTTGTTAGTCTACGACAAAGAAGCTAAATGTGTGAACAGGAACGTTTTCTATCTTCTTACACAGCTTTAGCAACAAATACGTTTTCCTATGTGTATGTCCACTTCAGTTCAAATAGCACTGGTGTGAACTGATGACACATTTTTAAATGCTGCTGTCACCGTCACTCACTTAAGTAACAAGTCAGTGGTTGAGCACTTACATTTTCAGTTCTGAGCTCGCTCCCTTATATGAGGATTCTTCAGCTCCTTTAATTTACCTCACTGTTTCCTTCACAGCTATATTAATGAAGGCACTGTAATAATTAGCCACCTCATTAGTGCTCAGTGTGAATCCCTGTCTCTCTATACTACAACCTGCTGTTACCCTTAAACACCTGGTGAGGGAGGAAAAGAGAAAAAACACCTTCTCTCAAGCTACATGGGTTTGGACTTGGCTTCATGGAGGGCTGCAGACACTTTAAAAAAGCGAGTGTTTCTTTTCTTTTTTCATATACAGTATATATATATATTCTTGGGGTTTTTCCCTTTATTGGAGAGGACAGCTGTAGAGAAACAGGAAATGTTTGGAGGAGAGGGCGGGGGATGACATGCAGCAAAGGGCCGAGGTCAGATTCAAAATAAGGCCGCTACTACGAGGACTGTAGCCTCCGTACATGGGGCACGCAACGCAACAGCTAGGCTATCTCCTTCCCAAAAAAAGCTAGTGTTTGAGCTGCAGTCACTTGGTTAGACACATTAAATGGATTATTCTGATCTATTATTTCCTCCGTCTAGTTTTGAGTTTACATATTGTAACCCTTTGGGTCTGGCCTCTCGGTTCACAGTGTTCTGGAGAGCGTGCACAACCACACGTGTCTGGGGTTTCCACAATGCTAATCGATTATTACAAACTACACATCAACCTTACAAAGCCCGATTGTACGGCTACTGTTTTATCTGTATGAACAAAAAAAAGCGTCCACACAAACCCTCGCGTCACTGTTGAGTTGAGATGCAAAAGGAAAGTAGGAGGTCAGTTACAGGCGGAGGCTATAGCAGAGGCGCTGCTCAAGCTAACTTCAAGGATAAAAACAAGGTGCTCCCCTAGTAACTTAGCAACACATTAAGTCTTAAAGGTACATTCCACAATTTCAACTGTTACAATATCTTTTCTTTTCATTTTAATCTCCAGTGCCTCTTCTGAGATCTATGAAAGCAGCAAAACAGCTAAAAACAATCCGCAGCTTTAAGTATTTATGTGTCATCACTTTGAAACTACCTTTTAAAAAAACCTTTTAAGGGACAGGAACCAAGTGTTGCTGTTCAAATGTTCTTGTTTTTAGATGTATTTTTGGGGCTTTTTATTCCTTTATTTTAGAGACAGGACAGTGGATGAATGTAGATATCAGTGAGAGCGAGAGAGTGGGGAATGCCATGCGTTAAAGGAGCCACAGGCCGGATTCGAACGTTGGCTGCCTGCTTTGAGGACAACAGCCTCTTTACATGGGGTGTACAAACTAACCACTAGGCCACAGGAGCCCCTTAAAATGGTGTACAAGGACTTAAAAAGTCCTTTTTTAGAAGATCTAAATACATGCTGAGAACATTTTACTTCTCCTCAAGAGCAGTCATCTACAAATTCAAATTGGATTATCTCTTCTTCCGGTCGTTTCTTTAATTAACTTTGACTTTAAAGACTTAGAAGACTCTTTCACACTCAGACAAAGCCTCTGTTTTTAAAGTGAATCAGAGTCCTGGACCCTCTGTGTGCGTCCTAACCTCTCTGTTTCAGTGTCATTGTTTTTCCCTCTACATGAAAAATGCATGACTCTCTTCGTTGGTCCTGATGCCGTCGTCCTACTAGCAGCGATGTGAGAATCTAATGACAACAATAACACTGCTGCCCTTCAGGAAGCGCTTTGTTGTTCCTGCTGGTGAGCCTGTATCAGCAGACGACTTTCTCTCACAGCTCGTCCAAAAGGTCTTTGCTCTGCGGGGAGAAACTAACAAACCGTAGTGCCCTAATGGTGTCTGTCCCCTTTCTCCTGTTTGTCTCCTCTATCACATTCACCTGTAGTCTCAATCCAATGCTAATGTTTGTCCTTCATTCGTCTCTCCTCTCAAGGCTGATGAGCGATACCGGAAGAACATCCAGGGTTCTCCTCAGGCCGCTCAGACCAAACCACAGCAGCCTCCAGTTCCACCGCGCTCCGAGTCTTCTTACCCCAACGGAAACCCGGCATCTGAGGCGCCCGCCATGCACCGGCCAGTGGAACCACAGGTAACAATTACATCTTTAAACTCCTCTCCCTGCTGTTGAATTCTTCCTCCTCCTTTACTTTCATAACTTCTGTACACAGGCAGCATTTTGAGTTGTTGTTGAGACGCGTGTTTGTCACTTGTCTCAGTCTCCTGGGGCTTTTTTCTCTTGCAGGATTCAGCTGTGTTGTCACTAAATGGTTCGACTGAGGGACTTAAACTGACTTTAAGTGATTTTTCATGTTTTTAACTTGTAAAAAACAACAAAACAATGTCCTCTCTTGAACTCTTGATCTGTTTGCCCACAACAAAGAGAATAGATTGTGTAACGGGGTGGAAAGGATGACTCAGAAAGCCCTCAAACCAAACAGTAAACATACACTGAGTCAAATGAAATGCTAGCTTGTATATCAAATGAAGCTTTTTCATTCTTCCAATTGTCAAAAGAGTTTTTCTCTCTTTTCTTAACCGTCCTTTTCTGTTCTACTGGAGCTGCAATGACTCTTGTTGTGTTTTCATTATGTGACTACAGACTTAATTGTTGAGGTCAAAGATTGACTCGGATCTTGTCAGTTCAGTCTGGGTCATTTTTGCCGATTTATTTGAAAAAAATGTAAACACATCTGATTATAAAGCTGCACCATCAAACGATGATCCAAATGTGCTTCAAGGCTCTGACACACCAAGGAGATCGTCGGTCCAGTGGTGAGCGATCAGCGCCCTAGTTTTTAGTGTCGCTACCCGCCTTTTTTTGGCAGATTCGACATGTTGAATCGGCGTCAGTCAGCGTTGGTGCGGTCTTCGAGAGGAATCAATCTGATTGGCTTTTCGGAGGTTTCATTTAACTCTCGCTCTCGACACGGGTTCGGGAAAGCCCCTTGAGCCTGCCGCTGTAGTATCCATCCACCATCAAGTGCAACTTTTTGGCCAAGACAAAGGCGTTGTGAGGCGTTGTGAGGCGTAGTTAGGCGACGCCACAGTCGGCCTTTATCGTTCTCTGCCGTCTGCTTGGTGTGTCAGGGCCTTTACTGTCTCTGCACCCTGGGCCCTAACACAGTTGCTAAAATCACAGCAGGTGTCCCAAGTGAGTTGAAACTCCAACTGATGGATGTTTTCAAGTTTTCAGTTAAGATACAACTACCGATAATTGATGAATACAATATATGTTTAATCAGTAAATTATTCTGGATCATTTCTCTTGACGACTCAAACAATGATAGTAAAGCTCACTTAAACCTTCAGTTTGACTGACCATGCATCATACAATTTGGCAATCAACTTTAATAGGAAAAAAGTCAGCAAACATGCACATCAGTTATTCAGGTGCTGAGTCGTAAAAAAACCAAACTCTAGATATGATGCACAAACACTATCAACACTGTGGCTCAGTCAGCTACTTCATGCATTAAAGATCACGACATTTTGAGCCCGACCACACTCTTCATCAGGCGCTGTATAAAAAACGAAATGAACCTAAATAACCATGAAGCATTTATTGTATGTGGTTGTAAACCTGCCAAAGTGTATTTGAGAGGAAGCTGTCAGCCTTTCAGAGTGTGGACGCTCATTTCTTACCTGAACTGTCTCTGCTCACTGACACAGGATTTATTCTGCTGTCAGTCACTTTGGTGTGAAGTGTATTGAAAACTTGAATGTCATCAAAATGTCTGTTTATTCTGAACCACATTTACCTCAGTGTTGCATCTATCAGTCTCGACTCTGGATGCTGCCTGTGTCAAACCTTTCATAACTTCTTATGATCATAATCTCTCGTTAGGGTTCTCTGTGTTTCAGGTGGTTGCAGGATACTTAAGTGATTTCTCTCGTGCTCTTTGCTGTGTAATGCTTACATGTTTTTGTTTAAGATATGTGAGATGTGTTCGGTAGGATTGAGTCTTAAGCTGAACTCTTTCAGGTTGTTTCATCTGGATGATAGAGACGACAAACCCTGTAATCTTTTCAGCTTCGGGATCGTCATCTTTCTTTTTAATATCGATCATTTAAATAAGTGGTATGAGTTCTGTTTAGTCTGAATGAAATGATTACAGCCTCGATTATATAACCTTCTCCCATGATTGACTCTTTGATTGACAGGTTGTCCTCCCACTACACTGAATGTATAACTATTTCAGTCTCTCTTTATTTGTATGAACACAATCATTGAGCGGTATGTTCTAGCTTTGTGTGTCTTCACTTCACATACTGTTCCTCCTTATTGTTCACTGGTGATAAAATGCATCCATCATTCATAGGCACTCAGTTTGTCAGCGAGGGCGACTGTGATTCAGGGTTAGTCATTATCCCAGCGAAGAATTCAAACCACTAAGCATAAATAATCACAGTTCATTGAAGTCACTCTGTTTTGAATATGCCACGCAGATTAATTATACAAAGACGATGCTGTAACTCCGTGCTATGTGGCTGATGATGTTTTTCACTGCTGCGATCTTAGTCGCTTGTCATAACGTTAAAAAAGGATTGATCATTTTCCTCTCCTTAGCTGCAGACTACATCAGTCTTAGTGTTTTGATTTAACAATGTCACACATACAGAGTTCATCATTTACTGACTCTAACTCAGAGGGGTCGTTGGGAGGTGTTGAAAGTGGAGGTTAAAGTTTCCAGCATGTTAAAATAGGGACGCAGAGTATTGGTATTCTTCTGATATTTTCCAAGTTATTTTAGCTGATTGCAGACATGGATACTGTTTGTTTTTAATTGATGTTCATGTTTGAGGGGAAGGAAACAAAGAATAGACGAGGACTTTGGTGTCCAGTATCAGTTTCACAAGCTTTCTTGTTTAAAAGCAGTTTTGCATGCCGGGCTCTGATCATGGCTCGTTAATATTGTTTATCTTCATGTTTGTTAACGGTGGTGGAGCTGAAAGCTCCTGAGACTCAAACTGTCTTCCTGTAATATCAAAGACATGGTTATAAATCATTACGCCATGAGCACTGTGGAAATAAAACTTTTGCAGAGTAAAGCTTTTCCATTTTGTCTTTTCTAATTCATATAAAAAAACATATCAAAGTTTTAAAGACAACTGGAGGAAATCTCTCTTCACAATGTTTTGATGAGACTACATTTTTCTAACTTCAGTATTGTAAAGTCAAAAACAGGAGACTTGATGTCTCAGGATCATCTCAGCTTCATCTCTCAGATCACCGCTCTGCTTTACACTTTTGTTTCTGTCTTTTTTTTTTTCTTCTTCCTGTGCAACTCTTCAAAATTCAAAAGTACAGCATGATACCTTTTGTTGGCCAGGCTGCACCTTTTCATTTATTCAAATATTTGACTTAACTCCTCCTGGCCTCTTTTTTAACCCAAAAGAAGGTGCAGCCTCAGTGACAACAAGTATATTGTACATGTGTTTGTACTTTATTTTGTGAGTGTTGTTGTTTCTCCCATTGCATAAAAAAAAGGAAAAAAGGGTTCTTTAAGGGCTTTGCTGGAGTTTGGAGCCATCTCAAATATGTGCAACTGAGGCCAGAAAGCTTCTTCAGGATTTCCCCCACAGCTAAAAACTACAGCAGCTGATTTCAATAAATCTCTTCATGAGCTCGAGCCAAACGAATAATATAGATCAGATCTGTTGATATTGACTTGATCCAACTTGTATCTTGTATTCATCTAAGAACGTTTTAAATTCTCCCAATTTATCCCATTGTTATATCAGTCGATCCTTACTAATCAAAAAGCTCACAGGACCAAAATAGAAAATCACTGTTAGAGTTTAAAAAAAGATGACTCTGCTTAGAACCCCTCTTTCGTCTTCTAGACGCGCGTCTCGTTAAGTGAGATGGCAGTTTAGCGAGTCGGACTTGTGTCAGGATAAGCCCTCTGAGTCACTTTTACATAAAAGTCACATCTGCAGCCTCACTTAGTTGGACATGTAACATCTCTACCTTTCATCACTCTCCACACGGCTCAACTTTGAATTAAACGCAGTCAGATTAACCTAAAGGGACACCAGCACAAGGTTAAATACACCGATGGAGACTAAACACATGGCTCCCTGATTCTCAGCTGCTTGGTAAATCTAGCACTTAATTATAATCTCCACATTTTCATCCATGCCAGCTGCAAAGATGATATTAATAAAAAGTACAGCACCGCTCATAGAAATTAAGCATGTCACCTAACAGGAATTAAAAAAGAGAACCAACGTGATGTCTCGTCATTCTCTGCTTTCCCTGGTGGATTATCATATATATATATATAGTATATATACATATCTTATATACATATAATATAAAAATGGTTCCTAAAGTGATACTGGAGGCGGCAAGCAGTTAATTCATTGAGAAAATAAAAGAAGAAAAAACGTTTCAAAACCCTGAGAAGACAGAAAATATTCTTCTTATTTAAAATCATTGATTAACATCTCACTGCTGGAACCTTTTCTTTTATTATCTTGTATCAGTGAACTTCAGGATACATAGAATCATAAAGAAAAATAAATATAATGCATGTGTTCAAGTTTTTGACAAAGCTGATCACCTCTGTACAATAAAGGCTACAGAGGGGTTCCTCAAGGCACACTTCTAGGCCCCTTTAAGGCTCCAATCCAACAAACCCGTAAAGACACCCTGAAGCCCTTTTCTTTGTCATGGTGAACTGCATGCAGACTGACCCCTCCTCCCCTCATGTTTTTGTTGTTTTATAAGGTCCGTTCCCATCTGGCTGCTCTAAAAAGCAACATGGCCTCATCAA
Source organism: Tautogolabrus adspersus (assembly GCA_020745685.1). NCBI lineage: Eukaryota > Metazoa > Chordata > Actinopteri > Labriformes > Labridae > Tautogolabrus > Tautogolabrus adspersus. Next base: position 4,824,283 of record CM036548.1, on the reverse strand, counting down.
ACTCTTCTCCTACCGCCCCGCCCCTTGTGTCGCGGTCACACTCCTTCACCGAGCCGCTCGCCCCTAGCTTTGAAAACCTTCACCTCCGCAACAGCCAGGAAACCCATCAACACCATCACCTTCCATCTTCATCACCATCCTCCTCATCATCAACGCCTGCACGCACTGACCCACAACCCCACCCCCAGACTAGACTCTCACCCCATGAACCAGCCCCTTCAGAGGATGTCCCGCCCAGGGTAAGGACAGCAAGAAAACCAGAAGTGTAGACTGGCAGCCTTAGTTTCTGTTATTGTAGCGATTTCACCATCCTGACCTGTTTAATAATTACTTAAACTGCTTCCCACTCTCTGCCTGGTTCCTAATGCTATCACTAATTCTTTTTCTATTGGATTTTCTTTTTTTGTCACGCAGACAACAAGAGCCACGTTAGCTTAGCATACATTTTAAAATGAAATATTTTTAAGACTCAGACTCTTCCTCAGGTTTCATGAGAAAATCAGATATTTTTCTCAACCTCTTCCACCTGATGCACATAATATCACGAGAAAGAGGAAGTTATCGCCCCGCCGTGTGATTACATCAATGCGTAGGCCGCTTACTGTTATCATTAACCACAAGGATCTGTCTGTGACCTCTTTATCAACCATCACTTGGTACTGTGATGATGCTTGTATTGCTTTTTCTTCCCTTAGTCTTTTACTGTACAACCACAAAAGGACATACTGCTGAAGTGGAGAAAAACTAAGCAAACAGAGAGAGACTGCTGCATTTAGAAAACAGCTTCTCCACCTGAATGAATAACACGCTGGACGCTAAGTTTAGAACAGACAGGAAACTATATGTTACCACCCCCAAAAGTTTAAATTTACTCCACTCAGCCAAAGTTAGATGCCCACCAGAAAAACAAACCCGATGTTATAAACAGAGCTGCTGCCAAGCTGAACCGCGAACCTGTCCAGACTTAAATGTATAGTACATACAGATGTGATACAACAGCATCATTATGATCTTAATATAGAGGAGAAGCATGTTGGGCCCTTCTTAAATGTCAGTCCATGACCTTTTCTTTTTTTTTCCCTTTAAACTTAAAAAAAAGCTAAATAATGGCTGCTTATGTCATTCTAAATTGTATTGGCTGCTTTAACTGGAGGTCAGTGTTGCAATGCTTATTGTGTCGGTCTTTCATTGCTACTAAATATTCTGCTTTGGCTTTACTAAATTGACATGGGACTTAGAAAATGTGGGATAGTTTTGTTTTACAGTGATGTTTCGGGGTGTGGAGGGGAGGGAGGATGAGGGGTTTTGCTAGCGGAGGACGACCTGTCCTGGAGATGTTTCGAGGTGCATGAGTAGAGTTGAAAAAGTGTGTATTTTAGGAAAGTACATCTTGGTCTGCAAGCAGGTGATTACATTTTGATGGGTCCTTGTTAGATTTCAGACTAAATTAGACCTCTAAATCTCACACATGTATTAGATTTCAGCTTTTATGATTAGTGTAAGATATCGACAGACTGTTGTTTCTTATTTTAAACATATTTGATGACCATGCTTGCTGTAGTACTTGAGGTTAAGATTTGACTGTTTCGACAAGTCTATCATATCACTCTGTTGTACCACAGTCCAGTGAACACAACCTACATGCAGATGTTCAGGCTGATACCAGAGTTTATGTGACGCTTCTGCAAACCTCTCCTGAAGGATAAATGAAATGTTTTTGTATTTTATGGTGCACTCTCTTGGCCACCAAAGTGTTTACGTGTGAGCCCGTCATTGTCTTTATTATAAAAGGTTCCTGTCAGGACCACATCAAGGTCCCCGGTGTTGTCTAGACGAGACTCACCTCATCACCATGGCAACGCCTCGCAGAGCAGCCATGCTGTGCACCGTAACACTGCCAGGTAACCAAAACAAAAAAACAACCAATGGTATGTGTGAGTTAGTATGGTGTAGTATGAATGATGGATGTGTGGATAAAATGGAAATCTATAGGATTCTTAAATAAGGAAATTTAGGAATTATTAAACTATTCCATAACACCTGCATATCAGTTATCTGTAATATAAAAACTACAAGAGATGAATTACTAAAGGGTAAAAATATCTAAAGTTTAGTGATGGTGTATAAAATGTTTTAGCATATTGATATTTCTTATTAACACATCTTCATGCAAAATATTGATCACACAGTTAACATAAAACACAGAAGTCGACTTGGCCTAGACTAGTTCCCTGTGGGACTCTGCCGGTTTAATCTTGAGAGGAGAATATATGAGTGCAGCCACTGAATGTTTACGCAGAACATTTTATTGAAGTTAAAACCGTCTGGGACTCATAATAAAAATGAAGTAAAAAGTCCACAATGTCAACCTGTGAAAGAAAGTCATCCCCAGCCTTCAGGAGACAAAGTCTGAGTGCTGTGAAGCAGTGCGACACCAGGCTGCTGTTTTGAACCGGCTAATTAAAAAGACATAAAATAAGAAAGACTTTTCAAAGACTCTGGAAAAACACATTCACCTTGTTAGGGGATGGATCTCACACACACACACACGCACACGCGCGCACACACACACACACACACACACACACTGCACTCGGCGTCTGTGCTGCTCCAGTCTTTGTCTACAGAGTTGTGTGGGAGGATTTATGTAATAGTGCTAGCTGTCTAACCTCGTGATGCTTATTTACTTGTGTGACAGTTTGTCTGCGTGTGTGCGTCTGTGTGTGTGCACAAATGTTTATTATCAAACCACAAGTTTCCTCATGAGATTCTTTAGTTGTGTTTTATCTCCTTGCTGCTCACCCTGTAGGCTTATATATCAAACCCTGTGTTCTTACTTTACCATCTATGACTGATTATATCTGGAATCTTCCCCGGGGACTTCACATGTAATCGAATGACCATTACAGCGCAATAACTAAGAAGGTTGTTTTCATGTTAAACCATATTCTCTGTTATCAGTCTGCATTATAAGTTTCATACTTAAGTCCTTACATTTAGAGGAGCATTGGAGAGTGCAATGTGTGTTTGTCTTCATGTAAAGGCAGAGTAGCATTTTGAAGGGTTTATATTTGATCTAAAACTGATAAGGTTGGAAATGTGCACACCTGTGTTTGTGATTTATACGTTAAGAGAAATGAAAAAACGATGTATTTAAATATCACTCATATAAAAGTAATCTTGAAGGAAGCAGCGCTTCGATTCAAATGTTTTCCTTTTTTTCTCACAGACAAATCATTTCTACTTTTTCCCTTTTTGCTCCTCGACAAGATAATTAATGCAAATACTTTGCTTAGAGTGAAAAAACTCAGCCCAAATCACATCAAACGGTACAGTAGTGCAACTGCATCAACACTGCTGTAACCCAACCAGGTAGAAGATGTGTTCCCATCAATGGTTTCTTCTCTGACTTGTCTGACTCTCGTCTTTGTTGGCTGTACAGCGCTGCAGAGCCTCGGCTGCTGTGGGAGCGAGTGGAGAAACTGGTTCCCAGACAGAACAGCGGCAGTGGAGGCTCCAGTTCCTCCAGCAGCTCCAGTAACTCCAGCTCTCAGCCCGGTTCTCACTGCGGCTCTGGAGAGAGGTTCAGGGCCCGCTGTGAGTCCAAACACACAAATTGGCACTTAAAAAAACCCAGGAGGCTGACAATATAACTGAAACAACACTTTAGCATACAGTTTTGCTGAAGTAATCAAAAGGGAGCTACACCAAATACTGATCTTTTTTACCTCCACCTCCTTCAGCATCCTCCAAATCAGAGGGCTCACCCCTCAAACGGCCAGAGAATGCTGGGAAAAAACCAGAGGAGAGGAGGGACTTGGTCAGGCCGAACAAACCAGCGGTGAGACTCGGAGCAGACTAGCCAGAACTTTAGCTGGATAGTGAGAGTAGATCCACACCTAGAACTGCTGGACTGTATGATGCTTTGGTTGTGGCCTGATGGGAGACTGTTCTCCCTGATTTGAGTGTGACTGATTATGAAGTAGCTCATTAGGAATGTGTCATTTGACCTGCTAACCCTCCTTTCGAGTGATGTAATAACTTATGAAATAGCTGTGTCATGTTGGGACTGAACTCACTGGCTGCACTTATCGCTTCCTTTCTCTCCACTGGTCTTTCTGCCTGGGCGGTGTCCATCTTGACTCATGCCTTCTTTAACCGTAATGAAGTATTTACTTTTTCTTCTTTACTGTTTTTCATCTTCACAGCTCTTCTGATTGTCTCATTATTAAAATTAACCCACTAACCTTACCTACAGTAGCTTGAAGAGCATCAGCTGTGCTGTACGACAGCTAACCCTCCTCTTCTTCCTATCGTCATCTATCGGCTTTGCTGCTCTCACGCTGGCTTCTCATTGGCTGGTTTTTCCTCTTTAACCTTTCTTTATCTCTCCAGCAGCTTTTTGTTTCCTGCTTCACGCCTCTCGTATGAAATACCCAGATTAATAAAGGACAAAATTCAACAGATGGAGAGAAATAAAAAACTGTCTATCGCACTATAAAATAATATTTGACCCATTTTGAATTTCACCTCCTCCCCTTTAGGACCTCACGGCTCTGGCTAAGGAGCTGCGTGCAGTGGATGACGTTCGTCCCCCAAATAAGGTGACGGATTATTCATCCTCCAGTGACGATTCAGACACCACTGATGACGATGATGATGAAGAGGTGGACCAGGAGGGAGGGGAAGAGTCAACCTCTGGTCCAGAAGATTCCAGAGCCGTGTATGTATACAACGCTAACCTCAATGCATGTTTTCATTGATACTCAACAGAATGCATCGGTTAAAAGTCAGTATTTCAGCCCAAGTCGATTGTGCTTTTGTTTCATAGCTGTTCTTTTTCCTGCAGTTCTTCCAGGTTGAGTAACGGAGAGACAGAGTCGGTGAAAACGATGATTGTTCATGATGAAGGCGAGAGCGATGCAGGCTCGACGCCCTGCAAAGACAGCACGCTGATCGTCAGACAGGTACTGGCTGAGAAGGAAACAAACAGAAGTCATGACTACATATTTTCAGTTTTGTCTGTTGTGCATTTTGTTCATTCATACCCCAGATGTTTTTTTTCCATTGTGTTGTGATGTTATGCTGCATGTTCTCTTCTCTCATTCTTTGTTGCTGTTTGGAGCCGCTTGGTCAAAACAAAGTGAAGATCGGTGAAGTTTCATAGCTACAGATTATGCAGACATAAACATTTTTTATCCATTTTAGGATTTCCCCCCCAAATTGAGTACTGTCTAATCCTACTCTACTCTTATTGGTTAGTACTACGTTGCTTCACCTCTTAGTCATGGTGCCTAAAATTAACCTCACGGCCACTTTTTCAAAAAGTTCAAAAAGATCATGATTAGGTCCGCATAAAGAAAGAAGTCATCAACAGTTTGTTTCACACATGACATCAACAATGGTCTTCTGGGCAGATCCTGTATCACCACACATTGGTTCCAACCAATCACGGCACAGTTGGGGGAAATTAGCCAGTGCTCTTTTGGTGGGGAAAAAAGTGATGAACGAAGGGCATTTCTACTTTTCTCCAATACTAATAAAAGAACAGGAAGTCTTAAAACGTATCTTTCTAAATCACTAACCAGAGTTTTCTTCACACCTGTAGCATATCCACTGTAGGTTGCCCTTTGCTCTAGCTAACACCTTCCCACCCCCTGAACTCATCAGGAACGCATCTAGACCCAAAGTCGTGTACCCCTCTTTCTACTTCCAGAGTGCAGGTGACAACAGAAAGCGCCCGAGCCCAGGTCCGGGCCAAACCCAGACCTCTGGTCTGATCACGGGCTTTGCCCCGAGTCCTGGGTCAATGCCAGGCCCGGGCCTCATCCACCAAACCCCAAGCCCCCACCATCATCATCACCATCACCACCATCACCCCACACAACACTCGGACAGGAACGGCTTTGCAGGCCGCATCCACCACCTCCCAGACCTGATCCAGCAGAGCCACCATTCCACCCCATCCTCCTCTGCATCCAACTCCCCTTCCTCCTCAAGCCTTGCCAGCCCCACCATGTCTCCCCAGAGTCCCCTGGAAAAGCTCGGCATCCTCTTGGAGGTATGTCCCCAAGACCCAACACTGAACCTGCTAATGGATTCTACTGTTCATATGATCTGAAACATGATAAGAAAAGAAAAGTCATCGCAGCCTTCAATAGGTTGTTTGTGAGAAGAAGGCGTGGCCTCTTAGTTTAAAATATGTGAAGCCAACATGCAAGCGCCTTTAACCTGCAGTACTTCATACGGCCAAAAGAGGGCGACTCCTCTGGTTGCAAAAACAGATTACATGCAAGAAAATGGTTTTACATTTCATTGGATTTATTACCTGAAAACTATTTCCTTAGTGAAAAACATGTCGCTAGTGTCAAGTCCTCGCCAGAACATCCTGATGCTCATTTTTTAAATCCTGTTCAGAGTGAAGCTTTGGGCGAGGTTTCCTCTGATTGACAGCCAGAAAACTTAACCTGACAAACCAATAGAAGGTGTCAAAGAAGTGTCTTCCACTTGTTGCATTATTCACTTACATTATGGGATCATGTTAACTTTTGTTTTTGGAGGAGGGCTGAATTTTAGGAATCATTTTTTAATTTGAAATAAAGTTTGGAGGGAAAAGTAAAGCTTTCTTCCGATTAACACCCTGCTGTCTTTTTATTGTTTACATTTAATTTACTGTTGTTGCAACAACTAAATTATAGAATTAACGTAATAGGAAGGATTTCCAGCTGTCCCATCCTGCCTCCGTTAGTTTTATATTTGTGATCTGTTCGGACTGATTCAGACTCGGCGTCCTCTGAGGCTCATTGACTTTGTTCAAGCTTTCCCTCAAACATCTAAATCTCATTTTACTCCTTCATGTCGCCTATTTTCAGCAAACGAGTCATATTTTCACCTTCCCAAGTTTATAAATCATAGCAAACAGGGCAGTTAGCAGCACAACGGCAAGTATACTTCCCATGGAAATACTATTTTTAGCTGCATCTTTGGTTTCCCTTTTGTTCTTTTTGTCGACACAACTCCTTGTGTTTTATCCTACAACTTTGTTTTTGCAGTTCTGTTTATGATTTGACCCTCTGACTGAATGCTCTTTGTACGTGGATGTACCACATTTATAAACACCTCAGTTTGCCTGCTTTGTCTCTTTTACATTCGTCTTGATCTGTTTGCATCTTTTCTGTGAATGTTTTTGTTTTATTTCTCAAGAATATCACATTTGAATTCATGATATTCTGTTTCCACTGATTCTCATTCTCTCTCACTGTAGAGCCAATCTAGTAACAACATGCAGAAACACAAGTCTTCTTCCTCCTTCACTCCGTTTATCGACCCACGCCTCCTCCAAGTCTCTCCATCCACCGGCAGCGCCCTCAACAATGTTGGTAAGTCCCGCCCCCTGCTGGCTGGCTCCATCAGGTTTACAAACACTGTTTTAAGTACAAGGTTGTGGATTTTGATAAAAGGCCTCCAAAGGTCTTTTTATCAAAAGGTACAGAATCACAACAAGTTTACTTCAGGAGCTTGGAAAGAAAACAATCCAACCTACTCTCCATTTGCACATCAAGAGTAGGACCTTTACCTACAATACTGTTTTATTTATCACACAAGATAGAGATGGTTTGAATTTTCATTAATTTTGTCGGAGTAATAGTCTGACCACAGATCCTGTTCCCTGCTGCAAACTCAAGTCTCAGTCATCTGAAGCCTGAAGTCGTTCTTTGGGGATGAAGCGTTGAACCAAAATGAAATTCTGGCTCCTCTTAAAGCAACAGCGTCAAAATCCTGATTGTGAAAAGTTTTACAGAATAGTATTTTTTTTTTTCAAAGCTGTTTTGTTAGCGTGGCCTGACAGATGCATTTTGTTTTTGGATAGAAGCAAAGACTCTTCCTGTTCCCTCTTTTTTTTCTGAGATGTTCTGGCCTTAAAGCCGGTGAGCCTTTACCTGATGCAGCTCATGATCAGCCATCGATCCTAAAACTGTACCGGATCATTGAGCTCGCATTGAACCACAAAATTGGATTAGTTTAGATTAGAGAGTCGAGATAGATATTTAAGAGAGGAACATACAGGCAGAGGTGATATTACACAGCAGAGGCTTTCTAATTCTATAAAACGCTTTCAATGTATTCCGATTAATAAACAAATCAAAAATATTTTTTAATCTTCTTCTCTGTTGCTCTGAGATAAGTGGCCTACAATCACAGTTACAGTCAGGAGAAGATGCTGTCAGGGATTTCTCTCAAAGTTTCTTTCACTAACTCTTTTTAGATTAAAGTTCAGAATCGTTTCCTGATATAAACGTTAGATGATGCTCGTTAGCATAAACTGAGAATAAATCAACAACTTTCAGTCCTGCACTCTTCATTAACAGAAGAAAGAAAAAAGAGATGTTTACCCTTCTAACCTCTGACCATGTGACTGACCCCCACCCTGCCCGCTAACTTCTACATCCTACACTGTCCTACCTAAGCCCTTCCCTTTGACATTTTAGGCTACGCCAACGACGCCCGGCTGGCGGAGGCGCTGAGGGCCGACCCGTCTCGAAAAGGCTCTGTGGTCAACGTGAACCCGGTGAACACTCGCCCTCAGAGCGACACGCCAGAGATCCGCAAATACAAGAAGAGGTTCAACTCTGAGATCCTGTGTGCTGCACTGTGGGGTGAGAAAAACGACATGTTTATGGTTTTCATTTGTTGTTAAGATAATTTTTTCTATTCAATGACCCAATAGGTTTGGTGAATTATCACTAATATTAACAAGCGTAACTTTAATTCTGTATATACAGCATATGCTAGGCTGGTATGTTCCCACCCTCTCTCTCTCCCCAGGTTTCTGACTCTGTCCACTGTCTTATCTCTAAAATGAAGACCCAAAAAAACATCTTAACTGCGGCAATGTACAGACATGCATACAATAGTAGTTCGAGTAATCATGTCAGATAAATCATCAGTTTTTAATAGGAGCAGAAATTAACTACTTCACCACCAGGTGTCAGCAGTGCTCCTGTAATGCTGCTTGCCTTCTAGTCTGCCTTATCTGCACTCTTTATTTCCAGCTTTGGTTGGTGTTGTTGGCTTGTGTTCTCATATGTGTGTGTGTGTGTGTGTGTGTGTGTGTGTGTGTGTGTGTGTGTGTGTGTGTGTGTGTGTGTGTGTGTGTGTTTGTGTGTGTAGGAGTGAACCTGCTGGTGGGAACAGAGAGCGGTCTGATGCTGTTGGACCGCAGCGGTCAGGGGAAAGTTTACCCTCTGATCAGCCGACGACGCTTTCAGCAGATGGATGTCCTGGAGGGGCTCAACGTCCTGGTCACTATATCAGGTATTGAATGAATGAATGAATATTTTATATTTGTGTCCGGTCATTTACGAGAGCCATCCCACATGGAGTTATTCAGACATATTAGCTGAGAATTAATCAGATGTTCCAGCATGTCATTTAGCCAACATCCCAGCAGCGCCATCAACATTAACCATCCCCCAAATATAACACTCCAAGAGGTAAGACACGACCAATACCAACACAATATCAACACTGCCCCCCCCCACACACACACACACAGTTCATCTTAGTTCATCTCTTACAATCAGTTTACATTTGCTCCAGATCAATAAACACATCACATAATAGAGTCCGAGACATGTATCTGTTGTAAGTACATTTTCTTCTCCTTTCCCACGATTTAAAGAAGTATTATTAACATAGACACACACACACACACACACACACACACACACACACATTGAAATAGTGTACCGTGAGGCAACGTAGAGATTAAAGATCAGTTTCACTTCTTGTTTACGCTGCTTATTTAGTTCATAGTGCACTGTCACACTCAAGCTTTTATGTGTGTGTGTGTGTGTATGTGTGTGTGTGTGTGTGTGTGTGTGTGTTTGTTTTGTCTGGTCAACTTCCCTTCTATGCTCGTGCACACGCTCACTTACACCTACAAACACACAATATATCCTGCTACATGCTACCTTTTCTCAGACCAGTCCATTGTTGCATAAATATTTTCAAACACTCAAGTCTCAAGACTTCTCAGATTGAAAGCACATCAATGTTCTTACTTCTCCTATTTCTTAAGTTCTCTCTCTCTCTCACACACTCATATAGAGACACACACAAACACACAGACCATGCAGACATAAGTGTCACAACAGATATTATGAACTAATCGGATGTTGAGTAAATCTCAGCTCGTCGAGGCCCCGTCACGCATGTGTGTATAGATTAAGTAACGCTGACACATTCTTGAGCTTTCCATGATGGAAAGAAACGCCGCAGAACTTCACACGTCGATTTCCTTCCGTGAAACTCGTTTGCGTGGTTCGCATTTTAAATGTGCATCATGGAAAGTTTTAACACCTCACTGTTTGAAAGACCGACATAACATCTGTGAAGCTACTCCCTTCACACCTGGACGTCTCATATTTTGTAATCCATTTGCTAGGAGTCAATCCAAACAAAAAGCACGCACACTAAACATGTGGCTGTCGTTGTTTGCGTACCTAAGTTTCCTAATAGTGCATCAATTTAGCGGTGAAGAGCAGGAGGGTTGCCTTGGTGCTTTTTTTAAAATGCTAATTAAAACAATACACATCAAATAACTTCATTTTGAAAGTTGTAAACTCGCAAGAGAAATGTGCAGTTTGTTGGAAGATTTTGAGCTTATCTATACGGACACGACGAGCATCTAATGAATGACGTGTGGGAACAAACCTCAGACATTTGTTTTGAACGATTATACTTCTTTTTAAAGTTGAATCTGTATTTTATATCAAATATCAAAACACCTATCATCCACAAACAGTTAAATATGTAATCCTTTATGTTATTATTTCCTACCGTTCCTCTAGTAAGTCAAGACTGCATATATATTTCATGTTTTTGCATACAGCCACACTTCCCTTTCCCAGGTTGACCCACACTGTGAGTGGCAACAAGCACACACACACACACACACACACACACACACACACACACACACACACACACACACACACACACACACACGCGCGCGCACACACACACACACACGCACACACACACACAAGATCAGCAACTTCTCAAAATTTCGCAAAAAAGAAAAAGAAAAAAAAAACCAGACAAGCAGGACAGAGTTGGGAAATGTTAACCACTGGGTCCTCTTAGATATACTGTATAATGTCTGTCAGGAAGTGCTGGACTATTAATTGCTGCTTTTGGCTAAAATGATATCTTAGCAAGTACACTTGTAAAACAGCATTCATGTGAGGCCATGCATATTTTAATTTAAGTGTCTGTATAAACTATGAATATGCATGTCCAATCCTCAAAAGGGTTAGGGTGTTAGGTGAAAGTCTGCAGTGTCAGAGGACAACAATAAGGAGAGAATAGTGTTTATATTTGTATTCTTCAAGAAATTAATTATTGAAGCATGTTCTCTCATATCTTAGGTGCAGAAAAATAGATTTGACCAGTTCTTGATCACTAACAGGTAAGAAGAACAAGCTCCGTGTGTACTACCTGTCCTGGCTGAGGAACAAGATCCTGCACAACGACCCTGAAGTGGAGAAGAAACAGGGCTGGACCACCGTAGGAGACCTGGAGGGCGCCGTCCACTACAAAGTTGGTGAGTGACATATTTACAACCTGTTTCCAATAATGGGCATAAAAACTGCAATCGGCTAACAGGTACATTTGATGAATACCTGAGGATTGTTCATGTGATTGCAACCCTCTGACTGAAACACGGTCTCAGTGACGTGACCTAATGGTTTCTGAAGAAGCGTTATGAAGCCCAACAATGGCGTGGACATGTTGGAAATACTGAGTCTCGCTAACTTCAGGTCAATCTATACAGACAAAGAGGCGGAGCTGAGGCTGCATTAAGCCTCCGTTATAGATGCGTTATAAAAATTCACCCCCCCCATCCAGTTTTTACGAAAGCAGAAACAAGGTATGGAGATAAAAACTGTGTTTTATACCAGTCTGTAAACATGTTTGTTTCTGCTGTTAGATAGAGACCTACAGTAATTGGGATTTCTTGGCTTTTGGAGCCAGTGTGGACTCAAGAGAACACGCAGAACAGCTTTGTGCACTTGAGCTTCAATGTTTCAACACTAAAGGTTACAAAATGCTTGGAACCTTTATTGCAGGTCATCTCACCTGAATTTCTCCACTGCTGTTACCAATGGAATGATATGTGATTGAAACTTGAAGCCTTGATAAGATTAAGAGTCCTTAACAGCTGGCATCTAAACTTCTATCCAGTAGTAGGGTGGGATCTATGAGGAAAGGTCTCAATATCACATCTTTCATTCCTTATTCCTGGTTGATTTTGTTTTAAAAACGTCAGCTTTTTAGCTCAAATGTGTCAGCTATTCATCTGAATTTTGCAACAAGTGGATGTTTCCAACAGGAAAAAGAAAACGCGATGACTCTTATTTTGCAAACGTTGCAAACCGTTAAAGACGCAGGTCATACGTGTGTGCACGTGATGTACTTGTTAAATGATGGAAGGAAAGCCCTTGATTAAATAATATATCTCTAAGGAAATCAGAGTGGATAAATACTCTGTGCTGTCTAAAAATCAGAATGTCCTCTGTGATGGCAGTGCCACCCAGCAGACACCAGCACTTCCTGTTGGAAACCCCTCTCCACTGAATACAGCTGTCGGTCATGAAATACATTTCCTGTCGAAGTTTTAGTCATGTTTGACCATTGATTTCTGCTCAGATGAAACTTTTTGGAATCACAGCTGGCAAAGAGTGAACCAACACTTGGAAAGTACAGGACAGCGGCGGATTGAATCGGTGTGTGTGAAATGCTCTGCACAAAACGTTTCTGTGACGGTCTCCTCTTCAGATAGAGCGAAGATGTTTTATGTGCACATTTGAAATATTAAACCAAGTTACATTAAGAACCTCTAAGTGGATACAAGTCGAACTTCCTTTTTACATTTTGTGGCAACAATCTGAACTAATGTTGGATTCTGAAATCAAAAATGCAAACAAGACCCGCACACCAAGAAGCTCTTGTTTGAAGGATTTAGTGACAAGGGACGTTTCGAGCCAACATGCTCTTCATCAGAATGCATGATGTAAAGGAGCTTCTAGGTGTGCAGATCTTCTTTGCTTTTCTTCACCTGTATATGTTTTTGGATCCAGCACCCACTGAAGGATGTGCGAGTGTTTTTTGATTTTTCAAAAATAAGAAAATCAACACAAGGTCGATTTCTTAACAAAAACTGGGAGTGGGAAGACTACTTACTGAAACTATGCATGATATAACTACATCTAAATAAATGACTTTCAGTTGATGGTACTGCCTTTATAAAGTGAGAATATGTTACAGAGTACGATGAGCTTTATTGGCATCACTTCAGACCAAGAGAGAAAACTACCATGTGCTCATTCAGGTGAAATGCAAACAGGTGCAGGACAAGAACTGTTGAGCTCCTATTGGGTGATTTTATTTAACCAGGGTAACATTTTGATCGACAAGATCTTCCCAAGGCCCTCAGACCAAGAAATCTTTTGTCCAACATCCACTTGAACTTGACGTGATTTGGTTTGAAAAGCAAACAGCTGCTAGAAACACTGACAAACATTTTGTGTGCAGCTGATTCTGGCTTCCCAACTCGATGCCGTTTCCTTCCTTATGTTTTTTTTCCTTTTTACTCCTCAGTGAAATACGAGAGGATCAAGTTCTTAGTTCTGGCTCTGAAGAATTCGGTAGAGGTCTACGCCTGGGCCCCCAAACCCTACCACAAATTCATGGCCTTTAAGGTGAGTCAGCGGAGCTAGCTTAGCTTGCTAGCTAGCTGTGTCCTTTGCTGTTTTAATGTGTATAATTATCCAAACTGCATGTTGATGCAAAGGTTTAAAAGAGGTTAAAGATTTAATAAAACACAAGTACTATGTGTTTTTGTTTTTTTTCTTTTTACTTACGATTCAGAGACGTGTTTGTGCAGCTTACTATCAGGATAGATAATCTCTGCCCTGGTAAAAATATTTACTCATCAACTTGACTCAACTTTATTAAAATAGCACTTAATACACAACACTGTTGATCCAAAGTGCTGAACAGTGTAGAGGAAAAACAAAGCATGAAAAGGTAACAGACAAAAGAAATCAGACACATAAAAACGTCGGCATTATGATCTTTAACTGCAACATGCAGCAGTAACAGCAATAACTACTGTAGTTGACATGTTGACACCATAATTACAGCAACAATATAATTTATGTTTGAGGCTCTGCTGGCTGAACGAACAAGAGATGAAATGTTCTTCTGCCTGTGTGTTTCAGTCTTTTGGTGACCTGGTGCACAAGCCCCTGCTGGTCGACCTGACTGTGGAGGAAGGTCAGAGGTTGAAGGTCATCTACGGTTCATGTTCAGGTTTCCACGCTGTGGATGTCGACTCTGGGGCTGTCTACGACATCTACCTGCCTACACACGTAAGAAAACACGTGCTGGTGTTCAGCTGATAGAGAAATGTGACCTCTCACTTTTCTGTTGAAACTGATCATCTCCTGTTGGTGCTATCTAGATGATGAATACGTTTGATAACAGGACTGATTGTGTTTCGCGTCCTGTAGATCCAAAATAACATCCAGTCTCACGCCATCATCATCCTTCCCAACACCGACGGCATCGAGCTGCTGGTGTGCTACGAGGATGAGGGTGTTTACGTCAACACCTATGGACGAATAACCAAGGACGTGGTGCTGCAGTGGGGGGAGATGCCGACCTCAGTGGGTGAGTCGCAGAGACAGAAGCTGCAAAAATACACACCTTACACTTTTCCTTCACACAATCAGAATCAGTTTTCACAAACCCTCACATTTCTTTGAAGTCATGTCTGCCTGCAACACGCACTCAACATCTAGGTTTTCAGCCGTAAAGGTAAACCAATGGAGCGCTTCAGAAAAAATAACAAATTTAAACTTAGAAAGACACAAATAATCGTTTATTTTGTGCAGGATAACTTTGCTATTCTTTCTTCCTGATATATTTGGCACCCTTCGAATTCTCTCATGTTCTCTTGGAGGTTCAGGTTTGGAAACACTGAGCCAGAGACAAAACAAAATAAAAGCTAAAGTAATTATCAGATACTAGAATCAACATATTCACCTTATTTCTATTAAGGGAGATTTGTTGCTGTAGTCTCACTTCTTCAGTATGTAGTTGGCTAATTGTTGGTTAACGTACATGTATTAGATTCTTCATGTTGCTATAGTGATCATTGATTAGTAATTATCTAACAGATTCTAACATAAGCACATAGTTATTGTATTTCAGCTACACAAGCCACTCGTGTTGATTATTTGTCCTGTAGCTGCAGTGTAAACTCTTACAGACAACCACACACACGTTTAAGGAGCTTTGAAGCACTAGGTGGTGTGTGTTCAGTGTCACCATCATCATTCAATTAGGTTTTTTTTATTTGACTTCATACGTTTCTTTAATTTTTATATGTTAGTGCATCAGCTGACTGAAAAACGTCTCTTTGCAGCCTATATCCGGTCTAACCAGATCATGGGTTGGGGAGAGAAGGCCATAGAGATCCGCTCGGTGGAGACCGGCCATCTGGACGGCGTCTTTATGCACAAGAGAGCCCAGAGACTCAAGTTCCTCTGTGAAAGAAATGACAAGGTGAGACAGCCATGTAAATGGTCAACACACCTCTTGATCTGGTATTAACTGCCTCTTACTGTACATGTAACCACTTTGAGGCGGAAAGTTTACAACTGTTAAGCCTTGTTTGCAATGTGGCGCACACAGCTAGAATGGAGAGGCAGATTGATCCACCCCTGATCCACCATCAGAGGTAGTAACAGAGGTGTAATGGGGTCAGACGGTGGCTATGTGTAACATTGGAGCCAGCAGAGTGATACAACTATGTGTGTGCATGGCAGAGCGTTTGTATATGTGAAGCTCTTGCTGTGTGTTTACAAGCTAGGCCTCTTGAGCATCCGCAACTCATGTAACACAATATAGAATGTAACATCAGTATAACACCGTTGAGGTGCAATAATACTAAGTGAGTAAGTAAATTATTTAGTAATTCCAAATTAAATATCTTCTAGCCTGCTACTAGCTTGCTAGTTTTAAAGAAACACACATGGGGCAATGTAACAAATGTTTTAAAACAAAGTTTAAACCTTCCACTGCACAAGTTTTGTTTTCCTCCTAAATCTACTGTGAGACATTCCTGCAGGGCATCAGAACACAGTGGAGCCTGTTTTAACCTTTTTAAAATAATGAGGTCATGTATATCTGAGCTCATGCTTCTTCATGCTGCTCTTGTTTAACATAAAAGATGGCCGTCTGCACCTTCAATTGTGTTTTTTTTTAAGCGTATCAAACATCCAGAACGCGTAGACACACACAGATTTCCAGACAGATCATCAAACGTATCAAAACTATCAGAAAAACTCCCCGAGGTCTGACACAGTCACTTTCTGTTTGCTCAGTGACTGCTTACTCGGCTCTGCCAGCAGTGGAAGTATCTTCAAACTGCTCGAGGTCCCCTTCTCTGCACTGTGCAGTTTGAACCAACATGTGAAACTTGTCCTCTCTGGGGTCCTTTAGCTGGGCTCGTATGGGAAAAAATGTGAGCTTTGGCATTAAGGAAGGAGTTCTCTTCTTAGAAATATTTGTAAAGATGCCCCCTCTGAGTCCTTTGTTGTGTAATCTAATGATTACGTTTGAGACATTTCCAGTCAATATCAATTTTCTAACGGGGTTTTATGGGGGTATTTAGGAAAAAGCCTATCGATCATGCTGCAAATATTCTGTCAAATATTTAGAAAATAAGTAACTTTTTTTATTTTTAGAACACCAGCTGTCAGAACAAAATTTCTACTGGGGCCCAATTTATCAGAAATGTTCAGATCCATTTTTGGTAATTGGGAGCCATTTAATCTTTAGTTTGTTTTTAAACATTTAGAAAGGTTTCCAAAATCAGATTTTTTTTTGTGGTAATGTTGAAAAGTTAAAGAATCAGGATGATCTATCCTCAGTGTTGCTTAAAAAAAAAAGAGACTGCCCACAAGTGAAATGGATTTGGTTAATTCATGATAGCAAAAGATTGGATTTCCAATCTGGATCACCCTGATCAATCTGACATCAACATCTTCGTCCAATTGATTCCCTCCTGTTATCAGGGTCTGTGTTAAGAAAGCTTCATAGTAGTATTATGGAGATGAATGACTAGTAGCTGGTGTTTACATCCCTCTAAATGGTGTTTTCCGTGAGTGTCTGATTGTACTTGGTCATTAAGTCTCCTTCTGTGTGTCTCCTCTTCAGGTGTTCTTCGCCTCCGTGCGATCTGGAGGCTCCAGCCAGGTCTACTTCATGACTCTGGGCCGAAGCAACCTGCTCAGCTGGTAGAGGTCCACACCTTGTCCTCTTCCTCCTCCTTCTCCTCATCCTCCTCATTGTCCTCCACCCTCGCTAACACTGGATCTCAGAACCCACCGTCGATGTCTTGTCAGCACTCGGACAACCAAAAGATAATTTAAAAAAACAACGACTTACCAGCCCTTTGAAGCAGTCGACAACAATGACTGCACCTTTACTCTGGAGCTGCAGCCTCAGCACACGACTGAGCTCTGACGCCGTCTGCAACACAGCGACCAACCAGCTATGACGCGCAGTAGTGGCCTACTGAAAAGCCTGAAGTGACACGAGTACAAAATGAAATCAGTGATTAATTATTGTATGAAAGAAAGAAATGAAATGTGAATTTAAGACAGAAAAAGGGGGCAAACTACTTTGTTCCTGTTTGTCACGGTGCTGATCAGATCGTGATGGGAAACATTTTGTACTGCTGCATCTTCTCTCTGCTACTTGGCTGGTCAGTAAGCTTGAGGATTAGTACTGCTACCACAATATTACTACTTCTACTACTGCTTCTACCTTCTGCAGGTCTGCCTAATGTAAGAAAGTTACCCCATGTTCCCACCCTCTGCCCTTTCTAACGAGAGTTTCGTGGGGCTGGTGGGCTGGGAGTCTGTTGTATTAATGCTACAGTAGTGTGTGTAAATGTACTTCTGTTTGGTCCAATTACTGCTGACATGCTGGTTTGAGGTCGGAGCTGTCAGCCGGGGATGAAATGTAAAAAAAAAACCTGGAGCAAGTGAGCGGTAACAGTTACAGGCAGGTTGAAAGGGGGCTAATGTTTGAGGTTGTACTGTAAGTCTGATTGATGGGACTCGACAGGAGGGCGTGTGTGTCGTTGAAGTATTGTGTTGTTCGGACAGGTGCTTTAAAAAAAAAGGGGGGGGGACGATTGAGCGAGAAAGACACGTTGAAGCAGAAGGCTTTCAGAATAGTATTTTTTGAATTATTGCTCTTATTATATTATGATTATTCCTTGAACATAAGTGTAACTATGTGGAGTAAACATGTCTTTTACCTTGTTTTTTAAGATTTACGCACATCCACCCTCAGTTTGCTTGCTTTTACTCTGAACCCACAGGAGTGCGAGGTGTTCGTCTAAAGAGGAGCTGACGTGGGTGCAGTCCGTAAAGTAAAATAAAGGTGTCTATGTACAATAAAATGTCATTTTATCTTCCAGGTAGTGTCAGTGGTCATGTTTTTCCCCTCATCCATAAAAAAAACATGACGACCTAAACTCAAGAAACTTGAACTGCTGTGAATAGTCCAGATATTAAATAAAAAAATATGTTAATGGAGTAATAAAATAGAAAAGAAAGTTGAGTATGTGTGCGAGTGCAGACGGAGAGTTCAGTGTCATCGACATATTGGAGTTGCGGGGCAGAGAGGTAAACGTATTGTCAGCAGGTTAGTTGAAGCAGAGGAGTTTTTCTGGAAGGTTTCGGTTTTTCTATCTTCCTTTTCATTATTTCAACTTGCTTCATTTTTCCTTTGTACCATTTTGTATGAATGCAATGCACTCAGTGTCAAGAATGTAGAAAGACTTATTACTGTGTGGTGGTCCAAGGCATGAGATGATGTTTTTTGCTTTGTTTCGTGTCACAAGTGATCAATCCTAGATGTTCAATTTATAGTTAAGACAATTTAAAAGCTGCAGCAGCGGAGCCTCTACGTCAGGTGTAGATATTTTCTGAGGGGGGGAGGGAGACATTCAGTATTTGTTTTGCAGCCTTTTTCACAGCTGTGAGGACATGAGTGGGTCAGAGCTGAAGGGGGTTTTATTGGCAGCCAGGCACTCTTTCACCCATGAAATGAGGATGTAAACCTTATCAATTCAACACCCAGACTCTGAATTTTTTGTGTTACTGTGATAAAGTGTCACAAAACAGGCAACACGAAACTGAATCTATACTCACTCAGCCGTGTGGGGAGAAACTGGAGATGGAAACCCACATTTTCTGGAAGGAGTATTCCTGATTGTGTTCCCTACTTCCTGCTCTGGCTGTTATTTGTGAAAGACTGTTTACCAAACTGCAGCATCAGAAATCTATCGAGCTGGACTTTCCTCCGTTTTTTTTTCTCCAAAATGTTGACAGGACAGTAGGCACAAAAGAGAGTCCAGTTTGTGCTCTGTCCAAACATGTCTTCATCGGGTAACAAACATGTTTACCTTGGATGTGTTTTCCCCCTTGACGACAACAGTTACACACGTGAGCAGTGTGTTAACATGTGATAAGGTTACTGCCGGTGACTCAGTAACAAACTTTAACCTCTCCTCCTACAGACAAGCCGTTTGGACCCCAATGCCGTGTCGTCTGAGGTCTGTGTGTGCAGTAGTACCCAGTGTGTGTCTCTTATTGCATCAAGGCCTCGATGAGTGGCTGTGTGGACTTCATGAAAAATGTGTGGTTATTATTGATATGCTTAATGGGCTAAAAAAGGACGAGATATCTGATGAGAAAAAGCAGCCGCTTGTCTGCTCACATTGGAAAAAGTGCCAAGAGGGCCGCATATAAAAGTGTAAACCTAATGTTATGAAAACCACTACTAGGAAATCCTTTAAAAAAATCACTTGAAGCATTGTGTATTTTTAAGTTTTCTAGCTAGTCGAGAAGCTTAACAATAGTTTCTGTTGTTTCTGTAAGTCTATGTACACGTAAATATGCGACTGCGGTGGTTTAATATTATTATGCTCACCTTAGGTGGAGAAAATGTTTACAGAGACAATGTTTTGTTACACTAATGTGCATCACAGTATTTATGTTTAATGCATATGCGTCTTTAATTCTTTGTTTTTGCTTTTGAGCCCGGTTTTCATTGGATATTTTCATTTTTCTGTCATCTCCCCGTTACCCATAAATAACCTACTTACAAAACAATAAAGAACACACGTGCTGTTCATTTCAGGTATTCACATCGTGCTGCTTCGACGTGGAAACATTGCAGTAACGTTACCTGCGGGCTTGGATGTGAGGCAACGTGTTTTTCCTCTGCTGTTTCTGCCATGCTACTCTAACTTATGTCCTCTCTGTGTATGACAGGAAGTCATGTATTTCCTGAAGGTTTCTTTTCTTTGAATAAACTTTAAAAGGAATTTTAAAGAAGAATGTGTCATTTGTTCCCTAAACACGCATGCAAACATGTAGAAAAGAGACACGTTGTGCCACATGTTGGGTAACTGAAACACTAACACGTCAAGTTGCACATTTGAGCCTATTTCAACAGGTTCTTATGAATAACCGTGACTTTCAGTACTTCAGAATAGTTTGTTCATGTGTAAACCCACAATCTGTTACACTGCTTAAATTATATCACGTCATCTGAAGAGCCATTCAAAATGCATTAATGTTGAATTAGCCACGGACACAAAGAGCAGTATTAGTATGTGTCTAAGACTGCTGAAAAGAGAAGTAATGCATCGTGTGATATTCTAAGGATGTCTTATGTAAGACAGCCTTCAATAGTACCTTTAACTTTTTACAAAGCACAGTACACAGTGTTGTGAGCACAACACACCAGTCAGTCAAATGTGTTAGTGTTCATTACTGTTTGTTCATCATAATTGCATGAAGACCTTTACCCACTTTAAATTAATAGAATGCACTCATTCACACAAATGAGCAATATGTAACTCTGACACGTAGTGTTTAAAATAGGTACTGCAGTCCAAATTCAAAACTCCTCCATCGAGTCGATGTGCACGCAGGTCGCCATGTAACGGACACTGAAGCTTCAGTGTTTATCCAGCTCTGCATCGGTCTGTAAACCTTTCTGTGTTCTAACCTCTCTCCATTTTTCAAAAGCATCTCCAGTACTGATCCTAGTGTTTCCACGTTTCTGCTCGTGGAGCTTATTAGAAACATGCAGAGGCTTTTTAGAGTCTGGTAGAATCAGTTGTTTTAATTTGACCAAAAATAATCCTTCAGCATCAGGGTATTCTAAGAAGAAGTCATTTCTTAATGGATTTATTTTTGTTAATTAAAATAAAGAAAAGGATTGTAATGCACATTTAAACTCACTATACACTTGACCTACATTGACAAAAGGAATCAATGCTGCCATCCATTCTAGATTTATTTCCATCTCACTTCTCGATGAAGGTGAGTTCATTTATTTGAGGTTTGATAACATTACTTTTTGGTTTTTTAGTCTGGACTTTTCTTACTTCGATGCTAGAAACTACTCTTGCTGAGCTCGAATTCGGTGATGAAATAATGGCATTTATTTTCTGTGAGGTTTCGTGTGGGAGCTGCTCTCTTTAGGACACATTCTGCACCTCGTGCTCTTTAGATCTCATCTTTAAGAAATAACAGTTGCTTCACCTGAATGCTTCATTTGAATCTTTGCTCCTTGGTTTGATTATGCCATTAAAAAAAGACGAGTTTTCAGTCTTTAAGTCACTCCGATGGCCTTACAGTGAAATAAACTTACATGTTGAGTTTCTGGCAGGTGAGCAATAAAGCCGGTCCGTGGAACTGTTCACGTATCTGTCCGTTGAGTATCAGGATATCACAGATAATGAGGCAGTTTGGAGAATTCCCGAAAAATGCAACACCTCCTGCTTTCTCAATGACCAACCTAACAGTTCAATAAACACTATGTTCTTTGTCAGTCACCTTTTGACCTACATCTATAAAGTAATGAGGACATTATTTTGATGACTGTCTTTTAGGCCTGTTTTTCCTGCTTATTGATTCAATGGGACTTGGTGATAAAAATAATAAACATGATTTTAATCTTATGATAAAAATCTGTTTTGCAACATCAGGTGAAACGCAGAAGCTCAGACAAAAGCATGATGTTGTCTACTTTGACATATTGTGATAATACAATGTCATCATCCTCAACAAACTGGGAGGAAGTAGGAAGCTTTATTAACCAGATCATTATCTTATAATATGAATAAATCTAATCAAAGTGCAAGGGTTCATCGGCAAAGAAGCTGCTGCTTGTTTTTACTTCTTTCTCTATGATGACCAACATTAAGGAAATAGTTACAGAGGTCTGCTTTAGGTCTGTTCTGAACTCATAATCAGAGTGCAGGAGAAGGAATGAGGAACTAAAGCATTTGATAAAACACATGACGGACAGACAAGCCTCACATCCTGGAGTTTATGATATCATTAAACCAGATCTTCTGATTATCACAATTTCCTTATGGCCAGTTTCAGAAAACGTTTGACATATTTAGGCGTATAAATATGTGATGGGATTTTTATTGAGGTGATGACCTTTCTCCAACAAAATCTCATCACTTCATTATTGATTCCAAGTTGATGTTTGGGCCAAATGTTAAGCTATTCCCTCCACACATTCTTGAGATATCATGTTCACAAATATGGGAAGGACATTGGTGCAGAAGCTAAACCAACCCTCTGACTTTGGGATTGTTTCTATGACGAAGGCTGCTTATACGCAACCAAAGAGACCATGCTCACACACTAAACATTATTATTGTCATTATCACCTGGAGAAGACCATATTGTTGAAATGTTGTGAGCCAATAAAGATTGTTGTGGCCTTGAGCAAGTGCGTGGGCATGTCTTCTTCTTCTTCTTCTTCTAATGTCTCCATGACAACCAATTTTGACCATACTGCTTGCATCACGGAGGAATCTTTAAGTCGTCTGCACCAGCATGTCAATGTTGAAAAATGTCCAGTCATGATCTGTGTGTCACAAAACTGAGTATTGCACATGAATGCACAATGTCAGGTGCCCTGGTTTCTCTGCAGAGAGACGACAGAACAGTGGGTAGGGGTTAGGGGTTAGGGTTAGGGGTTAGGGTTAGGGTTAGGGTTAGGGTTAGGGGTTAGGGTTAGGGTTAGGGTTAGCTTCTTTATTGTTTACTAAGGAAGGTTAGCTAAGCACCTAGATTTTTCTCTTCAGGCAAAGCTTGAGGGTCGATTAATGAAGTATTTGGGCAAAATTAAATCCCGTTTTCTTGAAGCTCAGCCTTTTTACATTATTGAGTTGAATGAAGTGATTTCTCTTTATTCCCATCTTCATTTATTGTTTGTTTTTGTGAACTGAGTCATTGGCTTCACCTGCACCAGTAATGGTTGTTGGTTTATGCTGGTCAGTCTGAGGAGCTGAGGAGATTTGTGAAAGGGGCCTAATGATTGTCTAACTTCAAAATACACAAGACACCCCCTTCCCAAAAAAAGATGTATGAACTTTTCCAGTTCCAAGTGAAGGTGCCACACTATCCATAAGACAAATAATGTAATAATGCAATACATAAATATCTCTCAGCAGAATTGACTTCCAATTTCCATCCACATCTTTTCATCTATGTGAACATGAAAAACGAACCTGTTAGCTAGCTGAGCTAACACTACTCTCCTCCCGTCTACCCACTGGTTTTGTGTTGTTGTTTTTCGACCTTGTAACACCAATGTAGTTCTCTTGGAAAGAAACACCTGAACGCAGCCAAAGCTCAGAGCTTGGGACTGACATGTTTGGAGAAATATAGTTTTATATATTATTTAAAAGTTGCCACGCTCCTCCTCCAATCTCTTTCTAATGCAATATTAAATTCTCCCTGTCATTATGAATGTGCACATGCACACGTACTGCATAGAACAAAAAATGTAACAGCACGGGAGTGGTGCATGTTTCAATACTTTATGGCTAACCTGTTATTCACTAATGTGTGCTACTCCTCCAGGATACGCACAACGAATAGTTCTCCCTCAGGTCAAATGACTCAGTCTCTTGGATGAGTTAAGATGACAATAAATGACAGAAAACCAAGCACAATATAAAGTCAAGTTAAAACTGTCTTTATGGACCAGAAATCTACAATCTTTGAAAGGGTGCTGGGTCACGTAAAAATCCAGAATTTAACCCAAGAAAAGACGATGTATAAAAATACGCCATTTTTTAGAGAAATGGTTCAATTAAAGAGTAATTATTTAACACTTTTGAAATATAAACATATACTCTCTCTCTGTACTGTTAGTAGAGCTGAGGGGAAAAATCGTAATAGTATCGCGATATTTTGTGTGGCGATGTTATATCGTCTCATGGCTGCCAAGTATGGATATTTTGTATTATTGCCTTTTTAAATTTTAATTGCTGAAGGGTTTGCACAATTCATTTTGAACAAGTTGCATTTTTAAAAGTTACTGCAATCGTACAGTCCTCCATACATGTTTGTGTTCAGTTTGATTCATCTGATTGTGAGGTGCATGCAGCCTTTTACAGGGTTTTACTTTTATCACAGTGTTGGTCAGTCTGTGGGTTTGACTCCCCTTTGTGGACATATTCTCAGCATATCGCAAAATGTTTAAAATCGCAATAATATCGAATCGTGACTCAAGTATCGTGATAATATCGTATCGTGGGGCCTCTGGTGATTCCCACCCCTAACTGTTAGTCAGTAAGAACAATATAAATCTCAACATGTGATGAAGTATGGAGCTGGAGGTGAGTAGGTGTAGCATAAGGCAGGGGCAAACAAAGACACGTTCGAAAAAAGGAAAAATCCAAATACTATCTGCTAGATACTGCTAGTGTGGTGTTATATCATTTTTGGTGAACACAAATAGCTGCAAATACTTAGTTAACTATCACAGAGGAGTGCAGAAAACCGAATGAATTCAACATTTAGAGGTAGGAATCAGAGAAATTGACCTATTTTCCTTATTAAAAAATAATTCAAACCAGTCAGGAGGCTCTCTGGATTGTTGGAGAGTTGACTTATGGATGAATCATTTCAGCTTTATGAACAACAGTTTCATGATGGTCTCTCTCATGCATGACATTCTAGTGTGTTTGAAGGTAAAGCGATGTTCTGCCTGTGGTGCAAGAGGCAGATGATGCAACAGCTACAACAGATGTAAACATTGGTAAAACAGCACCACTACATTTTTTCTCAATGAACCTGCATGAAATCTCACTGGGTGGCAATAACAGTAGGTCTTCCTACACAATGTACAACATGTGTGTGTGTATGAGAGTAAGTGTGTGTATATACTTCACAAGTGTGTGTTAAGGAGTCAGCAGACTTGAGTGGTGAGCTGTGGAGTACACAGTGTTACATTGGGAAACCTGAGAAATTTTCATCTCAGAGGGGTGGGAACCTTGAAAAGAGAGCTCAGGTTCCCCCTGAGCAGCAGGAAGCTGACCACATGTTCTATAGTCCACGCTGACACCACATCGGCTCACACTGCCACACTGCCACTGAGGCCAAAGAGCTCACCTCTACACTGTAAGTACACTCTGTGTGTGTGTGTGTGTGTGTGTGTGTGTGTGTGTGTGTGTGTGTGTGTGTGTGTCTGTGTCGTCACCTATTATCATATGCAAATATTCAAGCATATTAATACCGTATGTAAAAAATGTATGTGCATATGATTGGAATGTGTGATGGTGACTGTGTGTTATTGTGTGTATGTTTTTATCACGATTCATCTCTAAATTTCAATTATTTCAGTCAACTGCATTCTTTATCGGATGTTTTGAACAACATTATTTGACATTCAAAAAAAAAAAAAACTTTTCTTTTGAATTTGTGAACCCTCTTGAGCTGAGACCTACTTTAATTGCTGTTTAAATTATATGTATATGGTTGAGCTACAATGCTCCTACAGGGACAAAAACAAGATTTCAAAAAAAGAATGCATTCATTTTGCACCATTATCGAAATGAGATGAAGGCGTTAACACTGACAGCCTAAATATTTCCGATGATCAAAGTCCTTATCGTCATCTTATGTACGTATACAGTATATATATTATATACACACAAATGTAGGCTATGACTGACAATAAGGAGTTTGATCCTCATAAATTAAAGTCAAAATATTTGAATTTCTTTAGCTGACACCATCCCTTGGTTTCAATATCTTCAAGTATAACTCTTTACTCTCATTTAGAGCGACGACACGCCCACAGATTTTATGAATGGGGTTGCCTTTTGATGACACTTTTTACACACTGGAGGTTTTTATCCTGGAAAAGATTCATCACTGGCGTCGTGTACGCGTGTGTCGCATGTGAGAGCTTTCGAGTGGGAAAGTGTTTACTGTTGTCAGAAGCAGAAGTGAAAATGAGACTGTTTCCACGGAAACCATGATTTAATTCTGCTGCAAAGAAAAATCTGCAAGAATAGTAGTACAATATGGACTAGAAATAGATTTTTAATTACCGAATACAATGGGATTATACTCCAGAGGATATTAAAATATGTTACATAAATCTCCTACCCTCATAGCAAGAAATAATGATAGCATATGTATACTTTCACGTTAACTGGCTCATCTAAAAGAAAAGACAAAGTCTAACTTCTCATGGTGAAAGCTGCTATCATCCCTCTAATATAAACCGACAAATCACACTACAACTGGACAACAATATTAGGCCTATAATAAATATTGTTCATGTTTTATGAAACTTTCATAAACAGCACGAGGTACACTTTATATTCAAAAATATCGTTAAAAAAAGAGAACTTTCGATTCCATTGTCAATCTATTGTTTTATTATATTACCATTGTCACTATTATTTTGCTGACGTTTCATCAAAATGACCTTTCGCCAATAAAAGTGACTCATGATGATGATGGTAAACCCCTGAGGTTAAATTTGGCCACTGAGCGTGGGGGCGGGATTACAGGGAGTGCTAGCATTTACATCATGACTAGTCTTGTGACGTCACAAGTTTCTACAAAGTCTGAGAGAGTTTAAATTAAAGCTAGATGTCCTTACAACGCACATCAGCCAACATCAATCAGCATCAAGAGCTTCAATATTTGGTTCGGAAAAAGTGAGATTTATGTTTCTATACTGTGATTGTTATTTTGATGGTTAGCTCTTATTTTACATTTGAACTTTAACCTACATATGGTGTCAAACCCAGTTCTTTTTATGGATAGCTGGAATGACTAACAGTTTCTATTCACTCAGATGTCCTTCTTGTTACTGTAGACAACATTATTTAAGTGATTTTTGACTTTACATTTTTGTGCCACTGCAGATTGCAGACATGTTTCTCTTGGTAGTGATTTTTGCTGCGTCCGTCATCGAATGTGTTTTTGGAAGACCTCCAACACTTGCTCCACTGCCAATGAAAGGTGAGCGTGCAGAACATATGTAGCTTCAAATATTGTGCATTAATATATTAACTCAGACATTTTTGTTGCTAGGTTAAGTACCTGTCCGGTCATTCTCTACATTTTTATCTCTACATATAGGAACAGATGTTGCCACTTTTTAGACTTCTTAATAGTTAACTTCTTCACAGCTTGATCCAAAGGCAAATGAACATGGTTGAAGATCTTGAAGACGTTTCACCTCTCCTTGGAAAGGCTTCTTCAGTTCTAAACTAACTGGTCGACGGAGCTAGAAAACTTAGGAAGCCTTTCGTAGGAAGGTTGAAACATCTTCAAGACAATCAACCAAGTCCAGTTGCCTTTGGATCAAACTTCAAATTTACCATGACCCGATGACAGAGAACCTACACAGACACTTTGCTTACCAATTACTGGTTAAATGGACCAATGCATTACTAAACTGACTACACAAACAATTTTAACTCCTCTGACTACAGAGGAATCTTAGTAGAAAGAAGGGCTGGAGAAAGGTTGATATATGTTTACTGATAGAGGTTACTGACATTGCAGTTATTAGTGGACCTTCATTTGTGGAGATTTTAATCATTTGGAAACAATGAATTTTCAATGATACTCAGAACACTGCTTTCTTTATATTAGACATCGTATTCATGCCTTCCATCATCTGCTATGATGTTCAACTGTAGACAGAAGAGAGATTTTTGGAAATAATGGAGTCGCAGTAAAGTCTGTTGAACAAACTATGCATTGACGCCAATTTTATGTCAACTCAAGCAAAGTTATCTGCAACATATGTTGGGTAATGAATAAGTCTGCATACCTGCACATATGGGAGAAAGTATACGCTGATGACACCAATATATTTGTGAAGGGTCTTAATTGGCTGGGGTACAAAATGAAGAGCTGTGGACAAATGAACATTTTTTGGTAGACGTTTAAATATTTGGTGATTTGAACCACTCTGTACGTTAGGAGAAAGGCTGAAGAATAAACAAACACAACACAAGGTTTACTGTTAAAAGAAACAATGAATGAGCTGAATGTATTAATACCAAAAAGCTTAACGGCGTTTCCTCCACAAATTGTGTAATAGCTTTTAACTTTATGCTGACTATATCGCAATTTGTAAGTGTTTGAATCTCTTTTCCCCTGCAGACGGCTGCTACTTGGTGTCTCCAGAGGTGATGGTATTCAAAATGGAGGGAGAAGCCATTATACTCTCCTTTCCAATGTTCTGGAGCGTGCTCAAAAAACGCAAGATAGCCCCTAAAACCGCAAAGTACATAATCACCAATGACAATGGGGCAGAGGGTGAGCCCTATCACGGCGAGGGGCGTGTCCAGCAGCATGGCAAACAGTTGTGGTTCCTCCCAGCTCAGGCTTCAGACTCAGGGGAATATATCTGCACCTACAGGTAGGCATCAAAGCTGCTACCTTACATGCGATGCTATTTTCTTTGGGCTGACTTCTTTAGAATTTCACGAAGGTAATGACTTGCAAGAAAGTTTCAAGAAATAAGTGACAAAATAATATGTTTGCATAGCTTGAATCTACAGCAATATACATTCAACATTTTTTTACAACTTGGATTTAGCTCACACAAAATAAAATACGAGTAGAAACTCACATCAAAGTAGACAAACTAGAAACTAACAAAAATGGATTGATGTTAATTTGATGGTAAGGAGGTAGGCAGGTTCAAGTTAAATTCCTCTGAGGGAAACATTTATTCAAAAAGTGCCTCAAATTAGTTTTGTTTGTGTGCCTCTGTTAGTAGACAGTTAAGGTCAGAGTGCACGTGCCCCATGTACGGAGGCTATAGTCCTCCATGTGGGCGGCCCAAGTTCGAATCCGACCTGTCGCTCCTTTCCCGCATGTCATTCCCCTCTCTCTCTCTCTCTCCCTGATTTCCGACTCTATCCACTGTCCTATCTCTAAATAAAGGCACAAAAAAGCCCCAAAAATAAATCTTTAAGATGATTTGTTTTTGCACTCTTCAGCAACTTACTTTTTTTCCTCTCCAGGAATGACACCTACTGTGTAACAGGGAGTATCCCGTTACAAGTGTACAAGCCCAGTTCTGTGGACATGAAGAAATGGTCCCATCCAATCAGTCTCACAGTGGGGGAGGATCTGAAATTCAGCTGTCCAAATCTTAGCGACTTCAACGAGACAGGCGGACCGATAGAGTGGTACAAGGTGAGAGAGAAAAATCCTTTTTTTACTGGATGAGGATCTCAGCATTTCACTAACTAAGTTCAACAATAAGTTAGTCAGATGCTGAGACTTTAGTCTTTACTCCATCACAGAAGTCAAACTTTGTGATTTCAAGATTAGTGGAGGACCTTTAATGCTTTTTATTGATCTTTGCAAGAAACCCAACACAACACTGTGAATCTGTATTTGAGTGTAATACCAACACTGAACACTGGGTGGAGTCTTGGCTTATGCTGTGCAAAGACTATTGTTAAACAAAAGAGCAACTTTACTTTGCAGGAAGCAGCTCAAGCTGAAAAACAATCAAGCTGTTTAAAAGTGAAAAAAGATGACAACTTGTATTTTATCTTCAAGGGAGAGGACTTACAATGAACTTTTAGAATATAGGTGCCTTGCTCCTTCTCCTTAAGTGATACTGTTTGTTTCCCTCCTCACAGAACTCCAGCCTAACTTCAGCTCAGCCGGACAAACCCGGCTCCTCTCTGTGGGGTCTAGGGGACCTCGTGATACCAGCTGTGCAGAGATACCACGCAGGTCTATACACCTGTCATCTCAGAGTGCTCGTCAACAACCAGCAGTACAAAGTCAGCAGAGCTGTGCTGCTCTATGTCGAGGGTGGGTGATGTGTGATATCAGAATTTTCTCTATGAATATAAGAGTTGTAATCTATAACATTCCTTTTGCAGGTTTCTTGAAATAAGTATCTAAATGTTGGTTGACAAGAATGATATATTGTTAAATAT
This sequence comes from Tautogolabrus adspersus, assembly GCA_020745685.1. NCBI lineage: Eukaryota > Metazoa > Chordata > Actinopteri > Labriformes > Labridae > Tautogolabrus > Tautogolabrus adspersus. Next base: position 4,793,865 of record CM036548.1, on the reverse strand, counting down.
TTCTGCTTCTTATAAAAGAAAAAACAGCCAACTTAATGATGCATGCAATTCTTTAAAGCACAGCGCTGCTCTGTTCAAAAACTAAACACCAAGAATAATGATGGACTTTACTATTGGCTGAAAATGAATGCACATTTAAAGTCAGTAAAACTAGAATGGTTTAAAAACCAAAATGAATTGAATACCTATCATGTCAGTTAATAATAATCTTAATCATCCTGTAATAGGAGTTGTCATTGGTTTCTCTGAATGGCACTATAAAGATTTAGCCTGCCCTGCCACCTACTGGTCTGATGAGTGCAGCACACTGACTCAAATCAGCCACAGTGACATCACACCTCATTCTCAAACCCACACTTGCCTACTTACCTACTTGCACGACATATGATTGTGTGAAATAAGTCATCATTGCTAAGCTTTGAGGAGTTGTTTTTGTGGTTATGCTTACAATTTCTATATCTGTGTGTGTGTATGTGAAGGTCCTGACCCTGTAATCACTACCACTGTGCCTGATCCCTCCAAGACCTCTAACCAAGAGCCATTTAGCAGCAGCTACAGCACTGCTCACAGTGAGTTTCTCTGACTTCTTTTAACACTTTTAAGGGTACACATTTCTCTGTGGAGACAACTTAAGTGTTGCTACTGACTAAATGTATTTTTTTTGTATCATAGCTCCCGTTATTCGACCCCCTGTGATTGTCTCACCACTGAATGGAACCATTTTTGAAAGTCTGCATGGTAAGGGAATAGAGCAATACATCATAGTATAACTAAACTCATTTTCATCTTCAAAAGGTTTAAAGCATTTTTTTTAAAAAGAGAGAAATGTTAAAAATGTAAAATGCCAAACATCTCTGACTTCTTTCACTTGCAGGACTGGAGCTGTTTTGCAAAGTGCTCACTGACTGTCAAATGTCAGATAAGACCGTGGTCGCATGGTGGGTCAATGGCAAATCAGTGGAGTCATCTTACCTTGATGGGCGAGCTCTGCAGGGTGGAAGGAGGTAATTGTGGATTATTTGGTGGATATTAAGACTTTAAGGCATAAAGTTGTCCCCAGATTAATGTGCAGAGAAAAATGGCTACCCATATTTTGGCTATGTTTACAGATGGATATGTCTATCTCAATGTTTCAGGGTAACAAGGGTGTCTGAAGGCTGCCAGATTGAGTTGAGGCTGATTGTTGTAGCAGTTACGAAAGACGACATAAAGACGCAGCTGAAGTGCATCACTCACAACCAAGGAGGGAGACAGGAATTTGTTGTAAAGCTTCAACTAGAGGGTGAGTTGTGTATTGTATATTTATAGATCCAGTTGTAAATAACACAGCCCTGTTTTTCTTTCAGTTATAATTTATTTGAAAATGGGATTTGAGTAAAACTGCTTAAGTTGGTTTGTTTGACTAAATTTTGACAAGGATTCAAAGTTGTTTTTAGTTCTTATTTACACTGAATTGTTATAAAGTTTGATAACTTTACAACACATTTTAATAGAGTGGTTTCTTTTTTTAACGAGGTTACCCTTTTAATTTGTTTTGCAAATTCATTTTTATGATCAAGCTGTGTCTTTGTATATAATATAAAGAGTGTTGATCTGCTGGCAATATCCATTTTACAAGAGAACTTTTGATGGCTTTATATGAACATAAAATCACTGACTGGGAATTACCTTTCTCTCTCATGGCAGACTCCACATTTACATGGCTGGTGGTAGCTGTGGTGGCTGTGTCCTGCTTTCTGACTGTGAATGCTGTCTTCTGCTACGTCCTCTGCAAACCTCAAAGGAAAAAGAAAATGGATTATTTTCTGGCTCGGCAGAACAGCACCTTCTAACTCTGCGTACACGCTCCCTCCACAAAGACCTTCAACTGTGGGTTTCAACACTCCTTTTATGGGCTTTCAGTGTTTACATCAAGATGTCACCCAACGTCCTGCATTTTTTCACCCTGGATTGATTGAGTTTTGCACAAAGAATTTGTGCGACTTTTACAATCTGTTGTATGTGATGATTTTATAATTGAATGCATATGGTTTATATTATGACTGCAGACATTTACTCTTCATGCATTGGCCGTATTAATGTGACAGGATGCTTAACCATGTCATGGAATAGCTTAGCTGACAATGGCAACATCTGCATATATACAACATACAGATCTAACTGAAGAAATGTGATCGGTTTCCTTTGCCATACAGATAGGCCATAATGAGATTTCAAACATAACAAGCCGTTGAAACTGTTTTAGGTTACTGATATGCATACCAATACAACAGCTGAAAATATTATTTTTAAATATGTTGCTATTGTGTATATGGTTCAAGGAAGTTGCACTTTGCAGTGGATTTAACTGGTATACATAACAATCAGAGGTGTTTCCAGTGTTATGCTCACCCAGGGCTTAAGGGTGACATTGATGGCCTCTGTGAAATGTGTCCAAAACTGGACATTTTTATCTTTAAGATAGAATTTATGTCTGACCTGTTGCGTTTGACTGCATTAAATCTAACAGGTGTATTCAATAAAATGGCTCTTGGTATGACTATACGTGGCATAATCTTTTTTTTTATCAAGAACAGTTTCTCATTGTTGTATCTTGTGTATCATTAAAAGGCTGATGTTTGGTGTTCCTCAGGGCTCATTCCTTGGTCCTTTTCTATTCTCCCTGTATGTTAACTCTTGGTGCCTTAATTAGTAGACTTAAGTGCAGTTCATATCAGTGTTTTGTGAATGATTCTACAACGTTATTTTTGATTCAATTCAAATGACTTCCAGCTATCCAGGATTGGATATCAAATATCTGTGTCAGAAGATCTTTGTAGGAAAAAATCAAGGCTGAGAAACCCAAAGCAGAACAAGCTCTGATCCTTTGAAACCATTTTCCCGCCGGTGATAAAACAAATGCCCTTAGATCTGTTAGGAATTTAAGTGATTGGACTCCATGCCTTAATTTAAGTATTTTGGTTCTTTCAGCTCTTGATATAAGAAGATTGTAGACACTTAAGTGGCTTACAGTAACAAACTTTTCCTGAACTAACTATGAATTTAATTTTTCCACATTTCAGATAAGACACAAAATTCTACAATCTACATAAAAATCTGGTTATAAACAATGTTCACTAAGAATGGTTCACTGTCAATAATATTAAGGTAAGCTATTTCAAATTGATGTCGTGGTTGTTGTGATTATAGATAAGCACCATTGTTTCTAATGGCTTATCAGTAAGGATGTCAAAAGGTTTACTACTTTGATATTGTTTGATACAATCTCCGTTATTTTAATGATCGATATCAGAAAGTGCCAAAGCTTTAAAAGCTACATATATTTCATAAAACAGGAACACACCACAGGAGTTAACCCAACAAAAATTGCAGGCAAAGACCTGCACACTATCCAAATTGCACCAAAACATTAACAACGTTTCCGTTCGGAAAATGTTGATACTGTTAAGGAGTTTGTCTGTTTTTTCTTGTAATAAAAAACAAGAATTTACCTAATACTGGGACCCTAGGACTTCGATTGAGTTTTCCAGTTTAACTTGACTCTTAATAGAATTGTATCAAAGTTTAAAATGCTGACATCATGACAACCCTACTTAACTGTGCGTTAATGAATAGCAAAGTGATGTGAACAGAGAGTTCAAAAGTGCAATATAAAACACTCTTCCTGTTGGCCACTATCAGTACTTTTGTGTTGTGTAGGTGGGACTAAGGTGTTGAACCACTCTGAGTTGAGGTTAAGAGATACAGTTCACTCTGCTGCTCTGCTGTGTTGCAAGAACTCTCATCTTTCCTGCATCTATTTAGTGTCTCTGTTGCTTTTCCGGTGAGTCAACATTCTTACTTAAGCTTACCAATCTACAAGTTGTCTTCTTTTTTTATGCAATATAAACATAGCCTTGAAGGTAAGTTCAACCATCTCTCAAATACATTGAAGCTAAAATTAGTGTCCAGATGTTCAAATTGAAACTCGGTGAGAGGGGGGATAGGCAAGTATATTTAGTAAAAAACTTTTAATTAACCCCATGTTGGGAACCAATGGCCTAACAGAGTAAAACAAAGCAGAAGACTTTTTTTTAACCAAAAGTGCCAAGGTCAACTTCACTGTAATGTCCTGGAAATATACTTATCTCATTCTTGTAACTAAACGTGACCTTTACTGTACGTTGAAGAGCATACCTTCAAATTTAGCACTAAAATCCACTTGGACACAAGGATTAGAAAAATCATCATGTACATCACTTTTTCAATGATTTAAAATAACCGCAACAAGTTCAAGGAGTTTTAAAACATCACTGATAAACATGATCGACAGAGAAAAGCCTAGACAGAAGTTTAGGCCAACTGATGGTTTTGTTTTGAGGGTATTCATATTTTCAGGATACAGATGTATCGTCTGTCATAGCCACACACCCAGTCATTCTGCTGGGAAACACTGATGGATGTTAACTGCAACTCGACTAGTCTGCAGAGGTGTAAAACCCCAAGGTGTTTGTTTCTACATATTTGTGCTTGTGTTTTTCACACCGTGCAAAATAAACTAGCAACGAAAAGTGAGGTAGCAAAGAGCCTCATGTTATCATCAAGTGACCACATTTTCCCCAAGATAAAAAACTGAAAGTAAAGGTTATCCACAATGTGCACTTAAAGAGTTGGTAACCTTCTATGAACTTAACTGTCCTCTGTATGTTGTATTTTTTTTTAGCATTACAATAAAGTGTGGTTTGACACTTCAGGCAACTTTTTTGTTCAGGTTTTTACAAGTGTTTATTATTGCTGCTTATTTATTTATTCAGCCTTTTGAGTAAGATGCGATAATCTAAGTCATTTGAATGTAGTTTTAGATTCAAACAAAAAAGCCGTAGTGGGAAAACCTAAGATGAACAAACATACGAGTAGTTTCATTTTACATCTCACCCCGAAACCACACTGAAAACTTTTTTTCTGATGGGAAATATATTTCCTTTTACCTTAAACCAGTGGTTTACATTTTTAGTGTAAAATGGGTCATGATTTTTGTCAAGCTTTAAAGGCTGAAAGCATATTTCAAATTGTATATCTGGGATTTTTTAATTTCCTTGAATTGGTGCTAGAATTGTTGACTGTCTTAAAGTTTCTAATGCCTGCTGTTGAGACAGACTCATCTTATAAGAGACGTCTGCATTTGCTGCACTATTTGCTTTATAAATGGATTCATCATCAACCCACATGTCTATAATGTGGCTCTCTTTCAATGAAAGTATTAAATGCGTTTTTTGGCGAGTATTTCAATCAACTATTTGGCTTTTGGAACTCTGCATACATTTAGTTATATCTGAATAAAATACAAGTGTGAGTTTACTTGGTGTCTTGTATTTTAATGATCTTATTTAAAAGAGAAGCAGATTTTTAAAGCTCATTTTACAACATCAGCAGAATTAGGTTGTCAAAATGTTCGATACTTTTCGACACCACATTTTAAAACAATAGGATCTACGTTATTTGAATGATCGATAGAAGCTTTAAGAAACTATGTAAACTGTGTGCATTTCATAAGACAGGTGCATCGGAGAGGACACCTGGGGCCTCATGTATAAAAGACTGCGCAGCTTCCATACTGAGAGATGGCGTACTCCCAAAATTGGGAAAGTACTTACGCACAGAAATTTCCACATGTATAAAATGCTGCGCACCTTTCCTTTATACATCCCAATCAACGTGAAACTGAGCGCAGCTGCACGTGCTACTTGGCCCGCCTTGTCTCCTCCCATTAATAACGATGCAAATAACTAAACAGGTTCGTCAAGGGTTAAGGCATGACATGACATCTGTTGGTTTAGATGTGTTTCTGTTGCTAAAACTATGAAAATATCTTTTAACTTAGCCTACTTCAAGAAAATAGTTTAGTAAATTGAGTGTTACATTTATTATGGCTCATCTGGAGTCTTTAAGGACTATAATGTTTGTCACTGTCAAATGACAGTTTGCGGGATGGTGCGCACATTCTCACGTCAAGCTGATTTTTGTACATCCCGACGTGTGCGTTACACACAGCGTACTCAACATTTTAGTGCACACGCACCGTTTATACATGAGGCCCCTGCACACTGTCTTAATTGCACAAATACATTGGCAACAATGAACGGGGGCCAATGGATGGACGGCAATGTTTCAGTAACGAAACAGGACTTCATCATTTGTATTGATTGTTATAAGGACTGCTCTCAAGATTGAACTTTGTGAAAACTTAACTCTGAGACCTGTCCACTTTTTTACAAAGCTGTTATTGGGAGAGGCAGGTGTTAAACCATCTACTAGCATGGGATGAATTCCTGGTGCTAATTTTTTTTGTCTCTTTGTAGTATTATTTTAATATAGCTTTAAATCATTGTTTGATTTCTATGCAATGCAATATGATATTGACAAAAACTGTCAAATCATTTGGGTAACCCTCCCTGCATGACCTCATGTCAACTAGGGATGGGTCACGATTATCAAATATTTGAATACTTATTAAATTATTTAAGAACTCATAGCAACTAATTTAGCATCTCTTAACTTAAGGAACGATGTGTCTCACTTAACACTGTTAAATTAATGATCAATTAAAAGATTTATTCTACTTAAGATTGTTTTTCTAAATGTGTTCCAGTAATTGCCACTAACTTTCGAGTAGTAATTTTCCTTCACATGCCCAGGCTGTACGTCAACCTCTCAACCTGGTTTGCCTGTAAAAAATAATTCAGTGTGGACGTTAACACAAAAAAACTCCCAAACGGCTGACCTTTATGTGTAAGAGCCCTTAGATAAACACTGTTAGGGGGCTGTCAGACAGATTTCTCCTAGCAGTGAAAGAAGCAATGATGCAACAGTTGTGCACTGCAAAAGCTTGAATCCTCGGTGTGAAAACGGTTAAGGGACATAAGTGTGTCAGAGAAAAAACAAAAACACCACCAGCAGCAAAGTAAATTCACTGTAGTTTTTTTTTTCTTGGTACTTCAACACGCTGCAGGAAGAGTGTGGGGAGGCAGAGAGGTGTAAATGCTGTGGTTAAGACCAAGATGCATTGGTTTTTTCCACTGCAGCAGTTCGACACGTGTCTTGGCTACTGTTTTCTTTGAAAGCTTCTCTGCATATCTTAGCCCTCTGTAACTATACCATAAAGCAAAAAGGTAAAGGTCAACAACTTTGTCTTAAATATAATATTTCCCTGAAGTGTATATAGGTTGGCTTAGGTGTAGCCTAATTCAGAGGGTCAATTTCTCTTAACCGTTTTCACACCGAGGTTTCAAGTTTCCAGGGAAAACACGCTTCTGAAACCGCAAACACACTGACCTACATATTGTTAAACTGACAAAAGTAAAACTGGCATTGGTATACAACAGTATCAATATGACTGGTGCTGCTACTCACTTTGCAGCGAGCAATTACAGAGGAAGATATTGTTACCAGAACTGAACCTAAGACTACCTCAAAAAACGAATTATAATGAAAAACAACAAAAGAGGGATACAAACCAACACCAGCCAAGACCATAGAAAAATACACCAGCTGTATAAGATAATACCTCATGAAGAATATTCAATCATAAAGAAAGCTACAACTCTCTCAGTTAAAGGATTCATTCAAACTCAATGGTCTGTCCATGAGGACAAAGGAGCACAGATGAGGAGATCAGATCCAATCTTTTTTTTTTTAAATAGTTTTAACTAGTTTTCTGGCAAAAAAAAATAGCCAGAAACCCCCCCCCCCCCCCCCCAAATCTGACGGGGATAGTATCCCACTGTGAGGTATATGTGTGAACTACCACATGACGAGGATTTCAGGGGCAGTCCTCCTGAAATTCTCCAGAAATTTTCAGGGCTGCATATGTCAAAACAACTCTAGTGATTTCACTTGCTCAAAATGCTAACACACTGTGGTATGGATATAAAACCTGTTTAAAGTGGGTGATCTTGGACATCAATTTTACCCGAGCAAGTGTCATGTACAGGCAACACTGAAAGTGTACGTTCACTGGCACATTAACCAGGTTTCAGAACAGCTTGCCTGTTTCCAGATCAAACAATGTTTTATCAGAGTCTTCTGCTCATGGCTCCTGAAACACCATGTTTGTCATTTATGTGGGAGTGGAAAAACGAAGGAAAACCCCAGAGGGTGGAAGAGAAAAGCATTATACAAGAGACATAAGGTAGTACGAGACTTGAATAAGAGGAAATACTGGAAATACTGCTGAACGTTGTGTTTAAACATGCGCTGACATGAACAAACTGTAAAGCTTTTCTTGTTCATGTTGTCTACATTCAATTCTGTGTTTTTCAGCAATGGTCCTGCGTCCACTCACAAGCGTCCTCATTTTCTTCGGGATGTATGAGATCTGTACAGGATTTGGACAAGGTAAGCCCAGTCAAACTGGATTCAGAAAACCCCTCATTAGAAGAAGAGAGTTTATGTATATAGAGTCATGGATTACATTTTTCACATTTGTAATATTTGCATTTCATTAGTTTTGGCTGAGCCCAGTAGCCTACTGGTCAATAGAGGGTGTGAGGGTGCCGCAGACCCACTCCCCACAAGGAGACTGACACACCTTCACTAAATAAGACTTTTTAAAATTATTTTTCAATAAAGGGTATACATGATACATACAATTCAAAAGGGCCAAGTAAAGATTATAAAGGTATTGAGTGAATTGTTCCCAATCTTGGGCGCTAGACACCAGTGCTTTGGGCCTCCATTGACGCTTGTTATTAGAGATGCACCGATACCACTTTTTTGCAAAACAAGTACAAGTACCGGTACTTACATTTGGTTACTCACTGATATGGAGTACCGATACGAGTACTTAATAATGCCACTGAATTTCTCTTAATCACTTTAAAAGTAAGTTGTATTTTGATCAGATATGATTCCTCACTTTTTGAAAAATGAAATGAAAAACATTCCTATTGCTGATTTTATAAACAAACATGGCACTGCCAGACATTTCCTTTTTATGTAACCTGTAACATATTCAGTAGATCTCTGTTTTTTAGTATGTCTCCACAGAGTTTAGGAAACAAATGCCTGTAAGTACTTGTGCATATGGTGTTGTTTGGAAACCTTTAAAACAATGCACCAGCCTCCACTGGCCCAGTCTTTTTTTAACATCTGCAGAAAATCCCAATGTTTACCTTGACAAGTTGCTTAGATCTTGCTCAATAAGTTAAATTCTCCTTTGATGATTTTTTTTCAGAGAACTGTACGACCTGCAAACCTCCATTTGATAGTGTTTATTCTGTTCCCGGGGATGTAGCCATGCTGAACAGCACCCTCGTGTCTCCAGATGTCTCCAACTTTACAGGTGTGCCTTACAACATCACCTGGTACGACTCAAAGACGGGTCAAGAAATAAAAAATCAGACCGGTCGAATCCTGGTACTCGAGGACACTCTGTGGTTTCTCAATACAACACTGGATGATGACAGGGAATATATGACCATCCTAAGGTAACGTAGAAAACAGAAATATCTGTCAAATCGTCTTTAGGACTCGTAGTCTACAGCTGGAAATGTATTAACTACTCTTTAGAATAGTACAAATCTGAAGTACAAGATTGCAGCCACAATAGTTAGGATTGAAATGTCTCGTCTTTGACAACTTCTAAATCATTGCACTCTAACAGAAACTTTAAGTCTACATATTTGTCACGTGCAGTTTAATGATATCATGGGTATAGACATCCCTCAAAGTTTCTGCTTTTTCAGATATATATTTATAGATGAATGAATGAAGGAAGAAAGTGACATGGACAGAAAAAAACCTGAACATTACTATCTCCTTTATATTCCAACAGGACCCCCTCTGCGTGCCACAAGCAGCACTTCAAACTGGTGGTAGATCTTCCAGTTGCTGGAAAATGTGGACGGCCAAGAAAAGCCTGTCAGACACTTGCGAAGGATGTCAACGGCATGCTGTCTTGCCCTCTGAAGGACTATACTAACAAACTGAACAGCTACAACATCACTTCCTCCATCAAGTGGTTCAGAGTGAGTAGTGGGAAGGTCTTGTTGGGCACTAATGGATAATGTAAGGAAAAAACTCTCTTAAGGGGAGAGACGAACTCTTTGCACAACATGGCTTAAAGTATGGATGATGAGCCACCCTCATGTTAGAGCTGGGCAACAAAACACGTTTTTTAGATAGATCTATATATGTTTAAAGGAGAGGCAGGGTCAGAGTCAGACAATATAATCTATAGTTTAAGTTGGGTTAAAATAACGTACGTTTCTTCCATAGAGCCGCCAGTTCGCCTGTTTCTCCTCTCACTGTCTGTCCTCTTCACGCCGCTCCGTCTCTCTCCCTCTCTGATCAAAACTCAAAAAACGCCTGTATAACAAAATACAAAGCTGTGTATTTTAGTATGCAGGAAAGGCCTTTTTTTATTATTATTTTATTTCATTTCAGTCATATTTTTATTTAATGTTATTGTTTTTTATTTCTATTTTCATTCATCCAGGGTTGTGACCCAATAGAGGATGGGAAAGGAAGGTACAACTTTATTGATGCCACCACACTAACGATTCGCGAGGTGGGTCCTGAAAACAACAGTTCTTACACCTGCACATTGACCTTCACTCTCGGTGGCATTACTGGATCTGTGTCAGAGACTATCGAAGCACAGGTCAAAGGTGAGAACAAAGATAAGAAATGCTTAAGAGGGAACTAATTCTGTTTGTTCTCAACGAAGCGCAGAAGTGTAATACAATTCACTAACTACCAACATCACAAGGAACCACTAGAGGGCAGCGCAACAGCCACAGCTAAAGTTTAAGAATACTGACAAGGGGGTCATTAGACTTCATTCACACTGCAAGCTTTCATGCTCAATTCAGATTTTGTGCTCTGATCCTTTTTTCCTGATGGCTGTTCATATTACTTTTTTTATGTGGCCTGTATCAGAGTCCCCTGTGAGTTGGTTTGAGTCCTTCTCCTAATTAAACCTGGCTTTAAGGTCACTTTTCGTTGACACTGCAGCAGTCACGACCTTCTGTGGCCACGTTCAGAAATGTCTTTCGATATTTTTTTAAACATGGGTCGGTTATGACCCTCAAGTTTTGCTTTTACTAAACTGTCACCTCAAATACTTATACGGTCTAACCAGTGGCGATTCTATAGGCTATGTTGTGGCCCTAGGCAAAAAATTAATTGGGGGCCCCTCCAACGAGCGCTCATTATTATTTTCCTCTTCCTTTTTTCACTCCCATACAGATAATTCCTCTTCATTTCCTTTTGGTAACTTTCATTGACAAACTTTGTTTTCACAACAATCATGCGTAGGACAACTAGCATGGAATAGAGAGTAAGTGCTATCAGATGGGGCCCCCTTAGGGAGGTTTTTTACTGTCATTTTGAGTCACTGCTGTGATTTAAGGTTTGTCAGCCCTTGGGGGCCCACTACTGGCCTGGGGCCCCAAGCAGTTGCCTGCCTTGCCTATTGACAAGCAGCGCCTCTGGGTCTAACACCTCATTGTCTGTCTACTGACAACCTCCAGCAAAGCCATGGTTGTTTTATGAAGCGCGAGTGACTCCCACCCCAGGCGTCCTGCCGGCACAGAGCTATGAGTGTCTCTCAACAGTGACGTCAAAGTTGCTTTCATTCAGACCCAGCTGGTTCAGACTGAGGTCTTACTGGACAGCATATAAACGTGGCAAAAATCTGACTTGAAAAGGTCAGATTCCATGTGACACGCTGTCAGATACAATCTGATCGGAGTCACATAGGAGCAAAACAATCAGATTCAGGTCACGTTTGCCTGTATTGTGAACATCCTTTGATTTCACTCCAACACAACCTATTCCTGTGATTATGCAACTTTCATATTGTCTATCTTCTCAGAGGAGTACTCTTTGGTTCCACAACTGCAGCAACCAGCCAATGAAACAATCAAGGCACAGATAGGTGAGTCTCTGTCTAAAATTTACTTTTAAAAATAAGGTCCAGTGCCATTTAAATGTTCTCATATTCTTGCAACCGACTCAGGTGGCTTTGTCGGTGAGTAAATGCAACTTAGTTATGTAAACTGCTGTGTTTTCCAAATAAAGAAGACAATGTCTCAGCTGTGATTAGTTTAAAGATTTGTAAAGTCCTGACTCTCTGATACAAACACCTTTTTAAAGAGCTGAGCTTGATACATTTTTAAACTCATGGTTGATTTATGTAAAAAGTGTTGTCTGGATCATCCATCATCAGTTTTTCTCTGGAACCGACTACAGATGTGATAATTGTGGTGTGACTAGTAGCTCACATTTAAGTCCTTTATAGGCAAATCTCTGTTTGTAATAGTGTTGTAGTCAAGAGCACACTGAGTCCAAGACATACCCGAGATTGAGTGCTCCGAGACCAAGACAAGACAGAGACATTTCAGGATCGAGACCAAGACAATAAATATAACCGAAAAATCATCATCTTGTGTGCAGGGGGCATGTCACTCTCTTCTGTAACACCGGGGAGGTTGTGGCCTCAACCAGGGGATAAAAATCTAATTATGAATGAATTGAAGTTATTCGTTCTTTAAGAAAGAGGCTTTTTCCCAGTTTGGGATCAATAAAGTACATCTATCTATCTTTTCCTTAGAATAAAAGTAAAGTCGAGGAAAAATAGCTATTCAGTGGTGGTCTTGACCGGTCTTGATTTAAAAGCCGGAGTCCGCCCAGTCTGAGACCGAGACAAGGCCGAGTAAAAATGCTTTTGATTCCGACTTGAGACCTTCAAAAAGTGGTCTTGAACGTTTTTGAGTACTACAACACTTGTTTGTATAAATCGTTTGTAGAAACAATATTCACAAGGTATTTTTCAAAGTACACTTTCAGGTTTAATATGTAGTTAATTTGATCTGTGTTTTGTTTTTTTTGCATGTGCTTAGGCTTCAATATCAGCAAGCGGTGTCTGGTATTTGTGCCTTGTGTGGGGAAGCCCTCGGTTAGTATCAACTGGTGGGTGAGAGAACATTTTATTAAGAGTGACCCATCCGAGCGAGTCTACACATCAAAAAAAAAAGGGTTTGCACAATCATCTTTTCTTTCTTCAAATATTATGTTTTATATTTATCTTCATTATATACTTAATATCTATGTAATATTTATCAGGTAATATCTGTCATAATCTTTAGAAATGTCTCCTTCTTTTATATAAAGCTGTTCTCAGGATAGCACACTTTTAAAGTGAACATTTTAAAGCTCTGCAGAGCTGATCTTAATTCTCTGGGAGTCACTTTTGTAAGAGACATTTTTCTTACTTAATTCATTTCACTTATTTTTGACCAAATTACAAGAGGCAGTAAAAGATATATGAGGTAGAGCATTTCTGAAGTATAAATTATACTTTACAAACTGTATACTTTAATTGGAAACTTATCTTTCATGTTCCTCCTCTGTCTGTCCTCACAAGATGGCCGAGCCAAGGTGGTTACTTCTACGAGCGAGTGCTGAAGTTTTCTGAGCTGAAGGAGGAAGATTTCCACAACAACTACACTTGTCAAGTTACCAGTGCCAGAGGCTCACCGCAGGGATATTTTACTCTGCTACCAGCAGGTAAAACGCACACTCAGATCATTTTATTTAGATTATTTGTAAAGCTTTTGGCTGTCGGTGCACACGATTCGTAGCTTTTTTTCAGAGCCCTTTTGTTGTATTCACCAGAGAGAAAGTAAAAAAATCAATATGTATAATAAAGACTTTATAAGGAGTTATGTTGTTAACTTTCCACTCACTTAAGAAAATCAAATTAACGGAAACGTAAAGTCTTAATAAAGACACAGTAGTAAGAAACTGGATGAGGTTCTTTTGATGGCCATTTGCATTTGACACAAAACTCCTACATCAGCCTATTAGCTTTATATTTTACCATTCACAGGTTTAACAAAGTTTTTTCAAAAGAGACAGATAATCTGGCAAAGTTAACCACGTGTTTCTCTCTACAGATCCCAACACCATACTACCCACTGGACTGGTGCTTGGTGGGGTAATGGTTCTCTTTATCAGCAGTGTCACCATCTACTACCTTTTTAAGGTCGACATCGTGCTGTGGTTCAGGAGAGCGTTTCCAGTTCTTTATCCAAATAAAGGTAACTTTACAGAGCAGGTGTATTATAAGTCATGTGCTCGGTGCTACATACAGAATGCAATGCACTGACAGTCATTAGCTAGCTTAGCTCCTTTGTCACTTTTGGGGGGAGGGGGGCTCTCACTCTCTCACATGCACACACTCAGCATCACCAATGAACAAAAGCTTACTAAAAGCTGAATCATAACAAATAACCCCTGTCAGCTGGAGATCAACAGATACATCATGCCAGTATTTCTTTCATGATAGGAGACAGACTAAACAAGTATGCCTGCTGTAGCCATGGTGATTTCAGATTTTGTCAAAGTCAGGGGATTGGCTCACGGCTCTGCCCTCAGTGTGCAAGTGCGTGTAGTCATATGAACAAAATATTAAACATGCCAGAAAATATGACGGTTCAGGCTGTGATCAGCTGTCATGCCATTGGCTTGAAATCGTTCTGTGTGTAGGCCAGCTTTAGGTTACCTCAGATTACCCTAGAATTTTCCTTTCTTTTGTTCAGATTTGGATGGTAAGCTCTATGATGCCTATGTGGCATACCCTCAGCCCTGTGACGCTGGATTTAGAGAGGAAGTTGAGAATTTTGCACTTCACACACTTCCTGAAGTGTTGGAGAACACCTGTGGCTACCAACTCTTCATAGCAGGCCGTGACTGTCTGACCGGGCAGGGTAAGTAACCTACATAACTGTGGCAGTATTGTAGAAAAAAATGTCTTTCTATTTTTACTTGAAGTGCTCTAAAAATATTTTTGAAAAAGCCCCTTACTCCAGTTTGACATTCCATGCTCTGTCTCCTCCTACAGCCATAATGGACTCGGTGGAGGAGAACTTACAAGCCAGTCGGCGTGTCCTTCTGCTCTACACCGCCTCCACCTTCATCAGAAAAAGACACACAAGCAACAATCAAATCTTAAAGAGCAGTGATATCAGGGACAAAAGTGAAATCAAGACAACAGACAACATCATCAACATGACTTATTATGATGATAAAGAAGTCTATTCAGACACAAGGCAGCAGTTTGAGTGTGTGGCAGCAACGCACAAAGCGCTGCTAGAGGGATCTCTCAAGGTGAGAAAACAAAGTTGGTGATGCATATACTTGAGGCTGCACTCGAATTATATGATTACAAACTAGGGTAAAAGTCCAAACATTAAAGGCTGACAAAAATGTTGATACTTGATTACAACTTGCTTTGGTGTTTTAATGATCCATATGGAAACGAAAAGTACCAAAGCTAAAAAAAAAACGACCTCCATTTCATAAGACAGGTGCGTAGAAGGAAACAAATCCATACAAAAAATGCAAGTTAATTCCTGCAAAATGTCAACTGTACAAATACATGGGTAGTACCAAAATGTTGCCAACACATGTTCAATTTAGACAAGGTGCAGGAGTTTGCCTGCAATTTTATGTCAGTACAATACAAGAAATTATCAAAAATTGGGTTCATAGGACTTATAATTTAATACATGGTTAGAGGCAGATACCACTGAATGACTGTTGTTATTACTGTGTGTGATTAGGTTGGTCAAGATTATGAATGGACACCCTATGTCATGGATGTGTGTGACAGTTTCATGTGGAGTTGTTCTGATTTAATGCAAAAAAAATGTTTAAATCAATCCAGGCGTTTTCGAGGTTCACTTCTGAACATCAGAGTCGAGCACCGCAGTGAATTTCCTCAGAACGCATAACTTGTTGTATTACGCTGCTGGAATAGCTCCATTTCAATTACATGTTTTAAATATATTATCTTCTCTCATTCTAAATGAGCTCTGCTTTTCAGGTGGTTCTGGTGGAGTTGGAAGAGATCAGCCCAGCTCAGCTCGCTCTCTTTCCAGAGTCGGTGCGTCAACTAAGGAAGAAGCAGGGTGCTGTGTGTTGGTGGAAGAACCTAAAGAGGAGGCAGAGGTCTGTGACATGTGACATGAGGAGGAGAGAAGATGAAGAGAAAGGTGAACAGGACACACAGCTATCTACAACCCTCTCTCCCTCCTCCAGGTTTTGGAAGGAGATGAGGTATCATATGCCCGTGATGGGAAAGAAGAGGTGGACACCGAGAAAACTGCCCTGCTGACCATGTATCAGTCCGACAGATGGACAAGAGAGCAGCTGGACAAATATAGTAAATGCTGACAAACCTGGAGATTATGATTGAGGAATAATTTGAACAGAAAACGGACTGATTGAACCAAATATCATGTGTTACTGTGGATTGTACATAAACACTATGTTAGGAGATCCATATTAAATGTATTACCATTTATTTCACATCATCCATAGCATAGGTCAAATATGAAAAAGCTTTATTTTATTCTTATTACGTACATGTTATTCATGAGGGTGTTGATCTTGCAACAAGGCTGCTCAGAGTGCTAATCCTGTGTTTAGAAAAATATTAAAAATGTGATTAATTTCATTCTCAACAACTTATTAATGGGAAAGCCACTTAATAAATATTGATTGTAGACTGTGGATCTTCTTACTGAATGAAGACAACCAAATGTTTCCTTTGACGAAAAAAAAAAACATGAACAACTCTGGTATCCTTCCTCGTTTAAAAAGTGGACTGGCTCTTGTGGTTTAGCATATTTTTACTGGATACCCAGCATACACTATGTAAATTATCTTTTTAATAAGTAATTTAACATGGTAACTTTTGTACAAAAATGTATAATATAATCCTGAAATGCAGATGCAAAAAAGAGATTATACTCCAAAATGTCCACAGTATTACATGTCAAGGTAGTGCAATGGTAATTCCCAGGTGCAACAGTTGAATGCTGCAACGTGTTTTGTAAAATATATTACCAAAACCAAGCCACAGAGCAAACAACATGTTAGCGTGAGTCTGACAAGGAAACTCTGAATGAAGAAATATTGTCATCCATTTGAAGGTTCTGTTTTGCAGTTCCTTATACATCAAATCTCATGCAAAACCTATACATTTATAAATAGGATCATTATTTAGATTGAAGAAATATCTACTGCTCATTAATCTCAGAAATATTTTAACCCACGGACATGGAGAGAACACATCAAGTCCACACAGCTTTTATCTACTCAGCTTTTCTGGTTTACAGCAGTATGACAAGCAGTTTGTTCATCAAATCTGACGAACCCTTGGGGCTGTTTGTTCTTGACTCAGAGATGTGTTAATTAGAGATGTAACGATACCTTTCAATTACAAATGTATAGAAATATGGACAATTTAATTTGATGACAAAAAAAACATTGCAATCCTCCCTTTTTTAACCAGCAGAGGGCACTGCCTGATTATGGCCTCTCTTGTTCAAAGGAGAGAGGCTTAGGAATACGGACATGGCGAAGCAAGTGAAATGCATCTTGTTTAAAAGTGGGAGAGAAGACGAAAGGTGAGCAGGAAATGGACAAGATAAAATCAGTGTGCAAATATTGCAAGAAACTGATGAGGACTCATATCGCAAAACCAACATAATGCAGCATGTAAAAGATGTTGTTAAGCTCGAGACACAAAACATATTAACATACGATGGGAAGTGGATTTGGTAAATGGTAAATGGACTTGAGTTTGTATATATTACATCAGCAGTAACTAATCACATTCATACACATTCATATGCTGTGGGAGATACTTGGGGCTAAGTATCTTGCCCAACCATCGGACATGTAGCTGCAGGAGCTGGGGATCGAGCCCCCGACCTTCCGATTGAGAGACGACCGACTCTACCAACTGAGCCACAGCCGCCCCGAAACTTTGAAAAGCTGCTCGCAAGTGCAAGAGCCAAAGAGGTTACTACGTGTAGTAGAGATGAAAGGATTTGGGCTGATGATGAACACGTTCAGATATAATGACCCAACTTTTCAAGAACATATATTAGGTGACACAAAGTTGAGAAAATTCCAGTGCTGTAGTCAACCAAAGAAAAACTTGATAACTAAAGGTCATTTTGAGACTGTAAGTTTTTTAACCTGAAATGCTGTAATTCTTGTATTTCAGTATTGATACAGCTCCCAGTAATTTAAATGTACGACCAGGGTTAGCCAATTAAACATCACTCTTAAACCTGATATGTACATAAATATAAACAAAGTGTTTAAAATATTTATACAAATACATAGTTTTAGCGTTAAAGCGGTAATAACACCAGTTTATTTGCTGGTTTTGTTTTTAGTCAAGTTGCTTCTCTGTGCAGCCACAAGAGGGCTCACTGTGACAGTGTTTTAAACAAAACCTTTAGTGGGACCATAACTCAAACCAGAGTTATAGCTGCACTCAGCAGACATGAATTTATTGGTTTTGGTAATGATTACAGAACAGAGTGTGACACAGTGCAGGCTGTGTATGATGGTATATTGTTGTATGAATTAGCGTGTGCCCTTTAACAACAAGCACTGTAAGAGCATGTAAGAGTGCTGTGTGTGGTGTGAATCATATGAACAGCAGAATCCAGACTGCTCTCCTCCCAGTTATTGCTCAACCGATTAGGACACTCACCGGCTTTCATAAGATCCCTCATGCATGGGAAGTTGCAACATGTGCTCAATGCTCCACAAAAGAGGAAGTCCAAACTGGAGAAGACCCGTCTTAACTTTGGGCTAAGTTTTTTTTTTTTTTCCAAAGCAGAAGATGTTTTTACAGGATTTTCTCGTGACCTGAGGCGGACAGTGGACTACAATAACATCAGATTGGTGAGTTCTCTGTCTTTACAAACAGAAAACTAAAAGCTGGGGCGATTCAATTTAATTTACTCTATGATCCAAAACTGACACCTTGGGGCCCCCGTAGCCTATTGGTTGTTGTGCGCTTCCAATGTGTGGAGGCCATAGTCCTCCAGGCAGGCGGTCTGGGTCCGGGTCCAACCTATGGCTCCTTTCCTGCATGTTGTCCCTCAGGCCCTCTCTCCCTGGTGTCTGAGTCTGTCCACTGTCCTCCCTCTCGAATAAAACCATAGAAAGCAACAACAACAAAATCAATGACACCACTGTTGCTGTCTGTGACATAGCTACAGGACCCCTACACTCTGTCTAGTTCAAGATCAATAATTTAGACATAAATGAATTTTGTTTGAACACCAGGTCCCTCTGATCACCAGAGTACTGTACGTTGTCTTTTTAACCTGGAGAACTTATATTTTTTATATTTTGCTACTATTTATATTCAGCTAGGCGAACCCAGAAATGGTAAATGGTAAATGGATTTGAGCTTGTATGGCACTTTTCTAGTCTTCTGACTACTCAAAGCAATTTTACACCGCAAGTTACACCTACCCATTCAAACACTGATGGCAGAGGTTGCTATGTAAAGTGACCATCAGAGGTATCTAATCCCATTTATACACATGCATACACCGCCGGAAAAAAAGCAGCAGGAGCAATCCGGGTTAAGTGTCTTGCCCAAGACATCGGACATGTTGCTGCAGGGTATCAAACCCCAAACCTTCCGGTTGAGAGAAAACCGACTCTACCAACTGAGCCACAGCCGCCACTAGAAAGCTCAGTTACACATGTAATGTAAACAAAGTTGAACTACTGTAGCCTATGACAACACGTCTGTGGATGCGTAAGTTCTTAAAGATCCCATATTATGCCCTTTTTGGGGTTCATACTGTATATCTAATTTATGTGCCTACTAAAGTACGTTCACAATCGCTAATGTTCCAAAAAAGTGTCTGTTTTCATGTACTGACGATCGATGCAGCCCGTCTCATGTGCCTGTGTTTGCAACGCTCTGAATCCCCCCCGAGCAGGGTCCCCACGTGTGCCAAGTCTGACCTGATTGGTTGGCCGATCTGCTCTGTTGTAATTGGTCAGTCATTCGGACAATTCTCGGAAATGTTACGCACCTTTTACCATATTGGGAATGTAGCTAATGTGCAGCATGAGCTTGTGCTTACCACAACGAGCCAATGGGCTTGGATCAGTGACATCATCGCAGTGTGATATCACACTGCCAATTTTCAACGAGGGGGGCTAGAACCGAGTGTTACATGCAGCTACTGCTACAGCTAACAGGAGGAGGTAGGAGAAGCCGCGTTTCCGCGGACTTTGAATTTTTGCACATAGATGTGCCTAAACATGCACAAGACACCTGGAGAACACACTAAAGAGCATATAAAACCAGAAAAAGCATAATATGGGACCTTTAAAACGTAACTCGAATACTAAAGTCAACGAGTACTCGTAACAATCTTTAATTCAAACTTGCGACGTTAGTCCACCTGCAAAAGGCGTGCATGCAGATCTTCCTTTATTTTCACCATCTAGATGTCTACAGTATATTCAATAATTGCTTAATGCAAAGTATCTCATCAGTGTTAATGTGCCAGCTGATTATTGGATCTTTACAGTCAATACGTTTACATGCAGTTAGAGAAAGTGGATTTGTTGTGTTCCTCCTGTATTTATACACCTCTTTTAGTCCCGTTGTTGTCTGCCTTCGGACAACAACATGAGCTAGATGGGTAGTATAATTAGCCGACTTACAAATTATTTTATTGTCTATTTCAGAAATGGAGGTCCTACTTTCTAAATATCTGGGGGGAAATTGTTCAAATAATTCTAGCGTTAAATCTCACAACAATATATTTGTGCAGGGGTTGCGATTTTTTAAATTTATTTGAGCACAAATGTCAGTGATATTGTATGTAAAGACCTATTTACCAATAACTACCATAATTATAGAATATGTTGAGTTTGTCTAAACTATGCAAGGATTTGGTTTTAGATATAATTTGTTCATCAAGGTGAGAGGAAGTTCTTTTCTGTTGAGGTTTGTTTGTTTTTTTAGTTAAGAGGAAGGTTTTGCTGATGTGTTGAAATTCAAAGGAAGGTGAACACAGAGAGTTGAGAGGTGCAATCCAAACACGCTCTTCCTCCTCTTTGCCTGTGTTGTTTGTGTGTTGGTCCCATGGAGGTGGGACAGAGCTGTTGAGTCATTGGCCGAGCTTCATGGCCAAACAGCACTCTACATGCGAGGGTCAGAGGTGAGGTTTCCTCCGTTAGCTCTGCTGTGTTAAGTAAACTCTCCCATCCTTCCTCCTTCTGTTTGGTGCCTCTGTGTCGCTTTCTCTGAGGTGAGTCAACTTATTCTGCTCACTTTTCGTTGTCTCCAGACGTGTTTTATTTGTATTCCTGTTTTTTAATATAAGCTCTGCCACTGAAGGCTGACGACCGTCTATTACAGATGGTCTACCTTCACACTTGCCCTGTTAGAGAAAAGATTTCCCTACTCGGGCATTAGGGAATAACCTTTTCAGGGTTGCATGTTTGCTGATTAAGAGAAGTGTAATGTAACAACAGACTTCCTTTTACGCTAATTTAGAGGTTTTAGCTGGACTCAATAAAGATAATCACTTTGTATATGTACGGATTGTTATATTAATGTCCTTTTTCTCCTATTAAATCAGACATTCACCTATAACGGGGTTGAATCAAATTAGAAGACAGAAAAGACAATCAGCATTTTACAAAATCTTTAAACCTAATAGAACTTAAAGAAGTGCTTCGTTTGAATTTATCTTGGAGGGATGTTCAGTATTGGTGCACATTCTTCAAGTACATACTGGTTTCATTCAGGTGAGGTCAAACATGAAAATAAAAAAATCTTTATGCTTCTGTCTTGAATCTGAAAGCTATGTAGGCGTATTTTCTACAGTCTTATTATTTGTAAAAATGTATGACAAGAAGCTTTTTGCAATTCAACTATCCAACGGATATGAAGATTTTGATTTTAGATACATTTTGAACAACATTATATTCAAACAGTCGTCTCGTTGTGTTACCTGGTTTGACAGGTCAGGAAACTTTGCTTATTATCAGTTTCATAAGACTGAATTGCAACTTGAAATGCTGCTTTATATTACTGCCACAACACAATGAGTTTAAAGTGCAGCCCACACAGTGATGTACATTGTTAGTTTATGCTGCTGCACTTACTGTTTACAGATGTAAATGATCCCAGTGTGGTTTTTCTCATAAACAAAAACAGACTTCCAGTGGTTAGTGCAGAATGCAGGGATAATTAAACATCAGGTAATCACAGAGCAAAAGGACAAACAGTCAGGTTACTGGAATGTATTTCTTTCACAACCGAATGAAAACAGTATTGTCTTCAGTGTGAATCGTTGCAGTGTGTCATGGAACTCATAATCCTGCGTGCTGCTGCTGTGGGAAGTGTGACTCCCAATCTTTTCCCTTTTCAAGCACTAAATGAGTCATGCAGATAAAAAACCTTCCACATGGTGGACTGGTTTTAATACTACTCCCCATCACTCTTGATTAAAAGAGTGTAAAGATCACACAAACTATCCATGCATGGAGATTGGCCACATCATTTCTGCAGGGATTCATGACTTAAATAAATCCATCATTTATATTGGAATATTCTCACATTATTCTGCTCAGTATAATAGTATTTACTGCTGTAACTTGACATTTCCTGCCTGCTGATAGGGTCTCTTTATTTTCAAAGATATTTTCTCAGGCTTGGCTAAAAATAAACTCGTTCAGAGGCAGAAAATGAGAATCAGATGAAGAAGGTCCCTCTTATGGGAAGCATATTTCCTGTCAGCAAAGAAAAACAATCCTCATCAGTTGTGGTGCAAAATGACCAATACATAAAGAGAAATGACTGTGAGATAATTCAGTTATACTGGTTCTGACTCTTTCAATGTTATGCAGGGTGTGTCGGTCATCTGAACAAGTTACTGCTTGTATTACATGTTTTCTGAGGACATGCCTCGAGGAGCCAGGTTTCAATTCTCCAGCATCATTTGGGTTCACATCCTCTTCCCCTTCGCTAATCGTTTTTTTTGCTTTGCTTAGCACTCTAGCAACATGAAATGGTCACATGAAATGTTCACATGTAAGTGGCTGACATGGCATGTTTCCCCAAAAGCTAAGACAATCTCAGTGTTTAAGAATTTACACTTCCCAGAGATCAGCCCAGTGTTTCCCCTATATGCATCTATTTCAGTGGTGCACCGCTGCTGAAGTATGACCACCGCTGCTGACTTTTTATTTTAGTTTCGAAATAAATTGTTCATTTTCTTTGGTAAAATTCGGACTCCTCTCGTCTTTTGCTATTACCTACGAGCCAGGTTATGACAATAGGGTGGTTGTTGGTTGATTATTTTGTCCAATAAATGTTAATAATTATTTTAATGACAAGAATTTAAAAAAATTGCAAGCAACTTAGACATTGTTCCACTTCACCACCGCTGCTACAACTCCAACCTAGGGGAAACACTGCAGCCCCGATACCAATTCATTGTTGGTGGATACAAGATTAATTCTCAGATAGAGCAAAGGAACAAAAGCATTGTACTCACGGAAATAAGATCATATTCTGCTTAAAGTAATAAATCAGAGCTTTTGAATTATAAAAAGTAAAAATTAACTCTACCATCCAACTTAGACCTATCAAGTAGATCATTGAAGTAAAAAAAAAAAAACAGTTTTCAATTGTCAAGCCAATTCTTTTGCATGGTCTCCAGTTACGGCTTTATATTTGCTGCTTTTAAAAAATGGAAAAAGGTCTGCACACTGTTCAGCCCCCAATAGTTTTAAATAAACAGGGCAACGTTTCGACGTACAAGATCTGCTGCTCGTCTCTGTAATATCATCTATCTTTGTGGCAGTTGATTACGTCTACAATCTTTAAAATGATAGTGGGTTCTTATTTATGCCCCAAATAGATGCTTAAAATGGAAAAAGATAAATGCTGCAATCTTGTATTGAATATCTTTGGGGTCTGGGTTTAGATATGAGCTCTGTGAACTTGTGAGACAAATACTATTTTATGGCTTTTTATGAAATAAAATATATTTCAGTTCGTCAAGAGTAAATAGCATATTAACCCATATTTTTAAAAATATCTGTAAGTTGCAGCCCAAATATTGCAATATCGTTGAAGTGTGTTTTGTTTTCCCTCCGTGCGTTTTTCCACTCTTGCACATTTTGTCCGATGTTCCATGTTCAGAAGAACAGCAGGTGAAAGTACATTTTGTTGTTGCTGTCATGCTTCTCAGTAACTGAAATCCATGTTTATTATTAGTCATACCTGTTTAGGCTTAATCAATGCTTTCGAGGCTTCCTGTGTCATATACTTTTCTTTCAACAACATAACATGGCGTATACACTGTTGTCAGGACCTTGGACTTGGTCACTCTTCAGTCTGCGATGTAACCACCGTTCTACAAACAGATGGACAAAGTTTGCACCACTGAGCAGATTACTGCTTCGTCTAATACAAACAGATAAAATGGGACACTCGTTCCTCTCCGTCAGTTTGTTGTTAAGAAGTCAAACATTGCACAAATTTGTTCAGTTAAGGAGACACATTTCCAAACTGTTACCGTCTGGCATAGAAGCAATTTCACTTGGCCAAATTAGTTCATTTTATGAACAGAGAAAACCCCACTTAGAATTGATCAGCACAGTCCCTTTAAAATGTGTAATGCTGTTTCCCCCTACTGTCAATGCTCCCTTTAGACAAGAAATAGAAAGTCATCACACCTCTTAAGGCAAAAAAAAGGGAATCCCTGAGCAAAATTCTATGACATAGAGCTCTCACTGCATCTGGAAGCATGTCGATGCTGTGTCACACATACCTTAAAGGTACACCTTGAAGGCTGAATGTGTGACTTTTTGATCCAGTAGATGTCGCCCTTGAGCACCAGCCTAAAACCAAAACAACTCGAGCTGCATTGTTGTGTCAGCAGGCTAATGGTAGCACTCTTTAGTTTGCTCGTAGCTTCACATTGCATGAAAATTTACAAGGAATGACCATGATCTAAAAACGCTTATGTGATATTGAAATAAGCAGTGAGTACAGTATTTTATTCTTCTTTTCTATAGTCCCTCACTTAAACAGCTTTTAAACACAAGGGGAGGAGCCGGCTCAGACAGCATCACAGACAGCGACATGATGGCCTTGTTTGCTTACAATAATAGAATGATGCTCTTAAAAAAGTCTAAATACTAAACTGCTGTACACAGCTCTAGAGTTTTAAATCATGTAGTGTTTGAAATGTAGTAGCCTCAAGGTTAGGGAAAAACAGGCAATTATGTTTATAAAAAGACTCTGTATCATCCAAACTACTGTCTTGGCAGGACAAACTCTTTTCCTCTTTTCTTTAAAGAGTTTCCTGCCAGTAAGTCATATTTCCATAACCTGCTGTCTGCTGTTCAAAGTATGTTTCCTGTAATATCAAGAGGTACAGTGAAGATAAGCTGCTGTAAAGTGACATATTAAGAATGACAAGCTACGTGTGACTAAAAATGACGTACAGTCATTCCATGAACAGTGGTCTTGCATAATCAGATTGAATTAAAACCAAACTACTGTTATATGTCATTCAACATCAGTAAGCAAAAGGGGAAAAACAACACTGTCACCATTGCTCAATCTATTACATATTCAACCACAGAAGCTTTCAGGTCTCAGGCTGCAAGTTTAAGCTCTTGCCAGAAATTTGAACCCTCTACCTGGCACAGTAAGGTATGTTCAACTCAGCCTACCACGTGTCACTCCTACATTTGTCTTTGCACCATAGTGGGCTGAATCGGCTGAGCTCTTCCCACGCTCCTCTCTGTCCAGGCTTGTCCCAGGGTAAAACTATGCTGCCGCAGTGCCCAGATCCACACTAACAACCTCCAGATGCAGAGGTCGAAATCACTGTGTACTGAGAGAAAGGTTCTAGTTCATTTATGTTATTGTATCCTCTGGCTTTCAAAGCTATCACACAAAACAGACAAATTGATTTCAAGTTTGTTATCCTTTTTGGTATTTCAAGGCACAAGCACTAAGCAAGGGTAATCATTTCTTACATTTCTTCAATGCCACTACTTTCTCAGTGGCTACAACTTGTGCCTGTGTAGTTTTTTCCCCATCCAAAAAGAACCATCCTGCTTTCTTTAACATGAAAAACATACTCAATAGGTGTGTTAATCTCTCCTTCGAGAGACGGTTAATTTCACTTTGATTCTCTCGGGCTACGATCCAATTCATTAAAAATATAGTACAATTTGGTGCGATTTAATTTGGTAAGATTCTATTCAATCCGATTCCTAAACAAGTTGATTGGCAAATGAATCCAAAGTTGCGTTTTTTTACTTTATGGAACTTAGAATAAAAATTGTGTCGCTAGTGTGCCTTTTTTTTTTTTAAGCTTTATTTTTGGGCTTTATATGCCTTTATTTGAGAGATAGGATAGTGGATAAAGTAAGAAATCATGGAGAGAGAGAGTGGGGAATGACATACAAGAAAAGAGCCACAGGTCAGATTCGAACCTGGGCCACCTGCAGAGGACCACAGCCTATGTACACCAACCACTAGACGACGGGTGCCCCATGTGCCATTGCTAAATAACATATTTTTGTGTTTATTAAACTGTACAAACAAATATTCTTGCTCTTGAGTCTTGGCATAAACTTGACTGACTTCAATAAACACTGTTAATGTTGTGGTTGTGGACACAAGTTTCCCTGAGGATTCACTCATAGTTTTTTCAACGCAAGGTTGTGTTTGAACGTTCACTGACGTAAATCAGTGTTCAGGAATGCTTGGCTTCCTTGTAGCATTACACAGTGTTTCATCTGAGCGCTTCACCACAAATGACCTGAGAAATACCAGAACAATTTATCATTCATGTGGTAAGGAGAACAGTGGAGGAAAAGAGACATATTTTAGAGACATACGGTGGTAGTAAGTTTTTTTTTAAAGGGGAAATAAAACTGCTTTTGCTGATTATTGCTGTGTGAAAGCTTCTTGTGACCTTAGGGTGACACTGAACAGAAGTGTTCCAGTAAGTTGTCAGCTGCTGTGATTTCAGGATGTTGCTGTAGCCTTTTCCTCAACTGCTTTTTAACTCCAGCTTGTTGTATTTATGTAACTGTTGTTTATGTGTGTGTTTTCCAGCCATGGGCCTGAGTTCAACACTGAGAAGCCTTCTGTTTCTCCTCGGGACATATGGGATTTGTTCAGGATTTGTGCAAGGTAAGCAGTTTTCTAACAGACTGCATTTATACTATGAGAGCTATGATGGCAATTAAATCACATCTAAACTGTATATAATCGTCATGTATACACTGTTCTAATGTTTTAAACATGTTGCTTACAGTATAACAGTTCATACTTTTTGGTCTTGTATAACTTTAACGTCTAATTCGGTTGGAAAGAGGCATACTGTCGCCCTCTTTTGGCCATTTGTATAACTGCAGGAACGTGTCTTGCCAGTCCTCTGTGATTTTAATAGATAATCTAAAAAAAAAAAATCCCACACTGATTGTTTTTCTTTTTTTGGAAAAAAGAAAGGCCCACCAATCCTCCTGAAATGATCAATTTATTTTCAGGAGTGCATATCATAGACTGTAAATATTATCTGAAAACGGCTCACTCTCGTTTAAATTCCCATAAAAAATGTCTAAAACCAAAATACCTCCTTAGAAGATAAATCTCTATCAGGCAGGTTCTTTCAGAGCTCTATCAATATTACATCACCAAATTGTTCATTGATCCCCTTGTGATGATTGTTTTGCAGAGAACTGTACCAACTACAAACTCCAGTTTGAGAGGGTTTATTCTGTTCCCGGTGACGTAGCCATGCTGAACAGCACCCTTGTGTCTCCGGATGTCTTCGACTTTACAAGTGTGCCTTACAACATCACCTGGTACGACTCAAAGACGGGTCAAGAAATAAACAACCAGACCGGTCGAATGTTGGTGCAAGGGGAGACTCTGTGGTTTCTCGGAATAACTCTGGAAGACGATGGCGAATATGTGACCATCCTGAGGTACATGGCATCAGTAGTATTCTTATCTGTTTAAATGACTGACTACAGCTGAAAAGTTCTACTTGTTCCTTGAACGGTGACTTTTCCGGAGCAGATGAGTGCAGCTCCAACGTTTAGAACATTTTTTTACACCTTGTGGCTTATTTGAAGAGTAAAAAATGTTTTGTTTTTTTCTTGAAATCTTTCATAGCTTACATATTTTAATCTTCTGTAATTCTAATCTATTTAAAACAAAAACGTGCATGTTCACCAATAACATGTTCATTAATATTAAACAAGTATTCTTAATTTCCGACAGGACTCCATCTCAGTGCTACATGCAGTCCACCAAGCTGGTAGTGGATGAACCCGTTCCTGGAGAATGTGGGAAGCCACAGAAAGTTGGCCAAACACTTACAAAGGGAGTGACTGACATGTTGTCCTGCCCTCTGTGGGACCAAATCAACAAACTCAATAGCTACAATATCGACTCTTCCGTCCAGTGGTACAGAGTGAGTTCTGGGACAACTTACTTTGACTTAGTGACCTATTGACTTTGCTTCGCTCGTTGGAGAGTTGTTCTTGGCCAGGTCAATACAGACAAAATCTGGAGCTAACTGTACGATTATTCAGTTAAGGAAAAGATTTCAAAGGATTTAAAATGAACGACATAAACAAAAGGTTTACTTCAAATGTAAATGTTACTATAATAGCAGTCATCAAATATAGATAGAGATAGATAGATAGATACTTTATTGATCCCGAGGGAAATTCAAATTTATTCACGCTACTTTGAGACTAAATAGGTTGAGATGTTTCAAAAATCCACTTACACCATATAAATAACCACTCTTTCAAACTTTTCTTTCACTTTCTTATTATTTCTAACGTGTAGATACTCATATAATAAATGTATTATTTATTCATATGAGTTAGCGGTACATTAATCAGTCATTCTCAGACAAAGATGTAATCTAAAGGCTGAAGACATCACTATAGGTCGATACAGTACATGATGTGTGTCTACTGTCTTTAACCAAACTATTTCTTTCCTCTCTCATCCAGGGTTGTGAGCCCATAGAGGATGGGACAGGAAGGTACACCTACTGGGATATGACCAAACTAAAGATTGACGGGGTGGATTCTCAAAACAACGGCCTCTATACGTGCACCTTGTCCTTCACTCTTGGTGGGGTTATGGGATCCATGTCAGAGACCATCGAAGCATTGGTCAGCGGTAAGAACAGATGTGCACTACATGGGAAAAGTCAGAGGACAGTATGGACACCATTTCATCACACCCATAGAAACTTGTTGAGCATCCAATTCTAAAACCATGGACAGTTATATGGAGCTGTAAAATGTATTTCACAGCTGTGCTTCATTAACCAGTAAACAATGGGTGTGGCAGGAACACCCTTACTCAAGAACTTGATAGGAGTGGACTTCATATTATTTTCCACAACAAAATTACACCTACCATGCAATCATCACAAGCATCCACTAGAGGGAAGCATTAAGTCACAGTAAAGATTAAGAAGGCAGAGAGAAGTGTTGTCAAAGGCATCACTCCATATCTCTTCTTTTTCTGTGGTTTTGATTCTTCATTTCTTGTTTGTCTGTTTAGAGGAGTATACTTTGGTTCCACAAGTGCATGAACCTGCCCGTGAAATAATTAAGGCACACAAAGGTGAGGAAAATATTTGGAGAGTTTAACTTTGGTCAATAGGTTAACAGAAATAATGTTGTTTTTAAGTGTAATCTGTGCTATTGTTTCTGCAAGGCTCCAGTTTCAGCAAGCGGTGCCTGGTTTTTGTGCCCTGCGTTGGGAAGCCCCTGATTGATATCATGTGGTTGGGTAAAGATGGTTTCATCATTACTACTAACCCTGCCGACCGTGTCTACGTATCAGAAAAACGGTCAGTACCCCCAATATTACAGAAATAATGTTTTTTTTTCTGCAGAAAGTTGTTTAATATCAGAGGTTTTCTCAAAATTGGGATGAGGAAAAATCCCTCCCAGCAGATACAAACTGCCTGATCTATTGGAAATTGACAATTGAAAAGTGCCTTCAGTGCTTAAACTTGAACAGAAGTCATGAAAGACCATAATAGACACTCGAAAAAGAGACATATTTTAGCTTCCGTAGACAACATACAGTACTTGTCTTTTAACAAGGAAATATTCCGCAAATCAGAAAATAAGACATACAATTTAGAGGGACCACTAATTTAAGACACATTTTCACTATTTCTTTGCCATGTATCTTTTCTCACCAGTGAGTGGAATCAGGATACTCCTATCAAAGGACTTTGGTATGAGCAGGTGCTGATGTTTTCTGAGCTAAGGGAAAAGGATTTCGACGTCAACTACACGTGTCGAGCGTACAGTTACAGAGGCTTCCCTGAGGGATACTTTGCTCTGCTACCAGCAGGTATAAAACACTGAGTAAGCCTGCTAATGAAACAACCAGGACATTGTGTGGACCGCCATTGATCCCTGAACTGTTCTGTATGCCCTTGTTAAGTTATGTTGTTATTGTTATTCAGGTTATGTTCATTTATAGATCTTGTTCTTGCTCTGTTTTATGTTGTTATAATAAATAAGTGGAAATGTTACATGGGCAATAGGTGAGTTTCTTTGTTACAGCCAGTCTATGGTTACAGCACACAAAATAATGAATATTTGATAGCTATGATTACGACCGATGCAGGTTTAAAAATTAAATTCAGAGAATAGAGTAAATAATCGAATAGAATAAATAATCTAGTTTGCATGAAGTATATTGAAAATAAATCATTTATTGTGCATTCTAGACCATAAAATGGAGTTGCATCATGACAAAAACAAGGCAATTTAAGGGTTAAAAAATGTAAAATAAAAAACATTTTTGATATGCATATTTAGGACAGATGCTGGTTTAAAAAAAGTACCAAAAAAAACAAAAAACAAACTATAATTCATAGAGATTTTATAGCTTGAGTTTTCATGAACACATTTATGTGCGAAGGGTCATTAGTTTGAGTATTTTATGAAATATGACACTGCAAAAAATAAAGAATTACGTATAAATAAATGTTGCTGCTAATCTTTCACATATACCAGGCTGCAATAATCAAACCATAAATAATCTAGTTTGCATGAAGTATATTGAAAATAAATCATTTATTGTGTATTTTAGATCATAAAATAGGGTTGCATCATGACAAAAACATGGCAATTTAAGGGTTAAAAATTAAACAAATTCATTAATATTTGATATGTATGATTAGGACAGATGCTGGATTAAATTGTTATCTAATTTTTGCCTGGCAAAAAAAAGACCAGTAGGGGGTGTAAGTTGACATTTTTCCTCCACTCAAAAGATTTCCAGAAGAAGCAAATTGGTCCATATACCTTTTTAATAAAAGGCACCTTTCGAAAAAACAGATGTTAAAAGTGACCTATCTTTTCAACTGTCAGAAAATGTTTTCAAATTCCTCAATGTATCAGTTTTATTACTAGGTTGTTGAATTAAAAAAATAAAGTTAAGACGTTATAAAGAGATATGTCAAACTTTTCCAAGACTTAGAATAAAAATGAATTATGCAATCACATGCAGTACAATGGTATCCACTTTTTTAAAACACATCCATGGTGGAGAGACCCAACCTAAAAATCTTTGTCTGATTATGTGTGGTGTTCATCTCTACAGATCCCAACATCATACTACCCATTGGACTGGTGCTTGGAGGAATGATGGTTCTCTTTATCAACAGCGTCATCATCTACTACCTTTTTAAGGTCGACATCGTGCTGTTGTTCAGGAGAGCATTTCCAGTCCTCTATCCAAATAAAGGTAATATTTCCCACCAGGAGTATAATGCGCTCTCTATCATAAACACATTCGCATTTTATCTCTTAAAGAAATTGGCTTTATCAAAATAGAAAAACAAGGTACTATTTCCTTCCTCTCTTAAGAAAAATGGTTAACAGAAAATGTCTGTTTGGTAAAGTTTAGACATATGGTTGTCAAAATACAACACAATTTTAAACAAAGAAACAATACTATTTAAAATTTAAAAAATCTAATGATATTGATACCTGTTTGGATACCTCAGCAAAAGAAATAGAATTAATAGGCAACCAAAATTGGATATGTTTTTTGTTCCTAAAGTACTGTAGTCAAACTCCTTCACAGTCTAAATTGAACAAATATGTAAGAAACGTTTCAGTACCACCTATGCCAAAAGTATGACTGTAGATCTGTATTTATCTTTTTTCAAGCTACTTTGTGATACTATCAGTCAATGACCACCCTGAACAAGTAGACTTTATTGGTCTGTCTAGTGTCTACAATGTGAGCAGTTGCCCTATGACAATAGTATTACTGTAGAAGGGACTGTATAGCATGTAAGTGCCCTTTAAGAAGCATCAACATTTACACACAAACCACAATTCTCTAAGGTGGAAAAACCCACAGTAATCTTGAGCTTAGTCTTCAAACATACATCATAACCTCTGACATGACTCTCCCACAAGATCTCATACCCACCTGCATATGTCAACGGTGAGGCCAAAGAAAAGAAACAAACTGAAACCACAAGGTTACCAGCAGTATTTCTACTGTAAAGTCATCAGCTACTTATGCAACTGAACAGCCTGTCACTATTCAGGACTGCGAGTTACCATTTTGCCTGCAGCTCATTGGTATCAGGCCTATGAAGTTAGTAAATTAAATCAGGTAATTGTTTAGCAAGACAACTTAAAACCTTAAAGCCTTCATGACTAAATTAACAGAGAAAAACGGTGGGCAGTCAATACAAAGAAATGGGAACCACAGTTCTGCCCATATTGTTTGAAATGTGGAAAAAGTAGGGCATAAACACCAAACAAGAGCACTTAGCAACAGAGACACTTCCTTCCTTCACCATTTCAGCAATTTAGGTCATTACGCTACAGTTAGAAAATAAATTAGGTCATTAGGGGTCTGACGAGATCTCGTGTTGTTCAAAACGTGAACGTTATTCAAAACTTGACGAGAAACATTGGTGAAAGCTGTCTAGAGATATAAGTACATATTGGGTAGCCAACATTGTAAAGGACTTAAAACGATCCTTAGGGACTGTTTACAATAACTGGAAGGTGTTATTTTGTTTGTGTCATTTTGAATTACAACGGTCTTTTATTTTGATAATCATTTGGCGGAAGCAGATGTCTTGTCTGGGGGTGTGCGAGTTGTCATAGAGACAAGGGGAAAACAGTGAGTTGAGCGGAGCGGAGAACGAGGGAGGGAGCAGAAAATTTGGACTTGTCACTGTGTAAATTAAGCGCCTAGCTGGAACCGGGAACAAGGTACTTGTGTTTTTGAGTTGTTTTATTGTGATTCTCTGTGTAATTATTGGTTTCTGATGGCTCATTTGTACTGTCTATGTTTGTAAGAGCTAACGTTATGCTATTTATCTGTCTCGTAGCTCTTACGGTGTTTCATGGATTTGAAAAGTACATTTATGCTCAAAACAAGGATTAAGGCTGAACATAAATAAAAGTTTCTGGAAACATCAGTAAGCTTCACCATTGTCTGGCTGGGGTTCGCTACAGTAAGAGCTTGACCCGCATCGATCCTGACTGATTGTCGCCACTACGGAGGGTCTTCGCACGTGCCTGCCGCAGCGCCTGCATCGTCGCCCGTGCTTAGTCGCCCATGCGTCCCTGTGGATTCTTCGAGCAGCACGTTCCCACACGTTGGTGCCTGATCTACTTCGGCAGTTCGGCAGCGGTCACAATGGATTCGGTGCAATGGTCAAGTACAGCCATATTCACTGAAATTGATTCAGAACTGTGAGTATTGCCCCATTATTATACGGCCAACGGCATCTCAAATAAATTGAGCAACGGATGAACAGTTTCCTGAGCTAAGGGACATTCAATAGCCTACCTACCTGCTCATCCTGAGAAAAAGGAGATAAACTGTTGTCTCATCTACATTCTTATTTGATAAATGGACCCTTTATTATTAAGGACCTTTTTCAATTTTTGGACTTTACCTTTCATGTGAGAATTGTGTTTATTGTGGTGTTTAAATTGACACTTACCTTTTTGAACGGTCTTTACATTTCTGCATCATACATTTCTGTGCTTGTTATTTTGTACTGATGTGCTATGTTTATGCTGTTTATCTGCTAAAAGGTTTTACTCCAACTTAAGAACTTAGAAAATCTTGTTAATAATGTCACAGTCAGCAGGCATGACAGAGTTAGAGGAGCAGATGACTGGAGTAAATCAGGAAGTTGAAGATTTACGGAGTGAGCTCCACACAGCGACAGATGCATCTGAAAGAGAACATCTAAAGGAAGCTATTGAGGCAAAACAACAAAGTTTGACTGACTCCCAGAGTCAACTTCAGAAAGAAGAAGACCAAATTGAAGGTTTCAGACGTTCAGAACGCACACGAAATCCTACTGAGAAGATGCGTGAGTTCCAAGAGGAAGAGGCCAAGAAAAGGGAGAAAAGGCTGCTGTCCATGTATGAACAATGGAAGCTTCAGATGCGCAAGGCAAGAGATCAATTGAAGACATACATGCCAGAAGAGCAGCTCTGGCTTCTCATTGATGAACTCAAGAAAGGTAAGGGAGACATAATGAACATGTACAGTCAAATTCGAGATGTCATCACACCTTCGACCGACATAAGAAGACGAGTTGATACGTGTGAGTCAGTGACCACAGAAATAATCAGCATGGCCTATGACAGAGCTATAGATGAGGCAGGTGAGTTCAATGAGGAAAATGAAAGACGCCGCCTTCATGAACTACGCCGCCATGACTATGCAGCATCTGTCTATGGATCTGCAGCTTCCTTGATGAGTCACAGCACCTCAGACCAGCACTCCATGACTTCGTCGATTGCAGCCAAGCGTGTAGATGCAGCAGCTGATCTAGCAGTGAAGGAAGCAAATTACAGGATGATGCATGAGGAAGAAAGACAAAGGGAATCAATACGGGAGTTGGAGGAACAACAACGGAAAGCCATGGAAGCACAAAGGCGTGAGTTAGAGCGATTGCAGGCAGAGAAAGAAGTGCGGGCAGCTCAAGCTAAGCTGAAGGTCTATGAAAAGGAAACGGAACGCGACGCTGCTACCAACATTAAATATGAAAGGAACGAAGAAACAAAAAACGAGCCTGTCACTGCAGTCCCTCTATCACATGCTACAGCATCCCCTCATACAGACATTTCCTCTCTCGCTCAGGTCCTACAAGATAGCCTAACCTTAAATCGGCTGCCTGTTCCTGAGCCCTTTGTCTTCAACGGTGATTCTATACGATTCATTGAATGGAAGTCATTGTTTACCTCGCTCATCGACCAACGGGCTATCACTCCAGCTGAAAAACTCTTCTATCTGAAAAAATATGTTGGTGGCCCAGCACGCCAGGCTTTAGACGGTACCTTCTACCGAAATGACAATGAAGCTTACCAAGATGCCTGGAACAAGCTGAATCATCGGTTTGGCCAGCCATTCACCATTCAGAGAGCATTCAGAGAGAAGCTTACCAATTGGCCAAGGATTCAACCTAAGGATGCCGAAGGACTCAGAAACTTTTCAGACTTTCTCAATGCCTGTCTTGATGCCATGCCTTATGTCAAGGGTCTCGACATATTAAATGACTGTGAAGAGAACCAGAAGCTCATCCACAAACTACCAGACTGGGTAGCTTCACGCTGGAATCGACAAGTAACACGCAGCCTGAACGAGAACCAAGAATTCCCAAGTTTCAAGGACTTTGCTAGATTCACGTCTACTGAAGCTGAGGTTGCATGCAACCCAATTACGTCTTTTCATGCCCTTCGTCCTTCAGACTCTAGCACTGAGAAGAGAAATCTCAGAGACCCAAAGCGAAACAAGGCCAGTGTTCTCACCACTCAAACAGCTGCAGACAACGACTACCTAAGGTCAGACCAGAGAAAGGTTAAGACTCCATGTATTCTTTGTCAAGACAACAGACACCAGCTTCACGCGTGCTCCAAGTTTACAGAGATGTCATTGTTTGAGAGACGGAACTATGTTAGGGAGAAGAAACTCTGCTATGGGTGCCTAAAACCTGGCCACAGCGCGAAAGACTGTCGTCATCGTCACGCCTGTGACACCTGCAAAAGGAAGCATCCTACAGCCCTCCATGACCACAACTATAAAAGGGAAGGGTCCTCATCAGAAACAAGGACAAATCAAGGTGCTGCTGCTACATCACTCAGTGTAGCAGGCGAAGGCTCATCAAACACATCGATGGTGATGCCAGTGTGGGTGTCAACTAAAAATAATCCAACTGCTGAGAAACTTGTCTACGCTCTACTTGATACTCAAAGCGATACTACATTCATCGAACAAGAAGTGAGCAATGGTCTTAATGCTGACAAGTATCCAGTGAAGCTAAAGTTGACTACCATGAGCGGAAAAGACACAGTTCTCTCAAGTGAAAGGGTTTCCGGCCTTCGTGTAAGGGGATACAGTTCAACCATTCAAGTCGATCTTCCGGCTGCCTACACGAAAGACTCTATACCTTTGAACCGCACTCACATCCCTACTTGTGAGACAGCTAAACAATGGAGTCATCTTGCTGAAATAGTGGATGAAATCCAGCCCCTGAAGGACTGTGAAGTAGGTCTCCTCATAGGCTATAACTGCTCCAGAGCAATGGCACCGAAGCAAGTCATTCTGGGAGGAGATGAGGAACCCTATGCTGTACGGACAGATTTGGGATGGAGCATTGTGGGCCGCTCATCACAAAGCCATGACTCGCCGAGCACAAGTCATCTGTGTCACAGAATTGCAGTCAAAGAGCTACCTCAAGCTACTCCCGCAGATGTGATCCGTATTCTAGAATCAGACTTTAAAGATGGCAGTGAAGACAACAAAACAGTGTCACAGGATGACATCACATTCCTCAACAAGCTAGATGATGGCATACGGAAAAATATACAGGGCCATTACGAAATGCCTCTGCCTTTCAAAAAGAGACCCAGCTTGCCTGACAACAGAGTCTCAGCCATGATACGCCTCAATCATCTCAAAAGGAAATTGCAACGGGATGAAAATTATAAGGAGCATTACGTCAAGTTCATGGAAGAGGTCATCGAAAGAGGAGATGCAGAGCAGGTCGAAGACGGTGGGAGTGAAGGTGAGAGATGGTACATTCCCCATCATGGCATCTATCATGAGAAGAAGCCTGATAAACTTCGTGTAGTATTCGACTGCTCAGCCAGATATAAAGGATCGAGCCTGAATGACCACCTCCTCTCTGGACCTGACATGTTGAACAATTTGAATGGAGTCCTCATCCGCTTTCGTCTGCATCCTGTCGCATTGATATGTGACATTGAGAAAATGTTCCATCAATTCCACGTGGATGAAGTTGATCGCAACTACCTGCGCTTTCTTTGGTGGAAGCAAGGAGACTTGAACTCTCAGCCCTGCGAGTTTCGCATGAAAGTGCATCTGTTCGGCGCAGCCTCCTCTCCCGGATGCGCAAACTACGGGCTAAAACATCTAGCTAAGGAAAATGCTGACATCTATCCTCAAGGCTCACGGTTTATCATGCGCGACTTCTATGTAGACGACGGGATAACAAGTGTTGAAAGCACTGGAGATGCTATTCAACTCGCCAGGGAAGCACGTGAACTCTGTGCCATGGGCGGTCTCAGACTACATAAGTTTGTGTCAAACGACAGAGATGTACTAGAGAGTATACCACCCTCTGAACGAGCAACCAATGTGAAGGATATGGACCTCGTGTTTGACAATCTGCCACTTGAGAGAGCTCTCGGGATTCAATGGGATGTGGAGTCCGACCACTTTCGGCTTAACGTCACCCTCAAGGAACAGCCTGCCACACGCCGTGGCATTCTCTCTACAGTAGCGTCCCTGTATGACCCTCTCGGGTTTGTAGCACCTGTCCTGCTTAAAGGGAAGATCATCCTTCAGGAGATGTGTAGACGTGGCACAGGCTGGGACGATCCTCTCACTGACGAGCTTCGTCCTAAATGGGAACAGTGGAGAAGTGATTTAGCTCATTTGGATAATGTCACCATATCCCGCACTTACTCACCTGCTGGTTTCGGAAGGGTTTCGAAGACTGAGCTGCATCATTTCTCGGACGCCAGCATGAAGGGTTATGGACAGTGTT
The DNA here is from genome assembly GCA_020745685.1 of Tautogolabrus adspersus. Classification (NCBI taxonomy): domain Eukaryota; kingdom Metazoa; phylum Chordata; class Actinopteri; order Labriformes; family Labridae; genus Tautogolabrus; species Tautogolabrus adspersus. The sequence goes on along the minus strand of CM036548.1, from coordinate 4,755,871 downwards.
CGTACCTGAGACTACAAAATGAAGAAGGAAATGTTCACTGCGCCCTAGTGGTAGGAAAATCACGCGTCTCACCAACAAAACTCACAACTATTCCAAGATTGGAATTAACGGCCGCAGTTGTTTCCATTAAGATAAGCAACATGCTCAAGGAGGAACTTGGATCTACTGACACTGAGGAGTTCTTCTGGACAGACTCTAAAGTGGTCCTGGGATATATAAAAAACGAAGCACGACGATTCCACACCTTTGTGGCCAACCGCGTTCAGAAGATTCATCTCAGCTCAGCCCCAAAACAATGGAGATACGTCCCAACCACTGACAATCCTGCTGACCACGCTTCTAGAGGCTTGACTCCCAGCGAGCTTCTGTCATCTACCTGGTTCACTGGACCCAAGTTCTTATGGAACAAGGAAATGAAGCTGCCAGCAGATGAAATTCCAGAGTTAACGATCGGAGATCCAGAGGTCAGAAGTGCCCTAGCACTCAGCACAAAAGCTACGGAACGAGTAAGCCTTGTTGATCGTTTGTCTAAACTCTCATCCTGGTCACTGGCTACTCGAGCTGTTGCGCGCATTCTAAGACGCATCAGCAAGAACAGATCCAACAGTCTTACCATGGTAACGGAACGAGAAGAGGCAGAACACTGCATAATCAAAAACCTGCAGAAAGACGTGTATCAAGACCAGTTGAAGCTGTTGAGCAAAGGGATCCCCCTACCTTCCCACGATTCATTATACTCTCTTGATGCTTTCCTTGGCAAAGATGGTGTCCTCAGGGTGGGAGGAAGATTGCGCAACTCCTCTCTTCCTAACGCTATCAAGCACCCTGCAATCATCCCCAAAGATCATCACATCACAAAGATGTTGATTGCACATCACCACGAAAGGATGAAACATCAAGGTAAAGGTCTCACCATCAATGCGATCAGGTCCAACGGCTACTGGATACCAGGAATAAACCGGGCAGTAGCATCCTATATTCGTCAATGCGTCCCCTGCAGACGGCACCGGAAACCAACGGAAGAGCAAAGGATGGCTGATCTACCCCCTGAACGTGTGGAACCATCGCCCCCCTTTACCTTCTGCGGTATGGACTGCTTCGGCCCGTTCTTTACAAAGCAAGGAAGAAAGGAGAACAAGAGGTACGGTCTTCTCTTCACTTGCCTTAGTTCCCGTGCCGTCCATATAGAGATGCTTGAGGAAATGACAACGGACGCTCTTATAAATGGCCTGAGATGTTTCATTGCCATACGTGGCGCTGTTTGTCAGATCAAGTCCGATCAGGGGAGCAACTTCGTCGGAGCAAAAAACGAACTCAAAGAAGCTCTAAAAGAAGTTGATGCTGACCGACTGGCTGTATTTCTTGCAGAGAAGCAATGCGATTTTAGCATGAACGCACCCTACTCAAGTCACGTCGGAGGGGTGTGGGAGAGACAGATTAGGACAGTGAGAAGCATCTTGAGGTCCACACTTACCCTTTCTTCTGGAAGGCTAAATGATGCATCGCTACGGGCTTTCCTCTACGAAGCTATGACAATCGTCAACAGTCGCCCACTGACCGTTGACAACCTCAGTGATCCTCATAGCCTTGAACCACTCACCCCTAATCACCTTCTGACTATGAAATCCGTCAAGGCCTTACCCCCCCCAGGTGAATTTGTCAGAGAAGACGTATATGGCAGAAAAAGGTGGCGACATGTTCAATACCTTGCAGAACAGTTTTGGAGTCGATGGCGTAAGGAGTACCTTGCCAACATCGCTCTCAGACAACGTTGGCATGCCCCAAGAAGAAATCTGCAAGTCGGAGATATTGTGATGATAAAAGGGGAACATGTACACAGAAATGAGTGGAGATTGGGCAGAGTTTCAGAGACTACTGCTGACAAGGACGGATTAGTAAGGAGAGTGAAGGTCTGCCTCGGTGACAGGGAGCTTGGCAAGAAAGGGGAGCGTCTCCACAAGATGTCTGAAGTTGAGCGTCCTGTCCAGAAGCTAGTCCTGCTGCTGGAGACGGACTAATTCTGCTCTCTCTTTCTATAGTTTGTGAAAGGCCTTCTTATAGATAGTTGTCTCAAAATGGTTACAAAGGTTTTCTACTAAAAGGGTTTTCCATTTTTGGCATGAGTTAACTGTGCTCCTTAAAGGTATGTCTTTTCTTGTTTAAAAAATCATTCGTTCATAATGCAAACTGTACCGTTACATTATTTACTCATGATTGGTGGGAGTGTAAAGGACTTAAAACGATCCTTAGGGACTGTTTACAATAACTGGAAGGTGTTATTTTGTTTGTGTCATTTTGAATTACAACGGTCTTTTATTTTGATAATCATTTGGCGGAAGCAGATGTCTTGTCTGGGGGTGTGCGAGTTGTCATAGAGACAAGGGGAAAACAGTGAGTTGAGCGGAGCGGAGAACGAGGGAGGGAGCAGAAAATTTGGACTTGTCACTGTGTAAATTAAGCGCCTAGCTGGAACCGGGAACAAGGTACTTGTGTTTTTGAGTTGTTTTATTGTGATTCTCTGTGTAATTATTGGTTTCTGATGGCTCATTTGTACTGTCTATGTTTGTAAGAGCTAACGTTATGCTATTTATCTGTCTCGTAGCTCTTACGGTGTTTCATGGATTTGAAAAGTACATTTATGCTCAAAACAAGGATTAAGGCTGAACATAAATAAAAGTTTCTGGAAACATCAGTAAGCTTCACCATTGTCTGGCTGGGGTTCGCTACAAACATCACGGAGTCTGATGTTGAACTTGAAATTACCAATGAAGATGCCCCACTACAGAAACACCAACCAACCAGATAAATTAATAAGCAGACCATCATGCTCTTTTGCTTAACAAATTCTAAAAAAGAAGAAGAAAATGCATAGGATAATTTTTGTATCTGTATGAAAGAGACCCTTGACATATGGTGAATTTTTCATTATACTTTTATGCACCTTTAGAGATACCTATGGCTGAATTTTCGCTGGAAATTCCCTTAATAAAGTGTGTATTTTGCTGTTTCAGATTTAGATGGGAAGCTGTATGATGCCTACGTGGCGTATCCACAGCCATGTGCCGTTGGATTCAGTGAGGAAGTGGAGGACTTTGCCCTTCATACTCTGCCTCAAGTGTTGGAAAAGGCCTGCGGCTACAAACTCTTCATAGCAGGCCGTGACTGTCTGCCCGGGCAGGGTAAGTAACCTACATGGCTGCGGCAGTACTTAAGTACTACTAGGATTTGTCTTTAAGTCCTGGATACCAGACAAAAAGGGATCCCTATTTGGTCAAAAAAAAAATCGCTCGCCAGCACATACTATGCTATACTCATTAAAACTAATTTAGCTATTTCAATAATTGATAACTCAACATGCACTGAATCAGATTGTATTTTGACCTTTTTTAGGCATTTTTTTTAACAATTCATTAAAAAAAACTTCAGTCTAAAAGCTTAGCTAAATGTTCTTGTTTTCAGTTGCACAAATTATATTAGTTTTGAATGTCCTAGTGATGATCTATTCATTCTGTCTCCTCCGACAGCCATAGTGGACTCCGTGGAGGAGAACTTACAAGTCAGTCGCCGTGTCCTTCTGCTCTACACCGCCTCTACCTTCATCAGCAAAAGACACACAAGCAGCACTAGCAGCAACAATAACAACAACATCTCTAAGATCTGTGACACCAATGAAAACAGCAAAAGCAAAACCACGGAGGACACTGACAGCATGAACTATTATGATGATAAAGAAGTCTATTCAGACACAAGGCAGCAGTTTGAGTGTGTGGCAGCAATGCACAAAGCGCTTCTAGAGGGATCTCTCAAGGTGAGAAAACAAACTTGCTAATGAGTATACTTTACAATAGAGATCCATAAACTGTTATAAACACAGACTGCATGCATACAGTATATGAAATGTGTATGAAAACTCACAGCCAATAACTAATTGTACCTACCGGTAACTAAAGGAAGAAATTACTTAGATTGATTGAGGGATGATTTAATTAATGTGGTTCAAAATTCTTCAGCACCTTTTCAGTGTTTTTTTAGTTCATGGTCACATGCTCAGAACAGCTGATTCTAAATGAGCTCTGCTTTTCAGGTGGTTCTGGTGGAGTTGGAAGAGATCAGCCCAGCTCAGCTCGCTCTCTTTCCAGAGTCGGTGCGTCAACTAAGGAAGAAGCAGGGTGCTGTGTGTTGGTGGAAGAACCTAAAGAGGAGGCAGATGTCTGTGACATGTGACATGAAGAGGGGAGAAGATGAAGAGAAAGGTGGACAGGTCACAAAGCTGTCTCCATCCCTCTCCCCCTCCTCCAGGTTTTGGAAGGAGATGAGGTATCATATGCCTGTTAGGGGAAAGAGGGAGGTGTTTCCCGAGAAAACTGCCCTACTGAACTTATGATGGGGTTATAGCTGGTTTCGATACAAACGTGGATGGGATTAGGTCCCCTATCAGTTGTTAAAATAAGCTGTAGGTTAACAGCACATGTGATACAATAGGTGCTTCTTCAGATAGCTTCTAGTCGTTTTACTTTTTAAGAAGCAGGTTTCTGATAAAACAGGAGGGAGGTTTTTACTCAAAGACTCAACAAATGATGCTCACGCCTAATGTGCAGATGTGTTTGTGCTATTGCTGAGGTTTGTGAACTGTTGATATTCTCTCGCAGGTTGAGACTGATGTTGACTGTTTAGATATCAAATGTACATATGTATAATGAAGACTGTAAATATGTTAATAAATGTCCCTCAAGTAATGTAAAAAGTCAAGCAACAAACTGGGAGCTTCTTATCAAATAAACTGCAAATGGGAAGAGCAACAACCATTTTGTTGATTTGCATTAAATTCTATTTTTATTATAAATGCACCAAGACAGCACCAAACTGTCTGCTGAAATTGTGAATGTTTATTTTCATTAATGGTAACAGTTTTAAGTATTTGATGATTTCCTTTGAACAAAGTGTTTAGCCTCCAGATAGAACTGACTGCAGACTATGGAAATGAAATATTCCTTCACATACCAAATATTCAAATTTGAGGAAACCCTGTCCTGTTTTAACAATCCTGGAAGAAGTTTCATTTCCTGTTAAGTTTTTGAACGGTTGAACATGTTCTGTTAAAAAACAAAGATTCTTCACAGGAAACCAAAGTGGAAGACTTTTTCAAGTTGATCATTCCTCATTTAAAAACAGAGAGGTCTATTGATTAAATTTGTTGACCATATTATACAAATCTCCAATGTTTCTGCTGAAAAATGTAAAGAGCATATTGGGTTTTTTGTGGGGTTTTTTCATGCAGCAAAATTATTTCCTGTTTTTTTTCATCAACTTTGGAAGAATAAAAAAATCCTAGGGACAGAATTTTTCCTGAAAGCTGGTAGCAAAAAAAATGCAATCAAACCAATGTGTTAGGAGGGCTTTGATTCATTTAAAGAAAGTTACTTAATCAAACGATCAAAGCAAATAACAGGCAAAGAGGGGAGGAAGATTCATAGGTGAATAGACTATACTTAAAAAGTGGTTTCATGGGTTTGGTTTTTTTTTCAACCAAGTTACACGATGTGAATTGATTAAATAGATGTGACTTGTGTCAGTAAGATGTTCTGTTTTCAGATGATACATCTTTGAAGCCAACAATAAAAAAAAGAAAATGTGTTCTTAAGTGTGCTCAACAAGCTCTATGAGGTCTTCATCGTAGAGGGAAACTCAGCATCTTTCACCCCCAGCTCTGGAGCAATTGAGGTCAGGTGGCCTATATTTCAGAGCAAGCATAACTGAGTCGGGGGCGAATCATTGCAGCGCACCTTTGCTGCACAATGAGTGTTGTTTTTTCCTATGTTGAGTGGAAGTTTCATTCAGAGGTGTGTGGTATAAAAAGAAGAGGAGACAGAAGGCAGAAAAACCCAGCATCTTCTAATACGTTTACTTCAAGTGAGAAGAACCACTTTTTTATTCTCAGCAATCTGGTAAGTTTGAAATTATCATAAAGTTAAGGTCACAAAAGTCTGCAGCATTAGAGGCTCTTTCAGGAAAGTTCCCCTGCATTATGTGTAGAAGTCTAACATGAGTTTACACAAAGGTGTATGAATTTTCATTATGTATCCAACATCTATTTGATATATGAGGGTACTGATTATCTTGGATAGGGCTGGGCGATATGGAACAGAACTCATATCTCGATATTGTTTAGCTGAATGGCGATACTCAATATATCTATGGACAGTTTTTCTATAAAGAAATAATGAAATCAAAGTAAGTTCTAAGTCAAATGCACATAGGCCAAACGCCAAATGTGTTTTATTAACAATCAGCTGCACAATGCCAACATGGACACGAAAAATGACAAATATAAACTAGAATAAGTGAACTGGCAGCTCTACGGCAGACACGTGCAACGATATTTTAAAATAAACAATATTGTCTTCCCTTATATCTTCTTTAAAAATATATTGATATATCTTAAAAACTCGTTATGTCACCCAGCCCTAATCTTGGGTAATAAATTATCAGTGCTAATGTATGTCAGTAATTGTGTATGTTTATCTGAAGCTTGGGTTCAAGTGGTTTATATAGGTATGGATTGCTTTGCCTAAAGAGAAATGTTGGAACTGAACCCTTATTAACATAAACAGCCTAACAGGGGATATGTTGAACTTCAGCAAATACGGTGTGATACACAGTGAGTAGGTTGTTAACCCCAAACAGGATGATGCTCTTAGAGTTGTTTTGTGTCATCCTGTAGGTGTTTATTTCCTCTACAATGGCTCACTGTACATTATCAAAGCTTGGGTCGGTTTGGGCTGGATTTTTTGGCCTGATCTATGCTCTTATACAAAACCAATGCAGTCCAGGGCACGAAAACATCTTTAACGTCAGCTTTTTTTGTTTTCGGCGCTGCACTCGGTGCTCGCAGTTAAACAAAAAAAAACTTTTGAAACACTGCCTCGCTCGTCAATGTCACTTCTTCCAACCTACCAATCAGAATCATAAAATCTTAAACAGATCTAATGGTCACTACCGAGGGAAGTGGAAGTTAACTTTTTTAACCAAGAAACACTAATCGCTGACACAGGCCCTAATGGTGTTAATCCAAATCATTTAGTCATTCATTTTGTAAAAGTACTGCATCAATCAAATTGTATGACTACAATAACTGATTAATTAGACAAGATCAAACGTAAATATTTTAGTACAAGGTCCAAAAAGTTACAAGAAAACCACACTGCAAATTTAGAATGAAAGTACTTCAATGAATGACAAAGAGTGCTGAATCATTTCTTGAAGATCGAGAGAGATAGGTTGCATGATGCACAGAGAGAGAGAGCTCCTCTTCCAAATAAAAGCCAATCAGTGGAACTTCCTGGGACTTTACTCAGAGTGTTTGCTCCTTGCCTACCTAGTGCGAGCTGTTTGAACTGCATGTCTCACTTCCCTTTACTGGGAGAACTTAAGCTATTTCACACTTCAGGAAATGTGTCAAGTCAAGTACCCTTATTTATTGCAGAGTACGTGCAACTGAGAACATGCCCCGAGTCTTAGAGCTCACATTTGAAGTTTGTGTAATGGAGCCAGTTTTTTCCAACAGATAAGGACCATGACAGCGGCAGGTTGGGTCTTCCCTCTGGCTGCACTGTTGTCTCTGGGATTTGCACACAGTAAGTACTCATAGTTTCAATTCTTTTCAGCCCTTAATAGACTGAAGAAAATTCTGATTTCTAAAACTACACTCTGGCTGTGTAAAAGGAAATGTATAACTCAAACCTGTTGTATAATATTTGATTTACAACAGTTGTTGACTCACAGGTAAGAGCATTTTCAGTTTCAGTATTACTTTAAAGAGTTAACATGGACTTTATAACCGTAAACTCTTGCGACAGGTGAAGCGAAGGTAAACCATCTTTGGTTCTTAGAATGTAAAGTATGAAGATATAAGGTCTATGAGACATTAACATATTAAAACCATGTTTGTTAAACAATGAAGTGAAAGTAGTTTTATAGACCTCATGTTGAACAACTGGTTTTCCTGTTTTTGACCACCTGTTAAAGAGGAACTTGAGAAACCTGCTTGGGAATTGCACACTGGGAATTTAATCCAAATTCAACTCTCAACAAGTATTACCTGTTTAAAGCAATATACCTCAGAGATAATGTTATAAACTGTGACACAAGCTTTAAAACTTCACAAATGTTTTTACACACTTTGTTTAAGGCGTGTCATCATGACATAAACAAACCCCACAAAAGACAAATGTGACCCTATTTGAAAAAGTGGGTGAAATGGTTGTAAAGCTCAGCAGGAATCAGCTTTTGTTTATTAATGCACAGTAAGAAAACAACAGGCCTGAGATACGTGTTCCTAATCCTCAATGTGTGTAAAGGGAAATTCAACATCATGATGCTTCTAACCATCACAAATTGACATTTACTTTATACATTTTACTCGCTGGTCAGTTAATAAATCAGATGAAGTTTATCCTCTGTGACATTTAAGGAGCATATAGGATCGTGTCAAAGTTTAAGCGCAATAAGGAGGAGAAAACCCCACCTTTGGTCAACAAATTAAATAAATGAGTCCCTAAATTCACCAGAATTACTAGCCAGTTTTAGGACTTTGATGCCAGTCAAATGTTGGCAAACTGCAACACAGCTGCACATTACTAGACTGTTTTCAAAACTGCCTTCTATACTAGTAGTACGTACAGATTTTGCCAAAATGCAGTACGCAGTAGGTGAACAAATGCGAGATCCGCAGTATATCGAAAATTCCCGGATGTTACAACAGCCAGGTAAGGAGAATCTCCGGAGCAGTCCTCCTGAAATGATCTAGATATTTTAAGGAGTGCATATATTAACGCCTATAGTTTGAGACCGCATTTCCAGCATGGCAACCACCATAAACACACTCCCAAAGCCCCCTGCAGTAACCAATGGTTGACATAACTCAGGCTTCTTACACTATTAATTACAGTCTATGGTCAGATATTGCAATGCTGAACCACTTAGGACGACAAAAAAAGAACTTTTGGGAACCAACTCTCATTATTTGAGCTAGTGCTTGCCATCCTGCTGACATTATGTGTCAAGATAATCCAGGAATTACTATAAACGACCGGATCCCAAAGAAGTAGTTCTATGTTGTAATTTTCCAAGTTGCAGTAACATTAGATTTGTTTTTTGTTTTTACATCTTTTAAACCAAAAAAAAAAAGTCAGGTTAATAGATGATATAGATTTATTGCCCTGCTTGATGGCCAGAGTGTAATGGTGACACATTTGTTTGGGGCGAAAGCAAAAAGCAGGCTTCATGCACTACATATATCTCATGACATAACATTATTATTAACAGATGATGAAGTAGAAAAGTATGTAAAAGCAGTGGGTTCTTTCAACCTGACACTATTCTTACTAAATGGGCCGAATACACAAACATTTACTCTAACTCTGTTATGGTTGAGTCTCCAGGAAATCTCATACATGAAAGACGTCAGCACCGCTTCACAGAGGAAATTGTACTCAAAGTGTTAGGTTACACAATCAAACACAGCTACATGTGAGACTAAAAACAGGTCATAGTTTCTAAGATTGACTTTTGAAAAACAACTAAAGTGTCCTGCTTGGTGAAAGTTTTCGTGTCTGAGCCATCAGTCTTATATTTATGACGTATGAGTCTGCTAAAGTAAAGCCAAGTTGTGTTTTTAAAATACAAATCAAACCCACTAAAGAAACATGATGGCTTGTGCACTGTGATATATTCTCTGCCAGACAAGATTCAAGTTTCTACGGAACGATTTTTTTATCCAATCATAAGATAGAGGGAAAACAATGACTGCCTCAAAAAATTGCCAGTCAATACATTTTTGTGCTCAGTGAAAAATGTTCCCAGTTTTTTAAAGAAACAACATCTAAGGTCGATGGGATACAACATCCAAAAATATGGTATGGTTCTTTAAAACGATAGTTTCCATCAACAACAACCACGTTTCTTTGATAGAAACTACAATTTCTACCAAAGAACCTGCTGCTTAAAACTACATTTAGTACAGTCCTCTAGTACGGCCTTTATCCCAGGTTTACTTTAGTTCTTTGCCCTTGCTAAACAAACTTGTGCAATCAGCTGATAATAGATTGCCAACATCATTTCTGGTAAGTGACGTGTTGTTTGATATGGTTTACAACTTTTCCTGGATGTTCCCCTTTGAAAATGTACACAGAACCTGACGATCGTGCAACAGACAATCTGCTGCTATATTACGCTACAATAAAACACAATCTCTGTAAACTCTGGAACAACAAAAGTCATTATTAAACAATATAATTTAAAGCCACTCGTAGTATAAAAATTATGGTACTTAAAGATTTAGTTGGTACATATTTGTTTTTATAAACAGTAAGTTATTCAGGTACAAATCATTAAAAAGTCAATAAATAAGTTCATCCAAAGTTTATCAAGCTCTCAATATGGCCAAGTACACACAAAAATCTGTAGTACAAAATGCAAAAAAAAAATCTTGTTTCCGAGATCTAAGAAAAAAGTTTTGGGGGAACGTCCAAAACAATTTCACAGTATCATTTTTATTTTAAAGAAAGTGAAAGGTAATACAAAAACATTTTACTGTTGCATATCTTGCAACCCTGTTCATTTGTCATTATGCAGAAGAAAAAAAATCGCCCCAAAATGTGTGCACCTTTTATATTTTTAAGTGTAGTTTTTAAGTTGTGTGCAAAAACTGCAAGCAATAGCAACCATCCACTCTTGCAACTTATTTCACACATAAATGTAGCACAGTTAAGACCACAAGAAGACCCATTTCAGACAAATGGTTGTTAAGCATTTCACTTTGACCACAGCAGCATTCACTAATAGGCCTATCCAGACACTGACATTAGGACACTAAAGAATACAGCAGAGCCTTAAAATAATTATATTATTTCAGTGTCTGTGTGCATTTTTATTGACAAAGAGCAACACAGGTACCTACATTGCTACAGTCAAATTGTTTACTTTCATTTCAGCACAAATCTCACTTAAGGAGCATTTCACAATAATGGGTAAAATGGGCAATTTTCCATTTCAAATTTGTGTTTGTTTTTGGAAGGGATCTCGCAACCCCCACTTTGGGAACCACTGCTTTAGTTGAAGACATGTTTCTTATCATTTATTTATTTCAAAAGGTCACCCTCTGAAGCCAGCATTTACCAAGAACATGGTGACATGGTATTAAAGACAGCAGGTGAACAAAGCTTTCTGTTTACAAAACCAAACATATTGATGTAACCTGTATAAGTCACAACCAATTAGACAGCACCTGCTCAGTGAACTACTACAAAGCTTGTCATAAACATTAGCAGGAGGAAACAAACTAGCTGTCTTACCTTGTGTGTAGTTCAGCTGCAGAAGCATTGGTCTCAGTACTCAATTCCCCTGGTTAAAATGTACAGTCCATGGTTTACCCTGGTTCCTTGGACTTCACATTCCCTCACTTGTCCAAAAGGGTGCCCGTGTATTCAAGCTAGCAGTTAGCTAGCATAAGTTCAAGCTTCCCAGCTCCCGCATAACGTTCCTCCCGCCGTCTCGCAGTTTCCATTCTCCAAAATGTCTAACAAGTTGTCCATTAGCCTTTTTTCATTTGAGGATAGCTGTGGTCGCCTGTGTCTTATGTTGCTTATTTGTTTTAATTATGCTGTAGTTAACTCACGGCGTTAACTTAGCTTTAGTTTTCAGTCGTCAGGGCGCTATCGCTATGGTTACAGCACTTAGCAACGATTTAGATCGCCCGCCATGAAAAGCGTCTCATGCTGCGTTCACGTAAACCCATAAATATAAACTTTCAACTGGGAAACATTGTTTTAATAATCTACGCTTTATATAATCACATGTGACTAAAACAATAAACATGAAAAAATAACTACAGAACTCCAGCTGTACAACAGCAAAAACCTAGTATAATATGGCTCTATACAGCCAACTACAGTCTATGGTTGCCACAAGGAAAATACTCGTTCTTCCTTTTTATATGAATGCAGCATCAGATTGTGAGTCCAGCTGTGCCACCCTCTGGCGGTGAAGGTGAAAGCATCAACTCAATTAACAGTAGCCTACTTTATTAGTACTTCTTGGGACAATGGTTTGGAGCAGCTTGGACGTAAAAAAATCAGGAATGTAAATCCCTGAAACACAGTGACGTACAGACAACAAATTGCAAAAAAGAGCTAAAACAAATGAAATAGGACCTTAAAGGAGAAACCATGTTAAAGATAGAACTACATTTTACCCCTTTACACAAAGAACATGCTCAATTGTGCCTGTAACACATGAAAACTGAAAGCTGTTTTGTTGTAGAATCATGTCATCCAAGTAAATGTGTGTTTTCAAGTTTCTACCCTGGCATTGACATTCAATAAAAACAGACTGATCTCCCTTTGCATTGTCCCATCTAGACCACAGTGGGGAGGCAGAGCTCTACCATGTAAGTGCTGGACGTCTCTTCATGCTGAGTTGTCCCAATGCTGATTCTCATACCAACATAACTTGGAGGCGAGATGGGAGGCACAACCTGAGCCTGCCTATTGGAGTGGAAGTGAGGGACGGGTTACTGTGGTTTCTACCTGTCCAGGTGTCTCATAATGGATCCTACACATGCGAGAATAGGTACAGAAACTTCTGCATGACTCAACAAGTGTCACTGATGCCTGATATGACTGCGTAGTGCGTACAGAGCTAAAAGCTACTTACTTTACCACAACACATCACACACTATAATCCAATTTAGTTCAATGCTACAACAAATACCTTCAGAATGATCAGTTAAAGCATCTCTCTAAAACACTTTAACCTTTCATAAAGGGAATATTACTGACATGACTTTTGAAATTTGACATCAAGTTTCAGCTAGCCGTTGATCCTTGGATTATTTTCAAGAATAGTCCATTAATTGTTCGGTCCATTACATGTGGAAAAAGTTGTGACAAATGCTTATCATGATTTTTCTGTGGATATTTGCTAATAATTAACAAAGTAAAGCTGCAAAATATTGTGATTATGAAGCTGGAACCAGGACATTTTTGAAGTTTTTGCTATAAAAAATGTAAATTAATAGTCAAAAAAGATGGCAATCAATTTTATTTCAGTCGTCTAAACGTTTGATGGAGAACAGCACTTCCTGGATAGATATATGATGGATTACTGTGCATCCTTGTTATGTTTGAAGGATATTTAAGAAAAGGAAAATATTACATTTTCCTCATCGATCATCCAGCATCAATTATGGACAAGTTTAATGACAAGTTGAACTCGTTACAGGTATTGCACTCTCTGATAACCTCTTGTTTAGTGTTTTAAGAATATCCTGTTTGGCCTTCATGTCTGAATTAATCAGACAGACACAAAATGAAAAATTGTGAAAATTTACATTTACAGCTTGATGTCTCTAGTTGTGGATTGTCGGTCAATCAGTCAAGCTTCATTTATATAGTAAAAGGTCATGTGTTGCTGAAGCTCAAAGTGTCCTGTCCTCCAGCTTTCTCATTGTCTCCTTCTCTTCAGGGATGAAACCTGTTCAGCCAGGATTAAAGTTAGGGTGTCAGTGTCAAGTGGAAAGTGTCCTGATCCACTGGAGACCATAGTCATCCCCAAGGGAGTCACTGACGGTCTTCCTTGCAAACAGAGAGAGATCTTTGGGTTGAATAGCACAAGGAGTATACGATGGATGAAGGTACACACAGCTCCAGGATGTCATTCTTCATTTCACTACATTTGTGTGCTTCACTGGTTTTACTTTCTTGCTTTAATAAGCTCTTGGTTTAGTTTGTTTTCAGGACAAAGACTTCAGACCAGCAACATTAAAAATGTGTTCCTAATAACACACAGTTAAAACAGTTTTCAATTTCTTGATTTCTGTTTTAAATTCTGGCTTTTTGAATGCAACACTGCCCCCTCCTGTACAAATCAGGAATAAGTCAAATTGTGCTGACACCAAAGGAAATGTTGTAAAAGAAAATGCTTAATGTGTTGGTGATATCAACAACTGTATTCTATAACTATGCTGTTTCTGCAGGTAAAGTAGACATGTGGTTCACCAGGGGGCCTATTTCCCTACCAAACAATTGAATAACTATGTTACAGTCACTTAAAAACATTCACACTCTTTACAACTTTTGAGTAGGGTTAGGATTCCACTGGTTGTCTATCTCTATATGTCAGCCCTGTGATTGTCTGGCGAATAGTCAAGGGTGTACCCCGCCTCTCGCCCAGTGACCGCTGGGATCGGCTCCAGCCCCCCGCGACCCCAAATGGGAAAAAGCAATTAAGATAATGGATGGATGGGTGGTTAAAAAAATGAGGAAAATTCTGATCCCAGCTGAGGCCGGGATCAAATATTACACCAAATAGCATTAATATCAGACCTCAAATATTGAACTGGGAGGATCTTTCAGTTTGTGAGGATTTTGTCACCCCCTGTGGACAAAGTATGTAATGTCCCCTTCAAAGCACTGGTGATTCTGATTTGGTAATCCTTAAATGTCTGTATCTGGATACAGGTGAACTGGATTACTTGATCCCTGGTTGAAAAAAGGTGGATAACCAAATCAAGATTAATTTTCTCTGAATGAAACCTTAGGCAAATAAATAATTGAAAAATGTATATCCCTTTATTGTCTAGTGCCTTTGTTTTTTCTCTTTGCCTGGACAGCTGGATTTTTAAAAGTGATGCATAATTAATTGAATATTTCCTCTTCATCCTCCTCATGTGTTTATGTGTGCAGGACTGCGGCACTGTGAAGCGTCAGGGAGAGCCCATCTCCGTGGAAGGGGACGGTTTCATGAGACTGCCGTCAGCCTCCCAGGGGGATGCTGGGATTTACACCTGCCTGGTGGATATCAGCTTAGACGGCAGGAAGTACACGGCAGCACGCAGCATCAAGCTAATTATTAACAACGGTACGTACTGTAAGTGTCATCAGGTTGAATGGATTGGGGGGGTGCAGAATGAATGGTAGTGTAAACACTTCTACAAATTTATATAACTACTTCTACCATATGATATCATGCAGGCTTACTGACAACACAGAATGTTCTCTTTTTTTGTCATTTAAATGACCAGTTGTTGTTTTAAATCAATGGAGCTCTCTAGATGAAACATCTTGACCTTTAATGCCGTTGTCTGCAAGCCAAGTTAACCTTGTAGTTAATTTGGCTTTCCCTGTTTGTACAGTGTTCATTGATCGTATTATGTGTGAGATGTTTATTGTATTAATGTATGTTATACTGAATATGTAGTTTCTTTTTTTAATTGTAGGAACAGTTCATCCAAAAGCCAAGGTTGTGACCCCTCAACAGGAAGTGGTCGTGGTTGAAGTGGGCAAGTATCACAAACTCTGACCACTGTCATTGTAACACAACACGCACACACACATATGTACACGTACACACACACACTGTGTGTCTGTCAGGTTTGAGATTAAAATTACATTGTCACCTAGTTTTTTTCATGTAGTAGCCTATATAGAAAGTTGCATGATATTTGTTTCTAATTTGTAAAGAGTTTTCGTGTGGTTGTGATTCCTTTTTAAAAGCACTAAGCTATGTAGACTCACACCTGTTTTTTGTAAACTTCTGTGATGAACAGGAGGAAAAGCTGAGCTGAAGTGTTTGGCTTACATCGGCTTCAGAGAGGACATTGAGGATGATATTTACTGGACTGTTGACGGGACCTTTGTTGAGGACAATGAGGGACTCCACGAGTCCTGGAAATAGTGAGTCTGTGCTTCTTGTTAAGTTCTTTGAGCAAACACAGGAGTAAACAAAACCAGATCATCACATAAACACTTAAAGAGAACATTAGGCTGAAAGCCCATAAACAACATTTGTCAGCCAATTAATCACTATTGCTCTACAGCCGCTGTTATTCCAAATAAAAGTGGGGAGCTGACAAAACCCATTTTGGCACTGTTGACAGCATCTTTCAAATATCTTTCAACAGGAAAAAAAAACAATATTTCTGTCTCTTTTTGCTACAATTACAAAACAAAAGCATGAGGACTAAAATTAATGCCATTTCCCTTCTTTGCCGGATTTTTAAACTCACAAGCACGATTGATCCGTTCTGTCACTTTCAGTTCGCATGACAGTGGCCGGGTGTACGGTATGTCCACTCTGAGTATCTCCAAAGTCCACCGTCGATTCCTGAACGTCCCCATCGGCTGTAATGTTATGACCCCAGATGGAGTGAAAGTCGGCTTTGTGCATCTTCAAGAAGGTAATTGATACTAAGATGACTTTATCCAGCACTTTTCAGTAATGCTCAGGAAGCTTCAGTAGCTTCAGTGGATGAAATCCTGATCAGTGGTCTATTTTCTGTTAGGCAGACTAGCCCCTGTTTTTGTGTGAAAAAAACTGGAACATCTCCCGGTATTTAAGGATGATTTCCACCTACTGTTTACAAGTAGGTGGATGAAGGTCGCTGATGAAGGTCTAGTGCCGAAACGCGTCCGTTGTGTTGTTTTTGCTGCTCTTACCCGGATATAGAAACCTAAAAGGACATTTTTGTGCTGACATTTCTGTTTTCTGCTATATAAATACAGTTATTTGTATTATATATGAACTGAAATGAACAGTTAAATATGGCCCCAACACTTTGAAAAGGTTCTAAAGGTTCTTTAATGTTGTTGAGTTCATTTCAAAGCACTAGAGACTGGCTTTTTGTTTGAAATATGATACACAAAAGAACTGCTAGTTTCCTGGAAAAGCATCACCCATTCCTTCCCAGAGTGCCTGTATACAGTTTAGTTACTGTATATAAGACACCAAACAGCAGATTTGGAAGTATAAACTTGTCCTCCTCCTCCTCCTCCTCCCTGCAGCGGACCGCAGCGTCCTCTACACCAGCATGGCTCTCTGCATCCTTGTCCCGCTAACCGTTCTGATCCTGGTGACTGCCCTCCTCTTCTTTAGAGTCGATCTGGTTCTGACTTACAGGAAACTGTCAAGACGTTTTTCCAAACAACAAGGTGAATGACTTTAATACAGGAGATGTGCTTTTTCTGTTGAATCATCCGAGTGGAAACTCCTAGGAACTCTCATGTTTACTTAACTTCACATCAAGGAAACTAACAGTTGGACCTCAGGAAACGGACAGCTGGTTGACATACAGAAAAAAACAAAAACAAGTACTATGTAAGCATAATGAAATAGATGCAAACAAAGGCCCAATGGAAGGAAAAAAAGATTAAAACAGCTGACTTGGATGTTTAAGAGATGAGATATACGTTGATACATAACTGGGCTAAGCTTTAAAGATGGATGATGTTTTCTCCACAGCTCCTGATGGGAAACTCTATGATGCCTATGTGAGTTTCCTCCACCCTGACACTGAGAGTTTGGCAGAGACAGCGAGGTTCGCCCTGCGGATCCTGCCTGAGGAGCTGGAGAACAAACACGGCTACTCCCTGTTCATCAGAGGACGAGACGACTGCCCCGGAGAAGGTCAGGAACAGAGACTCATCTGAATCACATCTCTGCAGCTGGAGAAAAAACGTCATAAACTGTATAAAACATGGACAGAGTGTGAATGATCAAGGTCAAGGTCTCTTTATTCGTCTCCCTAAATAGAAATTTGTCTCGGATACTGGGAAATTGCTGCACAGACAATACATGAAACAATATAAAACAGTTATTACAGATCTGGGCTTATCCCTGCTACAAATGTGCAAAACATTAGCTTATCCCAGCTGCAAATTACCCAAGAATTCTCCATTATTTGCTAATGAGCTGAACTTAGAAAGGAATGAATGAGTATTTGAAGCGGTTGTGTTTACACAGAGGAACCCAAATGTATGATTAACTCTTATCCTTAATCAAATTAAAACAGATGAGTTATCAAAAAAATACCCAAATATAAGTGTTGTTGAACTAAATTATGCCCATTTATGGACAACATTGAATTCTTTGTTTTTAGTCCTTTTGGAGAAGAGGAGTATTTCACAGCCACCTATGAAATGAAGCTTAACTGACTTTGAAATCAAAACAATTGATTCCCTAAGATCCGAAGAAGTTACTACATAAAAAGAATTGGAAATGTGCCTGAAATCTAAGCTTATGCATTGGAAAGTTATTGGTTTTGAATACAGAACGTGTTTAAGGTGGTAGTCTTCATAAAAAAACACACCAGTCATTTGCTTATTAAAAAATGTTCGTCATTTTACCTTCATTTCAGGCTACTTTTACTTTGTAGAGATAAGTTCACTCCCATATTGATGACCTATTTCTTTTTTTCCTGTCTTTCATCTCTTACAGCGGTGCATGACGCTGTAGCTGCTACACTGAGCCAGTGTCGCAGGCTGATACTTATCCTGTCAGCTGTGGAGAAATCCGACAGTGATGTCAAACCAGAAGAAGTTCCCATGCGTGACAATCTGAACCAGCTGTGTTATGAGCACAAAGTCGGCCTTTATGACGCACTGACTCGGAACAGCCTGCAGGTGATTCTGGTGGAGATCGGTGAGGACAAAATCTGCTTTGACTTAGTAGAATAGCAATCTCACAGTCTTGATGTTGTATGTTGCTGCTTAATGAATTACTAGCAGCTGCAAACTCACGTCATGTGTATGCTTTTTTAATACATCTGCAGCTGTCCTCTGTTTCTTCAGAAGTGAACTTGCATTGTTTTAAAAAATGCCACAAAATTGATTTTATGGCAGGACACGTTTGACAAGTAATAACCACTAATAATGGGACATTTAATGGTCTGATAACAACTGAAGTAGGTTCAATGTTAATGCTAAACACTGCAGGGCGGCTGTGACTCAGTTAGTAGAGTAAGTCGTCTCTCATCCGGAAGGTCAAGGGTGCAATCCCCAGCTCCTGCAGCCACATGGCTGATGTGTCCTTGGGCAAGACACTTAACCCCAAACTGCTCCCGCTGCTTCGTCAGTGGCGTATGAATGTGTATGAGTGGGATTAGTTACTTCTGATGGTCACTTTACATAGCAGCCTCTGCCATCAGTGTGTGAATGGATGCGAATGTGTAGGTGTGACCTGCGATGTAAAAGCGCTTTGAGTAGTCTGAAGACTAGAAAAGTGCTATACAAGCTGAGATCCGTTGACCATTTAACCACTTAACACTTTCAAAAAACCTCAAATTGCCATTTTAAACAAAGTTAGGCCAACAAACTGCTTCCTTCTGGTTTCAGTCGCTGACTCTAGCTTCATCATTACCATAAAGACATGAGATAGGTATCAAACATGTCAGCAGTAAATTGTCGGATTTCTCACTAACTACTATTAGCACTTGATAAGATATAGTTGTCAGTACCCTTTTCTGGTTATCGTTAACATTCTCCTCTGTTCTATCAGACGGCCCGGTGGATTACAGTCTCCTGCCTGAGTCTCTGCGCTACATAAAGAGGAAACAAGGAGCTCTGAAGTGGAGGACAACCTCAGCTGGAATCCATAAACTCAAGAAATTAGCCTCTAATAGAAACCTGTGGAAGAATCTGAGGTACCATATGCCATCAGTGCCTGCGGGGAGACTCAAGACAGAAGTGAAAACAGGTCAATTATGCTGAATTTTTACAGACGTTTTGATTGTTACGTCAGCACTTTGGGTACATTTCCTGGAAAGACGTTTGGATATACGGATACCAGATGGGGATGTTGCAGTATCTGTCTCAAACAATTAAGTCTAAAATGAGTTGCTTTGCTAATTTGTAACATGCACAGGGAATTTCCACATTGCGTGCAGGCAGGTTGAAAAAACAACTGTTCGATTTCCTCCTGGTAAAAACCAGCAAGCATTTCATAGAACGGGCTTTGTATTTTATTTATTTGCTGCAACTGTCCTGCTCTACTGTATATAACAAAGGGGTTCAAAGTTTTATGCAATAAGAAGATTTATATTTTTTTACTACGTTTTCTTTCCCACCTTTGCAAATACTTTTAAAAATTAAAAAATGTGAAGGAAAAAAGACCAGCTCCTTCGTTTTTCAGAAGGTTGATAATGATCAGAACAGGGTGTGAAGGTCACACATATCTGCACAGTTGTCGTGCATAAGACCGGTAAAAATAATCTACATTGGCAGCTGACTTGATCTGCAGTAACTGATTTGATCTTGTTTTTGTTTTGCAGCTACTTTAAGTTTCTCAATATGTGACAAAATGAAACGTTCTGTATCTTCGTGTGCAGAGCCGTGTTGCGGTTGAAACCTCGTCTTGTATTAATGTAAACAGGGTTGTCTTATACAAGATAAAGAATATGCACTATTTTAAATATTTGAGTTTATTAATATTACTTTACTTTATTTAAGTAACACTTTTTAAAGTTAGTTCTCACAAAAGAGAAAAAATTAAAAATACATTTCACACAGAGAAAAACATCTTTTTTTTAAAGAAGAATGTTTAAGATTTGTTTTTGAAGGATTTTGCAAACATCATGTCAATAAATAAGTGGTTCCAGAGCTGTGGGAAACTTGAAATACCTTGGCACAGTTTGGGACTGCCGGCTGAGCTTCTGTGAAAATACAAAGTATGTCCTCAAGAAATGCTCACAGTGACTTTATCTCCTTAGAAAACCTTGTTGGAAAACAGCACATTTTAGAACTGGTGTACAGATCTGTTGTTGATTGTGTCTTGATTTTCCATCTTTCTACCAGACGGTCACACGAGCTGTAGATTTAGGAATTAACTCTTTAAGATTGTCAACAGCAGGCAAAATAGTGGGCGAACCACAAAAAACTCTGTCTCAACTATTTACTGACAGGACGAGGAAGAAAGCGAGGAGTATCCTAGCAGATAAATGCACCCTCTCTTCTGCTAGTTTGATCCTCTGAGCTCTGGGAGGCGCTATAGAGTCCCTCTGGAAACTAAATATGTATTCATCCCGAGTGCAGTAAAAATCCTTAATCTTACAACATGACTGATGAGATCTGAAGCATGATATGAACTGTTTGTAGTGTGTAAATGTAGCCGCTGTGTTGTCTGTGTTACTGACTGTCTGGATGTCTTTGTACTGTGTTATGTATCTGGAGAGCCTGAGGCAAATTCAAACCTCAGGTGGACAATAAAGGTTTATTCTATTCTATTCTATTCTATTCTGTAGGGCCCGACCAATATGTGA
This sequence comes from Tautogolabrus adspersus, assembly GCA_020745685.1. Lineage (NCBI taxonomy): Eukaryota > Metazoa > Chordata > Actinopteri > Labriformes > Labridae > Tautogolabrus > Tautogolabrus adspersus. The sequence continues at coordinate 4,734,783 of CM036548.1, read as the reverse complement.
TTTTTGGAGCTGATACCGAATATCGATATTGGAGAGAGAAAAATCGTCTGATATATCTTTCTTAGATTAAATCTATACGGATAGATATTTATAAATGTACACAATTATTGAGTTGATCTATCAAATGCAGTTATCAAACACTTGTGGAAAAGATATATAATGAAGACAAGATGCTCACTCAACTGGAAAGTAACTGCACATGTACGTGTGTCACCGCTTGACACTCTGGAGAGTGTTGATGCTTGTTGTAATCCATATAGCGCCCTCTGCTGGTGACAGACAGAAAGAGAACTGCTAGTGTAATAGAATGATACTAAAATTAAGTGCTAATTGACTGGTCAATAAATCTAGTAATATCGGTGTATATCTGCGATAAAATAGCTGATACCGATAGAGTCACTGGATATGCTAGTATCCATATAATAATATGCCCATTAATTGGTCGGGCTCTACTGTTCTGTTCTTAGATACTGGACTCAGTGACCAGTCTGTGCTCTAAGAATGCCAACGCAAAACTAAGAGCTGATCTAATAAGAAACTCAGACTCATCAGGAGTTAATGTGTATCTCACAATTATATATTAGCACCTTTAGAGTTGGCACAGACTGTTCCTCTAAGACCATTTTAAAAGACTGCACTACCTCCTTTCAAACTTCATTTCATTTCATTTCAGACCTTTATTTATTCTCGAAAGGACACTGAGGTTTCCCTCATTTCCAATGCTGTCGAGATTACAAGCACAGTAAAACAAGCAAAAAAAAGATCACAGTGAAAAACCACTGTGATCCATTACAATTGGAGACATAGTGGCTCCACTGCTGTACGTACATAAACAACATAAACTTCCAGGAGGTCTACACTATTCATGTACAGGCTTAATTTACCGGTGTTTTTTAAAACTTGTTTCATTTCCATTGCACATCTATCTTTATCCCTGCACAGGTTATGTACATATTTTTTTGAATAAGTCTATTTTTTTAATTGCACGTTTAATTTTGATTCATGTAGGGGCTTCTTTAACACATATTCCATGTTGTGCATGTCTTTGTAAACGGCAACTGGATGCTTTGAATTTCCCTCGGGATCAATAAAGCATCTATCTATCTATCTATCTATCTATCTATCTATCTATCTATCTATCTATCTATCTATCTATCTATCTATCTATCTATCTATCTATCTATCTATCTATCTATCTATCTATCTATCTATCTATCTATCTATCTATCTATCTATCTATCTATCTATCTATCTATCTATCTATCCATCCATCCATCCATCCATCCATCCATCCATCCATCCATCCATCCATCCATCCATCCATCCATCCATCCATCCATCCATCCATCTATCTATCTACATCTGCATGCAAGTGCAGCAAAAAATCCCCTTTCACACATTGACTTACGACATCAACTCCATAGTTCCTTTTGAAGATGAAAAGCTAAAGACCCAGCTCTCTCACGAATTCATGAAACCTTAATGATAATACTGATGATGATGATAATGATGATGATGATGATGATGATGATGATGATGATGATGATAATGATGATGATGACGAATTTTGTTTGACACTTATTGACGTTGTTTCCTCTTTTATCTTTGCACCGGGTCTCAGTTAAAGGGAGTCAAACCGGCTCTCTCCGGTGGTACACAAAGGAATCTCCGCAATATAAAAAAAAAACCTTCAGCTTAAAACGACATTTTTTATTTTTTTTGTCGTACTCTTATTTTATCTGTCTTAATCTATAATGTTTGTATTTTATCAAATGTGTTTTCCCCTCTAAATTAATGTCGTTTTTGCAACAAACAACTTTAACCGGTCAAACAATTATTTAAAATTAGGGCGTAACTTTTGGTAAATGTCTTTCACTAATCCTGTTTTCTGGAAAATGACTTTTTCTACCAGTAAGGGTCAGTCACAGTAACACCCAGGAATCTTTTCTTTTTTGTCTTACACCTTGTTAACTGACTGATTCAACTTTCTGGAATCTACTCTCTGGTTTTCCTCACAAGAGTCGGTTGTTATGTAATCTGCAGAGTTTGCCCTTTGATGGAAACATACCCTCCAAACGCTGGAAAAATACTGACCTGGTTAAATTTAATATCTCAAGTGACTGTTTTTCACTGATGACTCCTCAAACACAAACAGAGCAGCTGATATGATATGTCATTAACCTATGAATCATATAGTTAAATTCTGCGTTGTTCTTTTCCTCTATTTAATGTGAATCCATCATGGAGCAGATCCTTACAACCACAGCCCAACAGAAAAGAGAGTAAAGCTTGACGGGAAAGAAGAGTCACTAACAGAATAACATTTCTGCTGCTTACAGGGAGAACTTGTATCCAATGTGCCCTTAGAGAGAATTGACCCTTTGTTGGCTCGCTGATGAGTCCACTGACCCACCAATCAGAGACCCCCCCTGTCTGCTGGGCTACAGTACTTACAATTAGACAAACTACAGAGAGTGCTTTGCGTTGAAATTGTGAACTTAATGTTGTTTCTAAACATGGTTAAAAGTTGTGCTAGGGGTGTCAGCAAGACTCAAGATATCCACATTGTTTTTTTCCGCATGGAATTCAGCTCTTTGTGATGTTGCTGTGATTGTGAAATTTGCACATAGCTCTCAACTTCGTATTGAAGGCCCTGTTACCGGTGTTTAGAGGATATTTCAGACCCCTGGCTCCAGAAATGGTCACTGACGGAGTCCAGAGGAGTTGAGACAGCTAGCAGCCACGGGAGGACGGCTAATGTTAGCTGACATCACAAGCACCAGACATCGGTCTAGAGATTTCCTGTTATCCTCATCCACCATACTGTATCTCTGTATTTTTCACCAGGACCAAGTTTAGAAAAGAATAGTTTCAATCAAATATAAATAAAAGTCTGTCTAAGTCTTGTCTAACCTACAGTAGTAACGGTAACTAAGGATGGCGGGGAGTGACAAAGGGTCAATTCAGAGGAAGAAGACACCCTGGAGCAAATTTAATATTAATTACTGTAATTATATCGTTTATTTGTTTTGAGGTTAGATTGATTTAAGGTTAATAGTCTCCCATATATGACGAGAGGCTCTGTTTTTACAGAAACAGCTGTTTTTACTTTTCTAGTGTGTACATTTCAGAGATAGTCTTTCACTTTTACTTCAGTAAAGAATTTTTATTTTAAACATATACCTGCCCTTTTCTAAAAGAAGAGAATGTAAGTCTACCATTTTTGAGCTGTCGTTAGGGAATCATGGACAGTATGGTAAGTTTGTTAATGTAAAGGCTGTATTTACACAAACATCTGTGATGCAGGACTCAGCTTCAGTTTCCTACTTAAAAGCTGGATTCTTAAAAGCAAAGTTTCACTACTTCCTGCAGTGGCAATAATTGCTGATATGGCAAATATTTTGGCACACATTTGTCAAGTTGAAATTGATGGATGGAGGGATGGACAGACGGATTGATTGACAGATGGATGGATCAACGTGCAGACAGGCGGACGGAAGGACAGATGGATATTACACAACTCGCATAAAGCCTTAAATATAATCATCAGTCTAAAATATAAAACTTAAATATACAATAAAGACCTCCCATTCTGACACTCCTAACATCGTTCACAGTATTAGCACGTTCACACTTGTCTACATGCATAATGCTCAGCAGCTAGGCTCATAAAACAACTTCTAATGCACACGTCTAAGACCTGATATGTTGTTTTCTGAAGGGTCATTGTAACGCCCCAACATGAGGTGGCCCTGCTGGGCTAACAACAAACCACAAGTAGACCCAGTAAAACAAACTGAACACCTTCACAAAGTCAAAACTAAGGGATTTATTACTATAACACAAACTTAATGATAACAAAGATCAACTGAGAAACTAATATGACAAAAGACATCAGACACTCCCTGACTGCGAGGCACAGCAGTCCCAACTCCAAAAACCTCCCCTCTGCTGAAGGCAGCACTGGCATTTCAATCAGGAGAGACAAGTGATTTTAAGAAAATTATTTATGACAATGAATGTGACTTTCAAAAAGTCTTTGGAGCTTGGACTCTATGGGGTGGTTGATGTGTTTGGAGAATGAAATTCTGAGCATCATTAGAATAAATCCCCCCATGGAGTCCAGACCCTGGTGGTGGGGAAGTTGATGACTTGATGAGACCGGATGGGTGAAGAATTGATGGATGATGAATCTGCTGATGAAGATGGCGGTGATGGGGCGGTGGAGGGGCTCACGAAACATCAGCATGAAGGAACTAGGGCAGAGAAAGAATCATATTTAAAAGGGGAGCAGAACGATGATAGGCTGAAAATGAGGGAGGAATGCCGTGCCCTTGGTTAGATGAGTACCGCTGACGAGACAGCTGATTACCTAATGACAGCCCAAAACTGACAGCTCGAGAATGACAGCGGAAACGTGAGTGTGCGTGCAAAAGAAGAAAGGGTGAATGAGAAAGACCTGATCGTGAATCACTTATAGTCTTCCTGACTGAACTTGCGCTAGAGCTTCATTTAAAGCACCGAGGCATGGGTGTGCCTCTTTGTGCAATTAGTGACTTCACCTGGGCTGGAGACAACAGGAAGGGAGAAGGGACAAACAGCACACGGAAACATACAAAATCAATCGAGAAAAAAGATCACAGGGCGAGATGGATTAAATGCAGGAATTCTTGTGAATCATCCAATGAGAAGACAGGGTTAGAGGATTTGGCTTCTACTTCTTCAGACATGAAATTCTGAATCATCAGATTCTATTTGTTTGTTTGTTTGAGCTCAGATGATGGCTTTGAGAGCTATTTCTCTTGGAACAAAGATAATTAGGTTTCCCTTGGTGACATTAATCAGGGATTTTACTGTCTGGTGTTTGTGTAAAGTCTGTTTTTTGAAAAAGGCATAACCACGGACATCCTAAAACAAATAAACTCCTCCAAAAAAGTTAGGAAACCTTATTTGGGTCAATTATTTCGCCCCTTTAATAATGCTTATTGGTATTGTATTATATCTTGTTGGAAAGCCTGATTAGCCACCTTTACAACGAGGTAAAACTTGTAAGGATCGCGCATTCGTTGAATGAGCAACACAGCTAAACGTGTGGGTAGCGCCCAAAATAAATGTACCAAAATCCCCTGCCTGCAATATTCTTCTGTTGGTATTCACTATTGTTTTGAGTTGCTTGGTGGAATGGATGATTGTACTCTCCCACAGTAATAAGGAAAAAAACAACAGATATTGGCTATTTACACTTTATTCATTTTACACTGGTTTGACGGAACATGCTGGAACTGAAATGCTAATTCACAAATCACACACAAAGGACTAAATGCTCCCCTGAATGTGCTACAGCTCATATTCCGTCTATGAGCCGCTCCCTGTAATATGAGCCGCTCTCGCTGGCTTATTACAGTGAGGAAGCTTTGTTGTGACGGTGAAACTTGAATGCACATACTCGACTTCATAATAAACTGTAAAAAGTGACCCCTTTATACTCATCATCTACGAGTGAGCAGAATCGAGATCCATTAGGATAAGAGAGAGAGCAAGTAGCAGGGGCAATTCACAAAGCTATAAGCGACCGCAATCCATTATCAGAGAATCCCACTCTCACAGTGAGAGATGTGTTTGACAGTTTAATGGAAGCAGGCGGATACAGAATGCTTCCTGACATCTGTACTAAATAAGACAGACTCAAATTTAAAGTTCCCTTGAATAGCTTCCAGTAAAAAAATGGTTTTCCTTAAATTTGATTAAAAATGGTATGGTATACGTTTTTTTAGCAGCAGAACTCGAGCTTGATGAAGTCGACAACTCAGCAAGATGGCTTGAAAATAGTGGCACCAACACAAGTAAAAAATTAAATAAGAAATCTGGCAGGAAGGTCATAAACCTTCTGACTATTTATGATCCTGTCATAAATAGTCAGAAGGTTTATGACCTTCCTGCCAGATTTCTTATTTAATTTTTTACTTGTCAACCTGAGTCAACCACAATGACTCAGGTTGTCAACATTTTACAGCATGAGGCATCGCTGCCATGACGGATCTAGACTAGGATATATACGTACAACAGGAAGGTGTTGCTCACCGGTCATGGGGATACCTCAGTTGTTTGACGACAAGTAGAGTGTTCCCCTTTCAGTGAGGGGGAGTCTGAACTGACTGAGTAAGACATAAAGATTTCACAATGTCAGATAAGGCCATAATGAAAGAGGAACCAGAGGGTCAGCACACATTTATAATTAAATGACCTTAACTCAAACCTCAACTGAAGACAGGGAACTTGAAGGATACGATATAAAGAACTAACCCAAAAAATACAGAACGCTGTGGATCTTTTTTTCACAAAAAGCCTAGCGTTTAGAGAATGCGCCCTATGTACAGAGGTTTAAGTCCATGAGAGCGGGCAGCCCAGGTTCGAGTCCGACCTGTGGCTCCTTTTACGCATGTCGTTAACCACTCTCTCTCTCTCTCTCTCTTCAGTTTCAGACTCTCTCCACTGTCCTATCTCTAAAAGTAAAGGCATAAAAAGCCCACAAATAAATCTTTAAAAAATAGGTATTGGAATTGCAGCGTAGGTTTCTCAATAAAACAAGCAGCAGTACCTTCTTGTTTTTATAGTATGTTTGTTGAGTTAGCAGCCTGCTGTGGCTGTCCCATAGTACTGCAAAAACCAATGAAATCCTCACGCTAGAAGAAAATGCCTTTTAGTAAAATGCAAATATAATAAGAAACAAAGATGTTTGATGTTGTTGTTGCACAAGACTATTCTTTTAAAGGTCCCATATTATGTTTTTTCTGGTTTTATATGCTCTTTAGTGTGTTTTCCAGGTGTCTTGTGCATGTTTAGGCACATCTATGTGCAAAAATTCAAAGTCTGCAGAAACACGGCTTCTCCTACGTCTTCCTGTTAGCAGTAGCAGTAGCAGCATGTCACGCTTGGTCCCTAGCCCCCCTCGTTGAAAATTGCCAGTGTGACGTCTTGCCAGTGTGGTGTCACTGATCCAAGCCCATTGGTTCGTTGTAGCAAGCACAAGCTCATGCTGCACAGTAGCTGTATTCCCAACATTGTAAAAGGGGCGTAACATTTCCGAGAATTGTCCGAACGACTGACCAATTACAACAGAGCAGATTGGCCAACCAATCAGATCAGACTTGGCACACGTGGGGACCCTGATGTGGGCACTTCTGAGCGTTACAAACACAGGCAGATGAGACGGGCTGCATCGATCGTCAGTAGATGAAAACAGACACTTTTTTCGAACATTAGCGATTGTGAACGTACTTTACACGATAAAAAGAAGTCTTGCCTTGTTTTTGTTAATCACTAACATCTCGCTTCACTGGAATAACTGAAAAATGCACATCCTTTTCCAGAGGCATGTATCCTCCGTCAGACAATGATTGCCAACAGTTGCTGATGATTGCCAATCGGTTCTGAGATTGAAATTGCGCTTTCCGTTGAACGGCTGGTGGGTGTGTCGTGCACGTAGTAAATCAGCTTGAACCTATTTTCAGATTTTAATCGGCTCTTCACCACTTGTTTGTTAATACTGTGAATACATCAATTACATTTAGCATGATATAAAGACAAAAACTGTCATAGCAGCGTTGGACTGTACTGCTTCGTATGCATCATTCTTTTCACATCATGTCACACCTCCTGAGATAATCCCTTCCCGTCCGACAGGGAAAGTCTTCCACTGTGAGGTGCATATGTGAACAGGCAAGTCAGGAAGATTTCAGGGTGACCTGTCCGGACATTTTCTAGACATTTTCAGGAGTGCATGTGTGACAAAAGGCTATATTTTTGAAACATATGGAAGGAGCTGGGAGGAGAACATCTGTGCTTTCACATAAAAAAAGGAGATAATTTAGGTAGTGTTTTATCAGGAGGCCTCCTTGACATGTGAATCCTGGTGTATGGTGACCTCAGGACAGAGTAATGCTGCTGGCCGACATCCTTCCAGGGAATTTCTTGGGATCTGACAATTGCTGATGAAAGATACGGATGTGTGGCCAAAAATGACATCCAGGACACGCTTGCTTAGTAACTTTATTATCTTATTGACAAAGTGTGGCTCATATAATATTTACCCATGTTTAACCACTGAGGCTAGTTTGTGACTTATTGCTCTGTGTCAATAGTCTGATGTCAGTCATGACTGAGAACTTCAGAGTCAGAGCTTCCTGCATCCTGGTTCTGTTATTTTAAACTCAAGTGTAAAATCCCTGCATGCTTGTGTGCACGTGTTGTTACAGTTCTTTGGAATCCGAAACAGCCAGAGGAGGTACTTCTAGACCTCTAATAACCGAGCCTACCTCTTAAAAAGCACTTACAGTTATTCCCTGAGTTCATTAATTGGAAATTGACGTCAGTGTGCTTTTGTTCTTAGTGGTAAATCCTGAATGGGGATGTATTTGTTTGTCAAACCATGCATCAGTACATTGCAAAGAAACCTCCTTACATAAGAAATCCTGTTATTGAAAGTCGTGGAGTAGAGGAGAATTCAGCACAATCATAAATGCACGTAGCATCATTGTGAATGTCCACTGTTTTAACCTCTGAGCAGACAGGATCGTGTAACTTTGCTATATGTAGATTAGTGCTGTACTCATGGTGGATTAATGTTGGCTCTTTGTAAATAACATAAAATAAAGAGTACTGTCTGGACCAGCCCTTTTCGTAAAGATTGTTTCGTAGTATGTTTCTATAGAGCATTACAGATAAGAGTTCAGAAGTTATTCCACTCTCCATAATAATTGTATTAAAAACAACAATTAACATGTCATTTGTTCGACATATAATTCCAACTTAAGTTAAGTACTGATATACTGTATATATACATACAGTATATCCTGCTCTGTTGGTACGACACCATCATTGTTTGTGCAAAATGTAAAGAAAAAAGGTTATTATTGTTAAAACACTAAAACCCCATATCGAAGTCAAAATTGGAATACCATTTTCCAAAAACGGTTAAATTCCTCAGTTTTAATATTTGATTTTGATGTCTTTGAGCTATTTTCAATTAAAGTATGGGGTTTCAATGTTTTGAAAACCATCACGTTCTGTTCTTATTTACATTTCACCCAGTGAACAAACGTTTTACAAACAGGGTTGTACAAAAGTAGAGCCACATTCCCCCCTGGCTCTGACATATTGGACAACTAGAGCCTGAGTCCGCACAGTATAGGGATCGTTTGGGGGTCCCACCCCTTCTGCTGACCAAAACTGGTACAACACATCCATGTATTTGGAGCAATAAAACATGTAATGGCGCATTAGAACTCCAAGCTAGATGGCTAGTTAGTAGGTAGCCTGCGCCTGTACTCGCTCAGTAAATGTTATAAAACCAAATAAAATGACATCATTAGATGTTCTTGGTCAGGCCCACGTTGGATGGAGATCTGTGTGAACAATGAGTGGACCATTTATCTGCTATGACAACGTCAACATGACTTTGTATGTCTGGTTCCCAGGATATTAACTTTATGCATCACATAGGATTTCATAAGATGACTCACGATAACTAACCGCTGTGGAAATGGGAAGATTGAAATACTTTCTCTGAACATGAGTGACTATTATAAATCATTTCAACATCATTAGTATCATTTTGAAAGCAAAACTACTGATACGGGATATGATTGGTAAATAGACATGTCATTAGGCCCTGAAACCAGTCTTACTTGATTTAAAAAACAAAAGAGTACCATTCCCTTGAATTTATGATTTTACACACGTCCACTACCTGTCACATTCTTTCTCAATAAACCGCAGGAGGTCTAACAGGTTGGGTTTGAACACAGAAGCAGCTCACATGAATAAAGAAATACAGGAAATGGCTTAAAGCTTATTCTAGAGCAGACTAACACAGGAACATGTAGACACAGTTCAGTTCAGCAATGCGGCTAGAGGTCGTAAAAGACCAGAATCCATCCAGCTATCTATTTATCTATCCGTCCGTCCGTCCATCTATCCATCTATTTATCAAACCGTCCATCAATCAAAAGGGCAAAGATGGAAAATGTGTCAGAGGCTGGCAGAGTTGAAACCAGGTAATCAAACCAAGGGGAAATGCTGGAAAGTCTGTTTGATTATTTCAACAATGCCTTGTGCATATTCTCGTGCTTTTAGAATGATTTATAAGCTGAGCATTTACAAGTTTAGTTTAGTGTGCATAATTTTCTGCTTGAAAACAATCTGATGGATTTTTGTTTATTTGACTATTACCCAAGGAAGTAAATTCCATCTCTCTGTCATACTGTGATGTCGACACGTTCATCACAATGCGCTTTATGTAGTCTATCTTATTCTTGGAAATGTACCTGACAGCACGTTGTGTCACCAGGTTTCTGTTGAGATACTGTGTAAATATTTATATTCCAACATGCAAATCATGCAGACAAGACACAGCCTGTCGTCTGATCCAGTTTGAATTAGAGGAGTCCTATCAGCTGTATTTATGGCTCAGTGTGTTCAAATAACACTTTGTATTCATGACCAAAGAACCTATTCTGCCAGTTTTAAAGTGTTCAAGCATTGCTCGTGAAACTTTAAGGAATGCACTTTTTTTAGGGGGCAAATAAAAAATAGGACACATTTGAAATGATGTTTCCTTTGGATTGTGATGGCTTAATGTCAGCTGCATTTAATAAGGATTTCTAACCTCATGTGTTTGGTAGTATTAACATCAAAATATTTATACATATAGATCTGTCTCCTAATTTAAAAATAGTGATACCCATGTATGCTTTTTAGTACGTATTGAAATGCCGTTTTGTGTCAGGCCAGCATTATGAAACGTGTGTGTGTGTGTGTGTGTGTGTGTGTGTGTGTGTGTGCATGTGTGGTTGTGTGTGTGTGTGTGTGTGTGTGTGTGCGCGTGTGTTTGTGTGTGCGTGTGTATTTGTATGTGTGTGTGCATGTGTAGTTGTGTGTGTGTGTGTGTGTGTGTGCGTGCGTGTGTGTGTGTGTGTGTGTGAAGTGATTCCCTCTTAATGTGAAACTGATGCTGAGCTCAGCAGCAGCAGAGCAGATAAAAACACGGGTAGAGGAGGAAGGCAGCACAGAGTCTGACTGAGTGACTGAGTGCACTCCAGCTGCCAACACAACTACAAGGTAAGACGAATCTTCATTTATACTCCGGCACGTTATTTCAATCTGTAATGTTCTGTAAACACTAAAGTTTGTGTTTATTCACACTGAGTTTAGAGTACACTGACTCGTAACTGTGGACAAAGAAGTAAAAGCAAAAGATAAGTTGAAAACCATCAGATGTACATGGATTTGGTTGATTTATATATTTTATTACATGTATCACATCTTAAAGATCTTAAAGAGTTGTGCTGAAGGTTTGTAAAATGATGTAAAAAATCCATTAAAGTAAATGAAGTCTACGTGGACGGATACGTAACTAAACTCTTTTCTTTTTGATAATTATGCACACTCAGTTTATTAATTTAATGTAACCTTCATTGATTTATTGAATTGATTTTTTGAGTCATGCACACAAAGTGCCCAACCCTCATGGGCTTATAAGACACCAGAAAATTCATCTGCAGTGGTTTACACTAACATTTCATAACATTACAAAGTTGCAGGCTCCAGTCTGTCACAGTTCAGTCTCACACAGCGTGTTCTGTCTTTTCTCCCAGGCTTTACAAATAACATCTGCTACAACAAAGGTTCCTTTTTTAAAACACAACTCAAGTTTTTCATAATCGTCCAGCAGAAAGAAAGAAACAAAAATTGAGGACATTTAAAAAAAAAAAAAGAACATCCCTTATATCATCACAGATCGGACAGTAAAACAGAAAGTGAATCTCATTTACATTAGAAACATATTACTTTTAATCTCCTGAATCTGATAAATTATGAAACACCTTTCATTTAGAAAAGAAACGTGGGAGAGTTGGAATCTTTGAAAGAGTGTTTTGCAGCTGTAACCAAAACCATCTCACCAAAGTGTTATCCTCAATGTCAGTTTATGCTTTCAGCAAAGTTTAAATCGTGGTGCCATAGCAACAGAGTTGTGAAAGAGCTGAAAACATTCACATACTGTGTGTGGTTGTTTGATTGACTCATTTATGTAATTTTAAGTTTCTGCACCTGCACAATTACAGCAAAGTTAAAGCTCTATTACAGTGCAATGCAAAGGGCTTCGTCTCTCGTAGGTTACTCTGAAAATAATACATTTTAGTCCCCCAAAACACACATCACTGCTCCTAGCAGCAGCAGCAAGCAGCTTGATTTAGAAAAGGACCTCTCTTTGGGGTGCCAGTAGCCTATTAGTGGTTAGTGTTCACGCCCTGTGTACATTGGCTATGGTCCTCCAAGCGGGCAGCCCAGTTTCCAGTCTGACCTGTGGCTGCTTTCCAGCATGTCATCCCCCACACTTTCTCTCACCGATGTTTGACTCTATCCACTGTCCAATCTCTAAAGTAAAGGCATAAAAAGCCTAGCAATAAACTTTAAAAAAAGGAAAATAAAAGGAACTCTAAAGGAGGTGCTAGAGTCCTCACCAAAACCAAGAAAATGGATCACATCAGTCCAGTTCTGAGGTCTTTACACTGGCTGCCAGTCTATCAGAGAATAGATTTTAAAATCCTGCTGCTGGTTTTTAAAGCGCTTAATGGTTTAGGGCCAAAATACATTAGTGACCTCCTGATTAACTACGAACCATCCAGACCGCTCAGGTCAGGAGTCAGAGTCAGAACCAAACATGGAGAAGCAGCGTTCAGTTTCTATGCTCCTTATATCTGGAACAAACTCCCAGAAAACTGCAGGTCTGCTGAAACTCTCAGCTCTTTTAAATCCAGGTTAAAGACTCAGCTGTTCACAGCTGCATTTAACTAAACAACTTTAATAAGATTTTAATCTCTCACTCTGCACTGTAACTTTTAATTCTTTTTATATTGTTCCTTCAATTAATTTTATTTGAATTATTTTACTTGAACATATTTTCAGATTTAATCATTTCAGTGATTTTTAAATTCTCTATTTTAACGTTTCTTTTCTTTCCTCTGTCATGATGCTTTTTGATGTCTTGTGTGAAGCACTTTGAATTGCCTTGTTGTTGAAATGTGCGTTATAAATAAACTTGCCTTGCCTTAAAGGCACAAAACAGCAGAAAGACAAGGTTGGCAATGAGCTTAAGCTCACTCTGAAGCAGTTAAGTACCAACACTGTTTATGTGTGACATCAAGGATTATTCATGGACTTTGTACAAAGTCATGAATTCTCTCGCTTTCCTCGATCCCGCAGCAAAAGGATGGCTTGTAAAGGATCAAATAGACAACATAATAACAGTATAAACGGCCAGCTCCTGTTTGATTTGTGTTGATTTTGGTGCCTCTACTGGACAACGTTGATTCTGTCCTGTACACGTGTAAGGATTGTTTTTAACAAAAACATCTTCTCCTACTTTCTTTTAAAGTCAAATGTGTCGCTCGTCAGGAGTCTTTGCCGGGTTAAATGTTAAAACAAAGTTTCATAAGGAGTTTAAAAACTCCTCACAGGAGCTTTACTTTAACAAACCTGTATGACCTGTAAATATGAATGAATGTCTGTTACAAGAGTAAAAAATATTTGTGTAAATGGTCAACTTACAGAAACAAAACACTTTACCTGCTTACACTCGTCCATTTCACACGATCGAATTCAATGACCAAAAAAGGAAACGGCTGAAGCCCAAGGCTTATTTCTGCCTATCCTGTAAAAGCCTTTACATAACTCAGAACATAAACAATCCAACAAAAACAAAAAAAAGAAAAGCACATCAACTCTAAAGTGTTTCTTAATTCTTTATCAATTTACGTTGTAATCATTAATTAATTACATTTTAAGGTTTTTTTGAAACGCCCCAGAGAACTTTCAACTCATCACTAAGGCTGTTCCATACTTTGACTCCCCAAACTGAAACACATCTGTATTTTAGGTTGATTCTCGCTTTGGATGTTACAAACATACATGACCCTCTTAAATTATAATTACCTTCCCTTAATTTAGATAGAATAGAGTCAGAAATCAGGGGGAGAGGGAGAGAGAGAGAGAGAGAGTTGGGAATGATGTGCGGGAAAAGATCCATAGGTCGGATATAATACAAGCCTTTACATTTATATCTAGCACCACACCAACTACCAGTCAGGGAGAGGAGAGCTGCTTTTAACAAGCGTGTCGGTATAATGCAGGGGGTTCTCCCTTAGGTTTGAGGAAGCAGAGTAGACGTCTGAAAGAACTCTCACTGCCACCAGCTTACTCAGTCCTTCGCTTGATGAAACCAATAAGTCTAAAGATTGGAACTTTTTAACAAGAAGCTGGTCAGGATCTAACCGCGCAGTTAAAAGGAGTGAGTAATGGATTTTTATATGCCAGCTGGCTGTAAACACGTCTCTGAGTAAATGCCAATGTTGACGATGAGCACTAAATGTATGATTAGGCATCTGCTTACTAACAATCTGGTCACTTAATCATCTCCAGGCTAAGCTGTGACTTAAGTTAATGACTGAACTTCAATGATGACCCTGATGACTGAGATTTATTTTGGTTTAAAATATGGTTTTATGGTGTTTATGTTTCTTGTTGTCACCAGGCTCCAAAACCCCTTGGGGACAATAAAGTTGAAGTTAAAACCTTTCTGTTTTCGTAGCGATTGACCATAAATATTAGTGGACAAAGCCAGAGTGACGTCACCCATCTGTTACTGCAGGGGGCTCCGGAGGCTCATCGGCAGCAGCCGCCATGCCAGCTTGTCTCACCCTAACTTTCAGTCAACCTAACGACAGGCAGAGAGGTGGAGCTGTAAAAATTAAGTTTTTGGCTCCTAAAACGGACACTCGACAAATTGCAGGATTATGTATAGAAATACATACATGCAACACTGAAGACACAGAAACTCAAGAATGCAACTAGAACATAGAGGAACACAAGGATAAGAAATTACACAATAAAACAGGAAACACTAAACAAACACTAGGAAACATTCATTTAAGGAAACACAAGGGAAACACCAGGGAAGAATGAGAACAAAAAACATATAAAGAAATCTAAACTCTGAAATACAAACTAAAACAGACCAAATCATGACACATTTCACAGTTTGAACTTTTCACATATCTTTGAAACCCCAAAAATAGCACAACTTTTTGCAAATCTTCTTTTTAGGAATTGGTGTTGTAATTTAAAACAGCAAATACAACTTAATAACTTGTGAAATACGAGTTACGATACAGACTCTCTTATCTAAAAGGTTAAACGAAGCTCCAGGTGCCTGTTGGAAAAGTTCATGTTAGGGCCAGAGTTTTTGTTATCTGTGTTTTTGAGGCTGCAGCTTTTTCTGGTCATATCAGGAGAGGAACTCACTGCACATGAAGATAAGATCCCTCTATCCTGTGCAGATTCTGTTGAAGAGCATCACATTTTCCACTGCCTGCTTGTGCAACTGCTGCTGCTCTGTGTGTCTTTTTTTCAGTGATACTTGAGTTTCTCACTTACTGGCAGGACAAGATTTCTGCATAAACTCTTTTACAACTACTTGATTTGTTGTGACATTGTGTGTGTGTGTCGAAGTCGAAGTCGTCTTCATTGTCAATTTTGTGCTGGACATACAGAAGAATAAAAAAAAATGTTCCTCTCCGAACCACGGTGTGCAACAAATGTGCATGGATTTGGATTTAACATGAATAAATATAAGGCACTAACTTGGCGGAAAAATAAATAAATATTTGCTTTTGTATTTTAAAAGTCCTTTTGTTTTTTAAATTGACTGATGCTTCTGCGTTGCTGATGAGGGACAGTCTTATAAAGTGGCATTAGTGTAACATTAGTGTGTGTGTGTGTGTGTGTGTGTGAGAGAGAGAGAGAGAGAGAGAGAGAGAGAGAGAGAGAGAGAGAATCAAAGCATGTGATTTTGTTTTATATTTAAATGTTGTTGGCACGTTTGTAGTTATTCATGTGAATTTGAACGGGCATCTGTCCAGAGTCACATCCTTGGAATACTTAGAGTTTTATGTTTCCACAAATGACATTTGAAATGTTTTTTTGTGTGTGTGCAGCTAGACGTGTGGGTGTAGCATATGATTAAATGTTGGGACATTTTGGTTGAAAATAGGATTATGTCAATGGTTGGGCGTTTTTCTGTGAATTAGATCAACCCTGTGAATCACCCTCGCCCATCTTGAATTTCCCTCGGGATCAATAAAGTATCTATCTATCTATCTATCTATCTATCTATCTATCTATCTATCTATCTATCTATCTATCTATCTATCTATCTATCTATCTATCTATCTATCTATCTATCTATCTATCTAAATGCCTCACCAAAGTCGCCCAAAATGTCTGCCTCTCTATTGATAACTCCACCCTGTTTCCATCACCACACATTCAAAACCATTTTCGACAGCAACCTCTCATTTCAACCGGTTATATCACCAAAACTGCCTTCTTCCCTCTCAAAAACATAGCACGCCTCCGCCCATTGCTCTCCTTACCAGCTGCTGAAAACCTCAGCTAATCTTTCTTTCTGTGACATTGTTTTAATGTCACAGAAACGTTTTGTTTCCTTCAACTTGTTTCGTCTGAATGTAACTCTGTAAAGTGTGTCTTTGAGTGTTTTAAAAAGCGCAAGGCAATGTAGGAAAAAATATACATTATTTGTTAAGCCTGATCGAAGTTGCTTTCTCACCTGTGTATTTTTGTGATTTAAGAAAAAAAAGACTTGGATTTTTTGAAGATGATACGAGCACCCTTTTTTAAACTTGTTTTCCCAGACGAAAACAGCAAATGCAAGAAATGATGCTCCCCTTTCATAGACTAAATAACACATTTACAATTATAATCCAACACAACTACTTTTTTTTAAGGTTTATTTTGTGGCTTTTTATGCCTTTTCTTGTAGAGATGTATTTTAGGACCGCGGATAGATTCAGAAATCAGGGAGAGAGAGAGTAGGGAATGACATGCGGGTAAAGGAGCCACAGATTAGATTTCAACCTTTTGGATGTTTAAAAACCTGTTTGGAAACCTCTCAACTATCTAGCACCTTCTAGGTGAAAGAGATTGTCATCACCTCTAACCAACATCCGGTATGTAGCACTAATAAGAAGAGAGAGATAAAAAGCAAGACGTGTTTTGAAACTGAGAAGATGATAAGATCTTTCACTGGGCTGATGGGGAGGGTGTGTTATAGAAAGCAGCTTTGTGTTTTGAAGGTTTCTGCAAGAATGACTGTACATTATTAATACTATTATACTATACAAAACAAGCTTGGAGAGTCTTCAGGCTGGCCCGATGCATTCACGCCACGGACCATTTCGTCTGGACAGTTTTCTAGAAGAGGCCATTACAGCCTTAAACACGATATAAGAGGACGCATGTCAATTATTTACGCAAAACCACGTGTTTAACTTTGAATGCACTCTGTCTCTCTCAGATGGATTCTTCACGACTTCTATTCTCCGTCTTCTTCCTGGTGATAACCACATCTGAGTGTTCAGGTAGGTTTGCATTCATGTTCCTGTTTATGCAGCTGTAACTATTTAACAAGATCACCCACACCGTCACACACATGCAGCGCACTCTTTAATGACGAACAACTACAGAGAGTTGAATCAAAGTCATCCTATTTTGAGGTGAGACAGATTTTTTTGTGATTACAGAAATCTCTCTACGGTTACACATTACTTTTTGTCATTATCTAGATTTTGAGTTACTGTATACGGTGACAATCAACACAGATAACGTCTCATTCTTGATCTCTTTCTCCTTATTGTTTAGAAACTTTTTTGTGAAGTCCTTATCCTCTTCTTTGTCAGTTGCTCATTTCAGTCCCCTCCATAGTCATTTGAGTTTTCTGTCTTCCTCCGTGCCATGAGGAAGCAATCAGTGGTATGAATGATGACAGATGTTGCCCTTAATTTGATGTTGCCCGTGATTCATGATGAAAAAAGCCCAAGATGACAATACACATTTATCATTTAATAAATATTGCATGTTGTCCCATTGTAAAGCCTGAGTTCTAACAAATGCTTCTATGACTTATGGTTGTTGAAAAAGGGAAGTGCACATTTAAGTCTCTTTTTTTAAAAGCAAAGATGTTTGCATCTTCTTTCGAAGAAACAGGCTCGCACTAAAGCGCATCTTTGAGGGGAAATTACAAATTATTGAGGATGACTGAAGTGTGTTTTTTTATGGGATTTGTTGTCAGCAACTACAGTTTATACTCAAAGCAACATTTTCCTTTTGCACAAATGCTCATTTGTCCTATCTTAAGCTACTTCAATATCCCTATCTCTGCTCAGTCTTCATTGTAAATATTGACCTCTGTCTACGTAAATCAATCAACCATTATTTGTATGGCGCCAATTCATAACAAGTGTAATCTCGAGACGCTTTACAAAACAGCATAAAGGGATAAGATGCAGGAAGGATTTCTCCTATGTGTTCCTCACGTTCCTGTTGTCCACACCTCCTTGCTGCTGGGGTGGAGGTCGGAGCAGGCCGTGCATCAATGAGGACGGTGGTGGTTGTGGGGACAGCACAGTCCGATGGTGGTGGCTGAACGTAAATGTTTCCTAAAGAGTTGGGACGTCTTGTGAAATCTGAATAAAGAGACCAGAATGTGAAGATTTTTTAAATATTGAAACCCCATGTCTAATTCAAAACAGCACAAAGACAAGACATTTCACTTACATTTTTTGAAATATTTTTCCATTCTTGTGTTGCCACCTCGGAACTTCTTTGAAACGTGTGGTCGGCATCAAATTAGAAATGGGCTTATTATCCCCCCCCACCCCCATAACATTTCTCCATTTCTCCATTTGGTGTGTTCTCTTTGTGCTATTTTCAGTCAAATATGGCGTTTCAATGTTTTCCAAATCATCACATTCTGTTTCAATTTATATTTAAGCGTAGCGTCCCAACTTTCTGGAAATGGGGTTTGACAACATGACTGTGTTCATCTATATTATGATGCATATTGAAGGATCTCTTATGAATGTACTATTGCAGGATGAACACCTTCTCTCATGTATTATAGAAAATATGTCTAAAACACTTTCTCTTCGTTATTCCATTAATTTGACTTGAATTTGTTGTTCTTCATTACTTTGGACTGAAGCCGTACAATGTTGTAACAATCGCAATCATTGTATTTGTGCACATTTACACACCCAGGAATGCACAACACATGGGTTTCTTTATTCAACATCCTCTCTGTGTTTTCTCCCCTCAATTGTAGAGACAGCCCAGCCCCAATGTAAGCATATGGACAATCAACCATTTCACCGACTTGAAGGTGAAGCGTTTTATTTCCTGCCTTATGCTCTACTGGACGGAAATATCCCAGATGAAAACATCACATGGCACAAAAATAACTCAGAGGAAATCTCAAACAGCGAGGACGAGATGGTGCATTACCATGGAGGGGCTCTTTATTTCCTAAACCTTCAAATCGAGGACTCTGGATTTTACACTGCCCAGTAAGTAAACTTAAGTTAAGAATTCATTTCACGTGATGCTCTAATCTTGAGATGGGCTGCTGTAAACAAAGTGCCTGAGAGAACTTTTGCTTCTTTTCCAGGCATAGAACCAAATCGGGAAAGTGTTTGATCCATCACTTAGAACTGCTGGTCTTCGACAAAAGCTATGCAAACACGGAAGTCCTCTTTGGTACAATCAGGGGAAGTTCCCAAAACATAAAGATCCCGTGTCCAGATATCGCCAGAGAGACGTGTGAAATATTCAGAGGAAAACTCACGTGGGAGAAGGTATGAACACTTTGATTAACGTTTAAAGGGAGACGGGGATGTAACGATTCACTCAATAAACGATACAAAACCAGGGTTTACGATACGATTTCAATACGATTTTTATAAAGAAATTAAGTTAAACTATTAGTTTATTTCTATACTCTCACTATGAAAATACACAATAGTCTTGTTCTTTGTTTGTCCTTTTCAGTATTACTTTTTAATGTTGAGGTTAAGTTACTAATAAAGCAATGCATTAAAACAAAGTGACACTGATAATTTCTTATTAAAAGACAGCACTTTTTTTTTTGTTGAAAAGTCTGCTATAGTCACATTTGCCAAAAGCTGCCGCCCACAGCAGATAATATGAGATAACTCTCAGTTTGTACCGAGCACAGCTTCCTATGAAGTTCTCTGAAAACATACACTTCTTGTGTAATATGTGCAAACAACAGAAAACTTAAGCATACAGCGTGCACTTATGCATGCTCATTTATCAGATAGATGGATAAATGAGTGGACAAGTCAGAAAATAAACTATAAGGTTTGGTTACAGTTACATGTCTGGACATTACCAAGAAAGACCAGGACATGTGCAATTTAAAACTGTAAAAAAAAAACTATCTGTAGGGATGCAAGTAACTGTTAAAGCAATCTAGAAACCAATGAAACAATAACAAGTGACTCTTGTCATTTTTCTTCTTTGATCAAACTGAGTTTTGCTCAACTCTTCAGAAAACGGTTAGGGAAATGACAATTCATAAACTACGACTGGCTACATTAATCTCTTGTTCCCTCTCATATTTGTTTATACATTAGTTTGTACCACTGACTGAGCACTTCATTTTTCCATGTAAGAAGGAGTACCTCATTACGTATTTCCTCCTCTGAACTTCAGGGGAAAATATGGTTGCAGTTTGAATAAAGGAAGTGATAAGCAAACTGAACATCAGTTTAGAAGGGCATCTTCTCTGACATGTAAACTGACAGCTCCGTTTAGATCAACAAACATGCAGTTATTAAAATGTTAAAATGCTTAAACACTCTCCATCTTCTATCCTGATTATACATTTTATAAGGCTAACCTCTTTCAATTTTCTTTTCCTTCCCTACATTTGTGGCCCCTCCTGCCTGCGATCAAGGACTCCAGTGTTTTCCAAGACCAACATGAATCTCAGCTGTGGCTTCCAAACGTTGACAAAAGTAATGAGGGCATCTACACCTGTGTTTGTACCTGGAAACACAATCAGAAGGAGTATAAGACGTCCGCCTCCAGAAAGCTAGAAGTTGAAGGTGAGAAGTTTTTATTTTATGTGTTTACAAGTCAGGGGAATGGCAATTTAAAATAGCAGGAGGGCAGTTTTTTTGGTTAGCTTACCTGCTAGCTGATGACTCATTGACCCAAATCATACTGTTTTCTTTTCTGTTTGTTATTTGCTCTTATCGAAGACCTCTGTCTTTGCCCACAATACGGCATACATTTAAATTAAAGAACAGCATTTCATCATTCAAAAAGTAAGGAGTAACAATTTTTCAGAATAACACCTTCTGTGAAAGTGTTTCTAGTCTCACTTAGTCACACATTTACCTTTCGCATTTCTTCCCGCAGGGCTTAGTGTTATGATTAGGGACGTTTGTGTTTAGTGGGCTAATCGGTTAAACAACCCTCTTCTGTAGGCACAAGAAACAGTTGGTTCAAAGAATTACTAATATTTTATGTTGGCCCTCGATGCTGATGAAAGGTCATGCTCAAACTGCAATGCAGCCACCCGCCCGTAACGGGGGCTGTAGCACATAGACTGGCTGTAGCTCCAGTTAATGGTATGCTATCCTCGCTCTACCACCCAGGATGTAAACAAGCACAGTTGATGTATAGCATCTCGCAGGAGAAGCTTGGTCAGAGGCGCTGCTTGTTAACAGGCAGGGCAGGCAACTGCTTGGGGCCCCAGATCAGTAGGAGCCCCTGAGGGCTAACAAACTTTCAACCACAGCAGTGGCTCAAAATGTGCACATTTTGCAATGACAGTAGGAAACCTCCCTAAGGGGGCCCCATCTTACAGCACTCACTCTTGTTGCCCTGCTAAGCGTTGCATGCATTATTGCTGCAAAAAACAAAGTTTGTTAATATAAGTTAACAAGTGGAGGAGTATGCGTCGGGATACTAGCAGACATAATGTTGATGAACGCTGGTTGAAAGGCCCCCCAATACATTTTTGCCTAGGGCCCCAACAGACTGAAGAACCACCACTGAGCGTGGTTAGGCAGTATTTTGTTTTTCCTGTTATATATACTCCCTCACAGTGTAATGCTCTAATGAGTTAAGCACCCTGGTAATATTAGATTAACGTCAACATTTGGCAGAGATGACCATCTAAATATTTGTGTAGACTGGTAAGCTGTGTTTTGGAAATTTAAAGATAACCAGTTAAGTTCTGTGTCTTGAGGCTGCCAACATAATTCAAAATGTGCTGACTTTGCTCTATTTATTTGTAACACTGCAGTTTTGTTTAGTAATCATGCAGTTTGAGTTCACTCCAAAGTATAAACTAAGTTGAAGCAGATACAGGGTCATAAGTTAGTCTTGATACGTTTAAATCACTTATTTGCTTCTTGGTCCATGCTTGTCTTTGTTTGTGCATTTGTTCAGATCCCCCTATGGTACAGCTGCTTAAAAAAGGCCGACCCAGCTTTCCCCAGTTGTAGCTGGTTATATCATTGTTGACATCTCTGGGCTGTACCAAATTTTTCGAGTCCATCCATCTATTTACGCTCCGTCCTTCTCTACATCCGTTCATCCATCCAATTTCTTCAACGTATCTGAGGCCGGGTCATGTTGTCAGAAGGATAAGCAAGTTGACCAAGATGTCCCTCTCCTCAGCAACACTTTCCAGCTCCAGTAGTCCCAAGCCAGATGCATAATCCTTCCTCCAAGCCCTTGGACTACCCCCCAGGTCTCCTCCCAGTTGAATCACCTCGTAAAAGGTGATGCCCAGGAAGGAGATACTGCACCATCAGCCATATTGCAGGCTTTGTAACTGGGCCTTAAAGAAGGAGTTGAACCTGAAGGCAGAGCTTTCCAATTACTTGTCGATCTACATCCCGACCACCACCTATTATCATGAGCTTTGAGTAGTGACTAAAGAATAAGATTGTGAATACAAGCAGCTGGAATGAGCCTGGACTCAGCCATAGATATAGGGTGAGGTGCTCACAATTCTGGAGGGTGCAAGGAGAAGAGCCGCTACTCCTTCGTATCAATAGGAGTCAGTTGAGGTGGATTGGGCATCTGATTGGGTTTTATATTTATTGTATATTCATGTGAACGAGTTAATATAATAATCTGTTTAATTTCCTTATCGTAACCATAATGTAGAACACCCTTCTTGGGCGATGGTTCACTCTGTGGCAGTCACTGTGTTACAGTAATTGAAAAGCCTGTAAAGCCAGAAGGAGGCGACGCATGGCTGCCATTAATTACATGTCTCATATGTTATATCTAATCACTTGTTAAGTTACTGTACACGCTATGAAAGCCACTGTCAATAAATGCTCACCCCTGGAAAACTTGAAGTCTGCTTTGTTTGCCTTCTTCCACCTTCCCTACACTTGAGCTAAACAGAAAGAAGTAGTATCCCATAATTGTAACCTTTAACTGGTTGGACAAAAGGAAAAAGCAAAACTGGTGTTGATGTTTTCTGCTTTGAGATTAGACTTTTTCAAATTGAGGGTTAGCAGCGTTCTGGGGAAAACACAAGACGTGTGACGTGCCCTGCATACATGATCAGCTTGGAAAACACTTTCTCCCCATAAGAAAATAAATGTGAAATGATACCTTTTAATGCAAAACTGAATAAACACTTAGTGATCACATTAACTTTCAGACAAATATCCAAATATCTAACTCACAAGAAACTACAACATTGTCAGGAAGCTAAAACATTACAGGACTTTGGTTTCAGATTCCAAGTTCAGACTGTTGTCATTACTAACAGATTTGTTTTAGTTCATTGGTAAACTTGTTTTCTATGCACAGTTATTTAACTTAAGAGCTTAACAACCAGCTAGCAGCAAAAGTTGTCATCACCATTATCTCATTCCCATGTTTTAAAAAGGGGCTTCAATTAAAAGTTGACTAAACCCATGTTAAATATATTTTTTAGTTGAGTACTTACATCACCTCAAATATTTCCAAAAGTTATCAAAGCCAGAGAAATCCGTAATTTTATAGTTGTAACGGTACGTGTCTTGTAGGCGGCCGCCATGATGAGCCGCCATAACAGACACGAAATGTTGATCGTTGTCAAGGAAACACCGGATGTTACGTCAAAGACCGCGGCATAAGCTAGCGCTAGCTGCTACTGAAAGCTGCCGTTCTGTCGCTGTATGTGCTGCTGTGATAAAAACTTCATGTAAATTATACTTAGATACATCGTCAGTACACATATTGTCTTTCTCAGGTCGGTTTTGCCCGTTCCTATTGATTCAACACGGAGTTTGTTCGTTTTCTCCCATAATACCCTGCGAATCTCGACGTTATCTTTTGTTATTGTTTTGATTGAGAGAGCCCCCTAGTGGCGGATTTTAAATACTGTACGTTTAAGTAATGATAACTTTAACTTTGAACTCCTGATCCCAGCAGAGGGCTGGTTTCAGGCCGGATAACAGGAACATAAAGCTTTTTAATTGGTCAAACAATACAACCATTTAACAATGATGTTAATAGTATGACATCTTTAAACTATTTTGCACATCGTGCTGTAGTGCTACAGTGACATGGTAGAAAAGTTTGTTAAATGTTAAGGATTTGTCCTTCTTTAAATGATTCACCAAATGTTTCACAATATTAGACACTCAGATCAACTGGTCTCAGTAATATGACAGTAAGACCAATTAGGTCCATTAGGGGTTGTAGTGGGAGCTGATGTTGGATGGGTAAAAAACAAACAGAAAAATGATACCTAAGTGGCCCAGGAACTTTTACTTGTGAAACCAAAAAGTATTTTCCTATATTTTAAACATATATTAAGTTTTCACTAAACCTACCCTAACCAACGGACTGTTTTATGTAACACATCATTTAAAAAAGAAAACCAACACTACATTATGTGCAACTGTTGGGATAAAAACCTGTTGGGGATTGGTGTTTTTAGATGTAAAGCCTTTGGAGATTCCAATGCTAAACCTCATCTAATCCTTAATGTTGTCCAGCTTAAGGGTTAAAAACTGGTTCACATATTGGCCTCTTCAATGTTTAGACTGTAAATAATCATTTCTTAGCTGGCTGTATTGGTACACTTGTTTGTGTGGTATTTCTTACCCCAGAGTAAAAAATACACCATGCCTGCAATGGTTCAGTCACCACCGGGCATGGCTAAGAAAAGTTGGAGTTCAATGTGAACATTTTGCTGTGTCTTTGGAACAAAAAATAAAAGTGCACTCATTAAATGCTTTTACTTTTCTTCCATTCAGCTCAAGTTGTCGTCAAACGACCCCGAATCCTCTCTCCGGCCAACAAGGAGCAGTTTGCTGATCAAGGTATGAACACTCCACCTATGAACACCATGATTTTGTTATAGCAATCAAAATAAGACGATTCCTGATTTGACTAAACCACTAACATCTTAGCTTGTGTGACTGATAACGAGTGTTTGTGTTGTTTTTAAAGAGATATCTTTAAAGTGTACTCTATCTAGCTGAATCAAAGAAGAATTGTGGGTGCTTGGGTAACTTCCATTAGGATTCACTAAAAGGTCAAGCGAGTGATTCAAAAACGGTTTTATTGGTGGATTATGATAAACATAAGAATAGAATAGAAATGAGGTATCAAAATTTGTAAATAATGTAGTCAACATAGTAAGATTACATATTTTGTCTTGTTGTTGATGTATGAAAAGAGCTGTAAAAGTTGTAATGTGCAAACAAGGTGATGTCCAGGCAGTATGCAAAAGTCTTCTGCACAAACTACTGTGCAGACAATTTATTCAATGTACAGAGATTATCATCTGGATTCAATTCACTGTCCATTAAAGGGTTTGTCAGACTTATGGGGGCTAATTGCTCTTATCATATCTCACTTAGGTCAAAGGTTTCAGGAAAATGAGAGTAATACTGTAAACCTTTTGTTATCAGGTTAAGACTTTAACTGTAAACATGTTATATTGAATGTTGCATGAAGAAATGACCCAATGCATCTATGACTAATATGGTCCCAGGGTCCTTTTCCAGAATACCTTATTTTAAAAAAACTTTTTAAAAACAAAGAACTTTTGGTATTGTTATGCCGCAACCTGAAAAATAAAATAAACTAGCAGCTGGTCTGCAAACAAGAGGCGAGTGACTACAAGGCTGCTATGCTTAGTGCTTAGTTGCTTAGCTGTAAAGCAAAAACATTAAAACCGCATCAAACATAGCTGCAGCACCTCCTGTTCACAACCAGCTCTTATATTAACGAAAGAAAGAAAGAAAGAAAGAAAGAAAGAAAGAAAGAAAGAAAGAAAGAAAGAAAGAAAGAAAAGAAAACCCAAAGATCTGTCCGTAACAGTATTGTCCTTTATCCCAAAGAAGCTTTAAATGGCCTCAATACCCCTCTGTCAATACAAAGCAGGACATAGTTAAACTATATATTGGAGACTATTGGAGCGCTCTTAAATTTTTCAGTATGGTCAAGCCAATCAAGGGTGAAGGTCTCTATTGATTTATTTATTTTTTATGCAGGACTTGAGATCAAGCTGAACTGCTCAGTGTTGTGTGGAACAAATGAAACTGAATGCAAGGCTAGATGGCTAATTGATGGGAGCCCTGTCAATCAGACTGATGGATACAGTCTCACCAACAAAAGGTAAGCCCAATTGAAAGAAGATATGCACGAGAAGATATCACACAACGTACTAATATAATGTTTGATATGGACAACTGTGTATAAGAAAATGACAACAACTGTTAAATATATACAGACTTTTTTCATTTTTTTTCATTTTTACATGAACTCACTTTCATACACGAGATTCAGAATAAGCATGGCCAGTGTCAAATTTGTAAATGGTCCCAGAGCAGAGAGTAAGAACAACACAAGCAAGGATCTAGAGTGGAGTAAACAAAGTGAGTAAGTGTTAACGAACAGCTTTAAGTCCGATTGGACACACAGGTGCTGACAGGAAGTGCATAAAGGCAAAGCACTACATCGACAGTTGTTCTAGAGAGTTCTAATCAGCATCAAAACCATCCTAAAATCATCACTATCAAACAAAACCATCAACATCATCATCAATATCATTGAGTGCATAGGTATTCAGGAAAGCGCTGGGTCTTTAGCTTTTACTTAAAGGTGCAAAGGGACTCTGCTAATCAAATGGAGTTTGGAAGCTTGTTCCAACACAGGGGCGGGCAGAGGAGATAGTCTAGTTAGAGACTTTGGGCCCTTTTTGTAAAGGTTGCATCACAATGAATAGTGCACACATTCACAAGCATTCACAATAATCGCGCAAAATCAAATGGACTGAAGAATCAGTTGTTTATAGTGTAAATTGACTTGAGCTTGTACAGCGCTTCTCTAGTCTTCTGGCTACTCAAAGTGCTTTTATACCGCAGGTCACACCTACACATTCACACACTGATGGAGAAGGCTGCTATCTAAAGTGTCCATCAGTATTAATTAATCCATTCATACACAGCCAAAGAAGCAGCGGGAGCATCTTGGGGTTAAGTGTTTTGTCCAAGGACACAGCGGACATCAAACCCCAGACCTTCCGGTGGAAAGATGACCGACTACCACTATGCCATTGCACCACCATGCAGCCCCTTGTCTACTTCACTCTCTGTACCTAACATCAATTAAGTTTCTTTTTGTTGATTGATGTAAACCCTGTGTCCTTTTGTTAGCGTGAACCCTGCAGAGGGTACAACTGTCACTGCAATCCTGACCATCAAAAGAGTTTCTGCTAAAGACTTCCAGGCTGAATTTAGATGTGAAGGTGAAGGAGTTTTCACATCAGCAAATTCAACTTTAACTCTGAAGCCGAAAGGTCAGTGAGAAAATCATTGATTATTTTCTATCAGATTCACACAGCTGTTTTCATCTGACATCATGCTCCATGGCTGAAAAGCTCAAATGCTAATGAAGCTACTGCTGTAATTTGCAAAATGTTAAAACGTAAATCTGACACATCATTTGCATTTTACTGCGTCTCAATTTATGAGTAACTGAAAAAAAATCAATAAAAAGAAAGAAGCTGTAGGCCTTATGTTAAACAACATATCTAACAGCCTATAACTACAGACAGACCACATTAGCATTCATCCATTTACTAGCCAACAGAGCCATTAGGACCTGGCATTTAGGGCATAAATTCCTTGATAAGAGTCATGTAAGCTAGTTGTCATTTTAGTTAACAGTAAAAGCTGAAAGCCCAGTTATATAGAAGCTTTGGCAGCTGGTGCATTGTTCTCGGGGGGCACAATTTCTCACAGATAGACCAGAATGTTTATCTAAGTTTGTTAGCCTGATGTTAACACATACTGGCAATTAGCAACGGAATTAGCATCGCGATTATTTTGACTTAGGTAACAAGCTATTTTACTTATCATACTCAACAAACAACACCATATGCACTCATACTTACTTACTATCAATGCTCTGATCCGGTAACGCTGCATGACTCGCTGTTCATGTCTCAGCACATGGGACGTATCCCTCTGCTGCCTCCGTTTGGTTGGCAGTGTGTAATGGGATCAGGGACACATTTTTCCGGTGCCCCGAGAAGCTCCTATCTCATATTGAAGATGAGCAAATGCCCATGTGCAACTTATAACACAAGTTAATGTAGGTAAATAATGCTGGAAACCAGCGCCCAAGACCGGAAACAAGACACCAATCAGTAACTTTAGATACGTAGAACGTTTTAAATCTACATTTTATTTCAGATTATAAATTTTACTCAATATCTCCATAAAATGTACCTTGCCCTTTTCAAATTGTGCATGTATGTAAATCCTTAATTGTAAATGAATTTTAGAAAAATGTTATTCAGTGAAGGTCTGTCATTCTCCTTGTTGGGAGTGGGTAGGAGAGGTCCTAGCGCCTATATTGACCAGCTGCCATTGGTTAGTCGTACCATTAAAATAGGAATAAAGGGAATACATTTCTAGCTAACAGATATTTAAGATAGCTGTCATTTCAGCTAACAGTCAAGTTAGATGTAGAAATACCATTATGCTGGTTATGGTGGCTGGTAGTGGCTTATGAGTTATAAAATACATCTTTTTAACTGAACTGTAAATATGGCCTGATGTCTGTCCATATTGTTTCATCCATTTAGTTTTTGAATCAAAGTCTACCTGACACAAAGTCCTCAGAATGCATGACATCTGAGAAAAGCTGCTGCAATCATTTGTTGTCTGTCCTTATATTTATTTTTAAATGTGAGTATTGAAGGTTTATTTTTTCGAATGTGCTAAATTCTTCGGTTAAACCTCCCTTTTATCATTTTGTGTTTGTTTCCTAGAGTCTCAAACTCCACTTATCATTGGAGCGTCGTGTGTGTTGTTCTTCTGCGTGTTTGCCGCCGTGCTGATTAAGTACTTTGCCGTTGACCTCGCTCTCCTCTTCAGACCGTACTTCATGCTGGGTCGTAACAACAAAGGTAAGGAGAAGTCAGAAAACTTGAAAACTTTGTAAGGTGTTGTCATTATTTCTTTGCTCTAAATAACAGTTTGTAGCACCACCATATTTTTACATTTCTGTTTATGTTCATGATCAAAGTTGTGCTTTTAGTAACGTTTGGACAGTTCAAGTCTACAGTAGCTTTACCCCCACTTCCCTAGATTTATGCTAAGCTAAATGAATCAGGTACGTCAAAGGAAACTATCCCTCTTTTACAAATCAAAGTCAGTTTGCAGGTTTGGGAAGTACTAATTCAAAGTTTGGACCAAAACTTGGAAAACATCTGGAAATTTGGACCCAGAACGAAGGCTACCTGACCTCTTAAGCACGTTGATTATGCTTGAAGCTAGCGGTTACGTTAGCCGCTAAACCCCCCAATATTATCAATAGAAGTGTCTTTCATTAATTTTGGAAGTATTTGTGCATAGTTTTGAACGACTCCAACCCTAATGACTTTAGTTTGCACATTCTGATCCTTCTCACAAAGCAAGTACACATAAAACAAACATCATAAATGACCACACTCTGAATCACATTGTCACTTTTTATGGCCTCAGTGACAATAAGTGAGACAATGTGTGTAACCAGGGAGAGGAATTCTTGTGTTTTTAAAAACAATGGGACAATGACACAAGCTTCTCCTGGCATGTGCCCTTAAAAAAACACACATGGGTGAGTTTATCTAATGTTCAAATAAAACTCACACAAACTACAATGTGCACTTCTGTAGCATTTGATTGACACAGGAAGAGAGCAACGCCTGATTTTTCCAGAAACATTTTCCTCCTTGAGTTTATCCAGCAATCGGTCTTTAATGTCACAGCCCGGCTTTCAGACGAGGCATACAGATGTGCTAAATGAAGACAATTATTTTTTATGACTTAACAACCAAATCTTTAAAGCCGAGTCATGTTGGGAGCGGCTGAGTTGGAGCTTGCTGTTTGGATGTTTTTGAGTTCTTCAGCAAGGACGGGCTGCTGCTCTTCCTCACATGCATGGTGCAAACAAGGCCCATATGTGTGGACCCAATACCACTGATAAACCTACGACTGATTAACCTCCCAATAGGTCTTCAGCTATGTAGACAAAGAGCAAAACAGCAGCAGGCTGAACTGAACAGGGCGTCTTCATTGTTCACTAACTTTAAAAAGAAGGGTGTGTTGACAAGGGGGGATTTACAATGATCTCAGCTGAGGAAAAAAAACTGTCCAAAGCTAGAAACCTAGAAAAAAACAAGATTCTTGCCTCATGAATCACTCTACATGGACAGGGTTTATCCATGAGGCCAAAAGAAACCGTTATAATATGTCAATAAATATCATGAATTTGTATTTATTTCAGATGGGAGGTACTTTGATGCCTACGTAGTTTATCAAACGCAGAACATGGACAAGACCTCCGAAGACACACTCTGTCTTTTTGTCTCAAAGAATTTGCCCTCTGTCCTCGAGGAAAAGTGTGGATATCGACTTTTTATCCATGGGAGGGATGACATACCTGGTGAAGGTCAGTATTAGTTATTTTTGTTTTTTTATATTTATTTTTTGGGCAGAATATGTTGTTGTTTTTTTGCAGTTGAGCCATGGAGATATGTTTTAAAGAGATGCGTACATCAATATAAGTTCCCCTCTTTATTTGTGTCAAATGTATAGGGTTCAACCTCATGGTAAAAATGTGCCTTTTTTTAAGTACTTCCAATTTTGTTCTTGTAATCTCGCCTGAATTCAACTCTCTTCTTAATGACAAGGATAATCCAGATTTTTTGGGGGGGTCAAAGTTATCCCAATCCTCCTCACAACTTTGAAACAAAACAAACTGAAGGTTTAAGGTCGCCTGTGACTGAGTGGTCGGTTTGCGCACCCAACATACAGAACCTGTAATCCTTAAAGCGGGCGGCCCGGGTTCGAAACCCACCTGTGGCTCCTTCCCCACGTCATTACCACTCTTGCTCTCCCTGATTACTGACTCTATCCACTGTCCTGTCGCTCCAATAAAGGCACAAAAAGCCCAGAAATAAATCTGAAGCTTAATTTCAGATAAAAAACAAGATTTGATTTTACCAATGTTGTACCCCCCTAACCCCCCCATCCCTTTTTTTTTATTTCTATTAACCCATTTTCTGGATTTGAGTTCTGAGTTTCCAGGAGTTCTGTCAGTATATTATTTATGTAGACAAAATGATCCTCACTGCAGTCTCAACACTTTATCAAACCTAAAGGTTGCAAATCAGAAAACAGTTTTGTCTACATGTCTTTTTTTTCCGCCACAAACTGCAGGAAGTTTAGGTTTTTGAAAAGATTCTGGTCTTTGTCAGGATGACCAAGAAAAGAAAGTGGTAGATCGTGTTTCTTCCAGCTTTCTATCACCTGTGTGGTCAAGCAGCCTGACATGAATAATGCATTAGTGCTAAACATACTTTCAAAGTGTTGCAGTTTTTGAAGACTGACACGTTGCTCCATTTTCTTTTTCATGACTGTTTCACAAACCGCCCTGAGTAACAACATGAGACGCTGATCAAAATATTTGACCCGCCTGGGTCCTTTAAGGATTAATGGAGGCTAGCTTACTCAGTTTTCCCCCTAGTTTGCTAAAATGTCTTTCACATGGTTTGTATGACTAATCTTTAGACTGTAAATTGTAAAAACGATGATGTCATAGAAGCAATAAAGTATTTTTTTGGTGGTGGTTTCAGTATTGAATCATAGGACTTTAAGAGCCTGAAGATGTGGTACGAAAACAACAAAATCAAAGTGGAGAACTCAAATGTTCATGTTCTCAAAACGGCTCCTTTAAAGCGCCTTGAAAGGTTCCTGAAGTGGAACCAGCTTAAGGAAACAACACACAAATAACCTCTTGTACATGTTTTCTGACCCCACAGACCGTCTGGAGCTGGTGGAGGACCGCATGAAGCAGAGCAGGAGGCTGATGGTCATCCTCACCCCGGGTTCAGGATCAGAGTCCAGTCCCACCTCGCCTCAGAACTCAGTGATGGGAGGTTTTGACTGGCAGGTACGAAACTTACAATCTAACTTTTATAATTCCCTTTTTAGATTTATGATAATAAAATACGGAAAAGGAATAGAACCAAAAGTCTGACCTGCTAAACACGATAAAGATACGATACGAGGTCAGCAGCAATCATTTTATAATAATTAAAGCATTTGAATACTTTTTTTTTGATGTCCCAGGTGGGGCTCCATCACGCGCTGGTCCAGAGGGAAATGAGTGTGATTCTGATCCAGCTGGGGGACATGGGGCCGCAGGGATACACACACCTTCCTCCGGGCCTGCAGCACCTCATTCACAAGAGCGCCCCCATCAGGTGGCCAGAGGACTCACGAAGCGCTTCTGCATATAACTCTCGCTTCTGGAAGAAAGTAAGATACCTGATGCCTGTGACGCCTGCGAAAAAAGACTCCCAGTCTTTAATCATTTGAAATCTTTCTGGACTTTAAATTTGGACCTCCAGGAAGAGCTGATATGAAGAAGAAAAACTGAAAGAAGTGTTTAATGCACTGTAAATGTAAAAATGAGAACAGTCATGGTAGATTCTTTTATTTACTGTAGATTGTCGAATGTGTCTATTAGTCAATCAATCTTTATTTATATAGCGCCAATTCATAGCAAATGTTATCTCAAGACACTTTACAAAAAGCTGAAAGGTGAAAGGCCTTACTCATTGCTTTATTACAGAGACCCAACATTACTCCATCATGAGCACTTAGCAACATTTAGCAAAGTTACAGTGGTAAGAAAAAACAGAAACCTCGAGCAGACTGGTGATGAACAACCATCTGCATAATCTGCACACGGCTTGAAAAAGAGAGACTCAGAACGAAGGATCAGGACGGGGGTGGAGGGGTGGGGGGTCCTTAGCAGCAGGCCGTCCCCACCAACGATCCAATGAGAGTTTGTACATTTCACTCTGACGAGTAAGTAGAGAAGAAGTGAAGGATATGGGGAATCATCTCAAATGTTAATATTTTGATAACCTTAATGAACACTGTGTTTATATTATTTAACTCTTTGGACGGTTGTTTTTACTATTTTATTGTTGTTATTATTACTATTTATCTTCTTTAAAATGTATTTTTAAATGGTTGTAAAGTTTTTTATTGAAGCTTTTATATCTTCTTCCACAGAAGACCTCACTGTTTTTGATATTTATGTTTCAAAGAGCTGAAAGTGAATTTTATTTTTGTAAAAGTGAAGGAGGACGGTGACGTATTTAATGAGTTTCTGAAAGATAATATAAGATAAAATAGTTTCTCATGTGTTTTTTATTACTAACTTTAAGGTTTATGTTATTTTTGGTGATGTAAATGTTTCAGTGTGCATTGAGCTGATGAGGAGAGAAAGTTTCCAACTCTCTGTTTTAGAAAAATAACAAACTGGCTGACGACTTAAAGAGGACATATTATCCCCCTTCTCCACCTTTTCAAACAGTCCCCTGTGGTCTAAATGAAACATCTGTGCTGTGCTTTGGTCAAAATATAACATGAATCAAGCACCAGAGGAGGTTTGTGACCCTGTATAAACCAGCTCTCTCAGAACGCTCCGTTTTGGTGTGTGTGTCTCTTTAAATGCAGTGAGCCCCCCTGAGTTTTCACGGTAGACATCACTCCTTCGTTAGCAAGAATAAAAATGGCGGACCTGCTCAAAAGTTTTGCTCTAGGCTGGGGGGGTGGAGTCCATGGAGGGAGATACCAGGGGAGGTGAGGGTATTTCTTTTTTTTACCAGAATCCCACTGTGACGTCACAAGGAGAGCACATTTGAAACGGAGCATTTTTCTCTTTGTTGTTAGACTTGTGCAGACCACAGACAAAGGACTGGATGGGTTTATTTCACATTTTGTGAGTCGATAGACACTCAGGTTACCCACATATATGTTCAAAAACTCTTTCAAAGTGGAATTTAAGTTCACTTTACAACTTTAGTCCACTAGAGGGAGACATTTCCGTTCTACTCTACATGATGTCCTGTTAACATAGCTTTTACCACAACGGCAAAAAATATTAAGAATACATAACTTGTTAATGTGCCATTCTGTTTTGACAAAATAAATGAATAATAACTGAGTACCAGTCGTCAAACGTGAGTTATTTTCTAGTAGAAGCATCTGCATCAGTACTGCAGGCAGAAACAATAAGGATGTGTAGATGCCTATCGGAGGGCTGAAGCTGACGCAGGCGGAGCAACGGACGCCTAACGTAGAAGAAATTGAGCTTTTCTGAAGTGGAGGTACTCCTGCAGGTCACCAGCAAACATTTAAGAACAAATTTGTTCTTGAGAACAGTTGGTGAGTGAGGCTCACTGTTCACAGCCCACTTTAGTGTTACAACTTTAATCCACTAGAGGGAGACATTTCCCTTCTAATCTTCTTGATGTCCTGTTAAAATAAATAACTGAGCACAACCTTTCCAGTGAGGATTATTTTCTAGTTGCATCATCTGCATTAGAACAAATAACTGCCTGTGGTAAGAAACGGAAACTAACTTTATTAATCTTTTTATTTCATTTAAATATTTTAATTAAGAAATCCAAACTTTGCTCTTTTTTTTTTACAGTGTGACACGCAAAAGAAAAAAACAGAGTCAATTTGATTGTAAATAAATCTCTTAATGTTGAAGAAATCAAATATTTTACGAAGCTATTTTTCCTCAGTAAGAATGCAAAAAAAACAAATATATAAAATGTTTTTGCATCAATACTTGCAGTGTCAGATTCACAAATACTTTATTGATGCCCCGGGGGAAATTTGGACGTTACAGTTGCTCTAACACACAATATAGCAGAAGAGATCTATTAACATAGAAATATGAATAAAATAAGGAATGTAAATAAAAGATGAAGCAAAAATTACAAGGAAGAGTGTTGAGGAAATACAGCTATGTACCAATTACATGTTAATGAAGAATAAAATGCAGATTACTAAAGAAATTAGCTACGTACAAAAGTGCAGAGAGTTGAAGAAAATAAGCAATAAATACATAATATATACGCAGTATTAACGATAAGACTGTAACAGGCTGCCTGCTCTCTATGATAAGACAGTTAACATGACAGAAACTACATCAGGTCTACAGAATCAAAAAATGTAGGATGTAGAAAAACTTAAAGGGACTATGTTTTCATTTATTTATATATTTGAATTTCATCATCGACCAAACAAAACAATTTAAGTCAAAAATAAAATCTCAGCTCGTGTATGAAAATGAGCAAAAAGAATAATTATCTTATACAAGTCCTAAATTATAATTCATTTTTTACCATTCAAAAGAAGATCACAAAATGATGCATCAGTCACAACAACACAAAACGGAACAAAAACTTAATCACCACATGTCAACATTTTGCCTCAACATAATGGCTTTATTTTAATTTTATTTTTTAATAGCCTATAATTTTCAAAGATGGCCTCATGACACATCAATCCACAATAGGTTTCTTGTATGTACTGTTGCGTTTTATTTCCAACAGTGAGGGCAAGAAGCAGAAACTTGCAGACTCTGCCTGCTTGTAGTTGCTGGTTACGACCGCTAGGTGGAGACAGTCAGGCAGGACGAAGACGGAAACTTTTCCTCTCTCACTCACACACACACACACACACACACACACACACACACACACACACACACACACACACACACACACACACACACACACCTGCCGAGACAACAAATCAATTTGTATTTTCCGACTTCCTCAGCCAGTGCTCTAAAAGCAGCTCCTACCCACCTGTCCTTCTTTAAACCTCTGAACGATTACCCAGACAGAGAGAGAGAGAGAGACATGGAGGATTATTTCAGCATGGAGGGGATAACATGTAAAAGTAAGTAGTTACTGACGTTATTCTTTTAACCTATGTGTTTCAGACGTAAAATAACGCTACAAAAACATCACGCATATTGGAGGGACACAACAGAAAGAGGACAGATTTAGGAAGGAAATTGTTTGTAGCATCTCTGGCAAATAAGAACAAAAATTAATAGACACACTTTACCAAGTTTTATGAACGTAAAATAGAAATGAAACCATAGAAGATAATGTGTTATTAGCTAAAAAACAACAACTAATAATTCTCTTTTTTCTATTGACCAGTTGACTGTTTGAACAACACAGAACAGAAGGGCATTAGTGCCAAATAATAAAAAAGATCAGCTATTTATTTTTATGTATTTATGCATTTTAGGATTACGCCAACATTTCAAGGCCATAAATGTTTTTCTTGCTTTTTTATATATGTTCATTGCATATTGCAATTGTCAATTTTATTCATTTGGAGCTCATGGTGCATTCATGTGGTGTCGAACACATGGGAAAAACGAGTTTCCAAATTGTAAAATGCAAATGAACGCCTGCTGAACGCTGAACAACAACACAGAAACTCAGGAAAAAAATTAGATGCCTGACTTGCCGACTTGACGTCATAATCGTCATCACATGGGGGCAAAATATGTTTCGTTAATGTTAATATATTTATTAATTCGGGTATTGAACATCAACCTTTTGCTAAAATATAATTAGTAACAGTAACAGTTCAGAGCGTCCACACTGCTTTTTGTAGTTGTTAAACATTCAGACTTTCCGAACTGAAAACACAGAAGAACGACTTCCCAACTCGGAAACTGGGACCATCCGAGGAGCTCATGAATGCAGCTTTATTCCCACTCTAAAAAATGTAAACCTACGCCCAGCACTCGTTACATCATTGTGAGATTATTGTCAACATTCAGACTTCATTCTGGTCCTGCTGATGTAATGCCTTGCCCTTAAACTCTGCCTGTCTGTGTTATTACTTGGATCATATTGTTTTCTTAAGTACAGTAATTAGATTAAATGACATGTTGTACCACAGACACGTTTAAGATCAAATGTTGCATAACTAAAGTTTATTTTAAATAAGAAGAAGACAAATGTGACGAGGCAAAGTGACTTTAAGAAGTCTGACAGATTGATTTAAACCTCATTGAAGACTTTTCTTTCCTAAATGAATTATTATGAAATCATTGAGTCAATTCTTACTGAACAAGTCCGGCCTGCGTTCCTTCTGCCTGTATGCAAATGTGACGTTTTGATGGTTAAACAGAGCAGGTATTTGACTCCTGACAGCCTCATGTCAGCATGTCTGAGGTGACGCTGGATCACTAACAGGAAATGTGACCTGATCGGACATTTTTGGGATTCATTTTGCTTTTTATAATTCTGTGATTTCCTCCCTTGAGGCAAAATATTCTTTGAAAATGTTTACATTAGAGTGTAAAAACTAGTGCTGTCAGCTTTAACTAGTTAATCTCAATTAATTAAGGTCAGAAATGAATGCATTCTCTTTTTTATCGCATGCTGTTTTGTCCCTTTAGGCGCACCATAGGCCTCTTCAGTGTCTCCCTGTAGTCACAGTGAAGGAAAAGAAGGACACTGCTGCATCTTTGAATGTCTCATTTCACTTTAACAAACTCTCGGACAGCTCGGCTGACGAGTCCTAAGTAATATCCATCTTATCACATCAAACATTTCACGTTTTTACTGTTCCTTTGAGCCATATGAACTAGCTTCATTACGTGCACGGAGATCAAACTGGTAGTGCAGCGGTTGCAGGATATAAACCTCATCATCCCTTCCCGTACGCCCTATTTTTCCTGAATATTTCCTGCTGCGTTCACACATCAGCTCGCCCAACTTCTTTCAGAAACACTGGGGGTGAACATTTTGGCCCTTTGCGTTCACACATCCAGCTCACACCCAGCATTTGTGAAAACTTTTAGAATCTGTGTGCATGTGTGAAATGGTAAATAATTATAACAATAACACTATTAGGCTGCTGAATCTGTGTGTTTGCTAAGAGATGTAGGCGTCTGTTATTTATAAAAATGCTGTAAAATCCAGTATGTGAACTCAGGTGTGAGCCATTAACATCTATGCATGCTGCATATGTCCCCATGTGCTCTCTTACCCCCTTAGGCCGGCTGATGCGTGCCCTAGACATGACTGAGGACTGTCCCGCCCGACAGCGTGCGTGTGTGTGTGTGTGTAAATCTTCATGTGTCAGCAGAAGCTGAACTGCGGCACGCTCCCATTGAAAAGAACGGGGGATGGGGGGGCGGGGGCTGTGCTGGATGACGTTTGGCCCGGCAGCTGGGAGCTGCTCCGTTCTTTTGTCCCCCTCTG
This sequence comes from Tautogolabrus adspersus, assembly GCA_020745685.1. Taxonomy (NCBI): domain Eukaryota; kingdom Metazoa; phylum Chordata; class Actinopteri; order Labriformes; family Labridae; genus Tautogolabrus; species Tautogolabrus adspersus. The sequence goes on along the minus strand of CM036548.1, from coordinate 4,696,208 downwards.
ACCCCTCCTGACCCGGCACTCGCCCCGGTGTCACACACACTCTCACATACACCTGCACAAAGACAGACACATGGCCGCACATACGGACACACACGCAAGCATGCAATGTGGATATTTGCTAACACACTCCACACACACACATGCACAGATGCTGTTTAGTGGGCCCTGTGGGGACCATCTATCATGACTTAATCAGGGAGCTGTGACTCTGCGAATTGCTGTATGCACCCTGTGAAAGATTTCATCGTAAGAGACGGGTTTTAAATGTGAAATTCCATTATCATTAAGAAGCAGATCCATTGTCTGAAGAGCTTTGTTTTCCTCGTTTGTCAATGTTAGAAAATCCTCATATTTTCCCTGAAGTTCTCTACATGGAATACACGTAATACAAAACTATTTCCAGGAATACCAGCACCACCAGGAAGTGTTTAAAAGACTGCATTTTTAACCAGAAATTAAAAGTTTTATTATGTTTAAGCATTTTCAGACACCTATGAAGAAGGCCTCAGATAGAGCCCCAAATGGGAGGAAAATATTCTCCTGCAAATATGTTCTTCCTTCTCCCTCCATCTTGTTTTTTAAGTTAAAAGGTAAATAGATAATCTTAATGAAATGAATTGACTGTATGCATTAGTTCATGTTTTATAAAAAGGTTTGAGCGGAGCCACATAACGATAATCATATCACATCCATACAGGATCACTTATTTACAGCTACAGCAGATTTACAAGTTAATGTAATGCAATAAGTATCAGAGACAACTCACCAGTCTATTGAAAACAGGAACTAAACTTGCACACAGAAACAGACAGAAAAAGTGTGTTGTCATTGTGCTTTTAAACAGATTGTGCACGTTAGTGTGTGTTTTTTTTTTTTACTGTAGAAAGTTTAATCTAACAAGTAAATGCTGCAATAAACAGAAATCATTTATCAATCTGAAATCACACGTTTTGTACAGCTGAGAAGGTCAAATATGGAGTCCTACTTCTTTTTGCTGTTTGATGTGAACACAATCAAAGACTGTGTTTTGGACATCAAGCAACAAGAAGTTTTTCCTTTTCCCTTTTTTTCTAAAATCTTTCAATATTTAATGTTTAATTCACAGCATAGAGGTGATAATACGTTACCCTTACCTGACAAAAACAGTCAGACTTTCTCCCCCTCAGAAACCGGAGATTAATAAAATCAGATATCCGACTTCAGTGATCCCAATGCTCTTCTGTAACCGAGTTGGACGCTATGATGACAGTTGCTTTTGTATCAGTGCCACATATAGTTTGACAGATTCATAATCCCAACATAAGAGCAGAGAAGAGTAAACTGGCGAACTGAAAACATAATGAAGCAGTTTCATCACACTGAGGGTACAGTCGATGGTCATGCACTGGTCACTGGATATAAACATCATCACACCAACTCCCGCTCACTCGCAGTAAATTATTCCCTGAATATTTCCTGTGGCATTCTCACATCAGCTCACCCTGACTCAGCAGAGACAATTCTGGCTTAAGTCTGACTGGAAAATATCGCTGTTTGCGTTCAAACATGAAGCTCACCCTGAAAACTCCCAGAAGCTTTCAGGAGTTTTGTGCATTCATGAAAGCACCTTTAGTCTTTAATTCTAATTTTAAAAAACTAGAATGTCTTTTATGCAGACCAGGTTGCTGTGGAGCTTTTTATTGCCCACAGTTATGTGGTAAATCTCAGCAATGTGTTGTCTTTGTGTGGCTGCTGCATCACTCCATCTCCATTACACCAAACACGAGTCTGCTCCCACAGCAGGTGGTGTGTGCCTGTGTGCATGTGTGTGTGTGCGCGTACACATGTCTTCATGCTGCCTCCTTAAGTGACCCCAAAGGTCAGCAGGCCTAAGGCCAAGCTTTTGTTCCTTCAAAGTCCTTGATGACCCTGTCCCATCCCCCTCTACGCACACTGACACACACACACCATGTGGTCTGGTCTGGTTTGTTTGGCCTCCCTCTCCATGGTTAGGAGCATGTGTGTGGGGGCTCTTAGTTTAGCATTATGCCTGTAAAGTGTGTGGCGATGATACCAGCTGGACCTCTACTCTCTCTCTCTGCCTGCATCCTCTCAGGGCTTGTTAAGGGAGCCGAGTAATCCCTGCAGCCTGGATCAGTGTTTACCCAGAGGGCCGAGGGAAGAGCTGCTCCTTCTGTTTCTTTACGGACACTCATCCATCCTTCTATCTGCCTGGATTAACTTCAAAACCTTCCTTCACTTCCGTTTTCCTCCTTTCCCCCTTATCACTTGATTGCATGTTAGAAAAAATGATTTCCTTAACAACAATGTTGTTAGAGTGAATTAAAGGCAACATTTTTATACCATGGTGAAGTCGCAAGGAGGTTTTTTGGTTCGTACAAAGTGCAGGACCGTCTCACCTCAGTCCATAGCTCTTTTTGGATTAGGATTCTCTGACAGCGCCGAAACAAAGCTCCGGCGTAAACACGCCTTTGTACCTTCATATTGATTCTCTAACAGCGTAATATCAGTGTCCCAGTCCCACTCAAGACATGCACACACACAGCGCTGGTTTCCCCTGCTGGCTCCACAGTCTTACAGTGATCCCATCTCACTCTCCTGTTACGCGTCCAAGAAGAGACGCCACAGGGGCAGAAATAATGCGCCTTGAACTGGCAATATGAAAAAGGACACATGGTTGACTTCCACTCTCAAATCAGTGAGAGCTAAAGTCCTAAAGTTAAGGTTATGTAGGATCCAATACATTTTTTTAATTAATTGATGCTGATTAGAACTCTCAAGAACAGATTTCGATGTAGTTGTTGATGACGATATATTTAAAAATACTGCCTGTCAGCACCCGTGTGTTGGCTTGAACAGTTCTGAGCTTTGGAACAGAAAGCAAGAATAGATCCTGTTAGTCCCTGTTCTCTTCTGTCTGATGTATGAAGGTATGAAGGAGGCAGACTTAAAATAGACTAGTAGAATAAGAATACACCACTGTTATCTGGCTCTTACACACTGCTAGTTTAATGTGCGACATTTAAGCCTCTGTTACGTCTCACCTGCAATGTGTAACATGAGAGACGGCAGGGCAGGATCAGCGCTGTGTGTGTGTGTGTGTGTGCCTGAGTGTGTGTGTACCTGAAGTTCCTGCTTTGTGTTCACATGTCTTGCCTCTCACACTCAATAAACGCCGTACCAACCAATATTTCGCCGTTTCGGATGCAATGTTTAAGTTTAAAAGGAGTAATGACTTCAGAACTTCGTTTTGGTTGTTCGTGAAGGGGCTCGTGAAGTCTGAGGTGTACTGTTTTGGTCAAATCGTTGCTCTCCACACACTATAGAAGTGGGGTCTCTGACATTTTCAACATCTGTAAAGGTTTAGCGTGGGCAAGGCATTGATGGTCGTTTAAAAATGAACCTTAAAGAAGATATACCGTTTAAAATGAGTACAACTGCAGTCCAAATTGCCGATGCCCAGCCGGTTTGTCATGTTGCGGACACAGAAGCTTCAGTGTTTAGCCAGCTCTGTATCACTCTGTAAACCTTTTCTGCTAACCTCTCTCCATTTTTCAAAAGCATCTCCAATATTTATCCTAGTTTTAAGTTTCTGCATCATGGAGCTTATTAGAAACATGCAGAGGCTTTTTAGGTCGGGTACAATCACTTCTATCTAGTTCTAACCAGTTCACTTGCCCGCTTCTATCACTGCAACACATTAGTATGCCATAATATCTGGTCTCAAACCAAGGGGCGTCCAAAACGGCCGTGTGGGGGTGCCTTAAAACCGCCTACCTTCTCTGGTTAAAACAGATCCAGACCATTCAGGACCAGAATCTAAACCTAGAAGGAGGACATGTAGGTCTTGTTGGTTTCTGATAAATATAATTCCAAGTATCCATCCTAGAGAAACGTATTAACAGCAGATGTATAGTCACACAAAAACAGTTAATCTGACTCAGAACTGTAATAACAGGCTTAGCTTTCATGGCTGTGATCTTTCTCTCAGATTTGGTGCCACTTCCATATGTTTTCTCTTTTGTTTGAGGTAGAAATGGCCACAGGTCAAATAAAACTCCTCAGATTTGTCTTGTGTAAACAACAGCCGTGTCATGCTGCGCTGTGCCGTGCTGCGTCAGAGGGCCTTGGTAAGGTGCAGGCAGGCGGCGTGGAGCAGGACACCTGTTCATCCTGCGACTAGAAGCAGATGGTCCACATGGCTCCTGCTCCCCGAGGGGAAAACCTGTCAGCTGAGCCCCAATTAAGGAGTCACACTGCAAGTCAGGGAGGAGCGGGGGAGGGGGTGGGTGACGGAGAGTGGAGAAAATCAGTCTGACAAAAAAATGACTATTTTTTTAGAATTACAGATACTGTTGTTTTTAAATCTTAAGCTATTTGATCCATTAATCATCTCAACACAATTTTAGGCGCATGTAAAACATTTGCTGGTTTCAGATTCTTCAATTTAAGGATTTGCTGCTTTTCTTTCTTTGTCATTCACGATTGTCAAGAACAAGTCTTTGGTTTTTGGACTGTTGATCGGAAAAAGAACACTTCTGTGTCTTACCGTTTCTGTGAAATTGCAATCAACTTTTGGCCCGATTTTTTTTGACTATCTTTAATGAATGAAAATGATAAATTAATTGATTACGAAAGCAATTAAAGTTGCAACACTAATACAAAAGCGATCCCCTTTTTTTCCCAATTCATCAAATATTTCAAAACTGTCAAGGAGTTTGAGCCCACGAGACACTTTTAATCAAAACTACACGGACCTATAGGACAAGATGCTTGAAAGCACACTTTCTATAACCCTACAGTTATGGGCAAGGTTGTGTTCTACTTCTGTTGTTACAACATTTCCTCTTTGTGTGAACCAACACATTATAATTGACTTCCCATGTGCATGTTTAATATATCTGCATATTTCCCTAAAAGCTTAGTTTTGTGTAAGCGTTTAGTGTTACCATATTGTTAGAGTGACATGCAGTTGAGCCCTTTGTTTATTTCATGTAATGGAGGGTGTTAATGCTTTACATAGGAGGATTAAGTAGGAGACATTTTGGCTAAATATGTTTTTTTTTGGGGATAAAGAGACCGTCACAATATTATTCACTTCAATAAATGTACATCCTATTGAATGCCTCCTCAGGAATATTACTGTCGTGGTGTTTTCACACATGCATTAAACATATTTTTCGGGTTAGCTGATGTGTGAACCTAACGGGAAATATTCAGGCAAATTCAGCGAGCAGACAGGGTGATGACGTTTACACGACAGAAGTTGTGGGCGACACTTCAATCTTCATAAAACACCTTCATAGTATATCGACTAGTTATATGTAGCATTGATAAAAAAAGGCCAAAAACTATTGTAATGTTGGACTCTGCTGCTTCGTTTGCTATCATGGATTTCTGAAGCGTTTTTTCTTTACGTGATATCCGTCCTCCTAGAACCCCCCTGCTCCCCCCCCTCCTGTCTGACAGGGATACCTTTATGCTCATAGGAACTTTTGTGAATAAACAATTCAAGGCCAGGAGATATCCTAGACATTTTCAGGAGTGCATATGTGTAAACAGCTTCAGTCTCATTGCAGCTGTGTTTGGAAAACTTACCAAGAACAGGTCTTGCTAACTGAACTAGATGAGACCAAAGACACGTGGGCCTGACACGTCAGGGAGTTAAATTTGCATAAAAAACAAGGACATTAACCATAATAACCTTTAATGAGTGCTTTACCCTGATCAGATTACTGTGAGTGCTTTGGACTTGGAAATGTAAACTTCGACTTGCAGATTTGCATGTTGGCTTCCAAGGAGTGACAGGCTTGGCTTCTTTAAAGTCGTCAATGGGGATTAGTTGACATAGTGGGTAAAATTTCTGGTTTGTTCAAGGCCTGTTTACTGAGCATGCAAAAGCCTCTCTACAATGTTTGACAAGCTGGCAACAAGCCATCAGTGCTGTCTGCCAAGAATTGAAGTAATAAAAGTCTCTGTTCCAATATGAGTAATAAAACTGATAACAAAAGTGGTTTCACACATTTTATGACACAAAATATGTCCAATGGTTCTGCCACTCACCACAAATAGATCGCACACACATATCACAACACTCATAACTTTATTCTGCTATGTTGTCAGTTTTCTACAACTGCCCTGAATACATTTTTAATTTTTTAAGTAAAAAATAAACAAACTTTAAATGTCTCACAATAAAGGCAAACAATCCAGATAGATTAATGTTTGCACACTTAACGACTAAGTGGGTATTTTGCAACGTATAGGAGGAATGGTATGTGGGTTAAATTCCAGTGGTAAGGAAATGATTTCTTTGGCTGCTCTGGAGAGTTCGTCAGGTGTGTCATTACCTCAGACTAGGTGAGGAGAATCATTTCTGACTCTACTGGAGTAAAAACCTAAAGTTCAAATCTTTTAAGTGGGGCCCGACCGATATGGGACTTGTGGGGCCAATACCGATATCGATATTGGGGAGGTAAAAAATCTGATACTGATATAACTGCCGATATTTATGTTCGATCGGTAGAGATAGATGTAGATATACACATTTCATGCGTTGATCCCTCAAATGCAGTTATCAAACACTTGGGGAAAAGATTTACAGTATAAGGAAAACAAGATGGCCACTTAACTGGAAAGTAACTGGGCACGTACATGCGTCACCACTTGACAATCCATATAGAACAGTCTTCTGGTGAAAGACAATTGCTACTTCAATACAATGAAAGTCAAATGAAATGCTATCTGATTGGTGAATAAATAGTAATAACGGCACATATCTGCAATAAGATTAGCTGATACCAATGGATATGTTAATATCGGCCGATATTATCAGCTGGCCTATTAATCAGTAGGGCTCAAAGTTATTTTATCTTAAAGCAACCTGTTTTTGTCAAACAGGACCAGTGACACTTCAGGACACTGAACTGAACTCAAAATTAGTGAACACCTCAAAGTGCAGCATGAACAAGTCTTGTTTCACAATACCGTTAACACTTCAACATGACATAATGAGTCATTTAAGAACAGGATTGTGTCATACAGTGGATTATAACTGCATGTTAGGTTGTCAAACTTTCTGTATATCTGTTCTTTTTAAGTCAACATGTTTTAATCCATTATAATCTCCGTCAATAGTATAAAAAACTGTCATATTTTTTTGGCAGGAGTCGAGGAGAGGAATAAATCTTCTTTGACTTTTTCCATTTTCTTTTGGCTTTTCCTTGAATGTTTTTTTTTTTGCATACTTGGAAGGAGAGCCAATTGTTAAGTTTGTCTCATCTCTGCATTTATTCACACTCATTTTTTTACCCTTCTCTACTGAGAAGTAAATCATCTTTTGTTACAATGAAAATGTTGGTGATAAAATGATAAACCCTCTCCTTTCTGAAGGTAGAATGGACTGGTAACTCAAACTGTTTAAGTCCAGCCTGACAGACAGCCAGTCTTTGTATTTGATCCTTCTGAGCTTTTAAGAATAAGCCCTCCTCACAATGAGGCCTTAGAAACGATGCCGCCATTTTGTCAGAATTGTGTCCAAACATAAAGACCAACTCTCACTTTTTCTCCTCCTTTTATCGCTATTTCTACTCTTTTCCCTTTTTGCCTCTTGTTAGTTTGACAGCTTTTTCCTTTCACGGCTTCCTTCTACACCTGCTTACCTACGGACAGACACACACACACACACACACACGCACACACACACACACACTGACACTTGCACTGCTAACACCCATTCCTGGAGCACACACTACTTTTAACATAATTCGTGTCATTGTCTGAGTCAAGCCAATTCCCCGACCATGAAACAAAGAGGTTGAAGGCGGCAGCCGTCCCCAGTGGGACAGGTGTTCCGCAGGGCTCAATTCTGGATCCTGTGTTTTTTTCACTCACTCTTACCCCCCCACCCCCGTCTGTGTATGAGTGTGTGCGTGTGTGTGTGTGTGTGTGTAATGGCCCTGAGCATGGTGAGTGTGTGTGCAGCTGCCCGCCGAGGGCCCTTCTTTGTGTCACCCTCCCCACTATTGTCAACTCATGCCTTCTCGTCCATTCATAAGTTGGTGGTGTTTGTGTGAGTGTGTGAGGTTTTGGGTGGAAGTGGGGGGTGTGGTAGAGTGGGTGGAGATATCCTGGCTTATCTTGGTGTCTCTTTTTATTGGCTGAGATTTGGGTTGATTGGTGTGTGTACAAAATAAGCTTTGGTGAAGACAGGAAAGCAAGATGTGGGTGTGTTTGTGGTCATTTTTCTGCGTTCTCATTGGTCAGAATCTGTGTGAAGAGAGGACTGTGGATCTCTTACACTCCATCTGTTGTTAGTCACACCACTAAACCTGCAGCATCAGGACACTGCACTCTGCTTCTCAACCAAAAAGGAGACTTTGAAGGCTAAATTCGTAGGATTGCTGCTCAAGCTCAACCAGGGAACCAATTTTGCTCACTTGGATTGACAGCTTTACTTTCTCCAACTCGTAAACTGGATTCTGAGATTTGGCTTTTTATGGTTTAAGAAGGATTCTGCACGTACTTAAACGGCAACATTTTTGGGAAACTCTCTGAGTTCTTTTGTGACTTTGTGCTTTGCTACTGGAATAATCAAAAGAAGCATTTGATGAATGAAATTGTAGGATTTGTAGCTTTCTCTCTGTTTTGCTGCCTTGCTGTTTCTCTTGGAGCTGTGTGGTAAGTGTTAAAGTTTTCTATCATTGTTAGGAATCAAGATGAATATGTCACTCTCTTATCATGCTTTGTCATTGATAAAAATTCTTTGATATTTGATCGTTGTACATCATTTTTTAATCTAGAAATCGCCCTAGCCATATTGGCGAAACTAAAGTTAGTTGACTCACAGTAATGATTTTTAACACATCAATAAGAATCAAACACACATTCAGTTTCCAAAGTTGTTGCTATGTTTGTGTTCTTCTGTCTCCAGCTTAAATCTGTTTTACACGAATGATGCAAGCCCCTTCTTTACACAACATTTACATACATGCTCAGACAAAGGGTCATTATAGAGTTTATAGCTCTATGGATGGCCCTTATAAAATGTAGACTATCAACTAACGGATCAATTACCAGTAAATATCCCAAGTAGGGTTGTCACGATGCCACATTTTTTAAACTTAAGCATCCTACTAGTAAAAAACCATACCACGTCGATAAATGTTTAATTACCATGGCAACAAAAATAGAAGTCCTGGTCCCTATTCCTTTCTTGTTTTAAATGACCAAAAATTGAAGGAAACTCCTGCACACAGTCTGAATTGCACAGATATGTTGTTTCAGTACATTTAAATTTTCACAACTTTAATCCCCAGTGTATTTTTTGGAAGGTATGTTTAGTGTTTCATTATTAAACTGTAATGGTTTTGTGTGGTTTGCAAATAGGTCCAAGGGGGAATTCTTTCGGGTTCTCCTAAAACCTTGCGTTTATTTCTAATTTTTCTTGAATTCAATCCATTACCAATCACAGTGTCTGTATATAATGATGTTATTAACAGTTCAATTCCCCCTTAATATCAACACCAGAATGCCTTGCCCTGTGACGTGTCTGCTCCTGAGTTAAGTCACCACAGGGAAGCAAAACCAGACATTAGAGTCTGCAAAAAACTCAGAGTTGAAAGTGAGTACTACCCACAACCCCCCACCAGGAAGGTCACATGACAGACAGACAGTGGTGATATGTATCACAGAGGATGAATCTCAACACCACCAGTTGCAGTCAAGTAGTAAGGGAGGGTGGAAAGGGAGGAGGAGGAGGATGCTTTCAGGGAGGTCCCCTGTGGCTTCAGCAGGCATCTGTTGCCCCCGCTGCCCATACATACCCCAACCCCCACCATCTCAACCCCCCCTTTGTCCCCCATCCCAGCCGGTCGCTGGTGTGGCAGACTGGCTCACTGCCGGGCTCAGCCGGCAAATGGCAGCCATGCGACGGCCCTGACGGACTGGTCAGGGTCTGGCCTCTGGGGAGCTCATCCCTCCGTACATCCCCAAGGGGGCTAACCCTGGGACCATGACATGTACAGAGATACACACATTGCAGTGGCAGTGCAGGCAGGCTGGGTCACTGAGGTGGAGGCTGCAGCATCTGCTAAATATGGACTGCCCCTCCTCCCACAAAATACTAGAAACAACTCAGAAATTATTGGGTTGATGAGTAATTCTGTCCCTACTATAGGAAATATTGTTTATTCAACTCAACATACTTTAAACTCATCTGAGATGGTGAAAGAACTTTCAACTAAAGGAACTGAAAGTCATCAGAAAACTTAAACGTGTTTGTTACTCTGCAACTCTGAATACATTTGCATATTAGGGGTTAAATGTACTAACTACTAATGGTTAAAAACAAGGCTTTATTACTTTGCCATTGGGAAGGCCTTTGAGTAGTGGTCATGGTTTTGTATTTAACATTGGTATTATGAGAATTACATTCTTTATTTTGTGAAATCAATAAGTAATTAGAGTATATTGAGTGCTACGTTTTTATAGTATAGTATAGTCCAGTGCAGGTTTCACTGTGAAACTGCTTTTTTTGAGTGAGGTTTGTTTTGTAATTGATTGTAGTAGGTCTGAAAGTTGAACAATTGGCTCTTTTATCAAACAGTTGCACTCAGCATTACTTTGCAGGGCTGTCTTCTCTCAAGATTTGATTTATTTATGCTCCTTTAACCCCACATAGCATAGTGTCTGGAGAGTTGTGCGCAAAACTTCAAATACCATTTGTGCACACTTAGTTTGAGATTATTTGGGGGGCTTTTTGCCTTTATTTGAAAGGACAGCTGAACACAGGAAATGTGGGGAGAGAGCGGGGGGTGACATGCACCAAATAGCGTCAGGAACAGGTGAAGAACCATGCGACCAGTGCGACAAGGACTGTAGCCTCTGTACATGGGGCACCTGCTCTACCAACTGAGTTAAACCAGCGCCCATTAACACATTTAAGATCGTATCAATTATTTATTTTTCTAAAACTTGCAGCATTTTCACAGCTGGACAGTACAGGCCATGCTGACTGCTGACTTAAGACTTGCTGTTTCATTGTCATATTTCTGCTGACTCCTCAAAGATTGCGTCTGACTTGTGACTGAGGCTGGTGAGACTGCTGCATTATCAAACATCATGTGCGTGTTTTTTTCTGTGCATGTGTGCGTGTGTGTAGCCCGGGGTGAACGGGTTTAAAGAGCCCCAGCCTCCGTCTGTGCACGCCGCTCAGGCAAAGAGAACAATACTCCCGTCACAGGAGGACAGATTGGGTGGCAGCTGCATTGTTGAGGGACGGCAAGCCAGACACACTTCTTCCCCCCACCCTCTGACACACACATACACACACTCTCACTCTTTCCTTTTGTGCCCCTTTTGTTGTTGGCGGACTAAATTATTCCGGCTCTCTTGTGGCATTCAGGGTGACAAACAGCGGCGCGGCAGCTTAGACGTCGGGGTCGCGGCATTAAGAGGCCCCTGCTTTCCGGTGCTTTAGCCCGAGAAGAAGAAGGGACTCCTCAGTACAAATGTCTCGAAAAATTATAACCACACATGCATAAATACAATGAACAAAAAAGTTCCTTTTTGAATTTGTTTGCCTAGGCAGTTCATAAAATGAGCCACTCAAGTTAATTATGTACCGAACTTCAGAGGTTAGAAAGCCATTTCATTTTCATGTATTCGATATTCTTGATCAATTATAAAACTTAAATAAATTAAAGAAAGTGAAGTTTGCTCCGACAAATGCAAAGCTAAAAGCCAAAAAAACAAGCTAAGTTTTGTCAGTAAACTTGCTGCTATAGCCCTATTCAGTCTGGTATTATCAGTAGCTTATGTTGGTATGTTTCTTAAACTTTTTGATAGTATGGAGGTCTGTGCATGAGTCTGGCATCGACCCCTTTGTAAAACTGAGTTCTTGCAACTTTCTGCGTATGGATGAATAGACCCACTGTTGATTTGCGGTGTTAACAGAATGGGCCAAACTGCAAAGAAGAGATTGTCCCTGTGCCGTTTTTTGTTTGTCCAGAAAAGAGTTGATGAGCTAAATGAGAAATTGAAACTGTCTGTTTTCACTGAATAGGATGCGTTTTGTTTTTTGATTTACACACATGCTCATTTTTTAAAGGGCAAGGTAAATATTAAGTAGATATTGAGTAAAATGTATAATCTGCAAAAAAAATGTAGATTTAAAACGTTCTACATGTCTAAAGTTACTGATTGGTGACGTGTTTCTCTTCTTTGGAGCTAGTCTCCAGCGCTCTGGGCCTCAATTGGATCTCGTTATAATTTGCACATGCGCATTTGCTCCTCTTCAACACAAGAGATAGGAGCTTCTATGGACGCAGGAAAAATGTGCTCAGGAACACATAACACACCACCACCCAGACGTAGGCAGCAGAGGGATGTATCCCATGAACTGAGACATAAAGCGCGAGGCATGTTGTGTCACTGGATCAGAGCATTGGCTGTTTATGAAGGTAGATCAGATCAGCAGACCAAGCTAGTGTGAGTCAGCAGTTTTCTGTCTTTGTCTCCACAGAGTTTAGGAAACATTTGCCTACGTAAAAGTGAATCAGGTGTTGTTTGTTAAGTATGTTAAGAAAAATAGATTGTTTTTCTAAATTTAAATTATCGCAATGCTAATTCTGTTAGCCAATCAATGGCATTTTTAGTATGTGTATACATCCCGGTCCATCTGGGAGAAAACAGAGATATTGTGATAAAAATAACCTTCTGACCAGAGAGCAGTTTGACGTTGTGGAAGTACCCTACATGGGTAATTCCACTGATAAACAACTGCACACATACACACACAAACACGGATATTTGTTTATGACATGAACTGGTCTGAAAGGCCTCTCAAGCAGGCCAAACGACACTCAACCCACATCCAACCAGTGATCACAGGTGCTGTGTTGAATCAAGAAATCAGATATTTGACTTTGTTTAGAGCTTGAAAGACAAGCAGAGCCAAGTGGAGGATGATAATGTCCATTGTTCTGATATTTGATAATCTCTAACACAATGAACAAAGCCCCCCATGTCTTCTGCATCAGACAAACAAGACTGAACTAGAACCTTTAAGTAGGCCTAAAGGAAGCCTATTGTGAATGCAAGTTATTTTGTGTGCTATAGAATGAGTATGTTGTCCTTAAAACTGGGGAAGTGCAGGAAGATTAATGAGCATTTGTTATTCCCCCTTTGTTTAAAAGAACTCTTAAGCCCCCTGCAGACAGCCAGCCACAATCTGAAAGAAACAGGATGATAGAACCGTCAAAGGTTCTTTACAAACTTGCACCATAGGAAGAAATATTGATCCTTCATGAAGGGCACATGAGAATAATTCCTGATAAGTGAGTAGAAGTTCATGTTTTATCCTTTCAAGAATCGAGTTGAATTCCAAGATTTTACAGCAACTCTTGGGTGGCGATTCGATCTGTGTTGTGATTTTGAGGAATTGTGATTCATTAGTTATTTGGAATTTATTTTCATTTTTAAACAAAAACAATAGTTGAATCATAAAATAGCTGAAACTGTCTTTTTTTTTTAATGTTTTACTATTTATCAAAAACTGATCTTCAACATCCAGGCAACATCTCTGTGATGATCATCTGACAGGGATCTATTCTCTTTGTTACCTTAGCGCAAGTCCTGCCCCATATATGATTGGTGCGAGCTAACGTTAAAGGTGCATTATGAAGATTTGGTAGTGAAATTTGAAAGTTGGAGAAGTGAAACAATTCTATGCTCTATTTTCTGAACTAAATACACAAACTTTGTTCAAAGGTAAAAATGGGTCCCTGGACACTGTTTGGAGCTAAAAAGCTATCAGGAGAGTTACGGTGTCACTGTTGCGGGCCCTCCACCATAACTTCTCATGTAGTATTTTATCTTCAAACAGTGTTCCAGGGACCAAATTCTCCTCTGAGGACAGTTTGTGTACAGAGTTATGAACATATACCACAGAATCTGTACACTTCTCCAACTTTTACATTTCTCTACCAAACTCCACAGTGCACCTTTAAGCAATAATCACCTCTCCAGCTCACATTCACTAACCTGAAATAAATACCTGTGATTTACTGGATCCAAGCACCATAATCCACTTTTTGTGAAGGCGGCTGATTTTTAAGATTTCCCTTAAAAAACTGAATGTGCAGCTGCAATTTTGATGGACAAATCACAACACTGTTCTTTTAGTTTGGATGTAACAACTGATGGTTAATTTACACATTTACCCGTCTCTGTTCAGTCAGAGAAAAATGATTGGGGATAACATGGAGTTATAGCTTGGATAATAACCTGAAAGACTCTGGGCTTTCGAAAAACAAGGCTCCCATGGACAGCTGATTGCCTCACGTGGGCTGATTTTCTATCAATGGATATGACTTGACCATTATCGATCCTAGGGAAAACAAATTTAAACCATCCAATAAAATATTGGATAGAGACGGAACGCGTTTTTTCATGGGAATGTTCACGTTGGTACCGCCACTTGAAAATGTTTCTCTATGTAATTTTTCTCGCATTTCAATGTTGTATTTTTGAGAGTAAATATATTGGCTTACCAAAAGGAGTATTAAGTTTTAGCCTGCAATGCACAACAAGGGTCTGAATACATGAACACATCGTAAATCAAATGAAGGCCTGGCCCATCGTGAAATGAGGTGAATGCATCGTATGTTATGTAACCAGAAAGTCCACCTGTGGATCTGCAGTCAGACTATGACTCTATTATTAAGTTGTTCCGAACCATGATAGTAATTAATTCTTCTTCAATTATATTATTGTGCTGTTCATATAAAACTCTCCTAACTATTAAAATATACACAAATAGATTACCTCAGGTGCTTCTTAGATCTTATGATTGGAAATGTGGCTGTCTGCCTCTTAACTTTCAAACTCTGCTGCCATTTTAATTCTATTCACCGGTCTTTAAACATTTCCAAAGCCCATACTTTGTCCTGTTTCAATGTGTTCAAGTTTGTTTTCTTGACTTTAGTCAATTTCCCATCACCCAGCCCTCAATTTGAGGTTTTCATTTTGGCAGCAGCTTTCTATTCTTGCATGTTTCTTGCGGGTAATGACGTTCACTAACATGTCAGTGAAGCTGTTTGTCATCACTTGGGGTTTGTTCCAGGTGCAGGTGTCAGGTATTTTGCCTCTAGGCTAATTGATATGTCTTTGACATCAAATCCTGTTGCTGCTAAAATGCAAATCAGAGGTGCAACAGCAGGTAGGAGAGGTTATTGTTTCAGTTTGCGATTTCACTTCTTAAAGTCCAGATGTGTTCCATTAAAGTAATACAATCTGTGAGTGTTAACAGGTCATACAAGCAGTTTTTAATATTTCCAAAACTGGCGTGTATCTACATCAATAGACCTTGTAGATCTCATTCATTTTTGAATACCTTTGACTCAAATAATCTTAATTCAACTTTCATGCAATTCTCAAAAAATTAACCAGACGATTATTGTGTTTCCTCTCCAGCTTCACTCCCAGGACGAGTCAGTGAGCGGTAACCTATCAGCAGTAACGGTGGGGTCTGTCAGTTACCTGAGAGGTCACAGAGAGCGTGGAGCTGGATGTATGAGACAGCTTCATGGGCGTGAAGAACCATCTGGAGGATGGAAATGGTCACATCCTCAGCCTGGGGCTGGATCTGGACTACCTCCATGTGGAAGGTGCTGAGCGGCAAGCCAGCTTGAGCATTGTGACTGGTAATATAGGCGTCTTACAGGTTGGACCCGGGTCCCTGAATAACAGCAGTAACAGTATTGGTAGCACTAGTTTCAGTACTCATTCAAACTACAGCAGCAGTAGCAGTTGCAGTAACTTCTCTGAGGAGGGTGCTGTCTCAGACAGTGAAGATGAACGGCTACAAAATGGGTCTGGTGTTGAACCTCAAAACCCTATGCAAGGTCAGCCATCTCACCTTCACCATAAAGAGTCCCCCTCAGTCTCTCAGATGGTCAGGCTGGACCTGGCACCAAATCAGTCCTTCGAAGACCCTGCACAACCAGAAACATCATCTCCCTCTAATCCCGCAACAGGCTACCGCAATAAAGTAGAATTTGCTCTCAAACTCGGCTACCCTGAGGAGCTGGTGCTACTAGTGCTGAGGAAACTCGGCCCAGATGCACTCATTAATGATGTGCTAGGTGAGCTGGTCAAACTCGGAACCAAGACGACAATGGAGCAACAAGGAGGATCGATTGTCTCCCAGTTTTCCTCCTCCTCTTCCTCTTTGGACTGCTCCTCCTCTTCCTCCAACTCCTCTCTGGACTCCTGTCGACAGCTGTGTCCTTCACATCTACTTGAAGACAAAGAAAACTTTCGTCCTGTTGTGGTGGATGGGAGCAACGTAGCCATGAGGTAGGAAGAGATGTTTTTTTTAAACTACAGGTTTATGCTCCTCAGTTTGGTACATTTTTTCAGAAACAAGTGGCAAGTTATTGGAACTGTCAAATAATACAATGATTGTTTATCTGGCTGTTGAGCAGCTTAGCCACAGCAATATCAGTCAATAAGTAAGCCTAGCAATGCCAGGTTAAAAAATGTGTTTCAGTGAGACAACAGCTAATTAATATTTACATCTACGAGTATAAACACCAAATGTGGATCTAAGTACAACAAATATATAAAACCTTTGTGTGCACTTTTACAGTAATACCTTGTATCAGTATGATAGTATGAGTATCCTACCATAGCTTCATTTTTATCATCTTCAGTTGTTACTGCTCAAAGTAATGTTTCCAAACATTTGTTAGTCCATCCCCTGTGCTGAGGACAAAAACAGCACGGACACCAACATTTGCTAAGTGTGCCTGCTAACTGTTTCAAGCTACTCTTAAATAATATTTAATTTCTTGCCATTCTACCATTTTATGGATTTGTCCTGTAATCATTAATGATGGTTAGATGGTTTTGTATACCCTTTTTTTTTAGACTTTGGCTCCTTTCCTACTCCCCACTCTCTCTACCCAGTTTTCTACTCTATCCACTTCCTGTGTATAGGCATAAAAGCCCAAAGTTCCTCCTAATGATCAGTCTCAGGCAGACAGGTATTTCACTCAAAGGGGTTAAGCCTCTTGTACAGATGCAAGCTGAGTCTTGAAAAGCTACCAAAGGGTTTCAGACTTTCTATGATGCATTTGAGTCTCACTTTGTCTGACACCATGGACACTCGAGCCATACTGCCAAAGATCCACTAAAAAGCAGTCAAGGTTACAGTCAATTTGCTAGGACGTTGTTTTCATGTCCGTGCATTGTTAACAATATCTCCATGTTTGAGTTATGATTAACTGTTCAGTTTTCTCAAAAGTCCAGCCACTGTTTCAGTGCAGTATACAGTTATAAAAGTGATACAGGAAAATCCCTTTAAAGTTGATGTTGACTATATCCATTTACCAGCAGTTCCTTTCTTCACACCTAAAAAGTGCTGCACTGAGTTTGGGTTGCATATTCAGATATTTTTCATTCTCACAGAGTGTTTTATGAAAGGGAGCCAGGAAGCTCCTGCAGACCAAAGTAGCCAGTGACAGATTCAGTCAACAACAGTTTCAGTGGTCTGTGCTTCCTCTTTGAGATTCCCTCTTGCAGTGCATTACTGTCATCACTTTGTATCAGTGTCTGAGGGATGGAAAATCCATAACAGATCTGCAATCTGAAAACAGAGCCTAGACTTGAATGTCATTGGTGGTTTTGACATGTATTTGCTCCTCTGTAACTGAATCGTATAGGCCTGGTTGTGTATCGGGTTCACATAGTTAATCTTTGATGTATTTAGATACAATATCCAAAGAAACTGTGCTCCTTTTTTTGTTATCGCTTCTGAAAGTCTTCTTTATCTTGCAACATTCCCAAGACTATGTCATGAAAGGCTTTCATTTTTTCCCTGAACCAAGGGGTCCGTCACGGGGTCGCAAGTGCTAACGATGAACCAATTTGTATTGTAATTAACCCTGAAACAAGCTAAAACAAGCAGCAATACCTGATCATTTTAATAGAGCAAAACCAGCATTAACATCTTTCATCTCTGGTTGACACAATTACCCCTTTGTTTGAATATGCACCTTGGTTTGACATTAAAGTGTCTTTCTTGCTCTTGCAGTCACGGAAATAAGGAAGTCTTTTCCTGTCAAGGCATCCAGTTGGCTGTTGATTGGTTCTTGGAGCGAGGTCACCGTGACATCACTGTTTTTGTCCCTGCTTGGAGAAAAGAGCAGTCAAGACCTGATGCTCTGATCACAGGTAACGTCTTCTATGGCTTAAGTGATTAAATTAAACTGTAATGAAGACGACAGGTGGGCCGAAGTCCTCTTCTGCAGCATCTTCTTCAAAGCCAAATGAACCATTTATAAACTTGGTTGTCTTTCATATGTTTAAACATTTTCCCTCTCTCTCCAGACCAAGAGATCCTACGACGACTAGAGAAAGACAAGGTCCTGGTGTTCACTCCCTCACGCCGTGTGCAAGGTCGCCGTGTGGTTTGCTATGATGATCGCTTTATCGTCAAACTGGCTTACGAGTCAGATGGCATAATTGTTTCCAACGACAACTACCGTGACCTAGCCAATGAAAAACCAGAGTGGAAGAAATTCATTGATGAGCGTCTACTGATGTACTCCTTTGTTAATGACAAGTAAGCCACTTATACCAAAGAAGTATTGGGTTAAAAAAACTTGGAAATTCTATAAAAAATAGAATTTTTGTGTGGATGTGTTGGTTGAAAATATGGGTTATGTTAATTCTAAGCTGTAAACTCTTCATAGGTTCATGCCACCAGATGACCCACTGGGTCGCCATGGACCAAGTCTGGAGAACTTCCTTAGGAAGAGGCCTGTTATTCCGGAGCACAGGAAGCAGCCATGTCCTTATGGTAAACTCAGGTTTTTACCTTCTGAACGGTGCAAAAGTGTTTTTGTTGCAATTTGTATTATTTATAAATGTTATAAAGTTATATTTACCCCAGAAGGGAAACTTTTACTCCTGGGCAGTGAAGAAAAAGGAACATTAAATACTATACAGATACAGAGTTGTTATAAAACCTTTCCATTAATGCACACTAATGTTAATGTTTTTCGCTATGCCTTCAGGAAAGAAGTGCACATATGGCCACAAGTGCAAGTTTTATCACCCTGAGAGGGGTACTCAGCCCCAGCGGGCAGTGGCTGATGAGCTCCGTGCTAGTGCCAAAATGTCATCAGTAGCTTCCAGAGGCCTGCAGGAAGATTCCTTAATGGTGAAGAGCCAAAGTTCTGGTCAGCAAGAAAGAATGGCTGAGGCTGAGCCAAGTCAGAACACTCCAAAGAAACATCCATACCCCAGTCCTCGCTTCTCCTTTAATGATCTCCTTGAGGATAGGCTTAGGATCCAGTCTAAAGTGGAAGGGCGACGGGGAAGCAACTGCAGCAGTAGTAGTAGCTGTAGCGGCAGCTTTCTAGGGCACCCTGCCCCAGGTGGACCCCCATCTTCAGGAGGTCTTGAGCGATGGGATCACTCTGGGGCTAGTGAAGGAGTTTGCTCAAGGTTTTCTGGAGCCTCAGGACCAAGTTTTGGTGACACCCATCACCGATGTGAGTCTCCAGACCTGGGCTACAGCTCATTGGTAAAGTCCTACTCTGGCCTCAGTCTGCTGGTGCCAAATAGTCCTGAATGCTTTTTCCCTGCTGATCTACGAGCTGCATCACTGGTATCAGACTGTAGCAGTGAAGGCAGTGTCAGCTCAGACTCATTCTCCCCTGACCCCTTGTTAGATGAATGCTCAAAGTGCCATCATCACCACCACCATCCTCACCACCATCATCATTGTCCTGGCCAGTATGCTCACCCTGTCAACCGTGTTCCTCCTGGACTGGGCCATCATGTCTCTCAAGGCTTTCAAGTTCCAATGCGGCGACAACATGGTTTTGGATTGGAGGACCAGGCAATTTCTGCTGCCTCTCATGCATCTCCAAGGCCCTTCAAGACGCCTTCTGCCTACATCTCTAGCCAACCTCAACATCCCCTGCTGAGTGGTTTCCCTGAGGAATTCCCAGTTTGTCCACCCCAAACATCCACTGCCCACTCCTACTCTCAGAGCTCTCCACTTAGACGCAATTTAATGGGCTCCCTTTGGCAGGAAGGTGGGCTCCAGGACTCCCAAGTGTACAAAGGGTCACCAATTCATTCTAGAAGAAATCCTTTAGGGATAAACCAACAACCCCAGCATCAGCAAAACTGGGACCTCCATTACCAGCAGTCCCCTAAGCCTAGCTTTGATCCGTTTGCCTTCAAGAGTATTCCACAAGTCCAAGAGAGGGCTTGGCACTCTCCTTGGGAAAGACAAGTTCATTCTACACCCCATGGCCTCTCAGCATCAAGCCTACCATCACTCCCACTGCTGTCTCTACCATCCACCACTTCCCACAAAAGCCCCCTGCCACCAGTATCCCAGCACCAAGAGCCCCCTGCCTTGGGTCGATACCAGGACTTAAGGGAGAAGGTGTTTGTAAACTTGTGCCGCATCTTCCCTTCAGATTTAGTGAGGATGGTGATGACCAGAAATCCTCATGTTATGGATGCTCAGGAGCTTGCAGCTGCAATTTTGATGGAGAAATCACAACACTGTTCTTGAGTAAAGCTAGATGATGAAGTAACAGCTTCATCTTTATTGGAATCACAGCTGCAGGTATTCTTCCTTGCAATCATCTTAATTATTGAAGTAAGGTTTGATGTACACAAACCAAAAGCCTTCAACCGTTAATGGAATGCTTATTTTCATTGCAGGTATGTTGGCCCATTATTTTTAATAGATAACTTTTCGAGGGAAATTGCCATATTTTTCTTTAAATATGCTGGCTCTTTTCAGCACTTACGATCAAGAATGAGCATAATTCAGCTTATGTTTATGGAGGCTTTAATGTGTTTCAAGGGTGACAGTGTTGTTCATGTTAAATTAAATTATTTTTATATTTTTAAGTTATTAACATGTATTTTAAAATTATTGTTTTTGGCACTTTTTTGTTATAGTTGTGGTTCCTTCTCATCTTTTTCCGGCAATCATGTCAGGGTGTAGGTAAAGCCCAAATTCGTTTTTTTCCATCATTGTGAAATAGCTGTTTTCCAGTCACTGAGATAGCATATTATTGTAAAAATGTCACTGCTACAGTGCAAATACATTCCTGCCGTATTTGGTTCTTGATTTAGCTCAGCAAACAGATCTTTCTATGAGGACAGGTGGCAGATCAGCAGCTGCGGTGAGACTCTTTGGATTTCCCCAACAGGGAAGTGAAACTCAGACAATACCCACAAAAGAAGACGGCAAAAACTCCACTCAAAAACCCCGAAGGCGGTTTTTCACTTTTAAATTAGAGTAAATTTCCTCTGGTAGGATGGCCTTGACAGCCTACTTCATTGTTCTTCACTTTTCTTTTACAACCTTAAACCATATTAAAACTAAATCACATCAATGTCTCTCTAAAGAGCATGGTCACCAGAATTATCAAGTTGGAACGAAGACTGATGATATTAGTTTGACTTTAATTTAAGATTTGTGTTAATTTATTTCACTTTTTATTTGTGTGAATGTCTGTCATACACGAGGCACAGGGTCTCCATAGTCAGTCTGGGGTTAAACTGCCCCCTAAATAGACTGGTATGAGCTGGGAAACATCTCAATATCAAAAAGTTACCAACAGAGTATGTCCCTCAGACACTGCTAATGTTATGAGAAGAGTTGGAAACATGATAGCTGGTGGTATTCAGTTCTAAAAAACCTTTCTCAGAAGCTCAAATAATCTCATTGGTCAAGTCAGAATTCAGTGATGTAGTAGAGAAACATATCAGAATATCAAGACAAAATCATATTTAATAATGTGTATTTCTTATGAATGTAATGGGACTTGGAAAACGGATCTACCTGGACAACGACAAGCGAATCCCCAAATACAGTCCTTCAAATTTCTTCTTTCAGACAATTAGTCATTATTATCATTTAAATCGTGTTAATTTTGTCAAACTCTCACCTTTTGCTTTTTGCCTGCTTTCTCTATGAAACCATTTGAAAAGTCATTTTCTCTGAATCTAAAGCACTTTGAAATGCATTATTGTATGAAATAATAATATTGTTATTTTGGTGATTTCCACCGATGGGATTATTTTTGGAGGTCTGAGGTTTTTAACGCTTGTGCTCTTCTTGCCTGGTTAACATACTATCTTCTAGCCAGATTACACCTCTCTTTGTTGATACAAATTGTATCATATAAACTTTTTAAACAAGATTATCGTTTGATATGAGAATAGCAACACAAACAATGTTGAATATGAGTATCTGTGGCAAACTTTGCCACCTTTGGTTTGAAGTCTATATTTATACGATGGGGCTTTAGGAAGGAGAAGGTCCCATGATATTAGTGTTTATGTTGTCAGTGAACTGAAAGCATGGTACTGTGTAGCCCCTGGAAAAAGTAAAACCTAAAAGAGGGTTGATGTTGACTCAGCCCTAGCATGGCTAAATGCATATATGGCACTGAGAAGTACTGTCTGTTTTTTCTTCAATGTTACTAATGAGACATTATAGCCTTGTTTGTCTCACGCTCCCCCTCAGGACAGTATTTCTGAACACTTTGTGAGGGGTTTGAATTAACAGCTTGGCTCGAAGCTGAACTTTTCACAAATTAGTGCTGGCGGCTCAAAATCTTTCCCGACGCTCTTTCCCTGACATCTGGAACTGCAGCGTCTTCCTCTTCGTTGTCTCAAAGCTATCTTACTTGAAAAGCTTTTTACTAAAGGGGTTAACTTCAACCTGAAAAGCGTCGTCTCAGGAACAAGTCCTCAGTGTCCCTGTCAGTGCCATCAAACTATTTAAAAGTCTGTCAAATGATTGTTCTTGTGCTACTTTGTGACTTCTTAAGAAGTTATGCTCTTGCCTTGCTTCTCGGGCTGGCACTGTGTGCTAGTGTTTGCTACAGGGTTGAGACACTATGACGTAATATAACAGGTTCCTATAGGGTTTGCATTAACATTCCTGTGGATATTTAAACCCTTGTTTAGTGAATGTGGGCAGAAGAATATTTTTGTATGATCATGAATTGTTAAAGAGCTATTTTTCAAATGATACACAATGACTTTTTTTGCAAGAAGAGATTGTAGTCAGAATCAATGTTGCTGAGTAAAGGGAGGTAAACGATGCTTAACTGTGCCAATGTTGTTGTTTGACAGTGTTTCACTTGAATATGATCAAGAAGGCCAAATAGCCAAAATATTTCCTGAAGTTGAGCGTCCTTTGTTGTCGACGATGTTTTCTCTCTGCTTTGAGCTCAGCGTTTCCTTTGGTGTCGCTATCGCTCATTTCGGCTGTTTCCACTCCGCTCCAAACGTCTGTAAGCCCGCCAACCCATATCCTTGCGTCATGATTGGCTGTTTGTCGTCTTTTTCTTCTTCTCTTTAATGTTGGGTGGCAACTAAGGCACATTAGCGTCCCCTTTCCCAGTGTTTGGGTGGTGTAATTACAGGTGTAAATCTATCAAACTTGTATCGAACATTTGTTATATTTATATTGAGACAAAATGTATCGCGGTAATTATCGTTTTATCGCCCTGGCCTATGATCGAGCAGTTCTCTTGTGATGTCATTCTGCTGCCTTAATTTGCTTTGAGTTCAGTCCGAACACACCTTCAAGAATTCATGGTCGTGTCTTGACAGATTATTTTTTAAACTTGTTGTGTCGACTAAATTAGCTATTTTATTCAATGAAAGAAAAGTAATGAATAATGTCCCTGTTTGTCGCAGGTTATTCTCACTGTTATTTTTAATGTGCTGTAATTTCAGCTAAATTTCTGCAATAATAAAAATGAATGGCCAGTTACCCAGGGACCAAATCCAAATAAAAGGCTGTTGATTTAATGTTTCTGTGTTCCCTCTCTCGTGACAGTGGTGGTAATATAAAACCAAAATGCTGCTGTTTCACTGTGTGTCCTATACTGGCAGATGAAGAGTTTCAAACCAAAATCCCAAAGCAGTCATAAACAAATACTTGTTTTAGCATACCGTGCAATTCGACCAAAAGGTATTGCTTTAAGAAGATTTTGAAATTTAAATTGTGCTTTTCAAAGGAATGGATTACAGCTCAGCTTTTTGTATTCATTGAGAAAAAGAAAAGAAAAACAAGGTTGAGTGTGATGAAATTGGCTGAAATGCTTTACAACAAGACTTACTTTAATGTCTTTTTTATCTTATTAATTTACATAATTTAAACTCTTCAGATGTTTGGATTACAGATCAGTGGAGCCATATTGAGCTTTCAGCAATGAAACCCAAAACTAAAGCCCAAAACTGAGCTGCCGTACCTACAGAACCTGGGAAAAACTGTGAGACATATTGACTGTTATTGTGTGTTAATTAAAAGTGAACAATAAAAAAAAACTATTCAAGCTTTCATGTGTTGTTTTTCCTCGTAAATTTCCATGTTTGTTAATTTGATCTTTAAGCTTTTTTTCACGTGAAAGCTGGGCCAATGCAGTCTAAGTTTTACAGTATTGAATACTAATGGAAAGAAAGCACACATGTACTTATGAGCATTTAACTCGCCTCATCCCTGAACTCTTGTCATGTAAATAAACATACTAACCTCGGAGCTAAATGTCCATCAGAGCATGACGAATAATCTGAGGAATGCATTTGGTGTGATTGCGGTTCCTTTTTACCTTCTGATATGAAACCCTGGAATGATGTGACTTCATTTGGTGTAAGACTCCAACAATGCCGACATTGTCTCTCATGTTTGACAATGAAAACAAGAGTGTGTTCAACTGGGGACTTCATCTGCCCAGGAAATAACCTCTTCTCTGACTCAGTTCGGTGTACTGGATGTCATTATTAAATTGATTTGGCACAAGAAAAATACATCAGCTGCTAACATCGGTTCATGCCACGTTATCTGCCGATGTGCGGATGTCTGTCCACAGGGCTAATATCGGCAGATACTGATGTTGAACTGATGCATCCCTAAAACATACATTTAGATTTGATTAATTGCAATAGAGTTCCTTGATGCTCAATACTAACTGTGTACATATTCATTTAAATAATTAGATTTTAGCTTTGTGAATACCATTTACATTTTCCAAAACTAATTATAGACTAGGGCCACTTGAAACCCAATTCCTTCTTATGTAGAGAATAGTGACTGTAGCATGTGAGCGCTGGGATCCATTGTGTTACAGCCACATCCTTTTTTTGCTTCCCACAGGGACTTTTGTCAGCATACAGTAAGTTTTCTCTACAATGCCACTGAACAATACTTGGACAACAAATTTACACCAATACACTACAGACACCAAAATGCTGTTAAATAGTCTACCTGTAGGTTCTGTATTGTTAAAGATTAGGACATCTCAGTTTGACTTTATAGCACTTGTACATTGTACCAATGGCGGCGCCAGAGCCTTTTTTTTTGCAGGTGCTGTGAGGATGTTCATTTGAGTGATTTAGTGTGGCTTATTGATTTATGTGCTAACACAACTGACGCGCTAACACACCTATATGTGCATGGGCGCACAAACAAGCCTGCACAAACACCTGTCCTGCAACATTTGAAATGTTTAACAATAAGTAGAAGGTTCAGCTGAGGACAAATGTACCAGCATGCCTACATGCACACTTCTGAATGTAAAATTAAACGTAACCGAGCCAGTGACAGGGCCTGCACATATCGTTTGTAAACCTTTATCAGCCCAGTAAACAGCACCTGGATTATTCTTTCTGGGTTCATCATCTCTCTCGTTTGTGTTATTTTTTAACTTAGTCTCTACATGTGGACATCGGTGAAGCCAAACCAGCGAAAACTTGAAAGTTGCGCTCTGGCCAAGAGAGGAAGTGTATTAAGGTCAAAGTTCAATGCGTGCTGCGCCATTGGCTGTATTTAATCACCTGCTTCGGCTTTTTATTTTTAATCTAAAAACACTTTGTTTTTTATGTCCTAGTCAAAACTGAAATGTATAAGACTCAAGAAATGTAAAGAAATAAGATTGAACAGAAAGTTCTTGGTGTTTGCATAGACTGTAAATATGAAGGTACTCTGTCTATCCTAGATGTCAGTCCAAATGTAATATATCACGTCCTTGGTGGCTTGATACATTTTCTTCACAGTAAAAAGAACGACATTCATTTTCACATTCAATGAGATATTTTTGATATCATACACCTATTTCTTCTATTTCAGGCCAAAAATCCTTAGGATTCAACATCTGGATAAAGTAACAAACTGTTATGTAATGTTTCCTGACAATAATAATAAATCCGTACTTGATGATTTAAAGACTCTTATATTGTAACTGATAGCTGTGAAGAGTTAAACCAATTGACCTTAATGATGCAACTTCATCTCTGACTTCCCCCTTGGGTTATTAACAAAATACTTCATGATGTTGTTGCGATGCTCTCATTGACCAATCGAACAGAAATGTAATCCATGAAAAAGTTGCCTAACCCAGCAAAGTTAGACTTTAATGAATTCATTCATAAAAACAACTCAGTCAAGTTCAAGCGTCTATGGCTGCGTTCAGACTGCAGGTGAAAGTGACCGGACACTGATTTTTTTTGCACGGCTGTGACTCAGATCAGATTTTTGACGACAGTGTGAAAAGCACAAAGTCATTTGGGCAGATTTGGGCCACGTTCAGATTGAGATTCCAGGAGTCTGATCCAGGCCACATTTAAAAAGTAATGTGAACAGCAAAACAAAAAAATCGGATCTAAGCAAAAAAAACAGAATTGAGCATAAAGGCTTGCAGTGTGAACCTAGCCTATGTGACCCAACCCTATAAATAAATCCAGCTGTACTTCAGTTCTAACCTGAGTCAGGACTCTCAGATCATGCTTTAGCGGCAGAGTTGGAAATATAAATTCATTCTTTATTGTGGGGCAACATACAGATTAAATGAAATGCCAATATGGATGGAGAGAACCAGCACAGTAAGGATGTAAAACAAGCATATTTAGTTTTTTAAATGTGTTTGCTCACGAGTCTCAAAAGGAGCATTTGCAAAGTGACGGCCATTCGAGAAGACAAGTTAGCTGATGCAACACTAACGTATCGATGTCACTGACCGCAGAACTGAGCACACTAACTTTCCCAACACAGAATGAAAACATAAAACCGGGCAGGAAGGAATTGAGACAAATAAGGCGTTTTCTTTTTTTAAAACAAGTTATTTAAATCGATCAACTGATGACAAAAGAAGTAAAATAAGGTACAGATATTAAAGCTTTACAGACAAGCGTGCCGGCAACATCAACAAGCTACAGATGACCCTTTAATTTCGTTGAGTAAAAGCACGATACCAACCAAATCTGTTCGGTCTTTCTTTAAGTCGAACAGTCCCGTTGTTGCTTAAGTATCATACATGCGTTAAAACTGTCAGTATTGTAGAAGGGAGAGGTCCATGTTTGACAGGAAAAGTTGCTTGCTATTTTTTGGACATATTAAAAGATGTGTGCTTTTTCATTGGGTTGGGGGCGGAGCTCTAAAAAGCAGGTAGCAGTGGGATTGGCCAACCGCTGCTAGGGAGAGCTTTGGCGAGGCTGAAGCTACGAAGCCCATTAGCCGGTCTTTCTCCTGGATAGAAAATAAGCAGGAGATCCTCGGTGGCAGCAGGTTTTGGGCTTGACAAGGAAAGTGAGGCGTTGACATGGCAACGAGACTAACTGTCTCTTTTCATGGGTGTGTCCATCCTCTATCCCGACTCACATGGACTCAAACTCATCAATACGCTGCTTGGTGTTGCCCTGGCGGATCTGGCGAAGGGTTTTGTACTTGTCTCTGCCCGCTCGGACATTCTCAGCATGCAGCATGTCGTTCTGAGTTTTCTTGGTATCATCGCGGGCCTCGGCCAACTCTGAACTCAGAGCCTGGACAGAATGGAGAAAGACAGGGAAAGGGGGGATGAGAAACAGATACACCACACAATCAGACCAGGACTGTACAGCACAAATCCTTGTGAAACGCAATTTCTGCAAGTCACATCTAAGCCACACTTTGAGGCCTTTTGAATTTTTTTTTGATATGTCTCAGTCCGGACATTGCAGCTGCTGAAATCAGACTTAGAATTGTCATTTCGGTACACTATGGTGACATGAAATCCAGCGTGACTAAAGTGAAACTAAGCACAACTCTTTGAAATAAGCAGCTGCTCATTGAGTCTGAGTTACAGATGGTTTAGTGATATCCTGACACACAGTCTAATCTAATCACTTCCCAATAACAGTGCACACAATCTCTTTGAAAGCTGTGATTAAACATACACATCTAATTAGCCAGCAGTCTAAACAAATCCTGACTTTCACATCATGTATCGTCCCGCTGTATTTCCCTCTACCTGTAGCTGTTTCTTGACGCGTTCGTTCTTCTGAGCCTCAGTGATGCGTTCCTCTTCGCTGCGTTGGCTGCTGACGCCGTCACTGAGCAGCTCAGCACTCGCCTCTGCGTTCGTTTCGTCCTCTTCATCGTGTTCTGGACCCGTCGGAGATGTCATGGCCGACTTCAGCTCCTCCCGGGTCCTCTCCAGGTCATCTTGTGCTGACAGAGCCTGTAGAAACACACATGGCTACTTTTAGAGAGTGAATGAACACAGGTAGACATGTTTCCCCATCTTTATAACGTATAATCAAGTGTTTTTGTATACTGTGACTTTCCAGATGTTTTTAATAATCAAACACATAAATATGTCTTTCACACAGACGATATACAGTGGATACATTACTTTGTGTTGCCACTCTGTCGCTTCATCTTCTTTTTTCCTCTTGGCCTCCTCCAACAGGGCAATCTTGGCTGTAAACTCAGCTAACTCTGCAGCCTGTTCAAAAAAAATCAACAGTTACCAAAGTGAAAACAGAATGGTGTCCATCCAATAGTCCCAAAACCACAAAGCTATTCATAATTTACAGTAATATGAAAGAAACAGAAACAGGAATGGTTACTTCTCACGCTGTAGAGAGTAGCAGTTCCACTTCAGTCAGTCTCTAGAACTGACAATCTTATTAACATCCAGAAACCCTGATCCAGAACAATAACACCCTGATCCAGAGCAATAACACCCTGATCCAGAGCAATAACACCCTGATCCAGAGCAATAACACCCTGATCCAGAACATTAAAACCCTGATCCAATAACACCCTGATCCAGAACATTAAAACCCTGATCCAATAACACTCTGATCCAGAGCAATAACTCCCTGATCCAGAACAATAACACCCTGATCCAGAGCAATAACTCCCTGATCCAGAACAATAAAACCCTGATCCAGAACAATAACACCCTGATCCAGAGCAATAACACCCTGATCCAGAGCAATAACACCCTGATCCAGAGCAATAACACCCTGATCCAGAGCAATAACACCCTGATCCAGAACATTAAAACCCTGATCCAATAACACTCTGATCCAGAGCAATAACTCCCTGATCCAGAACAATAACACCCTGATCCAGAGCAATAACTCCCTGATCCAGAACAATAAAACCCTGCTGGGTTAGAGTTTAGAATTTACATTAAATAAGAAGTATGGGAGTAGTTTATTAGATAAATGTTTTTTTAAATTAATAACTGTTTTATCTTATTAGTGACTTATTCTTGTGATGTTATTTGATCACCTACTGTTTGCAGACAGGTGACGCTAACATTAAGTGTAGTAGTGTATCATATACGTGTGTCATAAAAGATCTAGACAGAATTTACAGAGCTGTTTGTAGTAATGATTTTTTAAAGAATTTTGAGGGGCTTTTTGCCTTCATTTAGACAGGACAGTTGATAGAGTAGGGAATCTGGAGAGAGAGTTGGGAATGACATGCGGGAAAGGAGTCGCAGGTTGGATTTGAACCCGAGCCGTCATGGACAGTTAGAGGACTATTCCCTCCGTACATGGGGCATGATCTAACCACTAGGCCATCTGCGCCCAAATTCTCTGTAATAATTCAGGCTGAAAAAGAGCACCCTACATGTATGATGATAAGGTCAATGTTAGTTGCTGGGGTCATGTTTACCTGGACAGAAGCGCTAAACTAAAGAGGTAAATGTTGGAGTTTGGAACAGATGCTGTGGTGAGCGATATAGATGAGTGATTGACATGAGCACAAGTACCAGTTGTTCCTGCGTCTTCATCTGATCTGCTGCCTGCTGAGCCAGCGCTGCCTTGGCCTCCTCCGCCGCCTGCCTCTCCCTCTCCAGCCGCTCCGCCTCCTCCTTCGCTCGCTTCCTCTCCTGCTCCAACTCCAGAGCCTTACGGGTTTGCTCTTCAAGCTCTGCGAGCACACACATTTAAATATATGAGGTGTGACTGTGATGAAAGACAATGTGGAAAAGCTTCATCTGATCTATATAAATCTAAAGAGTGCAACAACATGATGTGTTTCTTCATGCAAATGTATGACTCAAGTTGTTTTTGGTGTGGCAGGATTTTAACTATGCTTGACAAGCAGTATTTATGTGAAGGAATAAAACCACTGCCTTCTGCTGCCTAAAATTGCTCCTCCCAGCCTGCGTTAAAGCCTTCACTGTATGCAAATTCAGAGCGACAGGAGGTAGCATGTTTTGTTGTACAAAAGCAGGCATCTTTGGGTCTGAATGTTTTTCTTGGCCTGACCTTTGTATGTCACCCGTGCTGCTTTATCCCTCCTAAAACCTGGTGAAACAGCTGCAGTCTGTGAGTTGTTCAGACAAGTTGACCTTTGAGAAATGCTAATAATGCTAATAATGCAAATAATGCAGGCTTATTCAGCTTGAGGCCTGGAATTGTTTTTTTTATATCTGTGTTAAACTTAAATTGTAGATATTTTTCTGTGAAGGTTCAGACTTTTAAATGGTGTTATTTATATTCTGAGTAAATACAAAAGCTTAGAGTTATACCACACAGCGAGATCAGAGGGTAAGCCGGGCACCAACAGTTTGTCAGATCCACTCATTCATTCATATATGAACTTAGACTCATTTTGCCGTGTCCTTCTCCTTCTGTGCAGCAGCTGTGTTCTTTTTACCACGATAACTTTTATGCATTCATCACCTCCTCGCATCGTATCAGTCTGACTCAAGCAGACCGCTGACGATCGTTAGTCTTATGCGGAAGAAGCATCACATGACGCATTAAATGCCCCTTTTTCTTATATGAGCGTGCTCACTCAGATCCTGCAGCTGAGAGCCTGAGTTAACAGAGACAGCTGAAAACCAACTCACGTACGTGCCTTCCTGTTTACACGTGGTTGTTTTTTTCTTTAGTCTTTTTGATCGAGTCTAGTGGAAGAGGCTGAATGTCTGGCAGCACTTTGAGTCCAAAGACAAATTTCCCCGAGGGGACAATAAAGTGTGTCGTATTGTATCGCAACTTCATGATACTCGATATCTTAGACTGATCTTCAGGCTTTGTGCAGCCAGCTTACTCAAATAAAGCCTGGGGATGTTGATATAGCTTTGTGGTAAACCTCTCTGAGTGTTGTCTAAACACAGGAAGCACACAAGAACACGAGGGGAAATAAACTAGTAGGAAATTAGAAAGTTGGTAAGCTTAACTCAAAATATGACTGCTCACTGTTTTGCTTGGCAGTTTATGATGCATCCTAATTAAGTATGTAGGTTTGATTTCAGGTTTTATACCACAAAATAAAAAGAGTATTATTTAGTAGGTTTCATAAACACACAATGCAATATTCTTCAGTAGAGGGGAAGAAAAAGATAATTGAGAATTTGATTGCTCACTCTCCAGATTAAAACAATTACTTTAATGAACGCGAGGGTATTGTAAGTGATAGAAATGATGAACAAAGCTCAGAGGGAACCAGGTTAATCTGGAATTACCCTTAAACCCTCGAACCGCTTCGTAAAAAACTTCATTTGGTTCTCACCAATATGGACACTGAGGAGTATTTAGGGTGCAGTCGTACCTTTCTGAGCTCTATGCGTCTGCTCCTCGATCTGCCTCAGCCTCTCGATCAGCTCGTCCTTCTCTCTCTCTATCCGCTCCTTCTCCTTCTCTGCATGCTCACGCTTCTTTTTCTCGTTCTCCAGCTGTGCTCTGTCCAAATAACAGAAAGCAAACCATTGTATTTCCTAACCTGTAAATCATTTATTGTCATACATGAAAATATTCCTCCATCTGAGCAAGTCAGTTTCATCTTTCTACATGACACGTTATCAGTTCTCATACAGCATCGTAGCTTCTTATGGGATGTAAACCTACGGATATGTGGGAGGATATTGTGTGTTAAGTTTGGATTTTGGGATATACTATATGTCCAGGTATTTCAAGTGTTCAGTATTCTGTGGCATGTGTGTGTGTTTCGACTCCTGTCACTCCCTTTTTGAAAAAGGGACAGCACACATTGATGATCATAATGCAAATATGTCAGGTTGGAGTCTTAGGGTAATTTCCATCTGTAGTCCCCTGGCAGGTTGGCGGTTCACACGTCGACAAATTGACATAACCACAATGACAATCAGAAACCAAACAACAAGTGATGACTAAACAACAACATAAACTGTACATTAGTTCACAGAGACACATTTATACATTTATAAAAGTGGCTGTGTGATGTTAAAAAAACAGGATAAAGTAACCTTCAGAGCTACGGGAGGTAAAGTGTTGTAAGTGAAAAAGTGCTTGAATATTGTGGCAGTAGCTCAGTCTGTAGGGACTTGGGTTGTGAACCAGAGGGTCACCGGTTCAAGTCCCGGTGCGGACCAAATCTAGAAAATGGTCTGGTAGCTGGAGAGGTGCCAGATCACCTCCTGAGCACTACCGAGGGGCCTTTGAGCAAGGCACCGAACCCCCCCAATACCAGCTCAGGAGTGCTCGCTGTGTGCAGCCCCCTCACTCTGACATCTCTCCATCAGTGCATGTCCATAGGTTCCTGTTTGTGCATGTTTGTGTAAAACTGAATTTCCCCTCGCGGGATTAATAAAGTATATCTTCTTCTTCTTCTTATAATATTCTTTTTTTTTTTTAAAGTGTCACTTCTTTGCACCAGCAGTTAAACACACTAAGCTGTGTTTCTTTTTTACTGAAACAGATCTAAACCCTGCTTTAAGACCATGAGCACGTTATTATTAACACAACACTGCCCCCTGTTGGTCAAACAGCTTCATAATCTAATTTATTTTCAAACTCAGTAAAATTCAGTTAATTCTAAATTCTATTTGTAGTTAGAAAAAAATACCAGATCGTATGTTTATGTTACTAGAAATGGCTGACTTTGAAGTCAAGGACATAAAAGAAATAAATGTAAGTTGTTGTTTAGAATATTTCCTTTGACAAAGGGGTTTGTAGTGTAAACTTCATGAAGGACAAAAAACAAGAAAATCACCAGAAAAGAAGATGAATGTTTGCAGAGTGAAAACATTACATCGTAATTATAAAATAAATGTCATACATTAAAAACAAATCAACATTAGGGTTTGTATTGTATTAGACATCACGCCAAAATTAAATCATACATTTACACTTTTTGAATATTGCCGGCTATAATAAAACAGTTTAAATTTAAAATGTTGGTGTGCCGTCCAGAAATACGTTTTGGTTGAGGATTCAGCACCCATATAAGTTACTGAGGGTGTGCATGTTTTTTGGATTTACTTATTAGACATCACGCTGTCAGAGAAACGTACTCCTTCAGCTCTAACGTAAGGAACCTATGATTACATTTCAGAACTGTTTAAGTTGTATAATCATGTAAAAACATGTTGCACCACTAAAAGCAAGCTAAACACTAAAACAAAGTTAAAGTAGAAACCTTCCTCCTAGTTTCTGTAGTTTCTGTAGTTTCTGTTGTTGTTTGTCAGGAGTGAGAGACATAATGCTTTCAGACAAAACGTAATGAAAAATAAAAAAAGCTGTGTGTCCTGTACCTCTCCATCTGTTTGTGGTGCTTCTCCTCTCTGGCCTGAGCTTTCATCTGCTGCACCTCGATGGTGTCGGGCTTCCTCCTCCTCATGTACAGCTCGTGGTTTCCCATACATAACGCCAGGATGCGCTTGTTGATCCGCAAACGAGGAGCGTAGAAGACAAAGTCCTGACGGAAAGACAGAGGATGAAGATGGTAGCTATTTAAACAATCATACATTAAAGAAAGATAATTATCCCACATTTTTCCAACACTTACTGGAGCTTTCTTGTCGATGGGCTTGATGACAAACTTCTTGTCGTTGAAGGAAATGTTTCTGATCTCACTCCAGGGGAAGCCGATCTTTGGTGACAACCTAAGGCAAAATCAATCAATCACTCCATCTTTATTTGTACAGCACCAATTCATAACAAATCTCAAGACACTACACGATTTTCTTCTGTAATATTTTCAAGGACCCAACATTTTGCAAAGTAACAGCAAGGAAAAGCTGCCTTTTAACAGGTAGAAACCTCGAAAAGAACCAGACATCTGTCACAACTGTGTAAAAAAATGTAAACGTTTCATCAACTTAAAGAAACGTACAAAGCATGCATATTCATCTGGAAGTGAATGTGAAAGTTTTAGAAATTCAACAAATACAAATCACTGTGAACGTTCTGTGTTGGTCCTTCTTTGGCTTGATTCAGGTTATTTTCTGTTCATCACCACTAGAGGGCGCTGTTGTCAAACTAATGCAGTTCTATGTCATGGCGGGAGCTGAGAAAGTCTACAGATCAAACTTTTGAACACCATTAAAACATGGCAACAGTGTCATATGAGATAAAGATCCTCTTTAGAGTGTGTTCATTCCCTAATCATCTATGTGGATTTACATATTACGTTCTTATGAGACTTTATTTACCCAAATGTAAGTCCATTGATATCAAGATGTCACTGAAAAGTTGGATCCACAGCAGAGTCTTCTTAAACTTGAACATGTACGCTGGTGTTGTAGGTGTCATTGACAACAACTTAACTTCCCTTGTGGTCTGAATTTCTTCCTCTTTATTTTAAGATTTTGGTTGTGACGAGGTTCTGATCACATCAACTACTAGACAAGTGGTTCTTAACTGGTGGGTCGGGACCCAAAAGTGGGCCGTAGAGCTGTTATCAGTGGGTCATGAATGAGTACCTGGGAAAAAAATTGTGTCAAAAAGTCTGTGAAGCGTTTTCTTAACATGTTTGTTTCGCTCAGCTTCTTTGGTCCGTCAATTGTTTTTTTACGCACTGAGGTCTAAACTGCAGAATTATATTATTATAATATTTATTATATTGAATTCATCTGATTGGTGTGTGTGTGTGTGTGTGTGTGTGTGTGAGAGACTTGGTTACTTGTCTTCGTGCTCGTAGATGTTGAGTCCGAGTGCATCAACCCCGAGCCAAAGCTCCGTGCCCTTCTTGTTTTTAATTTCAAAGTAGTTAACCCCGTACATCTCCAGGTCCTGAGCTATTTTCAGATACTCCATCATGGCATCCTCCCTGCACACAAACACACGAAACAATGATGAACATTAAAGTAAGTCATACACACAGATCCACAAATCCACAGAATCATAGAGCTGCATAAACCTTCCTCAGTACATTTACCTGAGCATGCTTCTGTGCTCCTCGTGCCAGGTCTGTATTCTGTCCTCCCATTGCTCCTTTGTTAGCTTGTGCTGCTCTAGAACCCTGCAGTGCACAGATTCACACAAACATGATGAAGTACAGTATACAGTATGAGAAGGCATGGAAAGTAAGAGCAGGAAATGAAAATCTATAATGATTCATAGCATTGCATTGAATGGAAAATAATTGTGTTGCAAAGCAGAGCATAGCAAAGACAGCATAGCAAATCAAAGCAAGGGAAGGCAGTGAACGGCAAATTATGGTTTGTCATTGTTTGGTAGAAGATGTTAGATTGTATATTTACTGTACCTCTGTGGAAGTAGCCGGTCTGATGCCAGGTATCCCGACTTGTGGATGTCTTTGCTGAAATCTCCGTATTTTGCCTGGACAGCGTAGGAGGCCACCAGCACGGCTGTCTCTGGAGGACAGTAGTTCTCATCGTTCAGAATGGCCTCTTTCACCTGCAGGGAGGACACACACACACACGGAAATTTAAGAACTGCCAATAAAAACATGCCTACACACAAAGAAAACAGCTGTCTATCACAGCACATTTTCAGAATAAGTCCACTTCATGATTGTATAATTTTGGTCGACCTCATAACAGACGGATCTGGTCAGGTAGTTTAATCTCTCAGTACCTGCAGGAAGAAGAGTTTCTGTGTGATCTCCTGGATGAGTTCTTCAGAAACGTCCTCCGGGAAGAACTTTGCTCTGAACTTAAACTGCAGAGGATTCTCCTTCTTCACATCCTGCTGGGTCACCTGCAGAGAACACACACAAACAAACATTTTACCCATAATCCTCTCCCTTCACATCTTTAAAGTATGTAAACATGTGAATAAATCTCTTGTAAATCAAACTGTGTGTTCTTTGAAAACAAGATAAAAGATATATTAGATCTGAGTTTCTTTTAAACTGAATATTTAAGTCAATATATGCGGACAAGTTTACTTCTGACGCTCCTTAGCGTGATCAAGTCGAACCCCGGGAGGCTTTCATAACTTCAATGCTATCATGTTTTCAAGAAGTGGAAATGAACATATTTACAAAAAGATAAACATGGGGAGGAAATCTTGGAGTGGTTGTCTTCAAAGTCTCTCACCTTCTTGTTGAGTTTGAGCCACGTGATGTAGCCTTTACTGTCGGTGTACTGCAGGCCAAAGAACCAAACCTCCCTCAGACCCACCGTCTTCACCACCTGAAACGACACGGTGCTGATGTAAACCTCCCTGACACATGCAGACAGCACAGGTACAAGAATTTCAGTAGATTTAAGGGTCCACAAAACATTTATATCTGGATCTCGCCAAGGACTACCTGTGCTTTTTTTTAATTAAAAACTGTAGGTTGTGCAGCACATTAGGTCATTCATCGCGTCATTTTTTTATGCTTTTGTGAAAAGCAGACTTCATTCGCTCATAAATTAAAAGCTCTGCAGCGAGATAATGACTGGAAATAAATGAAGCGAAACCCCAAAATGGAAAAGAAACTATTTTCCTGCAAGTCTCTAATTTTCATGAAAATATGATGACACAGCTGTCTACTTACTCCAGGCTACATGAGATCAGACTTTGGTATAATTAACTGAAGTTGCCATGATGTTGTTCTTACATTTGAAC
Source organism: Tautogolabrus adspersus (assembly GCA_020745685.1). NCBI lineage: Eukaryota > Metazoa > Chordata > Actinopteri > Labriformes > Labridae > Tautogolabrus > Tautogolabrus adspersus. The sequence continues at coordinate 4,659,083 of CM036548.1, read as the reverse complement.
TGATCAACAGCAACAAAAGTTCCCATCCAGGGAGGACTGCTGTACAACTGCAGTCACAGTTTTATGGTGCTAAATCATTTCCATTCTCTTTTTCTTGTCCTCTCTTTTTTCATTCACTAATAACTTTGTCTTCCCTCTCTTCTCTCTCCCACACACTCACATGCTTTGCCATTCACAAACCGTCGCCACTTACAGAGAGAGAGAGAGAGAGAGAGAGAGAGAGAGAGAGAGAGAGAGAGAGAGTCCCTGGGGGGATGTGGACACTTACTCAGACCCTAATGTGATTTACACAGTCAATATTCATATAATTAACTCTCTCCCACACTCAGACACACAAAGTCACGCTTAAATAAGAACAAGAAAACCTCTGTGTATCAGAGAAGTCCAGCTGTAAACACATAATAAAAGAAAAATACTGAATTATCCATCTAAAAACCCTGTTGGCTCTGTGACCACACAAACAAACACACTTATAAATCCACACAAACATGCATGGCGCCCATTTGGTTTGGGAATATTGCAAGCAGAGAAAGCTTGGTGGATGCTGAAAAGCCATGCACTCAGATGTGGAATTGAAGCCTCAGAAAGGGGATCAACGATTTGGGAATGCTGGGATGAAAGAAGGAATAATAAGTGGGAGAGACGAGAGGAAAGTCGGGTGACATAAAAAGGACTTGCTGGGAAACAGAATGGGACTCCTCTCTTTGATATTGGATGAAAACACTTGTTCATGTCGACAACTTTAAAAGTGTTTGTGGATTTAGAGCATCAAAGTGTTCTCGTTCGACGCTGCTGTCGGGGTTAGTTTGATGAAAACGCTTTTCTGTGCCGCTAAAGCCTTTTATCATTCTCTTTATCTGTATGCGTGTGAGTGTGTGTACCCTTGGGTGGTAATATTTAGCTGGATAACCTTTTTTTTAATCAATGGAGCCCTCTCTTCATTCATATGAATCTGCACCATTTAAAAATGAAAACAGGCCGCCTCTGACATGGCTCATTATCACAGCTCACAGTTTACTGCCAAAACTGTGATGTCCTGTTCTGTGTTTAACCTTCAACACAGAGCGATTTATTCACCACTCAAATAGCTTTTCATTTGAGTATCATTGTATTACACTAGCAATTCTCTTTTAACAGCAGAGATCTAAGAAAGATATCTGACGATTAACCGGTATTGGATTTTTTCTCTTCTCATATAAATATCGGTATCGGACCCAAAAATCCTGTATTGGTCGGGCCCTATTGCTAACTGAATCTGGTTTTGGTATGCATCCTGTGGCGCTGGCATTACATTCAGTATAAGTGTTGAAACCCATCTCACTTACTAACGCAACAACTCCAGGTCTAAAAACTCCCTGAATTGTTTGTGTATGTCACCTAGTTTTAATAAAGCAGAACTGTGTGCTTAAGAAGGTACATCTACTTTATCATCATCTATTTTAGGCAGATGACGGACACATGAAACTTCACAGTGTCAGCCACCACTGAGGTCTAACATGACTTCTACACCTGCTAGCTCACTCTCTTTCCACCTTCCGTCGCCTCATTCTAGTTCCCAGAAGCACGGGTGACATCTTTAAATAGCTTGTAGCTTTCACCAGAAGTCCAAAGAAAAAGTTTAAAAGGATGAATAACAAACAGAACTTGATCATGCATGCTTAAAATTAAAATTAGGCTGCTGTGGTAAGTGACCATTAGAAGTAACTAATCCCATTCATACGCATGCATACGCCGCTGATGAAGCAGCGGGAACAATTCGGGGTTAGATGTCCTGCCCAAGGACACATCGGACATGTTGCTGCAGGAGCTGGGGATGGAACCATCGACCTTCTAGTTGAGAGACGACCGACTCCACCAATGAGCCACACACAAATACTATTCTTCTCTGAATAAAAATCAAAGAAGTACAAGATGAACACCAGAATTTACAGTTGGAGAGAAAAGACACATGTAACGGTAACATAAACATGTCTCGTACAGCTTTTAATGACTGTGTGGTTTTATGTTGTGCAATAAAATCGACCACAAAGTTCAACAAACAGCCAACAAAAAAGACAGAGCACAAAGATCCTCTCTTTCATCTGTCTTCCTCTCTTCATGTCACCACAGCCCTCGACAAGCCTTTAGAGCCTGACATGAAACAATGCTGAAAGCTGCCCTTTTACTTCCCAGACTCACACTCACACACAGACCCACACCATCCACCCAACACTTACATCCACTGTCTTCTAAAAGCTCTGGGTAGAGACAAAGAGCACTTTGTTGTTTTGTTAATGCAACCAGTATTGACTTTAAGCCAGGCAATCACCCACTGCCGCACAAACCGACTTTCAGTATTCGTTTGAATTTGTAGTTTATCAGAATTTAATTGTTTATAAAGGTCAACAAGTTCAAAACCAAAAATCTAAATTGATCTGACTCCCTTCAAGATGTATTTTTGCATCATTTAGCTGCTAATAATTGTCGGCCCTCACAATCTATTCACAAGTCAAGTCATGGTCCTTGTAATGTACAAAAACATGAATGTGTGTGTATGTCTTACCTGGTCGAAGAGCTGTTTGCCTGTCGTGTTGGGTTGGATGGCAAACTCCAGCTCTGCGTCCATCGTAGTGACGCGCACATTGATCTGCAGAAATAAAGATGACACATTTAAATGATCAGACCAGTAAAGAAAAAAATCCCAGTACATATTATACTGTCCAACTTTAGGTGTGATCATAGTCCCCACTTTGTGCAATAACCACAAACATATTCAAACACATTTTTTATAATCTTCCTGGTTGTCTTAAATTTTAATCTTACGCCATACTCCTTGAAATACATCTATTTGTGAGGAATATAATTAAATAGATACTAAAACTTTTGTTTCAAACATTTTGGGAAATGTAAAAAAAATACTTTTTTCCCCCCTCTGGCTACAAAGAAAACATCTTTTTTATCACAAAAATTCCTCATCTTTCACGTGACCCTGAAACCATTTCTCAACATATTGCATGACGTTCAGAGAATTTTGCCTCAAGGGAAGTTTACACATTGCATGTATCCCTAATGTAAATAATATGGACAGATTATCATTCTCAAAATGTTGATGTATTCTGAAAGGATTCATTCAGTATTAGTTAAGGTCAGTATAAATGATCTTTGCATGACTTTGAGTGATCCAGAGATTAATCTAGTTTCAAAGCTGAGCCATGAGAATATTTACTGAATATTTTTTTAATGGGATAAACATGAAAGTAGATCTTTAAAGTTCAGTATGCGGCACGCAAACATGAGGCTGAACTCACACACGCGGGCAAGGCAGACAAATGCAGAAAGACGATTCCCCCACTGAGCTTTTACAGTGAAAAACTGTTAAAATGATTGTTGGGAATACCTCAATCCTGAGGGAGGGAGGTCTTTTTTCCAGAATAAGGAGCAAAAGACCTACAGCCTATTAACTTCTGTTAATCCTCCGTTGGTAGGACTTCCTGTGTCAGCTGTGTGTGTCCTCCTATCAGACTTCTATAAATATTCCTCACACATTACGAACACACACACACAGTGTTACTGTCAGTCTCCTTGTAAGGCGCCTGCTGTTTACGCTGCTCATCCTTCTGCCAGGAAGCTGCAGAGAGAAGCTGCTTTCACTTCACTCTGAAGAGGGAAAATTAGTAGGAGAACTCCACTTAGGAGTTCCAGCAGCATTTCCTTAACCAGACGTTATCTATAATTAAGTCCCCGCACATGAATTTTTAATACGAGAATAAACTGTATACTTTATCTGAGGGATGAGAGAAAAGAAAGAGGGCCATGCAGACCTGTGAGGATCCACTGAGAGCCATCAGGAACTACAAAAGAATTGCTGTAATAAACATTTCTATTGGTTCTTCAGGGTTTGCAGACCCTCTGCACTTGAAGATAAAAGAGCGACTGACTGCACAAGAAATACTGCAACAGTTCAGAGAATGGATAAAATCCTCTTTGGCATGCCAATTAATGATGCCCAAATGAGTATTAAAACAAATAAAAGGACGGTTCTTGAAACAGATGAGAAATAAATAAAAAAGATGACTTGACAAGTGGATAAAATAACAGATTCACAACTACTACAAGATGTGAAAATTGCAATCCATTCAAATGAACCCCATCTGCCGCTACTTTGGAAACTTCAACTTAGTCTCAAAGGGTTTTTCTGAACCTCATGAGTATTTTTTATTTCTTATTTCCACTTTAATTTCCCTTTTTTCAATCTCTTCTCCAGGCACTTTTCCACTTTAATTATGAGGCACTTTTTCCAATTGTTTAAAATGACATCTTCTCTTCTCTACATCCTCCCTTTTTTCTTCTCTATGCTTTTACAAAAGTTTGACGTTGTCCTCTGATGACATTTTTGAGTATTGTATTTTTTGGACATGTTCAGACTGATTGACTTTGCTCTCAATGCACTCTACTTTGACTATTTTTGATTGTGTACTGTGCAGAAAATAGCTAAGCTCAAATACAGGCGCATAATATTGAATTATTCATGATGGTAAAATAATTAAATGTTTTACTGCCACTGCTCCCACTGCACTGCAGTGCAGAGGGTTGCTGCTCAGCTGCAGAAAAAAAAAAAAACAGTCACAAGGAGAGAGCCAGTTTAGTGTCTGGGCTTTATTCAGTCAGGTGTGACTTTCTGAGCCAAAAATGAGTAAGTGGAAACTTAATTTAAATCTGCTGCCAAATGAACACTTTGTTTTCAGGTTATTACAATATAAAAACAGTACACGGTTTTTAATAGAGCTTCAAGCCAGCAAGTGTACAGTGTGAAGCAAACTAACACCTAAAAGATTCAGAAAGATTTCAGGGTAAGCTGCATGTATGGAAGGAGTCATGGTGGGCCAAAGTATAAACCCAGCAGGAAACATTCAGGAAAATTCAATCCTAGCAAGTGGGCTTGAAATGATCAGAATGAATTTGAGATGATGATGTTTATTTTACAACATTACCACTCATACGTCATTTTCTGTTTGCCATTGTGTTCTTCTCCGCTCTCCTGTCTTTATTTTGATTCTGTTGAACTACAGGTAGCATTGATATAAAGGCAAAAATTACCATTAGTGTCATAGAGCAAACTGTTGCTTTGTCTGCCACTTTCTCTTTGTTCTTTTTACATCATGGCCCGCTCCTGAGGCGGCCCCCCAATAGCCAACTCAGAGGAGGATTTCAGGGGCAGTATTCCTGAAACGTACTATACATTTTCAGTAGTGCATATGTGAAAACAGCTTGAGAGACGTATGAAGGAGCAACTCTGGAAGATTTATGAGTTATCAAAAAAAAAGTCGAAGAGTGCATGTGTGAAAGGGCTCAACAGTTTTCCTACTGGGCCTGGTTCCTACTGGAAACTAACACAAACACATTGTAGGTTTAAAACATTATACTGTGCTGTCTTTACTGCAGTATGCAAACCAAGCTGCAGTGAAAGCAAATGACTCTGTCCTCAAGAAACCCTTTCTGAGAGCGAGAGACCAAGGGAAGAAGAAAGAGAGAGACAGAGGGAACAACAAAGGATACATGGACGACGTACTGTAACGGTGGTGCTTTTACTTAACTTGTGACCTGCCTTAGGGAAACATCAATAGTGTGTGTGTGTGTGTGTGTGTGTGTGTGTGTGTGTGTGTGTGTGTGTGTGTGTGTGTGTGTGCATGTTTGTTTTTGTGTGTGTGTGAGAGACAAAGACTGACAGAAAACAATGCCTGAGGTGACCAGAGTACATCAGTCACAAGAAACCCTCAGTGAGGAAACTAGACTCACAGACAGCTCAACTGACCTGGAAAATGTACTAAGACCACACACACACACACACACACACACACACACACACACACACACACAAAGGATAAACCATGTTCGGTAGACAGAAGCAATCAATGCCCTCTGTACACACACAGTTATACATTTAAGCATCTTGCAGACAAAAAATAAACCCAGACGTTTGCGTTTTTTTTTTCTCAAACAACTTAACGATGAGTCAAATATAAAAATAATGGGATCATTAATTTGAAATAAGTAAATACTGAATTATTTGAGAGGAATTCTGACCTGAATCCCTTTCCTTTCTGTGTGCAACTTCAGACATCATGTTTCTGTAGTTCAGCTACGTCAACGGAATATCACTTTAGGATATTTAAATACTGCTTGTGTCAATGTTTGCTGTTTGTGCAAGTTCTTCAACTTGTGAAGATTGAATGTCCAACGGGAGAGAAAAAGTATTTGGTTGTGTTTGACTTATTGTTTTACAGCATTAGTTCAGCTCTGCATGAAGAGTTTCTGCACAGTAGATGATTTTAAAGTACGGGAACACAACCATATGGTGATTTCTGTGCGAGTGTGCGTGTGTTTGTGTGTGTGTCGCAGGGAGACGTACATCTGTGTTTATGCATGGGAGTGCAGCCATATGGTTGCTTTACATGCGCTCACGATTTGCACACAATATGGCATTTTTCTGTGTTCATATCTTTGTATTTCATGGGTGTCTGTGTTTGGCTGATAAGTTCTCCATCGCAACGCCCTTGCTGCGGATTTTAATGTAATTTTCTACAAAGCCTTGAGGGTATCTCAGGGAGGGCTTGAACTCTTCATTCACAGGATGACCTCAAGTGTATTGACCCCTCGAGTAAAGACCCAAGCAGGTTGAGGATCGAAACAGAAGCAACACGCAGGAAAGAGTATCAAACTGCAGTTAACTACATTTGTTTGTTTTAATAGTAAATTACTATGAAATCGCTTGCTTTGAGTAACCATCACTCCCAAAAGTAAATAGAATACATTCAGAATGAAAAGCAGCAAATTCTCAAAGATTAAAGAGCGCTGGATGGGGGGACATTAAATCTTCATTCTCCACAATTAATCATAGATTTAAACATTAAACTCTACCAGCACGTCATAAAATCAATGTTTAATCTGTATACTAGAACTCTGCCTCAGCAGAACAACACAATAGAAGTGGGTGAAAGGAGAAATACAGCATCTGTGGAAACACGGCAGCTCTGCACAAAGGTGAACAACACCAATTTCCTTTGTGGAGAGCGGTGAGAAAAAGCCCTGTAATACAGCGTACTATTGTCTGTAAGGGGCACTGTTTTAAGTGTGAATGTGTGTTTGTGCCTGCAGAAATGTAGACGTGCATGTTTGTGTCTGCTGGAGGAGAAACACACACACAGAGGGAGAGAGAGAGCAAGGGAGAGAGAGAGAGAGAGAGAGAGAGAGAGAGAGAGAGAGAGAGAGAGAGAGAGAGAGAGAGAGAGAGAGAGCAGTATGTCTTCTAGCTGATAGCGACAGTTAGCAGATAAAGCACGCGGCTTTTCATTATACTGTATGCCAAACACATTTCAGATGCAAGAAAAAAATTCTTAAAATTCTTGCTTTATTATGCAAGCAATAATCTAGCTGTATTTATTATGACTAATATTGCCTCTGTGCTCCTGGTGCTACTTCATCAGTGCACAGCGGAGAAACCTGCAAGTACCCAGATGTGCAATAAAATATTGATATACATGAGTATCATGATACAAAGTTTAAAATGTGCTGTAATTAATTGAGACATGCAAATACTTTTTTTTACTGTCAGTAAAATGTCTATGCTCAGACTGCTGTGAAGCTGGATGTCAAAAGGGACAGCTGTCCTCGAAATTGAAATGAGAAATGCAACACATAATCCTTTTTCAGTATTGCAGCATACACCAACATATTGGATCTTAATCTCTGTATTGTGATACTCATTATAATGCCAGATTGCTGCACATACACAGCCTTACTCAGGGGTGTTCCACGAAGTTATGGGTCTCGTAAAAAGGCATTCTCTATGTGCCTCTCCTCACATCCACCACTGTTCATTCTTGCACCTTTTAACATAGGTGCTCTGGGTCATCAGTCCCTTCTCCCCCCCAGTCTAACACCCCTACTGCTACTACTGCAGTATCACATATACTGTAAAGATAAAGAATACAACTCGGGCCACCAACAGGAATGTATTTCAACCACTTCTCCACACTGCTGGTTTATTGAACCTGGCAGATCCGGGGCAAAGTGTGTTTGTAATTACGGAGGAAAAATGTCCCACGCTGGGGAATAAATTCTCCCTGAGTTCAGAACGCTTGCTTTGGAAAGACTCTGAAACTGTGAACTCAAATATTTATCCAAAAGAAAAAAACAAAAACATTTTGGATGGATAAAATAGTGCCAGAGGATGAAGAAGTGCACGTTGGAATGTTTCAAGGATAAGAAACATTTTTCTTTTCCTTATCGAGATCCTGAGCTCGTCCTGCACACACAAAAAAAAGGTTTGCAAACTGAGTGAAAGCATTTGGTTTTCCACTTCAGCTCATGTTTATAGAGCTGGACCTCAAGCACTGTTGGTTTGAACTTAAACAGATATAAATCTTCTTAAGCAAGGGTCCGTATTTTAAACTCTTAGAACGCTCTGGTAAAAACTTGGATGACAGAAGTAAGGCTGCTGAACCCCACTTCAAAATGACAATGAGTTTGTTTTACCACACAGGATCTTACACTCATTCTAACAACCTGTAAGCACCTACTCCAAAGAAGATATCACAGCCAATGAGCTCTGTTCATGAATACAAACCAACAACAGCACTGACTCATCAACCAACAAGTACAATATAACAACTCCATTCACAATAATGTGTAGAAGTGGGTTGAATGAGCTCTTACTCTCACTCTAACCTGGTTGTGACTGAGAGAGACTTTAACACTGGAACTAAAAATGATGAATACACCAGTACTAATTTTTAATCACAATAATTATGTGTTTGAAATTTCATTATTTCACATTTAAAAATACAAATTGTTAGCCCCCACCCCAGCACACCTAAAATGTATCTAAAAAAATAAATGATATCAGGCGCTGATGGCCTAGTGGTTGGCGTGCGAGCCCATGCCCAGAGGCTGCAGTCCACCAAGCGGGCGGCCTGGGTTCGAGTCCGACCTATGGCTCCTTAAAAGATAAAAAAAATAACTTTGCTATTCTAAACACAGGTTGAATCGATTCCCTTCTTCTGTTTCCCCGTTGAGGTGCAAAGTTTCAGAGGACACATTGACTCGCGCTTTCTGATCCTGTCCTTTGCTCACTGGATTCTGGTCCAAAATATTTGACTGCTATTCTAAGGCCTTAAACAAACTCTTTTATCCAGATGCTGGACTTGCCATCTTTGGCTGCTCACAGTTAAATTAAAGTCTTCCCTCACGCCTGCACTGGTGATGATAATCGCCAACAGACTCTTTCTGACAGACTGGAAGTCGTCTTCTCAACCTTCTTTTCAAAAATCTCTGAAATGATGCCAGCCATACGAAAGGAAAAACTCAGGTTCCTGAGGATTGGTTCGATTAAGAAATTCTCGGCCATATGGGACCCATTTCTTGCCCACTTGGTCAGAGCTGACGTGGGGTGAAAACTCACCTTGTTACCCCCACAGACCTCTTCTTAGAGAAATATTTGAGTGTACTGAATGAGCAGCTATGTAAGCAATTTTACTTTACTTTCAATTTATTTATTTTTAATGTACAAGTGTGGGCCATTTTGGTTTGTTTGAATTATTATCTGTTCTTGTATTATTTTGTATTATGCACAAAAACTGAAAACCACAATAAAATATTGGAAAATAAATAATATGGGGATGTTTTCGTGGATGGTTTGATCGTGAACTTGTTATATAATAATGGCTTTACAGATCGTCTATAGGTTAGGCTTTAATGTTTATTTATGGAGCCTGCATCAGTTTCCTGGCTGGATGTGATGTAAAGCTCCTGTCATGTCAAAACAAACCATCAAAGATGTTGCAGGGTCTTTTTCTGGCTTACATTTTCCTGGAAAGCAGTTCAGCAGCAGTGCACTCGTTACACTACAGCTCCTGGCCACAAAATGAGGCTCTAACTTTAGTCCTGTTCACACATCTTAAGGTGCTTTTTGCTTTTGGACACCTGGATGACGTCACTGTTTTGTTAGATGCTCAGAAGTACCTCTTCCTCCTCCAAATGAATGGTTCCATATGAGAAGACAACGTATGTACCACCGACAATTACAAGCAAATATTATTTGTGTTGTAGATTTTCTTTCAAGAGAAATGGTCGTATTTGTTTCGCTGTTATAATTTGAGTATGCTGCACAAATTCTGGCGGTGTATCTTGAGATTTTTCTTGCCAAATCTTCACCCATGAGGCTCTGGGGAAAATACAGTGTGCATGTCTATCTCTGTTTAGCTGGCTGTGTTTACCATCGTCCTCCATGCCTTCATGTTATTCATAACAAGTAGTGACAGCTAAATAGTAGGCTAGTGTTTACATGCAGAGTCCTCCTACGCAATACTGAACACCTGTTGATGTATGAGGGACTCAGACAGCCATAATTAAAAGCTGTTGCTGGCTAAGCTGGTTAATAGAGGCTTTAAAGGCAACCAGGGCCATGCTGCCTTCTTTACTTTTTCCCTTAGCTGTTCTCATTCATCATCCTCTCCTCCTCTTCACCCCATTCATCAACTCCTCTTTGTATTCCATCACCTCTTTTCATCTATGTGTCCTCGACTACTCTCCCTCCCTCTTTTCAGCTCAGATTGTTCCGCTTCAAAACCGTTCTTCCACTTCTCCTTTTCTGTCCAAATCACACTTTTTTTAATTCAAATGTCCACTGGTTATTTTGAGCACTTATTTTTAATGCTTGTATTTCCAAATTCAAAGCAAGGTATGAACGACGTATGACAGAAAATCCGTTCAAAAGTCTGACCTGGGATCTGTGGACTGATTTGGACTGGAGCAGAAGGAGTTTGGAGATTTGGAGAAAAAGCACATCTCCGACTCCAGGCATAAAAGCAAGTGTGATAAAAATCCCAAAGAGAGAATACTAACACTGTATTTTAAGAGCAAGAAGCAAGAGAATAAAACTCGTTTGCCAACTAATTGTCCTCGACCGATTGTCGTCTTCTTTTGGTTTTCTGCCAATGATAAGCAAAAGCTCCAAAAACCAATTTCCAATCTGAAATTTTGTGCTGTTTTTTATAAATTGCTTTGCTCTTTGGTCTGTAAACTAGTAAAATGTCTTACAAAAGTTATTGTAGTAATTTGTTGGATTTTCTTAACAACGATCCAAAATCTGGGGCACGGGTAGACTAGTGGTTATGTTGCGTGCCCCATGTACAGAGGCTGTAGTCATCGTCACAGCGGCTGTGGGTTTGAATTCGACCTCGGCCCTTTGCTGCGTGTCATCCCCTGCTCTCTCCTCCCAACATTTCCTGTCTCTCTTCAGCTGTTCTATCTAATTAAGACAAATATCCTTAACAAATAAATACATAAAACATCCAAAATCCAAAGATATTTAACGGAAAGTTAAATTAAACTGAAGCTAAAAGTAGCATGAAGCAGCAAATCCTCAGATTAGAGAGGAAGAAACCAGAGTGTTTGTTAGTGATGCTAATAGTTCAAATAAATTGTTATTTCATTGTTTCACTTGTACTTTGCCTTAATTTTTAATGTCGTGTTTGCATGTTTGGAGTCGTTGCTACTTTAGTAGCGGCCAATGGGGATCTACATAAACAAATAAACAAATGTACTAAATCAATTAATCTTATCAAAATGGTCAAATTAATTCCAAGTCGAGGAATTTCTTCAGCACAACTCCACTTTGCAGTAGTTCCGAATGTTTGGTGATGATCTGAACGTGACTCAGTCAAAAGTATGCAGACAAACAAAGCACCCATAGGTGATTGTGAGCATCCAGTTCTAAATTTAAATACATGAATTTACTGCTCAAAGAAAACTTGCTTCTTCTGCTTTCAGGCCACATTTTGGAACTTGTCCACGGGGATTAGCCATCATTCAGCCATGAGAGCATTAGTGAGGTCGGACAGATGATGTTGGAAGACGAGCTCTGGCTCACAGCCAGCTTCCCAGTTCATCCTAAAGGTGAGGGTTTAAGACCAGGACTCTGCGCGGGTCAGTCAAGTTCTTCCACTTTGAACTGGGAAAAACTTTTCTAAAAGGAGCCCTATTTGGATTACTTATGTAGACAATATAATTATATTTATTAATCGCTGAGTTTAAAGCCACGTTTCCACCACACCTACCAGGAACCTTTTAGTCCAGGGAGATCCTTTAAAAGTGACTGAAAAGTTCCTCCTTCCCAAATCCAAAACTGTTCCAGAAAGGTTTCACAGAGGTTGAACCCAAAATGTAAATATTAAATCTGCATACTTAAATTCTTTAACAAAGTAAAACAATCTTATCATACAAGTGTAAAATGGTGAGATTGACAGTACAGCATGACAACAGACGACTCTCTGCTGTGCTGCTCTTCTGAAAGCTGTTCTTCCAGTCACTAATGTTCAGCACTGCAAGGCCCTCCCCGAGTGCTCGCTCTATTAAGGATCCCATGACTGTATTTACATCATAGTCTGGTGTGTACTAAGACTAGGAACTTACTAAGAAACATTATTTAGCAGTGGAGGCTGTCAAAATGTTCGATACCACGTTTTAAAATGATACAATCTCCGTTCATTTAATTATTGAACATATCAAAAAGTAAAGTGAGGGCTATTTTGTTGCCATGGTACTTAAACAGTTACTGACAACCTAAGTGGAATCACTGCTCTTGTTGAACTGAGGAGTTACAGAAAACATGAATAACTACCAAGGACCAAGGGAGGAGCTGTATCCACATCCCTTTGGCCATGTCTTGTATATCCGTAAATCACGGAGCTATAAATCCAGTGAACTCAGCTTTGGAAGCTAATGTAGATGTGAATGTTTTATCCTGGTGCTTTAGCAATACTTTGTTTTATTACATTCCAATAAAGCAGTGACTGAATTAGTGGGAGGTTAGGGAGAGGAGGTGGGAGGACTGGTGAACTTCACACCTTCCCTCTAATTAGATTTAGTGACTTGGATAATTCCCATTATATAAATGAAAATGGCCCTCTGAAATATTTAAAGCCTCCAGCGCAGGCTCGCTGCTCGCTCCCATTCCACCAGCTATCAGCCCCCTGGGACGCCATCACCAGGAGGGGCAACATGTGCAAAACGCAGCAATAAATCAATAATGTACGATGTGCCGCCGCATCTCACACCCTGGATTAATAGACCTGATGCACACTTATTCACACACACACACAGAGACACACAAATAAAGCTTCAGGCCGACATGTTTCCCCCCAAAGCAGGTAGATATACGGTTAAAAAAAACACACATTAACACATCGACACAAACTTTAACCCACAGATGCAAATCTAGATCTATATTCTCACATGCACACCACACAGTGCCCTCAGGGAAACACATTCACTGACCGAAGCATATGGGCAATCAATTCATCTTTGTAAGGATTCTCCAGCGACATTTAACCCCCCAGGGTGTGTGTGTGTGTGTGTGTGTGTGTGTGTGTGTGTGTGTGTGTGTGTGTGTGTGTGTGTGTGTGTGTGTGTGTGTGTGTGTTACTGAACGAGTACAATGATTTTTTTTCTCCAGCATTGTCTCCATGTTTGCTGTTCTTTTTACTCCCCCATGTCCTTCCTTTGTCCTTCTCAATCTCAAAAGCATTATTTAGAATTAGAAAGGGGTCAGTCTGCACTTTTCAGACATTCATACATCAATCCATTATCTTTACCACTGATCCTGTTCAGGGTTGTGGACTTTTCAGACACGCACCCCTTAACCTAAATCTGACAGCAATGTAACATTAAAGTGGCATGTTGTTTGAAGAAGTACATTTGTGGCTTTTTCATAAAAAACTATGATTGCAATCTGACAAGTCTGAGCGCAAAATATTTGAGCATCAATTCATCATGTTCTCTCTTGCTTATGAAATCATTTGGATACACCTGGTGGGTCGTTCTTCTGATATTAGATCGGTCTATAACTAGAAGTACTGTTTTGTGGTTGTATACCTCAAACCAAGACAGGCTGCATTTATCGACCATGTCTTTTTGAGACTTTTAAGGGACTTTAAAAAGGGTATTAAGTGATTTTGAGGGGAGGAAATAAAGGTTATCATGTTGATTTGCCAAGCACCACAGTGTTTTCACTTGAGATTAATTTTACAAAAGGAGTGAAACGGGACTGATGGAGATAAGTCCTTTTGACGTTTCATTTCCACAACGGTGTTATGAAGAAGCTCCACTGTCATGCCTTTGTACTCTTAGTTTAACTTGCAATGGCGCAATATTGGTGTCCCAGTGTGTGGTTTTACATTGCATTGCTGCGTTGCAGAAACACAAGAGGCACACCATGTTAACACACAGCGCTGTACATTTTCTCAGAGGTGCCTGCAGAGCAGCAGAAACACTTCATTCTGCCATTTAACCTCTGTGACATTTACACTGATGGCGAGGAATAACACGGACGTAAAAGCAATGTTTAAGTGGCTAGTGTGCGTACAAGAATGGGATGGAGTCGACTTTGACCCTTGACCACCAAAATCTAATCTGGTCCTTCCTCCAGTGAGAGTGAATGTGTGTGCATGCCGATGAATAATAAAGGCTGGTTAAGCCCTAATCTTATATAAAAACATATCTTTTTGGCCTTAGTCCTGTTTCAGTCACAAATCTTTAACAATACATGTGCAGCACAGTGAGGTCCTAAAAAAAAAGAAGAAAAGACGCGACTGTGTTTTGGCATTTCCTCTTCTTAATTTGATTTAATCACCTCTTGTTCGTCCAAACATTCCCTGTCTGGTTCACCAGCAAACACAGAGCCCCCTTTGTACGATCCTCCTTTGAACAAGATGAAAGAAGTGAGCACCAGGGGGACACTGTTGTGAGTGTGTTTGAGGTTTATGTCCAAACAAAAACAGCATTAAAACACAGCCTTAAGGGGAGTTATGGTCCAGACCAAATCCACATTTTAATGGCCCGCCTGAGGCCAACTCGCTTGTAGCCTGATTTGCCTTTTGGGGAAAGAACATTGCTTTCAACATAAAGAGACCCTCTGAGGCTTTTGTGTAGGCTTACTTGCCTCACCTACATAATTGTCAATGAGTTTTTCATCTATATATTGGTTCTTTTGTTGACATCATTAGAGACAGTCTAATGGAGGCAAGCTAGCTTAAAGCATGCCTGTGGGGACCACTTAGCTTCAGCCCCAAATCCAATGTGACATTTGAGTGTTTTCAAGGTAAAAACAAGCGCAGACGGAGAAGCAGTGAAAGGGCTGATGTGTTTACTGTCAAACTGTGAGGCTGAATGTCAAAGCTGCACCCGAATGTAACCGGAGTGGGAGTTCCCCTCAAGGGCGGCAAGGGTGTCATTTTTCTGGACTGGATCTGAACAAAGTACCCGTCAATCAGTCCTCTCACAAATCCTCTCTCGTCCCTTTGTGTGCCTTCTCTCATCCCCTACGGTGTGTTTCAATAATCTGAACTGTACTCGTTCGTTTCAACTTTCTCTTTTGCTTACTCTTGTCAAATTTCCCTCCATCCTGACGTCCACATGGCTCTGTCTCTCCTCTCCTTCTTCTTCTCATTCCTTCTCTCTGATTGTATTGAGGAACTTCTTCTCAGTGATTCAAATACAGCGACATAAAATTCCCCTCCCACTCGCTCGTGTTGAATTTCACTGAATATATCCTACTGCGTTGTCACATCAGCTCACCCCGAAATCACGCAGAACATTTACTAGGAAGCTGGCAGATAAAAATGTAGGTTAAGGTCTGAGTAAAAATGTGTCTGTCAGCGTTCACACATGTAGCTCACATTTAGGAGTTTTGTGCATGTGTGAATGAGATTTGAACATCAACACATGCTTTCCAATTTATGCAGTTTTTTTTTGCCGGATCATCGCACACAGAACAATGCAGGAGCATCACAATGGTCAGCTGTAGGCTTCTCAAACTGAGTCTCAAAATGATTCTTCAGTATCAGACATGAGAATTTTAACAAGAGGTAAATTATCTGTAGATCCCAAAACAGACAGGCCTGGTGATTAAAACCACACTGACACTTCATCTGCCACTGTTCATTACTCTAGGAGCATCTACGAGCTAGTTGATCTGATTTTTGCTTTCCTTGAGAGTTAAATAATGACGGTATTTTTTACTGAATTATCCACTGAGGTTGTGTCCACGTCACAACAAACATACAAAATCGTTAAAGAATCAAAAACACTTATTAGTCTTTTGTTAACAATCAGTTTTTTTGGCGCTGTCCAGGAAGAATCCTCATCTCGTCAATGATAGAGTTCAGAACAGTGTGGACTTCAAGCCTGAAAAAAGTAGTAAGCCTGAAATGTGAGCAAAATCCCGGCTAATGGAAATTTCTAATAAACATCAGTCATATCGGTAAAAGATTAGACTCATGCATGCTGATTTATAGAAGGAGTTTGGTGTGGCTGCTAAACAAAAAAACGCAAGAGTGTGGGGTTAAAGCTTCGTATCGAACAGCTAGATTTTATTTAACCACAAAAATATAAATAAAAAAAAGCTCACCAGAGTTCAAATAATTTCTGGTCTCAACTTTATTCCAGCCTCACTTTCCCTTCCTCTCTCCATTTCCCTCACCTTCTGTGTCTCTCTTCATCCTCTCGCTGCTTTTTTTCCATCACATGTTCCCATAGTCTCTTTCCAGGAATTGAGCCTGGCCTAATTCTTCCCCATTACTTTGATTGATAGACTAGGGGCTCTGTGCGGTCGCTGGCTGGCTGGCTGTAGATAACGGTGTGGGCAGCCAGGATGTTTGCTACAGGCAGCAGGATTGTAAACACCCTGCAAATACAAGCTTCATACCCCTGCTGCAGTTTCCCCCTGACCTCAATCACATCTATCTTTAGTTAATGTGAGTTTTTCATTTGGTAGGTTAACAGTCAAGTGATTGGTTACTCATATAATAACACTGAGGTTGTTCAAATGCTGCATTGATTTGATTTTCTTTGTATTGAAACAGATAATAAAAATAAGAAGGGGTCGATACAGCAATAGTTGTCCTGACTCGTGTGATAACATTTTCAAATCACTGCTGATCATCGGACTGTGTCGTCCCCACAACCACCGCCTGACGCCCAGCCTCCACCATCGGACTCTGTCGTCCCTCAACCACCACCTGACGCCCAGCCTCCACCATCGGACTGTGTCGTCCCCACAACCACCGCCTGACGCCCAGCCTCCACCATCGGACTCTGTCGTCCCTCAACCACCACCTGACGCCCAGCCTCCACCATCGGACTCTGTCGTCCCTCAACCACCGCCTGACGCCTAGCCTCCACCATCGGACTCTGTCGTCCCTCAACCACCACCTGACGCCCAGCCTCCACCATCGGACTCTGTCGTCCCTCAACCACCACCTGACGCCCAGCCTCCACCATCGGACTCTGTCGTCCCTCAACCACCACCTGACGCCTAGCCTCCACCATCGGACTCTGTCGTCCCTCAACCACCACCTGACGCCTAGCCTCCACCATCGGACTCTGTCGTCCCTCAACCACCACCTGACGCCCAGCCTCCACCATCGGACTCTGTCGTCCCTCAACCACCACCTGACGCCTAGCCTCCACCATCGGACTCTGTCGTCCCTCAACCACCACCTGACGCCCAGCCTCCATCATAAGACTCTGTCGTCCCCACCACAACCACCTGATGCCCAGCCTCCAGAATCGGACTGTGTCATCCCAACTACTGCATGGCGCCCAGCCTCCACCATCGGACTGTATCATCCCAACCTGCGCCTGACGCCCTGCCACCACAGTCAGACTGTGTCGCTCTTCAGTTAATCAGATAATGTGATGGATCATTATATTCTCACAATATATCAATTATCACAGAATCACTGTATCGTTATATTACCCTTAACATGGGACACACATCGAATCTTATATCTTATACCATCATATCACATTTCATTTGTTCCATACTGAGGTTAAAAATGAAATTTCAATGTTCTTGCTCCCAAGGTGAAAACATAGTAAAGGTAATGTAATAGATGGCTTCACAAGCTTCAGCCTATAATCCTGTTTTTTAAGCCGCAGCACAAACTCAAACCCTGTATGTGTTAGTGTCAGAGCAACATGAAAGCTCCCACTGTCCTTCAGTCCAAAAATAGAGCGGAGAAATCCCTCTTTGTGTTTGTTCTTTTTCAACAGTCAGGACGGTCCCACAGAGTAACCCACTGTTGTGCTTCTGTGTGTGTGTGTGTGTGTGTGTGTGTGTGTGTGTGTGTGTGTGTGTGTGTGTGTGTGTGTGTGTGTGTGTGTGTGTGTGTGTGTGTGTGTGTGTGTGTGTGTGTGCGTGCGTGTGTTTGTGCGTGCTTGATTTCCCAAAACTCTGCACTTCTGTTACACATTATTTCTGACAGGGAGAGCCGGTGGCAGACTCCTGGCTCAATTTAAAAAAATATGTTAGTAGTTATGAATGGCCCAAAAACTACAGCATGCTGCACTTCAGGGATAAAAACAAACAATGCCTTTCAAAGAACTTTAAACCCCAAGAACAAACACACGAGAGCCACAAAACTGTGATGTTTTAAACGTGAATTTTCACGTTAAACTCATTTAATACCTAAAAATAATTTGTGGAAGAAAAATTCTGCAGGCCGATCCTGAGACATGCAGCAGATACACAGATAAAACTGTTGGGAATTAAAGAGTGGCAGTGTTGGTGGCATCTCTCTACATGCTAAAAATCTCCTGCATGTTCATAACTTACCGGTTTGGGCATCTTTCTCCTCTCTCCGCCCGTCCCCCTTTGCTGACAAAACAGAAAGAAGTCGTCCTCCGTCTTCCTGCCGTTCTCCGGGCACCAGCGCCTGAGGCAAAGCAACAAATAAAAACGTTGAAAAAAAAGGCAATAGAAGATCAGGCTGAAATACAATGTTGGTTGACGTAACTCTCCCATTTCCTTTCATTGGTCCCCCTTTTAATCTACCTTGCACAATTGAAAGAGACAAGGTCAGGAAACTATCAAAGGCGAGACTCAAAGATAGAGAAGGAAAACAATAGGCGGAGAGAAAGTTGAATTAAGAATGATCAAATCTGAGAGAGAAGAAAGAAAAATAAATTGGAACAGGAAGACACTCAGACAGCTATTTCAAAAGTCCTCACAGACTCTGACGTCATCAAAGAGGATAACAAGTGAAAATTCAGCCTGGATGGGGCAAAGTTTGAGCAATTTTCTTCCCATAAAAATGGATCAAGCACAGGTGATACTGCCACTTTCTGTCTGGGAAAGGTTTTTTACTCTAAAAAAAGGCAAACTGCAATAGTTAAGGATGTTTTAAATCATAACATCTTCTAATTTATGGAGCAAATTTGGTGCAATTATCATTTTCTGCAAAAAAGAAGGTGTATAAGGTGTATAAAAGCTGGATAAAGCATGGGGATTTGATTTTTCTACAAAAAAAATGGTCGGGCACTTCAGCTGCAGGTTCCACCGAATGTTAAATCATGCAGGAGTGTATCTGGACTTCTCCAGCAGAAAACAGAACATGCTTTGTTTTGAACAGACAGTTGTGAAATAGAGGGAACAGAAGAAGGAAGAGGCCGCCACAGAGAGAAATGTGCAAGTATCTGAGAGGAAGGAAGAGAAGTCCAAAAATAGAGACGCAGAAAATCGTCAAAAGAGAAATAGAGACAGATATGTAGAACACTTTTTAAGATGCCTTCCCATTGGTTTCTTCAAGGCGACCCTTGACCTGCTTACTCAGATAATTAGCTGAACAGTGTGGGATTACTTTGGGTTAAGTGCTTGTAAGCTAAATGGCTAGAATCCTAAAGAGAGAGAGCAGTCAGTATAGGAGTCCCCCAGGTGTCAGATCTTTGCGATGTGCAGGGACAGAAATAGACTTTTCTCAAGTGTCAGCGCAGAAAAGGAAACCAGCTCAATGACTCGCGCTCACACAGGCTCAGACTGAGGGAGGAAACACACCTGATGACTAACTGCCTTTACCTTAAAATAACAGTTTTTTAATGGTCGGTGTAATAGTATGATTACTTTGATCAGAGAGAATGGCGTTTGGAAAAACATTTTCCTGAGGATTCCTAAACAGATTTCAACATTGGATTTCTAAGCAGCGGGACTTCCTACAAAGTTTGTCACGGCTGTTTTGAGTGATGAGGAGGAGAAGGATGACTGACGACTATAGCAGCAGCAGCAGCTGGATTTGATGGAACTTTTTCAACTCAAAGACAGGCCTGCAAGGGAGACCATGCCCTCTTCTGAAATCTGATTGGCCAACCCAAAATCCTTAACTATGGTTGGCTATTTGCCTTGCCAGAGGCAGGACTAGTTTTTAAAAAGTAACTATTTAGGCTGTTTTTTGAGGTGCTTTCATGTAGCACTTTTTCCCCAGTTCGACCACCCTGGTCAAGAAAGTTTGGCTCTGCTCTGGTTTGGTAGTGTCACACAACACCTGCGTTCAATCCTTTTTTACCCACATCTAGAAAACCTACTTTTTGTAATGTTGTGCTTGCAGCTTAACGCCACAAAAATTCAAAAAAAAAAATTCAATGCAACGTTAGACCAACATTAACAAAACATCCAAAGACCTCTTGTAACAACAGCAAGAGAGAAAAAATACTCAGCGACTCTGGTTTCCCCATTTCTTCAGAAGTGGGGAAAAAAAGTTTCAGGTCTATATTGATTTATTCTAAAGTTAGTGCAAGATGATTGGACAGGGCAGTCAATGGAATCTGCATCATTTATAATCTATGCATGGCTGCATCAAATGAAATGGTTCCTTGCTGTATCCGGCTGCAGCCTGGACTGATAAAAGCACCACACGTAATCCCAAGTGTGCTGCTGGTGAAAAAATTAATATAAGCCACATATACAGGTCAAGGCGCTGAACCTTTATCAGCGAACGTCTCCTGACAAATAGCTCGGTATTGAAAATGGGGCAACTTATTAAAACTTCCAAATATGCAGCCTGAGTGAGTTCATCAAAGGGTTCTCCACCTTCAGCCACCTCCGTATCGCTTTTTCCTGCATCTTTATATTAACACCTTATTAATGGTGAGAGGGGTTAGAGAGAGTGAGGACTAGAATAATGCATCATGGGAGAAAAGGCAGAGAGCAAAGGGAGAGAGGCACATAAGAATTCAAAGCTCGTCTTGACCCATATACCTGCAGTTAGGAGATACTGAATACTCAAATCACTAACAGACTGAAAGCTGCCTCACTCCTCTCCACAGATTATAGGAATGTAGAAAGTAAGGAATGATGACTCGCTTTCAGAGAACAGGGTATGCAGAGCTTTATTAACCAATGCTGCAACTTTTATGATATTCAGAGTAAGAGTTATTCTGGACTGAACGCCTCAACCTCAGCTCCAACTTCAGTTTGCAGAAGCATCAGAAAAAGGACAGAAAAGTAATCAAACAATATTGAAAGTTTACACCAACATGTTCTGTGAACATTTGAAATATGTCCACCTTTGTCATTGGTTCCCAACCTGGGATCCAGGCCCCTGTAGGGGGGGTGTCTGAGATCTCAGGAGGGGCACGAAGCTCCCCAGGTTGAATGTTGTGTTTACAAGCTGCAACAAACAATGCTACTGACTCCATCTTTAAGCCACCAGAGTGAAAAGGTAAAGTGAAGGATATGATGGAGTATTGGAAGATATAGAGCTGGAGTTTAACGAGGGAGCCAGATCCTCTTAAAACTCTATGGGTTAGAAGAGGGACTTTGAAAACAGCATATTTGTGTAAAATAGTAGTATCATAATAGATGTTGTTGAGAGATGTGATGTGTAGCTGCAAGGAAATAGAAGAAGAAGAGATTGAAATATTGGTACCAGATGCTTAACTCTGTGGGTCTCATAAATTCTGCAGCCATCAAGGTCAATGACAAAAAAGAATTCTAATTTGTGTGTGAATGTAGTTGGACCAGCAAGCAACATTACATTCTTTTGTGCATTCAAATAGAGAAAGTCATTGCACAACAAGATTTGGATTTCTGACGAGCACATTTCTCACTAAAACCGACTGAGAGGAAGCATTGACTGATAAAGAAGATAGATCTGTGTGTCATCTGCATAGCAGATGCAAATCATCATCATCATCATCATCATCTTTATTGCCAGACTCAGGAGTCCATTAGAAAACATAGCAAACAACATAAAAACACAGGGTAAAAAACATACAAACAGACAACACATCCCCACCATTATAAAAGACAACTGTACCAGTGTCGCCACAAGGATGACTGGTATCGCACAGAACTCTGACTGGGATTGGTCAGCAGCATAATAATGGAATTCTGAGAAACATTCAATCGGCAGATAAATTTATACATCAAGTTTCTCATAAGAGCCTGAAAAGTGTTAACTCCTGCATTACAAAATAACTCACTTGCACTAGTCCATCTAGGTTTTTTAAATAGTATTCTCATGGCATCATTATAAGCAACTTTAAGCTTATGTAAGCTTGCCTTTCTAAACCTGGCCCACAAGGGGGCAGTATAGAGGGGAGTACAATATGCTCTAAAGAGATTTTTCTTGACATTGTCTGAACACATTGAGAATTTTCTTGCCAACATATTGGCCTGGGCGTATAATATTCGACACTGTCTATACATGTCGTCATCATCGGACATTTGATCCGTAATAAAGTGTCCTAAATATTTTATTTTGGTGCTCACACTCAACATCTGTCCTGACAGATAAAAATTAGGAAAGTGTAGGTCCTTGTCCCCTTTTGTTCTGCATATTAAAACAGTACTCTTTTTAGCATTGTATTGCACATCATAAATTAAACCATAATCAGAACATATATTTAGCAGTTGCTGAAACCCAGCGCTGCTAGGGGAAAAAATTGCCAAATCATCAGCATACATGAGGTGATTGATTATACTGTTGCCCAGAACACAACCAGTTTTGCAACCAAAGATGGATGGATGGACTTTATTGATCTAGCGTTGAAGTACTCAAAATCAGTCTCGAGGCCACTTTTTGAAGGTCTCGGTCTCGTCTCAGAAACAAGAGCATTTCTACTCGGTCTTGTCTAGGTCTCAGATTGGGCAGACTCTGGGTTTTTAATCAAGACCACCACTGATTGGCTATTTTTCCACGTCCTCACTTCAATTCAAAGGAAATCACCCCTTTTTAAAAGGACAGATAACTTTAAATCATTCATAATTTGATTTTTTTCCCCGTGGTACGGTCTAAGTGAGCGACGAGCCCCCTGCACACAAGTTGATGATTTCTCAGTGATATTTATGGTCTTGGTCTTGACTCGGTCTCAACCCCCTAAATGTCCTCGGTCTCGGGACACTCCGGTCTAGGGTATGTCTTAGTCTTGGTTAGTGTGGTCTTGAATACAACACTATATTGATCCCATAAGACTTCATAAGATGTGATACGATAGGCTTTATTTTGTCTGTCTAATAATTTGTCTTGGACATAACTGCTGAATACATTCTGCGGTGTAAAAGCGCTTTGAGTAGTCAGAAGGCTATATAAGCTCAAGTCCATTTACCATTCTCGACAGTGTGACAGGTCAATTCTTTTCATGCACAAGTCTGACTGTATTGAGCGTGTACATAAAATGAGTTTGCAGATATAAACTGTGTTTAAGGCAGTTTAGTTTTAGGAGTGTTTAAGGATCATGTTTTTATCGCCATGACGATGAATGTAAGCTTTATCGTGCAGCCTAAATCTCGGTCTCTCTTTTTTTCTGTGGTTGTTCTTAAAGCTGCCTGGTTGATAAGGTCACCTTTGTTCTACATGTGGCAAGGTGAAAGTGATTACCATCTACATGATTGAATAGATGCTCCAGGCCTTTCGGAAACACATGACCCTCTGGCCTATCGACACACACACACACACACACACACACACAGACACACACACGCACACACCTAAGAGTGACCTTTAAAGTGTGCTGTAGCTGAAAGCATCTGGAGCTTTCCAATAACCAAACAGCTCTGCTCTGTTTAGCATCCGACCGTACCTTGTAAACCTGAATGTAAGAGCCTTCAGGGTGTGATGTTTGTGTGTGTTCCTTCATTCAGATGGTCCCTCCAAAGCAGACACAGCTTCCACGTCATCATTGATGCAGAAAGAACCTCTCTCTCTCTCTCTCTCTGTTTGTGCACATAGGACTCTTTCATCCTCCTTCCTTCCTTCTCTTGTTTTGTCCAGATCAATATTTACACACTCTCAAATTTAAAAACACTTTTATAGAGTGTGCTGTAACGCTGCTCGAGAGATTTCTTGATCCTTTATAACACTGCTGCCGAGTTAATTCCTAAAGAAAATTAATCTCCCCTTATAATGAAAACTGATCAATCGTTTTGGTGACTACAAACTTTTGCTGTTGTTAAACTTTAAACAAAAAATGTGCTGCTTTTGTCAAGTTTTTGGTATCAAACTGATGAAATTAAATGTTACTGAACAGAGTTAAGATGCTAATTGCATTATTCCCTCTAAGTTGGTGTACAAACAAAACTCTTTGATAAAAAAGTAGAAATTGGAACGGTAAACCATCTCTATAAGAAACTGTCAATTATTTCATGTTTGTCAAGTTTTTATTTACTTGTTTTTTTATTTCCTTCACTCTTTTAAAGCGTTTTTCAGACTGCATATTTTGCAAAAGTGCTTTAACAAAGCTCCGCTGTCATCACGTCTTTGTACATTCATATTGATTCTGCAACGATGTGATGTTCTCGTCCCAGTCTGTGCATTCACTGCTGAAGCACGGCACAGCGGGAGCTCCACATACACATACAGTAAGACATGTACGCACACACAGCGCTGCGTTCCCCTGCTAGCTCCGATGACACGTCTCGCCTCTGTAACGCCTGTTACTACCTCTAACGACGGTGCAGAGGGGGGATCACTTCCTCCCCGCATTACGCCTCTGTAACATTCAGATTGAAGGCAAAACGTCACAGGGGGCATACATATCGAAACAGCAGTCTCAGTCTGAGTTATGCTACATGCCTGCACTTTATTAAGACGTCTGATATCTTGTCCATTTGGTGGTTTTGATGCGTTACCTTTTATATGTCTTCTGGGTGTGGTTTTCATACAAGCCATTTGTCGGCTTCTACCGCACCCACACACGTGCTGTCATGTTTTTTCTCTGTGCCT
The DNA here is from genome assembly GCA_020745685.1 of Tautogolabrus adspersus. NCBI lineage: Eukaryota > Metazoa > Chordata > Actinopteri > Labriformes > Labridae > Tautogolabrus > Tautogolabrus adspersus. The sequence continues at coordinate 4,634,049 of CM036548.1, read as the reverse complement.
TGTATTTGTATTCCTGTGTACTACATAAATTAATAAAATCAATAGGACTCCAGGTAATAAGCACATTGAACGACTTTGACATTTTCTAGACTAAACAATGACTCCATTAATTTCATTTTCAATCAGGAATAAATGAATCTATTTTGTTGCAGCTCTAGTTTAGTAGAATTCAAAGTTGATGAAATATCTTTCTGACCTTTCCACTTGTAATGAAGGATTTTTGAATCTTTCTCTTCACTTTCTTTACTTAGTGGGTTTTTATTCCTTGAACAAATGGCTCATTTTCCTCTTTTCTTGTAATCTCAGTTACAACTTCTACTGTTTTTAAGGCCTCTGTGAGATTCTTCATACTCAAGCGAGTTCAGGGTTGCTGGTTGCTAAATATTGGTTTGGTTGATGTGTCGAGGGTTGATCTCCTGAAGTGCCTACATGTTTGTGATTCAGAACAATCCTCATGGAATCCAAATATCTGCACAATTATGTTTCAAAGATATGACAAATCTTACAAATAGACAAAATGCATCAGTCACTTTGAAAATAATTTGCAATATGTCTGTCATTTCTCATGTGTTTGAAGAGAATACGATATGTCCCGCTGTAAGAGCCTGCAACCACACACACACACACACACACACACACACACACACACACACACACAACTCCCAACAGCTGTTATAACAGTAGGAAACTGTACCAACTGCTTTTCTTGACAACAAAGCTGTAGTTGTACGACAGAAGAACCAGCAGATTCCTCATCGAGACTGAGGAGGAGAGAGCTCGAGCACAAATGGCTCGTTCAGGGTGTGACCTCTGACCCCACAAACACGTAGGGCCCGAACATTTAATCAACTAGTTAACTATTTAATTAGCCACCAACTATTCTGATATTATATTTATCAGTTTAAGTTATTTTTAAGGGGGGAAAAGTAATAATTTTCTGATTTCAGCCTCTTAAATGTAAATATTTATGGTTTCTTTATTCCTCTGAGAGTTAGCTCGTTATCTTACGGTTTAACAGCATACAATTGTTTTTTGAGCACATTAACATGGACATTGGGAATCTCTAATGAGGATTTTCTGACATTTTATTGACCAAACAACTTGTCAAGAAATTAAAAATGTATGAATTGCTGAGGGAAATCATTGTTACCTTTAACCTACAAACACAGCAAAAGGAAAGTTGGTGTGAAATTTTAACACTTCATTTTATGCTGCTGAAAATACTTTTGTTTGCACCAAATGATGACTCTCTTAATGTTCACACACGCATTCCTAAAAGAATTTCTTTACATTTTAAAGCAGGCGGCCACAGAAATCTTCCTGAGTTTCTGTACCTCACAGACTTTGCCTATCGTACAGGAAGGAGGCGAGGGTCTCAGGAGGCAAGACTTGACGCTTTAAAAGTATTTTGCCTTTATAGAAACGCAACGTGCGGTTCAACATATCATCAACCCCTCTCACTTGCTCAGGATGAATTTTCCCCGGCTGGCTCACCTGACTTTAAATGCAAAATATACTCAAGGCCTGGCAGGTACAATTCCAGGTAAAGTCCCGGAGAACATTTCAGCTGTTTTCGTTCTTACTTGCAGCTCAGCCGCAAAATATCAGGAAGTTTTGCACATGCGATAAAGCACCACAATTTCAGAAAAGGCAGATACAGGAGGGGTAACAAGAAGAAAAACAAGGAGGAGAACATTAAGAACATCCTTCTGAATCTTTACTGTCAACCACAGGAGTTAAATTCAAGTTGCTTAAAAATACGTAGCTCATACGTAAATCAGTGGGTGATGCAATAGGTAATGAGAAAGTTTCTAATCTCTACATAAGTCCAACAACAAGAGAGGGTATTAAGATTTATAATTATTTGATCAATATTTACTGTAATCATTATTTGCTCGGCTGAACAGACGGTGACAAAAACAAGTCAGCAGCTGTTAAAATGAATGGAAATGTGAGAAGAATGACATCATCGCTCCCGTCTGCTCCAGCACGGACTTGACACTCATCCACGCTGACGTACGAATGTTCAGTGTGTGTGAGTTCAGCTCAAGGACACAGAGCTGGTGTTGGACGTAAAGCTACCTGAGAGCGCACCACATAATCTGCATAAGGAAGTGAGCGGAGTAGATATGAGGGTCCAAACAAAAAATCAGACTCCAAAAAAAATGTAACTGACACATTTTTATCTTTTGTTCTTTGCAAAGTTCTCCCTGTCAGTAAATATCTTTCAGATCCCGGGAGACTCCCATCCTGAATAATGTCAAATGTTCATGAAGAAAAGGGCAGAAATGACAAAGAGGCGATACGGAGATAGAAAGAGATAAAAATCAAACAGCAGAAGACGAGTTGCTAGGAGTGACAAACAGAGAGAAACTAGATATTGTCTGTCAGCGAGCCTGGCTGTGAAACTTAAACGTTTGCTCTCAGGCAACAACTGAAACAAAAAGAGTCAAATCACCTGAACTGTTGCTTTCACAGCTTCATCCTGTTAATCTTTGTATCTATCAACCTGCAGAATGATTTCTCAATTCATCAACTCATAGTTGCATTTCTCTCCACCTGGTGCACGGGGCTGAAGGTTAATAGCTCTTAAATTGAGGTTGTCATGATACATGAATTCTAAACTCCAATATTTTAAAGTAAAACTCAAACAGTATTGATACCTGTTTCTTTACCATGGCAACAAAAATAGAAGTCCTGTGCACCCAATAATGGGAAGGCTGATTTCTGGTTTCATTTACCAAAAGTTGCTGGCCATTCAGAAACATTGCCAATGTTTTAGTGCAATTTAGACAGCGTGCAGGAGTTTGCCTGCAATTTCTCAATGGATTCATTCCTCTCCTCAGCACCTGTTTGACATGGATGTAGTTACTTTTCAAACTTAAGTACTTTTAGATAAAGTCGATCATTAAGGAGATAGTTTCCTTGTGAAACACGTGGTATCAAACATGTTGACAATCTTAAATAAATTCAGTCAATTAAACCACTGATTTGGAAATATTCACTAAATTGAGCGTTAAATTGTTATTCAAGCACAACATTTCCTGTCCTCTGCAGTGAAGAAAAACGTCCTCTTTCAACTGTGACCTACTGTACATGTTACTGATGCATGCATGCACATTTACAATACAGGGAATGATTGAACGGTTATTTCTGGCACATTCACTATTGTCTCGTACTTTCTATTTCGGGGGCTGTTTGACCTGGCTGTGTAACCATTGCCGAACAAATTACTAAATCACAGCCACACTTATGAGATTCCCAGTGAACATGAAAATTGCAAATGTAAGAAAAAGAAAGTTAGGTGTTAATTTTCTCCTAATTTGCTAAATAAGCCACATTTCTGACCATTCAGCAGGAAGAGCTGACCATGCATCCGAGTGCTGTTGTAGGCCTGCATCCGTTTCAGACTGTCTCACAGTAGCAGCTGGTGTGTGAAGAAATGCTCAAGATTCAGCCAAATTTGCAAGTTCAGCTTCATCCAATAAAGTTTTGATCGATTTTGCAAATCTAAATCTGTTTCTGCTAAACTATGGCCTATTGACCTTTCCATATGATACCTACATAGATAAGATAGATGTTTCTTAATATACAGATCTGCATGCAAGGAGTTACATGCGCATCAAAATATTGATGCACATTACAAAACACACATTGGACTTGAAAGTTAATTTTTACTGCAAAAACTGCGGTTTTCTTGCAGTCATAGGAGTGACTTCAACTGACTTGAAACACTGAGAATACATAAAAACACACAACATCATAATAACATCATCTATTTCTCAGTAATCTGCATGTCTGGTCAAAATAAGACACCATTCCCCTGTTCTGATGTGGAGTCATGAGATGATTCAACAGGTTACAAAATATAGCGCTGCTGAGAGAAATCTAAAACCCTCTGTCAAAGGTAGGCTATCTCATGTCATGATGCACGTCGAGCCTCTTTCTCAAATGAGTTGTAATTTGGTCCCTGGAAGGGGGCGGGGCCAAGAGGAGCAACAGGAGGATTTGAGTGACGGGGGTTAACAGCCAATAAACTCACTCAGCCAGCTGTAATGAGGCCAATCAGATACCTTTAAGTTCCCTGACGCGGACGGAGCATCTGTTTGTGCCAGATGGACCGCTAGCATGATGAGCGGGACGGTATTCAGGACAGATATTTACGTGAAAATAATGAACTAGCGCGTGTTTCACGTTGGAAACTCGGCGTGGTTTCCAGGACGGGAGGTAAACTCACCTAAACCCACTCCAAGTTACATGACGAACCGGGTTTTAACACAATATCCGAACCAATTTCCGAGTCTTTGATATAAAATTGCACCTTTTTCAAAGCTACACGTGCCAAATTGTAAATATTCTCGTGACGAAAGCGGAAAAGGCGCAAAAGTAGCAACATTTGAATCGCCCACAAGTGTTTCCTGAGCACGAAAAGCAAGCGCTTTGACACAGAAACAGCGTCAGCGTGTGAACATGCTGGTCTTGTTTAAGCAGCTGCTACACTTACAGAAAGAAAGCTGCACAGTCAGCAGCAGCAACAACAACTAGCAACAGAAAGTTGCAAACGGCGCAAAGAACATTGTTTACGCTGTGAGCTTTACAAAGGTGCAGCAGAGCATTTACAACGTTAAAAACAGCACCAGGACTTACAGAAACGCTGAATTTTAACTCGAAAAAAATGGGAGGAAACATGCTCGTCTTCTTAAAAAAATATGCATGGCTAAACTACCACAATAAAACACAAAAACAAATGTCAAATTGGAAATTATTCGTTTGAATTTCGGTGCAAAATCTTAAATTACAACAGTGGCAGCATATGCACCGCCTGCAGTTCATTCTGGGGAAAAAAGGGGACACGCATCTAATTACCCTGACTGGGAATGTAAGATCTACTCCGTTGCATAACATTTTCAGTGGCACAGAGCACCTCAGCGCAAAGTGACACCCGTCCACTCACCCGTCCTCCCGTATTGAAACGTGCAAGAAGCCGGTAAGAAACGGCGGTGAAGCACAAACTGAGCCCCACGCTGTCAGAAAGGTGTGTGCTGCAAGAGAAGTTGTAGCTACGCACTCGTTTACCGGGCCCACGTTAAAACACCGCTGTGCTCGCTCCAACCCGGAGAAGAAAATAAATCCCCCCTCGTTTGAACGGCTTAACGGAAGGCAGGCAGGCTGAGATGAAGCCGATCAAACTCACCTTTAACGCCCGGCTGCGCTGAGGACGATGTGTCCAAGTGTCACCCTCCCTCCAGCTGGTACTTTATTTATCCACGGAGAGTAAAAATAGAGCGTTTCACCTTCCCGTCCTCTGCGCAGTTTACCGGACACGGTGCGTAGGCTACCGACAGTGTACAGTGATACTGGCTTCTAGTGGTTGAAGCTCCCACGACCGGAGAAGAGGTACAGACAGTCAATATGGCTGACGAACTTACCGTACTGAGGCGTGGTGAGCGGAGTCCTGCAGATTCACCCCCCCTCCCTCACCCTGTGACTGAAAGTCTGCAGAGCTGCCTGCAGCGGGGTCCCAAACTTTATCTCACCCAACAAGGAGACCATTTAAAGCCCTGAAGCCGTTCTTGTAAATGCATGACGTGACAATTTATTTATAGCCTACATTATTTTAATGATTATACTTAACAGATTGTAATGTGCAAGTAGGCTAGGACTGGACGGCTTATAGAGACTTGATATGGGATGTGCACTCAGGGTCCAGGTTGATATGCTGGTCTGGTTTTACGAGGTGCAGCACTGCTCATAAACACAATAATACAATAGTAAAGAACTCAGTGAAAACTATCATTTGTACTTTAAAAAAAAAGCTATATATTTATAAGAGGTTTTCTTAAAGAAAAGTCCTCCTACAGGGCTCGTAATCAGTGGTGATCCTAGAGTCTGTTGGGGCCCTAGGCAAAAACATTTGAGGGGCCCTCCATCCTGCGTTCTTCACCTTTATGTCTGCCAGTGTCCGCTGACGCTTACTCCTCTTTTTTCCTGTTTCTTTTTTCTCTCCTGTAGACGGATAATTCCTCCTAAATATTCGCGGTTGACTTTCATTGACAAACTTTGATTTTCACAGCAATAACTCATGCGACGCTTAGCGCCCTGCTAACCAAAGTGAGTGCTGTCAGATGGGGCCAACTTAGGGAGGTTTTCTACTGTCATTGCAAAATGTGCACATTTTTGGGCCGCATGCTTTGGTTTAAAGTTTGTCAGCTCTCAAGGGGCCACAAGCAGTTGCCTGCCTTGCCTGTTGACAAACAGCACCTCTGCTCATAATCAGAACTTGTTTTAACCACAGACTGCTTTACAACATGTCGTTATGAGAAAACAACAAACAAATGAAACACACGTGTTAAAGCCATACCACCCAGGAATGTGTGCTCTTAGAGTTGTGCATGCCAAACAGAGAATTTCCCCCCTGAGCTGCACAGAAATCACAATTCCTTTGCCTTTTTTCTGTAATGATAAATGTCAGGGATGTCCTGTAAACAGATACATTCTCCACTCTTCTCTCCATAGTTTTCTCTCCGCCTCAGCACATGGGCATCTCCTGAAAAAGCTCGCCATTCATCCCCGCCTGCTGATGAAGCTTTATGAAAATAGCCGTGTTGTGAAACGGAGCCGTGTGGTTGTGAGGAGGAGAGATGTGTCATCTCTGAGCTGTGAGTCACGGGCTTGCAGCTCGTCTCAACCCGAAGTCATGATGAGAAAACCACACAGCCGACGTGGAATCTGCGACAGTCACTCAGAGAGAGAGAGAGAGTGATGACCTGAACGACGACGAGTCGGAGCCAAAATAATGATTTGATTTTTAAACAAGTCACTCAGGTAACTGTTACCTTTTTCAGCCCTACCACAGACATGTGTTTATAGATATTAACTGGGATTGTTGCTCTAACTTTAGCCTCAAATGTGGTTATCAAAAAGTTGAATTCTTTTAAAGGGATATTGCACCTTTTTTTTTATCTTTATCTTTATCTGTGTAAGGTATAATATTAAAGATGAAAAGTCAATAACAATGTGTCACGTCTTCCATCATCTTTACAAAGCTGCTGCGGACAGATGTTTGCTCAGTGAGATGTGAGGTCAAAGGTCAGAGTAGAGAGCGATTCATCTCCTTAAGTTCTGCTGATGCATTATTTGCTCTGATTAATTAATCAAAATAAACATTTCCTTATGACAGGCCTTGTATATATTCTTCCTGCACCAGTGTTATTATTTGAGGATGTTAGTGACCAGGTAGACTACATGCTGACTGAGCTTGGATTTGTAGTCTTAACATTCATCTGTAAAAATGCTCCTCCGACAGAAAGGCATAGGATGTAATGGAAGAGGATGCATTCATGAGTGTTTGCTAACTCAATAATCAAACATATATCTGAAGAAATGTGGCGAAGGAGGCAAAGCTAGTGGCTTGTAGTGTGCAAAGCATCCTGGTAAATGTATGCCGGCATGATCATTTTAAAGTCAATATACAGTAGCATTCAGAGGAAGGATGTGTTGCTTAAATTGTCGACATTTTTCATGAACACGGATTGTAAAACCACTGGAAACACTTCACTTTGCCAGTGCCTAAATAAACAATTGTAGTCAAATATCTGCTGAAATAAACGACTCCTAATAATCATGCTCTTCACTCCAGTATTGATTCTTTTATAAAACTGCCTTTAAATGTTCTCTACAGACCTTTTTATATCCCAAGCTATGTCCTTTCACGTTCATATTTCTGTCACTACAGTTTGTTTTCTGCTGATAATGTTTTCTTAAACTGTGAATACATGAACAATCCAAAGTGTGCAGCCTTGTCTCGAGAAGTGACGTAATCATTTACCCATTTTCTTTCTTTTTCACACAATATTTGGTGGCGATCATCACAACATGTAAGACGTGTCGAAGTCTTTTCCTAAACCTCAGTTTGTCCTCAGTGTGTGTCAGAAGAGCTCAGGCTGCAGCAGACTGAGAGTAATGCTCTGCAACAATGGACGCCAACTCCTCCATCAAGAGGAGGAAGAGAAAGAGAAAGACGACAGTGGAAAATGGAGGTCAGATTAGAAAGGCAGATCTCCTGAGAGGCGGATTCATCAGGTTGTATCTCTGGCCTATTAAGTCTCTATAAATAATTCCTATAAATGTGGAACATAGTGAGGAGGATGAAATACTTGTAAATGTCTGTTATGAAGACAGATGCTTTCAAAAAAATCTCACATTGTGCAGCAAGTTGAATCACTTCTGATGTCATTGTGATGTGACAGAAAATACAGACAGGTGCAAAAGCCAGGCAGCTTACTTAATCGTCCTGATTCTTTGTTTGTTATATTTAGATTTTTACAAATATTTTTATTCAAATCTTCCTCTCATTAGTGTTGTTTTCTGTGGGGAAACGTTTTCACATTTCTTTCACATTCCTCCCACACATTCATTCACTCCCTCTTCTCCTTTTGTCTTCTCTTCAAGGCCGTGTCCTCTCGCTATCACTCCGCAGTCCAAATGCAGTTTTAGGAAGTAACGTAGTACATTAAATGAGATCACCGTCTAATCTCAAGGATGCACTGCAGGGACTCTGTAAACAGCATTAATTCTCGTCTAGTAAGACAAGTCAATTGAAGTATTTTAAGTCCTTTTGTAAAGACTCCAAGTGAATCAAACCTGGGAGTTCATTTACCAGTGTTTTAGTCGGGGTCCCTTCCCTCTGTGTGCAGGAAAGAAGCTATACTGAAAAGTTCTTTATGATTCTTCATTGCTTAAAGCAGGAGTTCCCAAGTTCCCTGCTGGGCTCCTCTTTGGCAGAAGAAAACATTTTCCACCTTCCACCCCCTCACCGTACACATCAACACATCAACATATATTGTTATCCACTTTGTCAGTCATTCTCCTCGCTAACAAGTTCCTACAAACCAACAAGAGGAAACAGTTCAAAGTCATACAGCAACATGAAACTTTCACATTTTGAAGATGTAACAGCAGACATTGCTTTTAAGTGATTTTCTTTTTTAAACTTTACTCTCTGAGGATGAACATCTACCTAAAATAAAGATTCATTAATCCCAGAAGGGCAATTCAGTCTCACAGCCAACTGAGTCATTACACAAAGTCAAGTCAATACAATAGCTGAAATTCTTCTTTTATGATTTATCCTTCCAGTCTTCGGGGTTGTTTTGTGCCACAGATCTTATAAAGTCTGGGGTGCAGCTTTGAAACTGCCACTCTGAGTTTATTTTCAATACCCAGTTTTATCTGTGTTTAGTCTTGATTGAGGCAATTGCAGGAAAACCTCTCACACAGGTGAAATGTGGCAAAATGAAGGAGTGTCTCTCTTCATTGTCCACTGATGTACAGGTGAAGCTGAGGGGGAGTTAGGACTCGTCCGATTTTCCTATCTTTGTTTTGGTTGTCGTGACGTCTGTTAGTGTTACATGTACCTGGAAGTCCTCTCACAAAATGTACCTTGCTTTGCCAGCAGTGTAAAATGAGTGCATTGTTTTTATTTAGCCTTGCCCCCCCCTTAGGAATCACTGGCTTAAAGGAATAATTATGGTGCATTTAACATTAGTTTGTAACTTCTTTAGATATTTTAGGTTTTCAAAATGTAGAGTTGCTTCTGAAATTGTTTCAACTAAGTTTTGTTGTGCAACACTGACACCTTATGGCCACTTATGGACATGACAGCAGTTTGTCACGGTCTCTATGGCAACACCAGATACAAAGGCCGACCTTCTTCAGCAGTGGGGACCTTGATTTAAGAACAATGAGGTTATTTTGTATGAGAGAAAAGGACCAGATGTGTTCTCGTCTCTGCAGATAAAAAGGTAAAACAGGTTTGTGTTCTTCTTAAAGGTCATAAATAAATCATCTTTGTTATGTCATTAACTGTAGCACATCAGCAGCCTGAGGCTAAAAGAATGAAGACTGATTCTTGATCAGTAGTCCTAAAGATTATCTCAAACTAAACAAGGAAGAAGAACGGGCACTGAAACGCCATGAAGCGTCTTTAATTTTTGATGGACTAATTGGTTGATATCTTGATTCTGAACATGCTCACAAAATAAATAGATGAATACCATAAAACTTTAATGAGCCCAGACTGAAGTAAGTAAAAGTCTGGGCTCATTTTCAAACAAAACAAAGATGTTAGATGATCAAATAATACATGTACATATACACTAGAAAGAATATTTTACCGTGTACAAAAATAGAGACAGCCAATCTCTGCCAGCCTGCTGCATTGTGAGGGACAAAGAGAGAGAGAGAGAGAGCGATCCCTGTTAATATAATCACTGATCAGTTCTATGCGGGCCTATGGAAAACCTATCAGAATGTCTTCAGTTGTTTAAATCATATATTACAACGTTCAAATGTCCCATGGGAGGTGGACAAAAAAGTTTGTTCTCATAATTTCCACATTTTTTTCCATCTCTAAAGCCGGAACAAGCAGCAGAGTCGTCCCCGTCCCTCCTGTCACTCACTGAGGTTTCTTTAGTCTTTATCATCCTGCAGGAGGCTCTGAGAGGTCGTGCTCACCATCCACACATGCACTTGAATCTTTGACCTTATGTCTCGTATACTAGCATTATTCTGTCTTTCTTGGACAATTGTTAAAGTTCATCTCTATTTTTTATGTTTTTGCTGTCATTTTTTCTGTTTTTATCTGCAAACTATTCAACAATAAATGCATAGAGGAGGCCTCTAACTCATTCATATTTTGAGTCTATGATTGAGAGCTAGCTTTATTGGTCAAAACGTGCAGCAGGCTAGTGAACGGGGCTGGGCCTTGAAGTTTGATTTGAAGATTTACGGTAACTAGACAAGAAAAGCAAAACAAATATGAAAACTATTATTTTAAAATGCCATATTCAACACAAAGCAAACGATACATCTTATGATGCCAGATCAAACCTTCATTCAACAGGAACAAAACTATTTGCTTACTAATTTGGAAATCCAGTTTTTCTTTAGTTATTTTTCATGCAAAAAAAAGTCAAACAAAGCGAAGTCCAGCTTCTTAAAGGTCAGGATTTAATACTTTTGTACGTCATTCATGGTGATGAATAAACAGTTTGAAATGTAAAGTTACTTGACAAAGAGCTCAGGTCACATCTGCTGAGTACAACAGCTGCAGCTGTAATTTCTGTGCATGAAATAAAATCCTTCAAATGTCTTTTTTCATTATCCAGTCCATGAAGACATTATTCCACATTTAGATTTAAAAAGAGGTTCAGGCTGATCTCCCCCATGTGAGGACTATGGTTGCCAGTCTGCAGGTTTTTTTCTCTTCCTGGAGGAATGTCAGGTCGAGACCTGCTGCTGGCGCTCATTTAACCTCCCCTCCCTCTGTGCTCAGAAACAGAATCACTAAAAGATCAGAGTTAATATTCTGTTGAAACTCTATTCAACTCCAGCTGAGGTTAGAGATGACTTTCCTGAGAACATTTGATTAACAAAGTAGCATCAGGGAAGCTTAAAGGTCTCCAATAACAACAGATGTGAAGGCTGGGATGTGGAGAATAATACATTATCCTCATGTACTCAGATTAGGGCTGGGCAATTCAAAACCGACATTCAGAACCTCTAATCGACATAATCTTTCCCATGTCGATTATTTTCAGGGCAGTCACGTGACGTCACGTCCAATCCGCAACATGGAAGCAATGTCCGTTGTTTGGACACATTTTGTCTTTTTTGTCAACATCGAACAAAAGGAAGTCAAATGTAAAAAAAAAAATGTGTTGTTTTCATTTCAAGCGATGCTTTGATTTCTGTTCGAAATATTCAATAAATATTCAATAGAGACCATGTCAGTGAACTATGAGGGCAAAAAACATGAATCATTAATCGTAATCGAGGTCAAATGTTCAATTAATCGTGATATTGATTTGAGGTCATATCGCCCAGCCCTAACTCAGATACAATCACACACACAAGAGGACAGTACAAATGTTCTGCTCAGTGACGGAGATAAAAGTAATGTGCACATGATCACAGGAAATTCAAACTATGTAAGGTACATTCATTTACAAAATGATATGTATTGTCGAGCTCCACTCCTTTCAGGGGGAAACGCTGGTTTAAAGTGTGGTTAGAGGTTCCACCCTCAGCCACAGGGGAGCAGCAACTCACCACCTCTGGATCCATTTGTCGCTTCAGAGACTGAGCGAACACTTCTGAAGAGTCAAAGCCTGATTGTTTGCACGTGGCATTCTTTGCATATTGATCACTTTAAGTCTTTAAGTAAACAGAGGTTTGTCTTGTTTGATGGTAGAGTCAACACATCACGCTGTCTCCATTATGTCCTCATCAAAGGTGACTTTACAGTACAGTACAGCTCACAATAGAAAATGTGTTTGCTCATGGAGGAGGTTTGACTTTCTGTGCTCGTGTGACTGAATGCTTTCTGACCGCAGCTGAACTTTGTGGCATTTATTCAGCAGGTCGAGGTTACAGCAGAGTAAAGACACGGTGACTGTACAGCCTGACCTCACCTCACAACACCTTCACAATCATTGGGCTTCAAGTCTTTGTTTACGTCTTTGTTTACTGACATTAATTGGTTCATATTGACTTTTTATATTAACTTTACTCAATATTTTTCTCTATGGTATGTAGTGTTCTTTCAGGCATGCTTTTATTTTGTAGAAACCATGATCCCCATGTTTCTCCCTTTGCTTTGTCTCCCTTCTTTTCTACACTTTCCAAAGATCTTCTAATGTTTTGACACTACACCTCAGTTTTGACATTATCTATTGTTGCAGTTTCTAAAGTTTTCCATTGTTCCTGTTGCCCTCCTTGCCTTCGTCTGCTCAGCTGTGATATCCATCCTCTGCTCTCTATTTATTCATCAGAAAGTGCCAAACACATCATTTATTACTGACAGAAGGAGGCGGAGAGTTTCAAGTTCCCATGAAAAGACCAAAAACCAGGACAAACAAATAAACTCTTCAGCTCAATCTATCTTATTTGATTGAGTCACTGAGCTCCATTGTTGTTCAAAATGTCCAACAAATGTATAAATGAGCCACAGGCTGACATGTTCATTCATCACCAGGAACACACAGCAGGTTATTACGACTAAGGGAACCTTCCCACAATCAGAGAGTCTTCAGATAGATCCTAATCCTAGTACACGTGTGTCTGTCTTACAATGGAATATCTTGACACCTTTACACACTTTGCCACATCAAGATATTTTTCTCAGGAACATTTCAAACTGGCGATCTGCACGATTACAGTGCATCTCACTAATCCAGTTTTCTTCACTGTGTACACATTGCTGAAATTCCAGAATAAAACAAGCAACCGATCTGAGTACAACAGTCTGTGATATAAAACGCTGCATAATTTCAATAGCAGTATTAATACCCATGGGGCTGCTGTGGCTCAGTTGGTAGAGTCAGTCGTCTCTTAAATGGAAAGTCTGGGGTTCGATCCCCAGCTCCTGCAGCAACATGTCCAATGTGTCCTCGGGCAAGACATTTAACCCCGAATTGCTCCCGCTGCTTAGTCAGCAGCGTATTAATGGGATTAGTTACTTCTGATGGTCACTTTACACAGCAGCCTCTGCCATCAGTGTGTGAATGTGTAGGTGTGACCTGCAGTGTAAAAGCACCTTGAGTAGTCAGAAGACTAGAAAAGCTCCACACAAGCTCAAGTCTATTTACCATTTTCTATGAATAAGTACATGAGCATGTCTTTCGATCGATCAATCGTTTTTCTTCTCTTTAATATATTACTTATAGAGACATAACACAACAATAAAATCACCATTTTCTTTTACTCTCTTATGTTTACATTGCTTTTCTATTTTTTATACTGTACAATGTACCCGTACTGTCCTGTACCTGTGTAAATGGTAATAAAGATCTAATCTAATCTAACATTGATAAAATAAGATCTTACTTTATTGATCCCCAGAGGGGATATTCAGGGTCAACCAGGAGCACAGCACTAAGAAACATTTAGCAGCAAGTAGAGCAGCTCTTAGATTCACATTAACAGTTTTCTAAATGAGAAAGGACTTCAGAGCGTCATGAACTGTGGGAGGAAGTGAAGGAACCAACTAACACGTGAAGTCCTCACAGAAAGGCTCCAGATGTTTGAACCAGAAACCTTCCTGCTGTGAGGCGACAGTGCAAACCACTGCACCAATGTTGAAAGTTGAAACATAACATTACTCCCACGTACACCGTCATGCTTCTGAAAACACATTTAATGCTGCTTCACGCTCAGAGCTCAAAGTTATTCTTCTTGATGTAACATAGTTATATTCCCATTTATGTTACACCCCGGCTCATGGGGGGAAAGAGAAGCAACATTTAACCAGTTGTTTTTGGTAAATTAAAGTTATTTATTCCAAAAGAAGCAAATTGTGATACACAGCAGGAGGTGAGGCAAACTGAAAGGGCCAACGAGTGCTGCTCTAATCAAAAACGAAGTAAAACAGAAGGACTCTAAAAAAGTGTTTTACATGCTAAGTCTAATTAGTGAAATAAATGAAAATAAAACCTAACTACACTAACTAACCAAATCGAACAACAAATGAACAGCACCCCTAAACCTAGTGTTTCTAAACAAATACAAAACCTAATGTGAGTGTGTGTGTGTGTGTGTGTGTGTGTGTGTGTGTGTGTGTGTGTGTGTGTGTGTGTGTGTGTGTGTGTGTGTGTGTGTGTGTGTGTGTGTGTGTGTGTGTGTGTGTGTGTGTGTCTACAAAAATACTAATACCTGCCCAGTCGAACCCTAGACAAAAGCCTCTGAACACAGAAGACAACAAGAGGCACAGGGGCGAGCGTAAAACGAACAGAACTGCAACCCGACTGCCGGCTGACCAAGCTTCTTAAAGGTGTGTGGATGCAGGGCCGTCCTCCTGCAGCTGTGTTCCAATCAAGCTTTTCCAGCAAACAGCACAGGTGAATGGTATCTGGCTGGAGAATACATTCACCAAGACACACTCACACACACTCCTAAACAGAGGTCTTTTGCACACAGGAGAGGGGGTGCAGCTGTGGCTGTAACAGACAAAAAAATGTAAAGCCTAAAGCCACAGACAGGACAGAGAAGTCTAAAAGTTTGAGAGCTAAAGTGAAAAAAAAGCAGGTTTTAGTATTTATCGTTGGCTCTGTCGACCAAAAAAACCCTCATCAGGAGCTCCAAGATGAGTAAACGCCTGCTCTGACATGTGCATTTGACTTTGGTGCATGAGTAACATACTTGAAAGGGACAGTGCAGGACTCGTCTGTTTCATATTATCCACAGACAGCCCATTTAAATACTTTATTTCTCATATCCGTCATCTTACAACCTCATTACTCCAGCTCTGCTCTTTCTAATCATAAATGCAACCATGCAAACAACAGGCCAACGATATAAACCTGCTTTACTCACTCGATGTACTACTGTAGATATATTCAGAGATACAAGTTAAGCTCTCATCAGATATGCACAGCTCTGTGTTTCATGTGCACACACTTCATCTTGTCAATGTGGCTCACACTAACGTTGTTTGGGTGTCGAGCTCTGGCAACGAGGCAAACACAGGCCGGGCTCTTCAACACACAGTTTGGCTTCTGCCTGAAGGTGACGTGATGTTTTCTGCAGCGTGGAGGAGAAACAGGGAAACCTGCCATCACTGCTGCTGGATGCCAAATGAAATATTATTCAGGTGGAATAAAGTGATGGATAAATCAAACCGTTGCCCTAATTTTGATAAGAAGGGAGATTGTAATTCCTGTTGTTGTTATTAGTGTAATGAGGATTATTTTGATGGAAAACAGGGACGGAAATCAAAGTGGCATGATGAAAATGTTCCCTGTGTTGTAGACAGTTGACCCAATTAATTAATTAAACAGATACAAACACAAAAATGTGTTCTTACCAGGGATGTATCTTTGGTTATGTCCCCAGAATATAAGATATTCTACTTGAAATGTATACGCTTAAAAGTGTAAACACATTTTCATGTTATCATCATCATCAGCGGTCACTTGGCGGACTGTCCTTCTTGGTCCTTGTGGGTCTTCAAGTGGACTAAAGACCGATTCTTGAGCCACATATTTTGGTGCAGTGTGGGCAGAGGTGGGCGGCTGTGGTGTCTTTTTTGATGGAGGATCTCTCCTTTCTCTGTCTGTGTTTGTCTTCTGCAGTGTGGTGGAGGTCCTTGTTATATAGTGCAGCACCTTCACAGACAAGCTTTCTCCAAGACGTCCTCTTTGGCTGCAAAATCCTGTAATATCTTATCATCACACACAAACAGCAATACTGTATAATAACTGTGTACACATTATACACTTTTCAACACTGAAACTAAAGTTAATGGATGCTGTAAATGACCTAAAACCTTTTCATTTCAGTAAACATGTTCTAGTTATTTAAAATACAGTTTAAGTTGGTAGTGCTGGCTCTACTCAAGATGCTCCTGAGGTTAGCTGAGCAGCGTGCCAAGACTTTCCAGGAAATGCAATGCTTAACCCCCCCTCCGTGAGAGCGTGGACCAAAGGCTTTTAGGCTAAAAACAAGGAGTCTGGGGTTGTGGAGGCAAAACTTTGCCAGCACAGCAGCAGGTATCTGAGATCAGTGAGAAGGAAGTTGTGGTTAAATGGACCGCCTTGTTGCGAGAATGAGCTGTGATTGGTTAATGAGTGATAATTTTATCAGGAGGCTGTCAGCTGATGACAACTGGCTTGCATGAACTAGAGCAAAGCTTCTAGTTTCTCCATATAAGGGTACTGCAGGATAATAATCACCGTTTTACTCACTGGGTCACTTTCACTTGCAGCACAATCAGTCACAGTGACGTGTGGCACGTGTCGCCTTCAGCCTGTGCACGACTCTCAGAGTCTCTGCATGTCTTTATATGGTGGAATCACAACATCAAAGAGCAGAGGACAGAAACACAGAGGTGGAGGGAGGGGTGAAATGTGTGATGAGGATGAAATGATGCTAGAGAGGAGGAGAAAACAGAGCAGGAGAGGAGTGAGGGAGAGAGAGAGCAGGGGAGTGAGGAGGAGAAAACAAGGAGAGGAGTGAGGAGGAGAAAACAGAGCAGGAGAGGAGTACGGAGGAGGACACGGCAGAAGAGGAGTGAGGGAGAGAGAGAGTAGGGGAGGAGTGAGGAGAAAACAGCAGGACAGGAGTTAGAAAGGGGAAAAAGAGCAGAAGAGGAATGAGGAGGAGAAACACCGCAGGAGAGGAGTGAGGAAGAGAAAACACAGCAGGAGAGGAGTGATGAGGAGAAAACAGAGCAGGAGAGGAATGAGGAGGAGAAAACAGAGCAGGAGAGGAGTGAGGAGGAGAAAACAGAACAGGAGAGGAGTGAGTCAGAGAGAAAGAGCAGGGAAGTTGTGAGGAGTAGAAAATGAAGCAGGAGAGGAGGGAGGAGGAGAAAACTCAGCAGGAGAGGAGTAAGTATTGTTTTCAGCCTAACTTCCTACGACCTTGATATGTTCAGATCAAAACAATGAGGGTCAAAGGCTGACGAGCTTCAATTTTCAGACATGGCAATAATGTTTTCATAAGATACATTCCTGCTGCTTTTAGGTATCATTCAGAAAAATGCACTGTGTCGATGTGAGGAAGGTCGCCTGCTTGTCACCTTCTCACCCTCCTCTCCCTCACTGTCCTGCAGCAAAGACCTACTTTGGTACGGGGATGATCACATCTTCGTTCCTGGCAAACTTCAGATGAAAAGAGACAGAAAGAGGGAGGGCCTTGTTTCTCTCGAGACCTAGAGTCGGCTCAGTGTTTGAACCCTCGTGCCCTGGGAGTGAGTGTTTGTCTTCATGCTCACAGATTGAAGCAGATATAAAGTAGTTTACTGCGCTAACAAAAACACATCATGTGAAATCTATGAAAAGTTATCACTTCAGAATAGAAGCAGCTGTTTTAAAGCAAGCTGAACTTTGGAGTAACTTTGACTGAGTGTGTAGAACGTGTTTGGGGACGATTGGTATTGTTTTCACATCATTTTGATGAGGTCATTGTTGTTTTTATTGTATATGTTGATACTGATAATGTTCTGTTAATGAGGATACTAAAGCTCCTGGTATGATGATGTAAACAGCTCTAAAAGTTCTGTCTGGTAAACATAAAGACAGCGTGGATATGAGCTCAGGCGGCCTGTAAACACCGTTAGATATGTGACCGTAGACGTAAACAGTATTTGTGTTTAGAGTTGTTTAATAATGGCGTCATGGTGTAAATATTTAAAGAAGGCGGCGCGATTGACGAAGTCCGGTCTGATTTCTGTCTGTCCTGGTTTATGTTTTTAAGCTACTCGGACACAGAGAGATACACCTGTGAGGAGTATCTCAGCAATGTTGTTTGAAAAGAGGAAGAATGTGCAGCATTTTACACATCAATAAAGCAGAAATCCACTACTATGTAAATGTCTCTCTGAGTCATGACCGTCGACAATGAGTGAGAAGTGTGAGTCACACCGGCTGTGTTGTTGTCCGTGCTGTGTTTACATCAGGTTTACATGGACGGGACGGCCGACATCTCCCCTTGGGTATAAAATCTGTTTTAGTCAAAGACTAGAGAAAAAACGAAAAACATACTCACTGCTTATTTGGATGTAAGCGTTTTTAGATCACTGTCATTCTGGGTACATTAACATGCAATGTGAAGCTACGAGCTAACAAAAGAGCGCTAACATTAGCTCCCTAACACAACAATGCAGGCCAGAGGCAATTGCAGCTCAAGCCGAGGACAATTTTGTGCGACCTCGAGTGTAGGGGGGTCGAAGGTGTGTCACTGAAGGAGAGAACAGCCTTCAGTTTGGAGGAGGTGCGGCTAAAAAGAAGTTGGTCTTGGTTTCTTGCTAGTGCTCAAGAGCGATATCTATCTGGATCAAAAAGTTGCACATTCTTCCTTTAAAGGTGTAACATGTAGAATTTTTAGGCAGAGAAATCTCTAATTTTATAGTTACAGCCTGTGTCTCTCTTGGCAGCCACCATGACAGAGCAGCCATGACAGACACATGTTTATTGTTGCCATGGAAACACAGGATGTTACGTCAAAGACCGCTGCATAAGGAAGCGTGAGCTGCTACTGAAAGCTGCCGTACTGTTGCTGTATGTGCTGCTGTGATAAAAACTTCATGTAAATCAGACTTGGATACATCGTCAGTACACATATTCTCTTCCTCAGGTCGGTTTCGCCCGTTCGTTTTGACTTTGGTCAACTCAGAGTTTGTTTTCATGGGGTGGGGGTGAAGTAGCAGAGAGAATCCCTCCCATGATTCCCCGCCAGGGTCAACATCATCTTTTGTTAATAACAGTTTTCAAAATGATAAAGGACCTCAGAGTGTCATGAACTGTAGGAGGAACTGAAGGAACCAACTAACACGTAAAGTCCACACAGAATTACTCCAGATGTTTGAACCAGTAACCTTCCTGCTGTCTTTGGCGATTAGACTCCATCGTGAGGTCTTCATGTACTCAGAGGGGTAGTCAGGCCGACAGCAGGATAGGATACCCCCTCTGATGGAGTCCAGACATTGGTGGTGGTGATGGAAGTGTGCAGGATGTGATGAGGAGTCGACTTAGGAGGAGCTGGCCATGGACACTGTTAAAAAGGAATGGAGGTGACTGGGATGGAGGAGGGTCGCAACGATCAAACTGAACGACAAAATGACACCAGTTAAATTTGATGTGGAGTAACTAGTAGCTTAGCTTGCCCAACACTGGTTGTACACAAAGTATTGCTAAGCACCACGTCCTTGCACTCCCAAAAAACGGAGCTATCTTTTAAAAGAGGGAGGTGAAGTCATGCTCCATATGTGACATAGCTGAAGTCTGTTTAGTTAACCTTACTGTATGTATAAAATGTTTGGTAACATACACTCCTCATACGTCTACTGACCTTTTCCTGTGCTTTGCTTCTACCATAACATGTCCGGCCACTGGGCGTTTCTGCCTTATTGTAAATCTGGGTCATTTCACCGAACCAGCAGATGATAACAGCCTACTCAGGGACAAAGAGGGACCACTGGGGCTTCACTCAAACGACACCTCATGACGGCCAACACCTGAATTTTACCCACTTTACTTCTAAATTTGAATGGTGCTATCTCTCCTTTTTTATATAAACATATGATAGACTTTTAGCAGATTCACTTTAAACATCTCCGTATAAAATGTGTGTCATATTGAGGAGAAGAGAGCAAAAATTTGGGGAAAAAACCCAGGAGTAATGCTAACTCAAAAACAACAAAACAAGCAGAAAACCTCAGATGCTAATATAGATATCAGCTAGTTCCAGGGGACGGGATTTTTTCTCTTCAACAAAGTCAGCATTTTGAATATGTTTCCTGGCTGCAGTTTATTCCTCTGGCTGCTTCATCAGACCTGAGCAGAAGGTATAATCTGAGCTTC
This sequence comes from Tautogolabrus adspersus, assembly GCA_020745685.1. Lineage (NCBI taxonomy): Eukaryota > Metazoa > Chordata > Actinopteri > Labriformes > Labridae > Tautogolabrus > Tautogolabrus adspersus. The sequence continues at coordinate 4,613,689 of CM036548.1, read as the reverse complement.
ATCCAAAACTGTCAGGAATAAACAGACCCCCTGCTGTGTGCTGAGACTAATGCTTTTCTATCTGTGACCTTTCATTCCTCTCCAGGCGAGCCCGCTATCGCTTCTCCAGCCTCTCTGTAGACAGCAGGGATTGTTATTTAAATGTCATTCCTATATTTGACTTGGCAACCCTGCAGACCTTTTACTTTGTCATTGTCCGCACTGTGTTTGCATTTGTTTTTTTCTGCAGGTGCGTGTAGATGATTCCAGACATCTAGGCTTGTTTCCAAGTGTGTCAGTCTTAATTACATGTACAAACCTGCTCTTTGGCTCAAATACATCTGCTGCTACATATTTACATGAAAACTGAAATATTATTAATTAATGTTGAAAGCTTGGGAACCTCTAACAGATCTCCTGTCAGCCAAGAACTACATTAGTTTAGCCAGTAGGCAAATAATTCCCTTGAACTTAGATTAAAATGATACACATTCTATCTCTGATCTCACTACAGAGGCTAAACAGGTGCACAATCAAGCCTGCTAAAGTAAAAAAATCTCTACTGTGTCTGTTTTTCTTTGTCTCGTTTAATCGCTTTATCTCTAAAAGCTTTCAAAACTCAGTGAAATCCGTTTTCCAAAAACACTCTTTTCTTGGAAATTGTCGTGGAAAGTCGAGTTTTCTCTGTCATCTTCCACCAACATGTTCAAGCTTTAACTTCTGACCCTGTCCTCAGCCTCCTCTCTCCGAAGGACGACCTCTTCTCAACCCTGCCAGGGCTCACCGCTTTGATGATTTCAACAAGGATGCTTTTGAACTTGACAGCTCTTTGACTCTGTGTCTTCCTTTCTATCTGGTTTTCTCTCTGTTTCTTCTACTCCTCCTCTTGTTTTGCTTTGTGGTTGTCTAAACTATCAATAAGTTGTTACAAATGTCCCTCAAATCTCTTGTTTTACCTCCCCAAAAGGAAAACATTTGGATCTATTTTCTACATCATATCATGATATGTTGAATGAGTCAGCAGTCCCTTGGTCTAATTATTCCTTATTCTAATATATCGTCCAATTTTATGTCACCAGGAAGCAGCAGGAGGTGATGCATACGACATGTGCTTATATCAGATGTTAAACTGCGAGCGATGCCGTCAGAGGGCCTCCTTCGGGCCCCGTGCAGCAACACGTGAGCTGGTTAAAAAACAGAGCTACGGGGAGATAGATACGCTGATTAGCGTCACTGTTGCAGCACCTTGTCTTTGACCCTCTGATATTGATTATCTCATGCATGTCCGGACTTATCCTGCCAGGCGATGTTTTGGCTTAATGATCTGGGAAATATCTGCAATCAGTCACACTACACAGATGTTCAAAACTCTCTCCAAGCCCGGAGATCTTGAAATACAACTGCAATCCTCTTTGTGTGTGTACACATTACTCTGCTCCTCTCCTGATTCAAATGTTTACTTGCTGCCTTATGGAGGGAATCGTCCTCTTGCAGTGACTGTGTGGACAAACTGTACACAAAGACAGTATGTAAATCTGCAGAAGAAGCTCCTCACTCTATCTCTAATGCTGAACCCAGCCACCCTCCGGAGGAAACTCATTTCGGCTGCTTGTATTTGCAATCTTGTTCTTTCCGTCACCCAAGCCGGGGGCGACTGCAAAAATGCCAAATCTTCCAAGATGTAGTTCACAAACCAGGTGACATCATGGCAGAGATTTCTAACTATTTTATACTCAAAATGAAAGATATTAATAAGCAACACTTAGATAAAACCAATGAAGTTGAATAAAGAGAAACATTTCTCTACAATCCTTCTCCTACTCTCTGTTTCAAATCGGACTGGCCGTCAGACATTCAGAGAGCACTTGTCTCGTTCTGTCAGGCGGAGGGAGGAAGTTGTGTGAGGAATGTTGGCTTTGTTGGACAAAACAGGGAGCGCTGTGGACAGGGAAGTGGGTGGTTTGGTTTCTGGATGACCTCTCTGAACGCATGTTTCTCCCACTTTCTATCCAATTGGTGCAGATTCAAGGAGCTAAAGTCAAGAGTTTATTGGTTGGGATGCAAAGCCTGTCAAAATGAGACTTTCTTTCCAACACCTGCTGAGATCCCTGATTTGTTTTTTTATATGACTTTAAGTAATGTGTCTGTTTTCAATGAAATGTTACTGAATGACACAAGGCTTCATTCCTGCAGCCCTCTTTTAGATTAGCTGGCGAGGTAAGACACCTGAAATTGTACAAAACAAGGAGACATTTGTGAAAGACTGAGGGGACTTGAGGGGTCTTTGAAGGCCCGATATATTCAGTAATATAACTCAGGGTTAGAATGTGAGAACGACACTTGGGTGTTTCTAATGCACATGCTTTCTCAGGGAACCAACGACCCACTGAGAAACCCATCAAGGGCTTCATTTTTTACCCTAAGATTATAAAGGTCCTGGTGACTCCATTAAAAGTGTTAGAGATGAGGATGGGGTGTGTCTTGTTATTTATTCATGTGAAAACAAAGTTAAGGTTGTTGATGCCTTTCTGACTGGCTTAGCAAAGAGTGAGAGTGGATTTATAAAGGGTGGGCAAACTGAGAGCAAGAGCCAATGAGAGAGAAGAAGCTGCAAAAGACAACAAAACAAAGGTTGAATGCAGACTGAAAGTCCAACAAAAACCTACACTGAAATAACAGCAGTAAATACAACGGAAAAAATGGTAACTTCATGTTGTTGTGTTTTAATCTTTCATTGGTCTAATTTCTTTATTTTTTCTACGCATGTTGTAGAACTACACCGCAGGAGAAAGGGACTTTCAATTCCAAAATTAAGTTGCTTCGGTTTCTGTGGGTGTTTCCATAGACTGTGTAACTTGTACTGCCAATTTACCGGGAAGTTAAAAGTGCGTTTTTGGAAGCAGAAACAGCGAGACATGAATACCATCGCAATGTTACAGCAGTTACAGTAGATCCTTACTGCAAAGATTCTCCCCTTCCTGTTTTTGATTTGTCGTTGAGGGAGAAGTGACATGTAAGAGCGCTGCATTGTTCCAAAAGTTGAACTGTTTACTGAGAGTGCTGTGAGCACATGGATACAAACAAGCTGGTGCTGAGGGCGTTGCACTGAACGCTAAAAACGCTGAGCTGCATTGGTTTTGTTTTGAAAATGGAAGTGTCCGGCACAAAAAACGTCCGTAGTAGACACAGGCCCTAAATATGTTTTTTTCTTTTAATCATCACCAACCATTTTGACAATTCCTGAAAAATATTTCTCCAAAGTGTCATGTGTGCTGCCTGTGAAATGAAACAGGATGTGTGAATAGCGGATAGGTCACAGGGTTAACAGGACAAACAGAGAACGAGAGTAATAAGCATGCTGACAATCTAAATTGCATCCCAGCAAATAGGCTGGTGAGTGACAGCTGGTGATCTCCGTCTCCCCTGACACCCGCTGGGCTGAGAGCCAATAAAAAAGCAGAAAGTGGGTCAGCATGGTAGATTAAACTCTCACCAGGGATTGAGACTTACCTGAATATTATTTGTCCTTCTTTTATTGTTCAGTTTGTCAGATATGAACAGAATGGGGACCAAAGCCTCTCAGGGCCACTTACAATGATTATATTAATCAGATTTCAGGGTATTTGTGGAGGAAATCCCTCTGAGGGATTTATTGAGCTGATGAAAACTGGAAATTGTTCCTCTGTGGTGCTTAAAATGTTATATCGGATTATGTGGTAACTGTTGTTTAAATACAATTAAATCCTGCGTACAGTACAGATGGGTCAAAGGTATAAAAGTCAAGTAATTGACAAGGATTTAAACCGATATTTCTGAATCAAACAGACATTTGTCTAACAGAATTTTTGTCTTTGTGAGCTGAAGAACGTGACAATTTTGATATATTATGAATGAACAGATTACAAAGGAGGAGAGAATAAATCCTTTTGTAGTAGGTGGGTTAAATACTGTAAGTAAAGTCTATTTTGGTAAATATAAAAAATTCCCCACATAATCACATATACATTTTACGTAAAAGTACAACTTAATGACAAAGAGGGATTCAATTTAAGGAAGAAAAAAATACCGACTGAGAAGATGTCGACTCAAGCTTTATCTTATGAAGCCATCACATTTTTTCAAATCAAGCTAGCAAATTTTGATATACTTTCTTAATCCCAAAGGGAAAATTCTGGTTTTACACTGTAATTTAGAGACATGCTTCTCACCCACACATAGGCCCGAATCACACACATGCTCAAACAGCACCTGTGGACATGCATTAGTGGAGAGATGTCAGAGTGGGACTGCTACACACGGCTACACAGGGAGCCCAACAGAGCTTTTGGGGGTTCAGTGCCTTGCTCAAGGCAGTGCTTGGAAAGTGCCCTGGCACCTCTCCAGCTACCAGACCAACTTCCATGTCATGGTCCGCACCGGAACTTGAACCAGCAACTCTCTGGTTCCCAACCCAAGTCCCTACGGACTGAGCTACTGCCACTAAATGCTAGTCAAGCTGCTCAGTTTCTGTTGTGCGTTAAGGTAGCAAAAGTATGCGTTAGTAAACCCCACTGGCTTAATGACAGGCGTATGTTAGCTCTAGCTCTCGCAAGCATCAGCTCAATAGAGTCTCAGAGCAGCTGAGGTGGAACATTTTAAGACACATGTTGGTATTTTCTCAAACTCAGATTAAAAGACGACACATCTGTGCTGGGCACAAACACAAAAAAACCCTCGTTTAGACAGAACAGTTGCCTTGCTGTTTTTTTGGCTGAACCTAAATAACATTAAATTAAGTTTATCTGTTGGGGGGGAAAGCCATGAAGGTGGTTTGTGCTCTAAAGTTGGGTGTGGTCAGTGGTTAGCTAAACGTGGGGGGTTGGGGAGAGGGTGAGCTGGTGCTGAAGTGATCTAGACTGATGTGGCTTCTCCTGCCGGTCTGTCCTGGACTCAACCATGCAAACATTTGCTGTGTGTCATTCAGTGACATTTAAACTTGATAGTAAATTTGTTCGGGATTTTCCAGCGTTATGAGTTCCAGACTTGCAGGAGTTTCTGTGTGAGACTTTCTAAATGGTACGCTGGATCGCCCTCAGTGTTGTAATCTGTCAGAATGACAGGCAGCCTTCACATTTTCTGTCATTGTTCAAAAAATTCTGTTAAAGAAGAAAGGGTTAACATGACTCCTGTTTGAAAACAATCCTTTTACTCCTAGTTTAGGGTGAGTTTATAAATAGGCTGAAATGTCTTTGTTTGTGTGCTGATGGAGAGTGCATGCTGTCACATCATCAGGAGGTTACGTCTCTTCCTCACACAGGATGCAGCACAGGTTTAGTCCAGATTCTCATCATCTCACACCTAGACTCCCGCATGATGCTCCTGGCCTGTGTACCTCCATGTGGCATCAGACCTCTTCAGCTCATCCAGACCTCGACCTGGTTACGTTGCATTTTTTTCGTTGTGGATGTACAAAATCTGTAGAAACCAAAAAGTAGAAGAGGGACACAGTCTGCACAGGGTGATGTCAAACAAACGCATGTCCTTTGGATGTAAATGGACTAGACCTTGTATAGTGCTTTTCTTGTCGACTGACTACTCAAAGCACTTTTACACCTCAGGTCACACCTACACATTCACACACTGATGGCAGAGGCTGCTGTGTGAAGCGGCTATCAGAAGTAACTAATCCCATTCATACACATTCACACATCACAGATGAAGCGGCGGGAGAAATCTGGGGTTAAGTGTCTTGCCCAAGGACACATCGGACAAGTTGCTGCAGGAGCTGGGGATCAAACCCCCAACCTTCCCGTTGAGAAGCGATCAACTCCACCAAATGATCCACAGCCGCCCCATGTGACACTTAAATGAGACCAAAAGTAAAAGTTATCTACTTTCTTACGCAACAAACAGAGGTTTCACTTTTTCGTGTAAGATACATCCTTACCCTAAACAAAATCTTTTTCTGAACCAGATAGATTTTGTGTCTGACAAAACTGAATTATTTCACAACCAAATGATAGCTTGCGGGTTTTTTGGTGCCGCCAACATCTCATATGGCTTTAAAAGGTTGTGAACATTTGACATCTTTTTGGACTGTTGATCCGTGAACAAAGCACCCAAAACATAAAAAAACTATAAATCCATGTGGATGATTTCCCAACTTTACAGAATTATCCACCAGTGTTCTTGTAAAACACGTTCTTTGTCATACCCCTATAGAGCAACATGGCTCAGTATGGCCGTTACATTAAACTCTGACTGTGTTATGTAACCATGATGTCACCTACAATGTCGACTCCATTAGCCATCTGGGCGACCTTAAGGTCTTGGCTGAGGTGTTCTCCTGTGCTTTCTTTCTTAATTTAAGAAAACAATGTTGAACAGAATTGGAGCAGTATGGTGGGTTACATCACTAATTATGTAACATATGGCACTTGTACCCAAAGCCGCCTTTAGGCTGTGACAGCATGCCTGATTGGCCCGACTGTCAAATAAAATCTGGGCAGAGGATCATGGTGACATATTCAGGCAATGAAAGGCAGACAGGAACAGAGGGGTGAGGGGTTCAGACTGAGAACATGAGAAAAAATGGAGGGAAGAGGCGGATTTGGATGGATTTTAGACCCTGGCTTATAAATCCCATAATGGGGTCACTGTAAAGTTAAAAGAAGAACATGTCAGGGCGGATAGAATCCCTTCATTTGGGAATATGAATGGATATAATAAAGACAAAAAACTCTACACCTGCTCTTTTTGCAAAGAGTTCAGAGATAACATTTGTTGTGAATTGGCGCTAATAAAATAATAGAAAATGTATCAAGACATCAATATATCGCCATATTCTGTCCATGCATGCTGGGACTTTTCCTTACATAAAATAAGCTTTTCTGTATTTTTTCACCTTTTCAATCTATCCATTCATTCTTTTTGGCACTGATTAGTCACATCCTTTGTGTCCGCTTGGGAATCCCAAGATGTTCAAAGGCCACTGGGATGTTCAGGAATATCCCTCCCACTTATTCTTGGTCTGCCCTCTCGTCCCTCCCAGCTGGATTTGCCTAGAATACCTTCAGAAAAAAGAGACTCTTGACAGATCCTAATATGACTCTTGTTCCATTTCTCTTTATTATTTTAGGTAAGAAACACAGCTCATCATGTAGCACTTTTTTAATTGAAGCTATCAGGAGCAGGAACTTCACCATGCCAACCATTCTGGGATTCATATATTAAAAACCCTTTCCATTGCTGTCACTCTTGTGTCCTTCTTCCTCTTTATGGGGTCTTTAGGTGGTCTACCATTTCTGGGTGCTAGGGCAAATATCCTTTCGAAGCCTCCTGAAAATGTAGACAGCAACAAATTGATTACGATCACATCCCGTAATCCAACAGAAATTGAGCTTATAGCGTTAGTTCAGGCAGGCCATGGAGTCATGCTCTACTATCATGCCAGTGTTTATGGTAACAGCTGATCTCATACAAGCCTCATTAGCTGCTGGCCAGCTGATTTGCTTCAAAGCATCCTATTGGACAAATTATGGCGCCTTATTTAAACTGCTCTAGCTGCCTACTCTTTGCTCTCCCTCTTTTGCAAGCGCTTTTTCAACCCTCTTCCACCCTCCTCCTTTGATGCTGTTCCGTCTTTATCAGTGTCATGCTGCTGTTGTCATTGATGCCTGCTCTGTTTTGGTTTTTGCTGCTTCTCTCCCTGCCTTAGGCTCTCTTTGTATGCAAGGGAAGGGCAGGAATGTGTGCTGCTCCTGCCTAATGCTTTCCACGTAAGCACGTGGAAAGGCAGGGAGATCCCAGAACAGAGCCACACCGCCAAATATAAATCGTGCAATAAAGTATTTTATTTCTTGACAAAGCGGCCCTGACTGAAATATCTTTCACAAATTAATGTCTAATGATTGTTCTAATGCTAGCTGATGGTTGTTGTTCCAAAGATGAAAAGAAAGTCAATTTCTGCTTCCAACTCTGAGTCACTTCTTGGACAAGTACTTTTATTTTGGCCATATCAAAACTTTTGGAAACCCATGCTAGGGGGCTTTAAAAATGCCTGAGGGTGGTCAACAGCGAGGCTTATGTAAGAGGGTTGGAGGTCGTGAAGATAATGGCCGCCCATGACTGGGTAATTAGAAGGAAAGCACACACGCACAGCACAGCCAGCACTTCAAAAAATACCTGCCAAGACCTCTTTCTGGGGTCATGCTATGAATCACTTGATTCAAAAGACATAATGAAACTCAGCGGAGCATGATGGGCAAATATTTCCAGAGGAAATCCGTCAATTTTTTAACTGTTAAACTTCCCAAAAATGAAAAAATGTTGGCTTTTTGTTTTCCTTCACTGCAGAAAGATGATGTTTAATTTAGAGAATATAAAAGAGACAGGTCTGTATTACTAATTTATTCCTGTAGTACTTTATATGTTTGGTTTCATTTTGGCTTTATCATTGATAATATTTTGTTACGTTTCATTGTGCTTTCATTGTGTGTTACCGAACAGAACAGAATAGTGGCACGGACCGTCCAGTTAAATGAGGTCATGTTTTTGTTTCTGTCCATCAGGTGTCATTGAGTGCATAGTTCATTATATAACACTGCATGTGCACATGTTTGTGTGTGTGTCACTTTGAGCTGGTAATAATTCAGACTGATGGTCTGTGTGGAGGTAAATTACACTCTGACTGAGCAGAGCAGTGACTGATTATCTCTCTCTTTGTTATGACTTTTTGGAAGGTCCCATCATGAAATAAACCAAGTCATATTTCTGAAAGGAACAGTTTACCTGGAGCGCTGTGTAGAAAGTAAAACCTGCTCTAGATATAAAAACACAACACGTCACACAACCATAAACTTTAAGTCATGGACGCAGCCACCCTATTTGTAGCTTTCAGTCACGTAACCAGCGCGGCGGACTGGAGGGCAAAAAGAGTTAAGGAAATTGGGGGCCACCATGGAAAACACCGTAGAACTTCATCAACGGCTATTTAATTTTCCATCTCTTCTTAACAATGCATCTTTACATCACCTGAAAACCAAAGTAGAACAGAGACATTAGGATAAACAGAGAGTTATGGGCACTTGCGACCCTTATACACGGGTTACTATTTAAATCTCTAGTAAAGGCAGAGTCCTTACCAGTGTTACGGTTTAAAGAGTGACCATGTTATCTGGTGACTTTCAGTCAAATGTGTCTGTGATTTTAGGACATTGTGTGTCCTCAGGAATGCGTCTTTGTTAAGCTTTTCATTAAAGACATATCTAATACGTTTTTTTTCCCCGTTGGTATGCAGGCTGTAGACGATGAATTCTGTTTAAACTTCATATGGGGCCTAATGGGTTTCCACTCACTTTCGGAGGCTGCCTCAGGTGGCCACTTAAGGAACTACAGTTTTTGGCACATCCAGGTTTTTTTATAGACCTAGAGGTTTCAAGTTACAACCAAACACAGAAGCTGAATACCATTACGGGAGTAAGTGTGTGTGTGTGTGTGTGTGTGTGTGTGTGTGTGTGTGTGTGTGTGTGTGTGTGTGTGTGTGTGTGTGTGTGTGTGTGTGTGTGTGTGTGTGTGTGTGTGTGTCTATATAATCTGCAATCAGCTGTTTCTTTAATTTGTTCACAACTCACATAATGTTGCTTGGCAGAAGCATACAGAGCAATCATAGCATAGCATAGCAATGCTGACCCAAGTTTGGTTTATGTGTCCATTTTCACCACTGTCGTATACGCAGTACCTTTTAAAGTGATCGTCTGTAGCAGTCTGTTACATAATGAACAATATTTCCACGGGATCATAAGAGCAGGACAGGCAGTTCTTTCAGTGAACTATAAATAGGAACAAAAGAGAACACTTTATTCTTTGTACTGCGCACCTACTTGTCAATCATCACAGAGGGACATGGGGTGCATGTGTTGATGGGTGGGAGGACTTAGTGCTTTTGAAGCCTTGATGTTGGACTGAGGTGGTATCAGTGGGTTCATGGTGCCTTCACCTTTCATAGGTCATGGCAGCATCCCACCCTCATCTACCATCTACCTCTCAAGTTTACCTGAGATTGAGCACATGTCCTTAATCTTATTCCTCACCGATCCACTTCAGTCAAGTCCTTATTTTCTCCACCATCAGAGGAGGGTGAAGTAAAAAGTCAGAGATTACGAATGTTGGAAGGACTTCTGAGAAGGAGCAGTATGATACTAGGCTTAAGGGAACTTTGTCATGCTGTCACAGGGCTGAGTTTGAGGAATAAGATAAGATACGTTACCATTAAGCACGCCTAAAGAATGACCACAGTAAATTCAATGCTAAAAGAATCACTTTAGCATCTGCCTCTTGGGGTAAAGATCTGCTTTTAAGGGATCCTTCAGATAGAAAGTCCTTGTATCAAAGGATTCCCTGTGAGATGTTTTTTGGGTTCCCCTGTTACTGAGAGGGGGAAAAGAGTCTTCAAAGCCTTATGGCGTTCATTTTATGGGGGGAGTGGATAAGAGCGTTGGTGGTGATAACAAAGGGCTGGATGAAAGTTCGGCCTAATCCGTTTCTTTTAATGCCAGCAAAGGTCAGACTTCTGCGCCCTCCCACCCACCTTCACCTACACACATGAAAGAGACCCCAATACAAAAGCTTGCACAGCAGCATGTGGGAAAACAGCAGGGAAAAGTATCCTAAGGTTCCCCATGCTGCCGACATGAGACTGAAGAGTGAATGATTGGGTGCTCTTCTGAGGATGTCTGCACAACTACTTTCTACTTCATTTGTGTTGATATTGTGTGTTTCATTGTTTCTGTGCTTCAGAATTGTTTATAGTATTTGTACGTGCAAAAGTGAGTTTTTCAGGGCTGTGCAGAGCTTTGTTCAAAAGGGAGCTATAGGCAGGAATTCAATACAATGCATTTATCAGACACTTTTATCCAAAGTGACATACAGAGAGAGTAAGAACAACACAAGCAAGGATCGAGGATTCATGTTAAATTCATTCAGCTCCCATGCATCCAACTTTTGACAATGACCTAACTGTATCGGGTAACAAATTGTAGAAACGCAAAGAAACTAACTCAGCATCTCTGAGGTTAAGTCACAATCTAGTCAAATAGATTGTGACTTAAGTTAAAATTCAAGTGTTTGTGATGTTAATTCTTTTAGCCTGAAACTTCAAATCATTTTTAAAGGGGCACTTTCAATCTGTTTCTTTTTCTGATTTAAGTATTTTTTATTTTTTGGGCTGTACAATCTCACATATCGTGATTCAGCTTTCATCTACATTATGCTCCATGTAAATGTTGCATGACTGCATGAAATAGTAACTACATCTGCTCTGGAGATGGTGCAGTATTTGTTCAGCCAATGTTTTGCAGACCTTTAAATGCTTCTCTAATTTGAATTTGGATTAATTGCATGTGGCCTCTGGTTTCAGGACTACCTCCAAATGAAGCGTTACATTAGTTCAGGCAGAACAGTGAAGTCATGAAACCTGTCAGCTAATCAGCAGATGTTGATTCTAAAATTATCCAGTCACATTCAGACAAGTCACTTTTGAAGTTATGCACTGACGTCACCTTTTTTACATTACACCAACACCCTCAAAACCACACTGTAACGACACACCTATGATTGCACATTTTTTGTTAATCAAGCTGCCTTTTATGTTTTTTGTCAGTGTAAATACAGAGTGACGTTCAAACATATTCAGTGTAAAAAGCACACACATGTTCATGTGCATGGGCATCATCTGGAATACATAATTTCATGCATGTAGACATTCAACACAGCAGCACACATGTATGCAAGACGTCGAAGTTGTGTTACACCTATTTTTCTTTCAATATGGAATACATTACCTGGACATAAGTATTGGCTAAAGGTGCATCGGATCACAAATCTAAGGTTCCGCTTGGATCACAAATTTTTGTCACAGATCGGATTGGCCAAAAAAGAAGTAGATACTTATTACATTGCTTTTCTCCTCTTCGGTCAGCCATGACTCAAACTGTGCATTTTAACAGTGCTATCAAAATGCATCTCCATCCATCCATTATCTATATCGATTTTCCCGTTCGGGGTCGCGGGGAGGCTTGAGCCGATCCCAGCTGTCATTGGGCGAGAGGCGGGGTTCACCCTGGACTGGCCGCCAGTCAGTCACAGAGCTGACATATAGAGAGACAGGCAATCAGCCACACTCACATTCACACCTAAAGGCAACGTAGAGTCACCAATAAACCTGACAAACAAGTCTTTTGACAGTGGGAGGAAGCTGGAGTACCTGTAGAGAACCCACGCTAACGGGGAGAACATGCAAACTCCACACAGAGAAACTGTTAGTACGAATTTTCATGAATTCATTCATCTTGGTAAATTTGTGGAAGTACCATTTAAATCTGTCTACCGTCTAAGAGTAATTCTTCTTTTAGGTATGTGTAAATGGAACAGTATGAACAAGACTCTCTTAGCAGCAGATCTATATTTGGATTGGAGCCAAGTATATGTTGTGAACTTAAAAGGAAACAAGGTTTGCTGAGATTGGAATGTATATGTCTGACATTTATAGATCATGGTCATATCATCTTTCTAGCCTTTTAGAGGTATACCCAAATGAAAAGATTTGTAGACTGTACCTTCTAACAGAATATAAGCAACACTGTGAAGATGAAAGCTCTGTCAGCGATTTGTGTTCTGTTGCTGTTGTCTGACCTCGGACGAATAAATTCTAAGATGATCCACAGTCTGTTTCGTGATTTCATCATTGAACATTTAATACAGAAACAACCTCCACCTAACAGAAGGCCCTGCCCGAAGGGGATTTGAACCAGGAACCTTCTCGCTGTGGGGCAACAGCGCTAACCACTGCACCACTGTGCAGCCCTTAAATGCATTTCTATGAATCTTAATAGTGTATCACATCCTCAGTTTTCTTCACTATTCACATTGCTACACACTTCCCACGATCATCACACTCTTCTTCGAACACTGCAGCTTGGCTTGCAGCCCCTCCTGACATCCTTTTCCTTCCCACGAGTGTATACACTTCAAATGTTGTACTGTGTTTTACCCAGTTTGAATGATCTTAACTTCAAATAAGAAATATCGATGGCCTAAAACGTTTGATTGTAAAACATTGATTGCTGGTATTATGCTAGCTTTGACTGAATTGGCAATCTAAGCTAGGAGTTCTTGTCTGTTTTTCTCTGCCTCTCTAAAACAGTAGTGCTAGTGGAGGCAGATTACTGCTATGGGTGCTACTGTTTAGGAGAAGAAGAAAGACGTCAATTTTCAGGGTGGAAAATCATGATATGGGAATGGTGCACTGAGACACATACTTGAAGATACCTGACCACTTATAGGCAGTGTTTGAAGGTTTTGGGTATAGATCTCAGTACTGGACAGTTAACATACTCTTAACATGAACTCATTTGCATACGTTGGTGGAATCACACTCACCCACATAGTCTGTCTTCTTCACTGTCTCTCTCACAGGTGTCTTCATCTCTGTTTGTTGCAAATTCTTCAGTCCACAACTCCAACACATAAATCTTTTCTCCTGTTATGTAACTGAACTTTGTTGGAGGTCTTAAATTCTCCTGAGCTGCGCCTGCAATTTGCGGTATTCAGATGTAAAACTGTCAAACAAAAAAACTGACATGTTTTTCTTCAAATGACTGTGTACCTTTACAGGGTCCCGTAAACCACCACACATCATATTTTGTGGGTTCCAGCTTGGGAGAAATGATGCCGTAACGTGCTCGGTTCTTTTACAACAGCTACTTCCCTCACATGGGATAGGGCTGTAACATAATATGCAAGTTGGCACAGAGTTAATCCTCTGTCAGGCCCATTATTTTCTGATATTTTTTGCAAATAGAAACTTAATCAACATCAGATGAAGGATCCTGTAGGGCTTTAAGAGGGGGTTTACTCATGTCTGCTTTTCACTGCAACATTAAGCTGCAGGAAGTGTGTCAGAAAAACAATATGTGGGAATATCACCAGGGTTCCTCTACAGGGAGTTGCATGCTTTGCAGAGTGGGTCAACAGGGAGAAAAATGCAGCTAATTTCTGTTTTGACTGATATTCGCAAATGGGAGAGATTGTATCAGGCGTGACCTCATTGTGCAGAGAGCTACGAGATGATGGAGGAATCTCAGTGAGGAGCCAAGCTGCCCTGAGTTTCTCTTATCATCCTGAAAACAAAAGAAAACATTCATGTTGCTAAGAGGGAAACTGAAGGTGTGAAAGCGTGAACTGCACCTGTAAAGGATTCGAAAGGAGGCCCCTAAAAGTTTGAAAAACGTTTGGTTCTTTTATGGAGGAGGATAGCTTTCTAAATGATGCAACATCAAGGAGCTAAAAACAACAGTTCCTCAAGTGGCCAATTAATGCTGCTTCAGCGGTAACCAAATCCTGATGGGGCCTCATATTTATAAGTCTAATTTTACTCCAGTTGTAAACATCTGCACAGAGGCTGAATTTGAACCAACCAACCTTAGCAAATTCAGTCACTAAATATCACTTCTCTACCTTGTTTGTGTTGTTGGTGCTTTTTTGGGGGGTATTAAATCATTGGACAAGTACATGCTGTTATGGCCTTTTCTGCTTGTTGTGCAGTCTTAGCCAGCGGTTAGCGATAAAGGACTTTGAGGCAGCTGTTGGTTAGTAGAAGAGTGGGTCGTTTCTCAATCTGAAGTTTTGTGGTTTGATCCCAGCTCCTGCAAGACCACATGTTAAAGTACCCTTGGGCACTGAGGGGCGTTTGAATGCTTATGGGATTAGTTAATGCCGATGGGAACTTTTCATAGCAGCCTCTGCCATCAGTGTATTAATGTGTGTTTGGGTGGATGTGACATGTTGAGGAAAAGCACTACATACAGTCTTTTTTTACCACTTTACCATTTACTTCTGGCTTTGTCTTTCTTTCCTGTGCGTTGCCTTTGTTTTCAGTCCAACTAGCAACTTGAGAAGCAAGAATGGAGGGATATGCTAGCTGCACTTGCATACATAAGGCTGACACAAGTTAAAGCTGAATCATCGTCTGTTGTTGTTTCAGTATTGAATTACAGTGGATTTCCTTCTGCTCCTTTTGCTCTCCACAAGCCATTACTTGTTGTGTAACTTGACTGGTTGCCTGCTTTGCTTTAGTCCGTTTCATGTGTGAGATAACCTTGACATGTGCAAATCTTGCAGTTTCTAATCCTGCACTTAGCAAAACTATTGATTTTTGGAAATGCAATGATTGTGTTAGAGATTAACAGTTGATTAGGGGTCGTTGATTAGGTCTGACTGCTACTTCTGGCAATGAGAATACATGTGTGGTGGAGGTGAACAACCATCAAGAGGACTGTTTGAAAATGCTGCATTAATATAATAAGTTAGCAAAGTGAGCTAGACCTAAGCTTCCTCTTATGTGTGATGTGTGCATTGAGCTGGAGTTATCTAGTTTATTGGATCTAAAGTGAACATTCCAGCCCCCCCAATCACAACTTCATTACACGCTTTTGCTGTGCGACATTTGAACCCAGGACCCTCTTGTTGTGAGGCTGCAGAGGTTACACTGAAATCTGAAGGTGACCCAGTTCCATGAAGGAAGCTAAGAGCCCTGCAGAAAATCCTCCTGTTGCTTAACCTGTCTTCTTGTCCGTGTACTTGACAAATGTTTGTCAGAAAGTTTTTAGAGTACAGGAAGAAGACAGCCTAAAATAGACTGCCCCAGATGTTTCTGCCAGAGGTGAATGTAGATCATCCAGAAGTTGAAGGTTCAGCTGCTGACCTACAAAACTCCACACAAATGAGCAGAGACATGAGATCATCCATATTTCACAGTTTATCAAAAGCACCTGGTCTTCATGTACAGTGCTGTGCTGTTTTCTTGCATTCGCGTTGCCCCTGCGGGAAATGAGCCCCTCACCCTGGTGTGATTTGCTCTGCTTCTACTCGACCAGCACAGAATATGAAACAGAAACCAGGCTGAAACAGCTGTATGTGATCCCACAGCCACTGCAGATCTACATTTTCAAAACAGATCAGTATGTGAAGATGTGCAGTCCAAACACGAAGCTCAAAAATCTGGAAAAGCTTTGCATACCTGCCTTTTGGATGATTTAAATGTCATCACATATGATCTGATTTTCATTCAGAGATGCTTTTGATTCGTTACATCTTTGAGTCATACATTACATATAAAGTGCTGTCAGAGTTTCTTGCTTTAATTCTAGTTTAAGACAAAGGTGTTTGTTTTTTGTGTGCTTTCATTCTGGCACAAAACTACACTGAACTTCCTGAAGTTTTCAGTATGAGCTGCATGTGACACAAACAGCAAAATATAGGTAAAGTCTGAGTAAGCTGATGTGTAAGTGGTGGGCTGATGACGTTTACATCCTTCTACTGGCGTTGCCTGACCATATACTGTACAGTATGTGTGTGTCTGGTATGATCTCTGTTCACATAATAAAACGTTTCATTATGTTTTCTGTTCGCCTGTATGTTCTTCTCTCTTCTGATGATATTTTGAACGTGTCGAACTACACATAGCATTTGTATAAAGGGCCAGAATTGTCATTATAGTGTAGGCAGAGACAAAGCTAACTGCTTCTGAAGTCTTTCTTTCTCTAATGTCCAACAAGAAAAACTCTACTACTAGGGACGTTGATATATGACAATCTGTCAAGTAGGGAAAAGCACACAGACACTTAATAGACTTGGGGGTGATTGGACACAGGTGAAACTTGTAAGGGCGATCAAAGTGGAGGGAAACACAACAGGCAGGAAGGACCATAGATATATATAGAACACTAGATGTCTCATCCGCGCTGACTCGAACGTCCGCACTGGCGGCCATCTTGCTACGGGCAGCTCTCTCACCTTAACATTGTGTTGGTAGTGATACATGTACTTTTTAAATAACCATAACTTGCTCAATTTTCAACCGATTTTCAAACGGTTTGGTTTGTTATAAACTTCAGGGATGTAGTTATGACACTGCATACTTATGAATAATTATGTTATGTTCTAAAAAATAGAATAATGTTCTAAAATAGGTACAAGATTTCCCTTTACAAATTTATATCAAGAAAGGCTGCATGTTAAAATCCCCACCCTGTACAGAGATGTATTTATGTAATTATAATCATGGGTTTTCATATGAAATTAACATTAAACAGAACAGATAGGTGTACCTATTTTAGAACATTATTCTATTTTTTAGAACATAACATAATTATTCATAAGTATGCAGTGTCATAACTACATCCCTGAAGTTTATAACAAACCAAACCGTTTGAAAATCGGTTGAAAATTGAGCAAGTTATGGTTATTTAAAAAGTACATGTATCACTACCAACACAATGTTAAGGTGAGAGAGCTGCCCGTAGCAAGATGGCCGCCAGTGCGGACGTTCGACTCCATTAGCCAGCAGCGCGGATGAGACATCTAGTGTTCTATATATATCTATGGGAAGGACAGGAAACATTAAAGGCCAACTGAGGACTCAGGAATACAACAAAAACAATACACACAAGGAGTGAGCGACACAAGGAAAGGAAAAGACAAAATAAAAAAGGCAGCGTCAACAGATGAACAAATTGAAATACAAAACGAAACTAGAAACTCATGACAGGGACAGGACGTGAGACTCCGAGAAAGTAATCAGCTGCCATTTTTTTAAAGTCAAGCTGACGTCCAACACTTATGGAAAACTCTGACGAACACTAAATTGATTATGAAGAAATAACAAAAATAGAGAGGAGAAGGAAGAACTATGAAGTTTTTAAGCCTTCATCTACCTTGGAAGTGTGACTGGCAAAGATGGAGGGAAAGATGCAGGAATGGGAACTGGGAAGAGCTTTTGTCACACTGAAGCCCGTCTTGAAACCTAAAGTATAAAGCCAAACACCAAACTGCATTCACATCAGTGTAGAATCATGGGTGCTCTACTGTTCAGAGATAACAATGGAGGAGAACAGAAATCCTCCACCAACAAAACCAAAGACACACCAGCCAAACACCACGAGAAATTAAGATCTGCAAAGATCACAAACCAAGAGAAATCAAACACTCAGATGAGGAAAAGGAAATACGGATGGATCGGAAACTCAACACCCATGCAACCATACTGACTCTGACATGGCACCCACAAGAGACGTGAAAACAAAGAAGGCCCACAAACAGCTGGAAGACAGGAAGACTAAGAAACTGAAGAACACTGCGATGGAGCTCAAGAAGGCAACGCAGGATTCAGATGATGGGGACTTTGCACGTATCAAACTGTAAAGATTGGCTTTTAGAGAAGTCATGATTTCCTGTATCACGACTTCAGATATTTTTGATTAAACCTGCGATGGGAAATTTAATTTAACACTCTGTTATTGAAAATGCTACACACAAACACGGCTGAAATACACACACATGCACAAACAGGATCCTGTGGACATGCACTAATGGAGGGAAGTCAGAGTGAGGGGGGCTGCACACAGGGATTGCTCCTGCTCACATCGGCAGTGCTTTGGAAGTTAACTGGCACATCTCCAGCTACCAGACCATTTTACAGATTTGGTCCGCACTGCAACTTGATCCGGCCAGCCTACCGTTCCCAACCCAAGTCTCTACAGGCTGAGCTACTGCCGCCCCTGAATTCTGCGGACTTGAGAAATCAGCTACAAGTGAAGTGAAATCCCAGCGTAGGGGAACTTGAAATTGTTCTTAACACTCCTGCGACTGTAAACCTAAGATTTACTGCTCATTACCCTAAATATGTAACAACAACATCGTCACTTTTGGACATAACTTCTGAACTACTACATATATATTGTGTCTGTAATCATCATTTCACCAATAATCATTAATACAGTAGGATAAGCTGAACCTAACCTCTGAGATATATGTCTATGAACGATAACTACACAGCTGTATTAAATATGTGATTTGGATTGATTCTGTGATTCTTGGTCTGAAACCGTGACAGATCCTTGTTGAGAGGTAGAACAGACTGTTACTAAGAAAAGCAGACGGCTGCTGGGGCTCTTATCACAGACTCTGGAGAACAAACTGTAACCTTTGAAAGAAGTTTGGTTAATTTGATGTCAGTCTCTTATTGTGGGAAAAAGAGAAAGTAGAGGATAATAACGGAGGAAAGCGGTGTAAAGACCCCCAAAACTGTGCGCTCTGATAGAGAATTCTTCAAAATTGAAGATGGACCATGAAGTAAACACATAACGGAGCGTGCTTTGGGATCTCTCTGACAATGGCGAGGCAGAAAAACTCAATCAGGTGCTGCACTGCTTCATGTCGACCTGTTCACCTTATTTCACTTCATCATCAGTTTAATGTGAGAAATAACAGCTGGCTTAGCTCATTTGATGATGGCTACAGAGTTAACGGTAGGTATGGATGCAGCTCTAACTGTAGATTTAAACAGACTATTTGTTTAGCGAAAGATATTAAGCATTATGGTTGATTTCCTAGAGAAGTAGCCTTATAATAAGCCCTTCAGGGTGAGAAAAGACCCCTCCACTTTGAGTGGGGATCCTGTTCATCCTGTCGGCGTTCCATTCTGCGATAATAACCCCCTCACTCTTCATTATCCCATTGACTCATAGCGTCATAAATCCATCCATAGGAAACATAACAAAGCAGATCAAAATCAAAGCCCCCGCCAAAACTTCTTGAACATTTTCCCTTTAGCTGTTTGTCCTGCAGGTAAACCACCAGCCAGGTATGTGGAGACATAAATACCAACAGCGTCTGTCAGCTCTCCTCCCTGCTTACATCATCTTCAAGGTCCCAGAGGACACTCAGAGTTCAACCCAGCAGCATCGGAAAAGGACTATTTCAAAAGATGCCCTGACATTTCTGGTACAGTTTACTCCTTTCAAAGGATCTCTGCTGTTATCTTCTGACGGCTGCTTCACTCATGTTTGACAGCTGGCTGTAACTTACTGTGAAGTCTTTGACTTCTGTCACACATCACCTCTTACATCAGAGAAACCTGCATCATTGTTGTTGTATTCACGTCGGGTAACGCGCCTTGCAAATGTTAAGTTGTGAAATTGTTTACATGCACTGTGAAGTTTTTACTGAGCCATCGTGCTGCTTATCACATCTGAGTTGAAGTGTCAATAACATGAGGCGGGCTAATGACGCCACTTCCACACTGAATGAATAAGATGAAGTAGGAACAAATATCAGCCTACTGTGAGCGCCTCCTGAACAGTAGGTCCTTACTAAATATAACTCATTATATAGTGAGTAGGGAGTAAGGATGAGTGTGTGATTTCGGACACAACCCTGGACAGAGCTGGAGACAACAGACGGGGAGAAGGGACAAACAGCACAGGGAAACATAGAGCTGTAACAGCTGTTACAAAGGTTGACACCAGGAGAAGATCCTGACAGGTTTCCACCATATTAGCAAAAGAAATCCATTCTTAAGCAACAACAGAGCAGATGTTTGATTGTAGACTGTAAAGAGGAACATTACATCACTGCTATACGTCATTCGCAGGTCGATGTAACCTCAGGGAAACCTGTTTGGGTTTCTGTTCTAGGAAGAGAGAGATATTTAACATCTCTGTAAAAACACCGTCAAGAAAAGTTATAGGAAAATAAAAGCTGCTCTGACACGCACGCTGTCGTTATCTGATGAATATGTCCATGGAGCTCAAACACCAAAAGACGGTCTTTTAAGGAAACTTGTGCAGTGCAGGTTTAGCATTTGACTGGATCTCATTCTGATTATGTAACAAAGTTGAGTTTGGTTTACATCACCTAAAGTGTGGAGCAACCTGAGGAGCATCAGACCGGCGGAGCCACATCATCAATAAACAACATTTAAATCTTCACATGGTGTACTGCTGGAAAATATGTTCAGAGTAAGTGTACAAAGTCTTTTGAGGATTTAGTCCATAATTTAGCTGGTTTTCCAAGAATATACATGAAGGCCAGCCTGACTGCTGCTGTTCTGTTTCTCGTTGTATTGTGCGTTAATGGCTTTCAGAAGGAGATTATAAATTAAGGTTAGAAAAACAATTTCAAATCCGCAGTTGTTTCTTGTGTTTGTAAATTGTGCTCTCCAATTTTCCAGGCGGTAAATTTCCATATCAGATTTGGCCTCATAAATCAAAAGTCTTAAACAAACTTTCCTGGTTGCTTCAGACCGCAGTCAGTGGGGAACCAAGAAGTCCTAGATTCATTATCTCGTAAACTTTGAGAATTGCGTAATCTTACGACTCCTTCAGCCTCACCAACAGCATGTACATCCATCCACTGTTCAAAGACAGACACTTTTGGTCTTTTTTAATAGATATCCTACAATTTACAGAACCAAACACAGATTGAAATCTTAAAAATTGAACTTTTCAAACCTAAAGTATTTGATGATCTGTATTTTTACAAAGTGTGTTATAGGGAGTGTGAATCAATCAGAGTGAAAGTTAACCCCCATTCTGCAGCCCCCATTTGACTTCACAGAGGAAGAGTTACAGTAAATTGTTAAACTGTCCAAGCTGTAAATTTACTCTAGCTCTGACTTGCCTGCTGTTTTTAACCTGCAAACTTTATAACCCAGTGGACTCAATCTAGAAACTCCATGGTCATGCTAAAAGGAGGTTGGGGGTTAAATGGTCAGCTATATGGCCCACCTCAGACACACTCAATTCATGTGTTAACACAAATTTAAATCACTATGGAAACTTCCGTGAGGCAGATGGTTGTAATTTAAGAGAAGAAATCTCTGGAAATAGTTGTGATGTAATTCTTTATTTTTATTTTCTATGTATTGTGATATCACTTGTTTCTGTTTTCTTTTCTCGTTCTTATATCTGAGATTATAAAGGCAGGGGCGTGTCCAGACTTTTTCTTTACTGGGGTGGCCAAACTGGGGGACTGACTTTACAGTGATGACATGAAGTGTGTATGCACAAGCACATACACAAAACGAATGCATAGCATTTCTCTACCTTTTTTTGTGTACTCTACACAAATCGTATTGTATTCTGCTAATACTCTACTACTACTCTCTACTACTTCGAGCTTTCACCTGGGGGCTTTGCATTGTGGGTAACAGTATGCAAGAAGACTGGTCTTATGCATACTGTAAATTTGTCCTGAATCAGTACACATCAAGGTATTTTTTGGCATACTGCAGATCTTACATTTGTTCGCATACTGCATAATGTATTTGGGCCAAATCAGTATACTACTTAGTATAGTAGGCGGTTTTGAAAACAGCCAAGGTTGTTAAAAGTCACAACTTGAAGTACTAACAAAATTAAACGTGGGACAATGAAATGCACAAAGGCTACTAGAAGCCTGTTGCTACAAAGATGCATCCAAAGCAGCATTTTAACACAAGTCCCGCCTCTGATAAGGCAAATAGCCGATCGTAGTTCAGATTTTGGGGTCAAATTTCAAGTGGGGGCACCAGGACACCCCTATGGAAATGCCTCTGATTAGGGCAGATCATTCAATTGAGTCTGTCAACTACTGGATGTAATTTCTCCAGACCTGTGCACAAAAAAGGGGAAACATTACTTTTTAAATATTGTTGTAAGGAATGTTTTGAAACTCTACAGATGGACCAAATGTTGGGGGGAAGAATAAGTTATGGTGCTGATTATTTTATACACTGTGAAAAATTTATTTGTTGTAAATAATTATGTTCAGCCAAATAAAGAACCTGCAGAAACGATATTGTTCCTGGCCGATATCTTTTTTTGTCATTTTACACTTTTGGGACTTGAAAGAAAAATTCTGTGTCACTTTATTTATCGTTCTTTGTAGCCAAACTCCAACAATGTGTTCGATTCTTGTCGATGGTTCCTACCAGGTGTTGAATGAAAAATTGAGCATAATAATTCTTCCTGAAGAGAAAGTCGCATTAGCTGTTTTACTTAACCAGCACTGACTCATCCCACTCTGCAGAAATATCCGAGTAGCCATACAAAAAAACTAATTCAACGTGATTTACTTTCACAAGAGCAACATTTATTAAAATCAATGAGAGTTTTGTTTCTCGTGAGCATTGGACATCAGATGTACACAATATACAGATGTTGCGTTTCGTAGCAAATATACTTTCTATAGAGACAGCAGCAGCAGAATTGGCATGTACAAAAATACACATTTGATTTTGTCACACAACATACCAAAGTAACGATAATATATTTATATATAATTAGATATTTCTGTATCATAAATATGCAGAACTATACAAGTTGAACACAGACTCATAATCTGTAATCGAGATAACATTTATAATATTTATAATACAGGACAAAGTACTTTAGAGACATTTTTAATGGTAACACTTAACACCACGAAGGCCTTATTCCAGCGTGTTTAATCTTTTCATCTCATTATAACACTGTGGTAATAAGTGTGAAAGTTACAATTTGCTTACAATATATTATCTTTATAGATTTCAACTCTACTTTTAAGTAAATTGATGAACACTGAAATAAGATTATTTAGTGTTAAGTGTCACCTAGAGTTCAGCTCGCTTTAGCAGCAGCACTGAAACAGAAATCATAATTCACCTTATTCATACAGCAGCCATTTTTCTCTGACATCACACTCAGGGTGGGAAGCTAAAAAGCTGTTATATTGTTGTGCTCCAGGTTGTAAATCATATTAATGTAACAAATACGATAAATCGTTGATATATTTCACAGCTTTCCAACATTATTGATTTTCAATTAAAACAATGTTGGTGAGTCATTAGCTGACGTTAGCATTCGACCACTCCTAAGATAACTTTACAGTGTGACAGTGTAATGGCCTGATCACACAGAGACACGTGGCCCTAGGTGCAGCCGCTCCAAAAATGCCTGAGCACATTTGGCGAAGAAACAGCCTGTGGAGCGGGGCTGCGTGGGCATATGAGCAACCGCATATAATAGGAACGAAAAAATCCGTTCAAGCAAACGTAGAGCTCTAGCCGCTGCGAGGACGGAAAAAAGATTTTAAGCCTCCTACTTTATTTGATTGGCTGCTTCGGCCAGTGACATGGACGAGCGCTGAGACTCTGGGCTTTCAGCTGAAAAGTTGAAATTTTGTTTGCTTTTATGCGTGCCCAAAAAACACTAGAAAAACGCGTTGTGCAGCAGTAGAGTAGAACGCCTGGCAAGCGTGCTACCATAGGAAAACAATGGTTTTACTGGCAACACTTTTTTAGCAACACGTCTCTGTGTGATAAGGCCCTAAGACAATATGATAGGAAAGGGTTAACTAACTACCGAACACTGATGTTAGCTAGCTAACAGTTAGAAAGCAACATTAGCATTTAACCACTTCCTAGCCTATAGAGATAGCGTTAATGTTAGCTAACTAACAGTAATGCAAGATACATGTTAGTTTAGTCCTTACATTAGACAACAGCTAACATTAGCATTACGCCACTAACTAGCTAACACAGTGTTAATGTTAGCTGGCTAACAGCAATGTTAAGATAGGAATTTCTTGAATGCTATTGTTAGCTGTCTTGACGATACCTTGTGTGTTGTTGATTAAACCTTTTCATTTAATCCTTTGTCTCTCAATTTCTTAATTTTTCAATCTATAATGATTTGTCATGTTCACTACTTTTGCAACCTGGAACACAAAAGAGGTACGACCTTTTTTTATGACAGCAGTTGAGCTTCTGACACTGAGCAAGTTGTTAGAGCAAAACGCTGAGTGAATACGGCGAAATGAGGACAGAACATAGAACAGTTAGAAAATACTGTTTTTCAATAGTTCATACAACTCAGCTGAACTCACAAACACACAACAGGCTGTGTCCTTGTCTTTCTTTAAAGACTGAATTAGTTTCTCTGTGAGACTAATGAAGTGCTATAAATGCAAGAATAAAGGAGATTTCTCCCTCAATGGCACACGTTTTCTCACATTCCTGCTTAGGACACGCTGTCAATGATCAAATCATACTTTTGATTTTCTTTCACACAAACATACATGGAGAGTCCCCCCCCCCCTCCCCCGGTCACACAGCCAACACTGTGTGCTGTGTGTCTAGAAACCCCGCTCATATGAATAAATACCAGCCCCGTTGTATCACCAAATCAGACATACAAACACTTCACTTGCTCAGGACAAAAAACGGTTTCACTTTACAGACATAATTGCTCACAAAAGATATAAATGCTGTTAAAATAGTCCAAGATGTTACAAGTATGTACAGCGGTGGCATCCGTCCTCAAAACTTTTCGCCTTTGGCACTCCAGAGAAGTGTGTTCATTGTATTCGTATGAAGTCACAGAATTATCGTGACCATATTGTTGTCATTATAACTACAGAAAGCAGCGTTAACATTCGTATCCAATGATGAGATTGTGACTTTGATGCTTTATTATTTGCGGAAAAAGAACTGGGATACGTAAAATAATGTACAGAAAAGTCTTCATTTTCATCCTGAATTAGTCACATTTAAAAGAAGTTTTATGTTTTGCTGTTAAAAACTGACGTAAATAAGTCTCTTGTCCATGAACTACGGGAGAATACATTTCATTTATTTTGCCTTAATAGAAGACAAAGGAGCTCCTCCTTCCTTTTTTATGCATTGAAAAGCAATGACACTTTCTTAAGGCATAACAAAGAAACCCTGACAAAGAAAAAAGAAAAGAGCTGTAACGCTGGACTGCTCAGCTTTAATGATGGTTTAGGGATCCAGCTGTCAAATTAAACTTTCCATCTTTTCTGCATGATGTTAATGACTCAGGTATGAATAAAGAACTTTTCAAGGATCTTAACTGCAGAGCAACAAAGCATCAACTCTGTCAAATCCCAGAAAGCGCTTCTTAAATCTTCCTCTTTGTCGTATATTTTGTATTAAACCTCACCTGTACCTTTTAAAGTCTTACACCTTGGATGTACCATATGAATGAACTGCAACACTTTTTCTGATTTGGGCTGACTACGGGGAAAGGTGTATTTGGCGGAGTCTTATCACATCAACAATAAAGACAATTTGTACGCACATTTCAGAATTAAAAGTCTCTTATACACAGCTTGTCTGTACAAAGTTCTTATTTACACGTATGACTCTTCTGCAAAAAAAAGCTGTTCAAATTCATCCACTCGAGGGTCGCTGCACCTCCTGCTCTGCCACTCCCTCTTCCCCTGCACAATGGCCAGCGCCACCTCCTGACTCCTCCTCAAGCAGGCGTCTGCATCCTCCTGACCCTGGGAGGAAAAGTAGTCCTGCACAGCCCGTGTAGCAGATGGAGACAGGCAAAAGCGTGACTCTGCATGGTTGGGCTCATTCTCTGACATTACCAGGTCGCCATTTTGGGTCTGACTTTTAGAAGTGCGAGGCCTGTCCAAGGTGAGGCTGGAAGAGGGGTGACAGTTCACTGTGACCTTAGCGGGTTCGGATGCTCGGCGAGGCAGGGGAAGTGTCCTCCTCCCTTTTTGAGCCTCCTGGGTCTGAGCCAGAGAATGGGACTTTTGCCTCTGGAGGACCAAGGTGGTAGCACTCTGTCCATAGAAAACACCCTGTGGGGGCTGCAGGGAATCATTCCTAGCCAGCCTCTGTGTGACCTCACTTACTGTTTGTGGTGTTGGGGTGTTAGAGGAGGTGGTGTTTGCCGGTCTGATGGTGGGGGTCTGGTCGTGGAGCTGCCTCAGCTCTCTGACCGTCAAAGGTTTCTCAGTCCCCCGGTAGAAAGGTGAGCGAGTGCGCTGCAGTTGCAGCATAGCCTGCTGGTAGGATGGAGGGCTGCTGGATCTGCGTTGGTTTGTCGTCATGGCGACCTGTGCACTTGTGGCGAAGCCGTTACAGGTTGGTTGAGTTTTACCATTAACAACAGGCAAGTCCTCCTCTGTGTGTCCATTTTCAGGCTGCCTAAGAGACAGGCGACGATCCTTTTTCAGCCATGTGTTTGGATGGAGCCCATGAGAGTTCTGGGGCTGTTGACTGATCCGAGGGGGCGGGTTGGGCTGCGCCAAATGAGAAGGAACTTCTCTCTGAGGAGGCGAGGCCCTGGGTGACATCTGGGGTCGTCCAGGAAAGAGAGGAGAAAGCGGAACAGGCTCAATCAATGGAATCACCCCATTGGTGGTGTAGTCTGTAGAGTACTGAGAGAAGGCGGAGTCCAAAGAGCTGAGGGAGGAGCCTGTCGGTGAGGTTGCTGGGGAGGACAGACTGGAACAGCTGGCATCCAAGCGTAACGGAGGTGGCGGGGCATTCTTCGACTTCCTCCGTCCACCATTCTGAACTTTGACTCCTCCCTTCTCACGTCTCTGTTCTTCCTCCTCCTTCAGCTGCAGCCCACTGAGCCTCTGCTCCAGAAACACCTCGTCCTCATCAGCCTCCCCATCCATGGCAGCATCATAGCTCGCCTTCCTTAGAGGAAGGTGGTTGGCATCAACATGGACAATCGCTGCACCTGACAGTGTTGTATTTGCAACAGCTAAGGCAGGCTCTGAACTCCTCCTCAGCCTCCTGGGACCCTGTGTTTGGCCGTTAACTTGGCGTGTGCGGGGCTGTCGGACTGCAGGGCTGAACCTCCGAGGTCTGCACAGCGGGGGAAGCTGCAGCAGCAGGTCGGAGTCGGGGTCGGGATCAGGGTCACAGTCGCTGAGGGTGATTACGGAGTCACGGCTACGGCTGTCCGGCTTGTCTTTGTCTCGGAGGGGAAGCTGCTCCTGGTAGGGAGACTCAGGGTCGTCGTTCAGCTCGTTCTCCAGACTGTCGTAGGATGAGTCGTTCATCTGGAAGGACGACACATCTGGAAGAAAAAAGATTGAGTGTTAGGGTTTACTTAACCAGCCAAAGTCTCTTCTCTATGTCGTCCAAACATGGTCACTTCTGGTTTCAAAATACCAAGATGATGGAGGAAACGTTTAAAAACTCAATAGTGGGTTCACATTCCAATTAGTGATGTCACTGCTAATTTGTCACATACAGTTTATGACAACAAAATAGTTCATGTGAAAGTAGTTGTCAAATAAAATGGATTTCCAGTCCTGCTGGTATCTAGTGTAATTCCCCCATACCGACCTTTTAAATGAGCATGAAAGTTTAGGCAACAACTTAACCAAAAAAATGCAGCAAAAAAGTATTACTACATGCTCCTTATTCTGTTACTCTCCCCTTGAAGAATCCCTCTCAACAGAGCCTATTAAGCTAAGAGCAGAAGTCTGAGAGAAACCAAGAGTCGTTACTGCAGAGCTAAATGAACGACGCCACAGTTCTCTGCTGCAGACGAAGGAGAACAGGGGACAAAGTGTCGTCCTGCTGTGCGCTCTTTAAACCCCTGGTGGTTGTTTATAGAGCGAGGAACAAATTAAGCATAATTTATGAATGAGGAGATTCAACGCCGTGACCCCGGCAATCGCTGAAACTACTTCAGGTCGACCTCCTGACCCCAATCAACAGGTCTGAGAGAGCCTAAACCATTATACTACACCCATGCTGAGCTACACACTGAAGCAGTCTCTGTTAACAACGACTTTCAGAAAACAAGAAGGTAAAGAGCTGCTGTTCAGAGACACAGTTCGACCGTGATCCTGACCACTTTTAAGAAATCATCCCACAAGTGTCCACAAGTTTCTGCTTCTTATTTAGTTCTCCTTTTCTCATAGCTAAATGGATAACAAATAGCAAGTAAAGGTCACAGCGAAGTAAAATGTGCGGACATCTTGGCTGTACAGACAAAGAAGAAGCACCTGGATTAGGAATTTCATTAAAAAAGTCATGTTCTGCTTTTTTCCTTTTCAAGTAAGATCTGACATTCCCAAAGCTTTTCTCATGCTTTTGCAGGACCTTCGTATAAAATGTTATTTTGATAAATGATCAAGATGCAAATGTAGCTAAATATTACGACTCCTAAATGTGTCTTTTTCGTTGTGTTTCTGGGAAACAGGAAATTTGGACACCAACGATTCCAGTAATGTGCTTCTTTATCGTCATCCCCACATGTTTATCCAATAGAGCAGATTAAAAAATGTGACTGTTGGGATTTTAAAATGATAAAAACGGTGGGATGAATACCGTTTATGTCATTCCAGTGGTGAGGGATCAGAACTGGGAATTTGTGTCGTCAACACTGAGTCCACAGACTTGGCTTCGATCTTCGAAAACAGTCCTACCAGAGCCTCTGCATCTTTCATTCATATCTTGCTAACTTCCTCTGTTCTTCTTATTCCCCAATATTCCCCTATTCTTACCTGATCCGTGGTCACTGCTGCTGCTCTTCTGGCTGAAGCTCCTGAACAGTGAGGTGACGTCTTCTCCCAGGACGCTGCTGCAGTTCTCAATGAGGAAGTGTACGAGCTCACACACCTGTGAGGAGACAAACACCACCTGGTTACAGCGGGATTATTTCCATTTTTCTTTGCTTCTCTGCAGCTGTTCAACATTAATTTCCATTGTTATACAGCGAGACAAAGTGTGGTGGTTTAAGCAGAACCTCAGTTGTTGAAGGTTTTACTGGATCAGAAAAGTTTCTGAACCAGCCAAAGGTTACGAGTGGTTCAACAAACATTCCATTGCAGTCTAAAAAACAACATTTATGCTGTCTAGTAAACATTTTGACATTGATCAGATGTATAATGCTGCGCTGAAACAATGAAAACAAGAGCTAATGTTTTTGCTTGTAGTGCAGCGCATGCCTTTTTCATTTTGTGGGTCCATGACCTAAATAACTTTGTGATACCAGCTCCAAACAGCTGTCCAAAAGAGTGTTTTTCAGTGTGTCCCACATTATCATTCTGACAAAGTGTTGGTTTGTTTGCACTTCCAACTACAAGAGTATTTGCGTTCCACACTGATAGAGAAGACCTCAAACGCCTTCTTTGCTGCCCTGGATAACGTCCTGATAAACATGTATGACATCACGTATCTGATTATCGCCTGCTCAAATCCTTTTGAAAGACACAAAAGACGCTCTCGGATCCTAAGGAGAGAGTTTTTGACGGAGAAATCACAGCTTCCATGTTTTGGAAGATAAAGTGTAGATGTATCATCTTATTTAGTAGCAAATACAGCAGCTACAAATGGCATGAAGAGAGTTACACATATTAAAAATGGCCTTCCGTACAAACAGTTAGATTTCCTGAAGAACAAACATTGATGAAGTATTGAAATATGGCGACACAGTGCCTGTGATTTTCGGGAATTATCAGCCTAGTTGGCATGCATCCACCAAACAAATCACGTTACTTGGCTGAAACCACCCACTGTCTTTTAAACTAAACAGACGCAATTTACTAAACACATACAGTGTGACGTCCTCGGACACAAACACCAGGGACACTCTGAAACATAAGGGACACATCCTCCCACAACTTGTGGAAAATGTCCACTCAAACCTGCCTGTTTTGTTTAGAAACGAGTTGTTTTTCCCAGCGTCGGCCTGCTGCTGTGACACTATGGAAACAGAGACAAACACACTTTAAGGCCTCCATGTTTGTTTTTGGGGCCAGATGTTGTCTCCTCGTGTGTCCGTATGGCATCCATATAAGTTACATGAGTCAGTGTACAGAAGACCAGTCTGTATGTCTAAACAGTGCACAACATGCCTGAGAGTATAATTAAGTTCTTTAGGTCCATTTTTCTTCAAACAGGCACAGGATTCTGGAGAGGTGAAGAGATTTGACCTCTGTCTTTTTAGCCCCTTTTTATACGTACTACTCATTGGGTCTTTAACCTGCAGTCACAGTTAGCATACACATCCACAACAAGCAAACTTGAATGCTCAAACCTCTTATCTGTCTCTGAACCTTCCTAGTTGCTATTAAGTCTGCATGCAGAGGTGTGCTGCCCTCACACATTGTACCACTGACAAAAACACAGAGGCACGTCAGGGATTTACTTCTTGCAGGGTGAGGTTACTCAATCATCTCAAACAGAATAAACCTGTCTGTGGTTACAGGTGAGATATCTAGATACTGTTGCTACTCTGTGACATGTGTCTGTTATCAGAGCACATTCATCTGTATCAAACCTGAACAACAGAGCTTCATGTGACACTGACAGGCTTCTCAACTGGCAACAGATAGGTGTGTTTCTGTCAACAAAAAAAATGATTGCAATATATGTTGCAAGTTACAAAATCAAAGTCAATACTTTACACCACTGGAGCTTCACGTTTGGGGGATTCGAGGGCCAAAATTATTTGATTTTTGTTTGAATCTGGCTGCATTAAAAATGTCCAAGTTGCATGCTACACTGTATGTTTTAGCTGCATTGTAATGAGTAGAAATTAGTAAAACAGTGCTGCCCAAAGTTATCAAAGTCTATAGTTAAAGAGACATATGATGTTTTTTTGCATTTTTGCCTTTATAAATTGGACAGCTGAAGAGAGACATTAAATGTAGGGAGGATGGAGAGGGGTGACATGCATCGAAAGCGAAGGCCGGGAGTCAAACCTGCGGCTGTTTTATCAAGGATGTACCCTCTGAATATGGGATGCCTATGGTACCCATGCCTATGGTATGAAATGCAGATCTCTGGTTAAAGCATTCCTGCTTCCTCACTACCTTTACTTCTACAGGACATGCAGTATGAATACAATGGGAACACACTACTCTGTCACAGCACTGTGCCTTTGGCAGATGGGCCATCATCTGTCATTTCTGCATCCGTCACTGCACCGTCATCTGTCTGCACTCTCTCAGAGGCTCAGCCGTTGCGATAAATCGTCTGTTGCACAGAGGATTATGTGTCAGAATAACCCCCCTAAAAAAAAAAGCATGCTGACTCTCATACTGAATGTGGTGTTTTATGATGCAGTATTTGTGTCATGCTGCATTTGACCTACATGTTATACAACAAAATCAATCTTTTCCTGGAACACTAAAGAGTATAAAAATGTGGGTCACTGAAATGTAACTTGTTGTCAGCAAGTCCAACCGAAGACTGCATGTGAGCTTTTGGGATCCAGTAGAAGTTAATTTCTAAGACTGTAATGCTAGATCCAGTTAAAGGCGTATAAACCTGGAAATGTCTGCTGATGTTGACGGATTATATTTGTACATCAACTGGTATGAAAAAAGCAGCTAAAGCAAAAGATAAATAATAAAAAATACATGATTCCTTCTTTCCTTTCTCTCTTTCTCCTCCTCTTCCTTCTACAATTATTCTTTCGTCTTTCCTCTTATCTCACCTGCCACTCTCTCCCTACCTGCACCTCCTCCCATCACTCATCCAGCATTCCTCTCGTCACTCGGAGAGAGCTGCTACGTGATGCACAGCACAGTTACAAAGAGCCTGTGGGCATCAAGGTGACTTTCACCACTCCATCAACAGCCCATTCAGAACAGCTTGTTCTTCTTTAACTCTTTAGGATGTTATTTTAAACTCTGTTTCAACCATTCAGAGAGCAGGCAGAAGATCAACCTGTCATTCAAATGTTTTCAGTATGAGCGCAGGTAGAGAGTGGACTTTCTACTGCTTCAGGATGGAGCGGGTAAGCTATCTGCAAATTTGTGTGTTTATTAAAGGATGCTGCAGCTGTGTGTTAGTGGGTCAGTTTAAAGGTCCTCAGCTGACACATAAAGCCAGATGTTCTTTTTTCCACCAATACAGACAGTGTTGAAAAAACACTGGAGATAACAAGCATTTGGTCCACATTTCAAGAACCGAACCAAAGAGAAAAACAAAGTTGTTTTGGATGATACTGTATGTCTCCCAGTCTCCGTCTAAAGTCTTAAACTTAAGCTGTATTTACCTCAGACACTCCCACACAGCTACAGTATGTTCAGCCAAAATATCTAAATTATATACTGCACGGCAGAAGCAGCGGCGCAGAGAGACTGGACTGAATTTGGTCAAACTGAGCACTCACGTGTCTTATGACAAGGT
Source organism: Tautogolabrus adspersus (assembly GCA_020745685.1). Lineage (NCBI taxonomy): Eukaryota > Metazoa > Chordata > Actinopteri > Labriformes > Labridae > Tautogolabrus > Tautogolabrus adspersus. Next base: position 4,580,946 of record CM036548.1, on the reverse strand, counting down.
TGGAAACTAGCCATTACGCGGTCAGGGGCCCAGCCGGTTTAAGTTGGCCCCCGTCTACGACCGCAAGTAGGGAAATGTCGAAATCTCCCTTTTGTTATTTTTTTCCTTCAGAAAAGGCCGTCTGCACACACAAACAAGCAGTGTGTGAGGGAGAAAGTGTTATCACGAGGGTATTTGTGGAAAGGATATTTGGGAATTTGTGGGTGTTGGGGGTATTTGTGCTGACAAGTGTGTGTACTGTATATGTGTGTGTGGATGGAAAAGGAGGGGTGTTTCAGCGACACAATTCACCACTCAAACACACACTTGGCCTCGGCCTCGGGATTCTGTAGAAAATTCTTTGCATGTTTTCTCAATGAACCTCGGCAACATCATGCTTACACACACACAGAGATATCTGAAAAGATATGCCGGGCAGCCACCCACAGAGATTGTGTGTTTAACTCAACTGCTGTGACTTTCCAAAAAGACCACAAGTCAGAAATCTTTGCATTCTTTCTGTCAAAGTGACTGTTTCACCGGGTGATGGGCGAGGGGGCTTCCTCCGTGGCTGCTGCTGGGAAATGAAGTCAGTCAGGGTTAGCCCTGCTGACCAACATATGAGAAATGATGCCTGACTATCGAGGTTGACTTTACATTGACAAAGTAATAATGATTGAAATTTATCAGAGGATAACTTGATACTGTAACTACTTTAACCACAAGTAGACATGTCCTGGAAGGTGTCTGTTAATTTGAATTTTGAGGCATCTTAAATATTTGTGGTCAACACCTCTTCTGCAAACACTTTCAGGAAAAACTTAACTCAGAATCCTGTGAAACAGGTCTACAGATATTTTAGCTGCAAAGTACAAGATTGAACAAAGACTGGATGTCTTGCAAGATCACTATTTACAAGACTGAGCTAGACAAACCTGCTCCTGTGTCAAGAGTTTTAGGTTAACTATATGGTGATTTAGCAAGTCACGCTGGCTGAGTAAGCATTATGAGCTAGCATAGTGCTAGTGAAGCTTTTTATTTTGCTCTGTTCAAACCACAGACTGTAAACAAATACTGCAAAGTATCAAGATGTCAATGCCAACACAGGGTGTATTTTGGCTTCATTTTTGTACAGTAATAGTAATTCCAGACATATCCTCCATCTTGATATACATTCACATGTCTAAAAGTTTGCGGTATCCGTGGTAATTTAAGACGTATCAAAGGATTGGTTAGCATCACAAGCTAGGGAAGACTTTTGCTCTTCTACAAATTTCACCACAACTGTGCTGTCCACAACATCCAAGTACCAGAACACACTCTGCTAGGGCAGCAGACAGCAGCCTGTGTGTGCAGGGGTTTGCAATATCTGTGGCAACCGAGGCTGTCACTTAAGCCTGGTCAGAATTGTAGGCTGCGAGGAAGAACTTTTCCTTTCGCCTTATAACTCAACAGGTTCGATGGAGCTAGCAGCTGATTTTTCAAGCACCATTATTATTTTTCATATGCTCAGGAGTAAGTCAGCGTGAAACTGTGAAGCTCTCCTCTTTCCTGTCAAGTCTTGCTCTAAGCTCTGGGATTTCAGGCTCAACCGAGTGTAAGAATGTTGTGATTTCAGCTCATGAGTGATCGTCAGTGATGACATGTGAACGTGACAGAGCCTGTGTGTGTGTTCTAGTGTGTGTGTCACAACTGTGTGTTAGTCGGTCAAATCCTGTTAGAAGGTCAACATTGCTCACATCCGCGGTAAAACTTAAAGGCTGCTGACGAATGGTTTTCAGGGCTGACAGAGATGAAGTGTGCATGTGATCCCGTATGTGTGCAGATAAAAGATGTGTGTGTCAGTGAAATTGCAGTTTCTGACAATGTCGGTCTGTTTGGTCGCATGTGTGACAAACATCACAGAGGCACGTATACACTCATGCTGAGGCAGTTTGCTTCAATTATTCCACTGAAATGTTAAATTCCTCGGAGTTTGCACACTGTCTCAGCAAGTCTCTGTTACACACACACACACACAGACACACACACACACACACACACACACACACACACAGACAGACAGACACACACACACTCTGGTAAAAGCTCAGTATATTCAGAGAAACATTTTGAACACTGATTTGCTGTCTTGCCACGTCTTGGATGAGAAGAGTAAAACCACAGTCATGTTTGTAATGTTCAACACAAACTTGAAGCCTGCTGTGGTTTAGCTTAGCTTAGCATAGAGACTAGAAACAGTTGGAAACAACTAGCATGCTCCTTCTGAAGGTGAAACAAATCTGCCTTATGCCATGTCAATTATACATAATCTGCTACAAAAGCCAGAATGCTTCATTTTGTTGATATGTAAGTGTCTGTGAGTTTCTTCTCACCTTTTTGGTGCTCTCCCCCTCCATCTCGGGGGTGGTGGGTGCTGGAGCCCAAAGCATGCTGGGAGCGATGCAGACGGACAGGTTGAAGGCGTTCATCTGGTTGTCGTGGGCGTTGCCTTGGATACAGTGCAGCACAGCCATTACGTGACGCAGCAGAAGCAGGTTCTCAGTGGGGAGGAGTTGGAGTAACCTGACAGAGAGGATGATTGACAGACAGATTGTTAAAGATGGATGTAACATAAACAATGTTCCCTCAACAATCATAAACAGGGTTTATCTGAGGCTAAAAAGAGTTTTTTCCACACACATTTTCATTCTCGTTTCTGTGTTTTTTATTCACCTATTAAAATGGAATTAAGTTTTTTCTGCAGCAACATCCTGACTGCTTTTTTCTCTCTCCTGACTGCTTCTAGACACATACCATTTGTAATAAAGGTAAAATCCAACAAAATGTCACAGTGAGGTGTTAGGCAACCAAAAGCCGCCAGAAAACCATTTATCCAAAGTGTTTCCTAAAACTTTCCCCCATCTGTAAATCTTATTTCTGTTTGTCACATTCTGTGTGTGCTTGTGAAAAAGAGAAAGACGATAATAAATCCCATATTATTACTTCAGAATGAGCTGTTTTGGTAACGAGCATGATGTTATTAAAGATTTAGGATAAGGATTTGGAGTTCATACCTCTGGACAGCTTGCGTCCTCTCCTCCCCTCCCTCCCCTTCCATCACATCCATCCACTGGTCGTACAGATCCGCACACAGGATGCTGCCCGGTATATTACGCAGGAAATCCTGTATGCAAAAGAAAAGAGAGATCTTAGGCTCAATGAACAAGAGCTGGGTTAATCCCTTGCATTTAAAAAATACGAAAATAATACCTTCTTCCCCCCCAAAAAAACTCAATGACTTTAAAAGGCTCCTGGTACATTATGATCTTGCATTTGGAAGCTGTTCAATCATATTGCCAGACACATGTGATCATCTTGTGCATGAAACACCTTGATAAAATAAACATAAATAGCCATCATGGTAATAAGCAGGTCAAGAGTAAAACTATTACAATATCAAAAGCATATTAATCTTCTGTCAAATGAATAATTGCTAACATGATTATTCTCAGGTGATACGCAATCCTTGTCCGTAGAAAACAGGTAAAGCCCAACACAGTAAGGTGATGAATCAGCTCTGTATTAAACTGAGAAACCGCCTCTGCTGCTCCCTGGATGCCCCGCACTGTGGTGGCTGTTTGGTCTGGATGCTGAACAATGCAGCACCTTGTGTGTGTGACTGGCAGCCTGCCTGGCTGAGCACTGACAGATTATCCTGTCTGGACTTTTGTGACTTTGGATGCACATCAGACGATCCTGCTTTCTGTTGTCTGTTTTCAAACCATTAAAGACGGGATTGAGTTAAGAGTGTGTGTGGTTAAGTGTGTGTGTTACCTTGAGGACAGCAGCAATAACGAACACAGACTGGTGTGTGATCTCAGGGTCCTCTGTCCCACTGTCCAGTCTTTCCCGAAGCTCCCGACAGGCTTTGGCCCCTGCTGAGCGCCTGAAAACGCCCCTGGTGTACGGCCCCTCCAGGTACAGGAACACCAACATATCCTGGATGGCAGGGAAAGGATGGAAGTTAACCATAGTAGTATTAAGTATTAAGTAGTAAGCAGTCAAATAAACGACAAATTTCACAGCTTCTCGTTTGATTAGCAACTGAAAAGAGCATAAACAGCAAAAATCTAAAGGAGCATCGGGCCAAATTCCAACTACCAACAACACATTTGATAACTTATTTGCTATGGTCAGACAACAGCTAGCATTGGCGTTCAGCTGCTAACCAGATTATTTGAGCAATCGCTACAGTATAAAGTGAATGAAAGCTGATAAGTGTAAAAAAAATCTAATCTAAAACGTGTTAACTTTGAATTTACCTCATAGCAAATTAAATGTAAGCTAGGAATATACTTTCTGGCTAGTAGTTAGGTATTTACTATCTAGCTAAGAAATGTTAGCAATGCATTTGCCTTCTATGCAATTTTTCAGCTGATGAAGTGTGCTGTCGATTGCTTACATTGGATAGGAAGTAATTTTCTTTTTAATGTGATATTAGTGGGAAATTTAGTTTTTAGCTTTTAGCATGTAATACTAAATAGGAATTTATTTTCTAGTAGGCTACATATAATGTTAGCTATTGCAGCGTACCTGGGGAGTAGCCTAACCTTCTAGGTAGTGTGATGTTAGCTTGAATTAACTTCCTAGCTGCTGTAAAGTTAGCTAGCATTTTACTTGCCAATTGTATGCTAACTAGAGTAGACTTCCTCGCAAAAGTACAGTTAGCTTGGAGGTAACATTCTTTGTAAAGTGACGTTAGCTTGAATTTACTTTCTAGCAAATGTAATATTAGCTAGCAATATACTTTCTTGTGGATATAGTGTTAGCTAGAGTTCACTTCCTAGCTAACCCAATGTTTTTCTTTAATTACCTAACTAGGTTTACTTGAGTTTACTTATTGTGTTAGCTGGGGAATGTTAGATAGGGAACGATTGAATGTTAGCATTAGCCTACTTGTTTAATATTAGTTTAAAGGTTATGTTAAATTATGGCTTTGATTCAATGTTTCTTACCGATTCAAAAGTAAAAAAAATATAAATAGAGTAACATAGCCTAAATACACTCTACAACTTGGATCACAGCAGTACAACAACCTTATTAGTTGCCATGTGAAAATGGGGAATGGAGTAAAGTAATTTGAGATTTCTAAGGCCATGCTGCCAAAAGTAAGAACTTTAGATCTGCAGTTAGAGACTCTGTCTGCATGATAGCTGCTAATTGCAGAAAGCCTTTTATGTCTGACACCAAAGGAACTAATTGCTCAGAAATCCTGCCAGACGTCCAGTGATGTTGAAACCAAAGGAAATCAGAGCCAGAGATTAAGTGAATTTAGCTTTCCCAATCCCTGCTGTTTGTTTTATTTCTTATTCGTCACTTCTGAGAATCTGAGGTTTATTTGGGTGAGTTGGAGGAATCTGTCATAAATATTTACCGCTGACTCATATGGGTTTTATTATTTACAAAGTGAATAGAGCTCATTTGAAAGAACACAACTGTTTTTTTAAATCAGGATTTCAGAACTTCAGAAGCCAATTAGTAGGTTAAAATAAATTTAACTGGCAATCCTGAAATATCGGATATTCTTATTAATGTAGTTTTATACAGAAACTGAAACTAAAGCTTGATATAGATCTAGTTTTGTATTTCTAAAAGGTCTCTTTAGTGCATTTTAGGAACAGACAGGAAACACTTTCATTGAGTGGATTTTATCTGGACTGCTTAGTCAGATTGTGGTCCCACTTAATTTACTTCCTGATACAACTACATCTCTACACTCTTTTCCCAACACACTGTAAACCCTAAATCATGCTGTGACCCCTCCAGACAGGGTCCTGACCCCCTCCTGCCCGACTACGTGACCTCTGCTCGGCTCACCATGACAGGCTTGGGCAGGCCGTGCTCTGCAGAGGAGACGGAGCTCAGGGGTCGTCCGAACAGCCGTCCCTGAGTGGGGGAGAGCGAGGTCGGGGACAGGGGCATGCCGTCCAGCTGTGTGTTGGAGCCTTTCCAGAATGGCCAGTTGATCAGAGACCTCTTTCTCTTAAAGGACTTCTGCTGACCGGGCTCTGTGGGGGAAAGACAGAAGAGGAAGAACTGAGCTGTGGTGTCAGATGTTGTTGTTTGAGTAATGCATGTAAGGGACACTGGAGCGCATTCAGGCCCAGCAATGCAAATCTGTAACATTTGCAAAGGTTGATATAGGTATTTATTTAGGTAAGTTCTGCGTTCAATTTTAAAGCAATGAAAGTTGCGAATTTGTAGCAGAAGTCCCAAATGGGGGACATTTTTGGCATGAACGTGAGACCTTAGTCCAACCCAGAGAGCACCAGCTGTGATTTCAATGTTGATTTTTAGATTAACACTGAAAGATATCCGGTATTTCCAAATAATTTGTGAAATTTTTTTCTCTTGTGAACTTTTTTGGGACATCTTTTCACCATGTGACCATAGTCGTTTTTGTACATCTTCAAAAAGCTAAACAAGATCAAATAAACATAAAGGATAAAATATCAAACTCTAAAACATTCGTAGGAGTTCAGAGCCAGATTACATAGAGAGACGTGTCAGAAAGACAGATCCATGGATCCAGTGTTTGGAGGAAACATATGCAGACATGCCCTCATGCTTGGGAGCACCATTTGAGGTTTTGCATGTCTGTGGGTGTCTGTGTTTATCTATGTGCGCTTTTGTGTGTGAAAACATATGCATGTAAGGGGCTTTGTGGGTCTCTGACAGCTAGGGACTGTGAGTTCCTTGTTGCGTGTTTGCTCAGTGGTGCATAAAGTCACAATGTCTACCTGTGTTTGTCTGTCTGCAGGTGTCTCTTCACTGCACAGACGTGTTCTCTGTGACATAACAGCTCGGCATGATGCTGTGGTTATGAAACTGCATAGCATGTGTGCATCGAAGTGAGTTTTGATGAGAATGTACAGCAAACACTGTTCTGTTTAGTCTGATCTCTATGAACAATGACTTCAACTGAGGGAAACAAACAGCAGGAGGGACTGGATTAAACCAGTGCTGCCTTCATGGGACACAGAAAACAAGTGATTTACATCTGCAGGCTCACTTTCTAGGTCTAGTAAATTGACTAGTTGACGCAATGATAAAGAGTTTATTAAACCTTTTTTGATATTTGATTTGTTTAGCTAGCACCCCTGCTTTAATCAGACAATTCAAATCATCAGTCAAGACGACCCAGTCAGCATTTCTTGCATAAACCTCACAAACGAGTTTTAAAATGACCATTCATTGCTCATCTTTACAAGGATTTTCCAAGGAGATGGAGGATTTACAGAGGTCCTCTCTACTCCACAACAAGATCAAGTAATAAAAACAGTTAAGAAAATGAAACAAGCTGTTTTACGATGATCAGTGTTTCTTCTACACTCTCGCATGTTGTTGCAGGACATATCAGGAGGCTCTGCAAAGTATACTACCTCTTGCATGTTTGACATCGCTTGTTTGTTTTTAGGGTTTGGATTCTTTCAGTTTTCTTTTTTTACCACTTAGTTTTGAAAAGAAGCAATGTTTTCAGCAGAGGTCTCCACCTTTATAAGACGAAAGCACCAGGAACTGAAAACCTAAAGAAAGCATTTTTATGGCAAAAATCAACATTTCGTTGCCGGTCTTTTGAGGGTGCTACGTAGCTCAGCTGGGATTTAAGCTGTTTCTAACTTTAGCTCACTCGCTTACAAAAAACATAGATTTGCTTCAATGATATATTAAAAGAGACAATAGCATGTTCTGACACACAAACAAATCGTTGCCTCTAAATATTGCATGAGTCATCATGAGTGGTAAAAACTTGAGTCTCATGTTGGCTGTTGAAATGAACCAAAGCTTCGTACTGAACGGCCAAATCTGACTGAACTGAAAAAAATCTAAGGTATGCACAGGCCGTGATTGATCATTAAGGTTTATCCTAAACAATATTTCAGTATCTGGAATGTGATGATTTGCTGCACTTGTCTGTTTGTTTAACTGCAGTAACTCTTTATAAGAGCCACTGAAGTGATTGACCAACAATCCTAAAATGTAAACATTGATATTATCAAGCTGTTGTGATTTGTGTCCAAGGGTGGAGCTCTCCTGACAAAACAAAGATACTTCCTGGGGTGGAGAATCTTAGCATCCCAAAAGAACAGAAAAAATATGTGGCATACTTAGAATTCATTACTTAACGATGTGCTGTGGCGTCATGCCCGAGTACTCCTCAGAACAAAGTTCAGCAGTCACATAATTACTGGGTTGCTCTGGCACTTCTCAGCAGGCTTCAGCATCATCGAGAAAAACACAACCTCACTGTAAATCAGGCGTTACATCATAACTGCTTTCTAGTCGGGGAAGAGTTGTAGCGAGGTGGAATGAGGGAACAGACGCAGACAACTTGTCGTCTGGGTGGGCGACGTCTGTCATCCTGCTGTAATCATCTGCTGGTGTTACAAAACAGGCGCTACATGCAGCATTCTCCTCATGAGCAATAGAACACAAGACAAGACTAGTTTACCTACAAAGGTAATTTGATTTATAGAGACATCATACAAGCCCGTATACAACGGTGTAAATTCTGGTTCTGGTATTAAACTGGCAGTAGTTTTAACGCAGACAGCCACAATCCTACCAAGTTGTGTGACTCCTTTTTGTAATGGTAAACAACATTTTAGTGGAAACCATAATGTCCTCACAATGGATCAGAAAACATGTTTTTCAAGGGCTTTACTTGGTGTCTAGTACACCACTTTTAAATGTTTTTACAAAATAGGTCAAAGTGAGTCCTCCTGTTTTCCTCCAGTTCATCGACCATAAAAAACAAGTGGACGTAGCCAAGCTGACATCACTCATTAGTTTGCGTGTGTTTTCTGAGCCAGGATGACCATAACTGCCAAGAGGTAGGATACACATTGCCAAGCTTTTGATTTGTTAGGATGTTGATCAACCCAAGTGGCAGCGTCCAGTGTTGAAAAATAAAGCCAATGCAAAAGTGCATAAAACTGCAGTTCCTCGAGTGTCCACCAGAGGAAGGCTGCAAAAAGATAGTTTTAGACTCTGTAGCTCTTATCTCTATTGGTAAAAACTGTACAGAGGTTGCATTTTTTACAATGCAACTGATTGTCCCGGGTGTATTAAGGGTAAAAGCTATGCATCAATTAGCATAATTCGTGGCATAACTTAGTTGACTGAAAGGTGGGCATGTTGTAGCTGTTTGCCTGGGGGCTTAAGGCTAGATAGATCAACAGGTGATAGCATTTCTAGTATGCCATTCTTGGGCTTTATCTTGTCTCTTCAGAAACCAATGGGTGATGTCACTGAGACTATGTCCATGTTTTATACAGTCTATGTGTCCCCCAGCCTCAACGTTTCCCTAATTTGTTTGCTATTTTACTCTCATGGGGACTATCATTTTAAAGAAGAACATTATCCTAAAGCATAAACTAACATGTGATTCAACACTAGTGAGTTGTATACATCTCTGGAGTCAATGAGGTGTGTTACAGCAAAGAGTTTGGAAATTGTTGCTGTAACAGACAAAATTCCAATTAGCCTGTTATTTCTAACATTGGAGAGCAAATTGCCTGTGGGATTGTTTGAAAATAATTGCCTGCAGAGGAGCTGCAGCTCAATAAATATACACGTTCGTTAGTTTTCGTGTTGGGCGTGTACGATTAGGCCTACATGGCGGCGGGGTTGGTATGGAGCGGTTATGTAAGATGCTGTTTTGCTTGAGGCAAAGGAATCCGAGGAGAAGACTGTGGTTGGCAAACTGAAGCCTCCTTGACTGGAAAACATCCACTTTTCTCCTCTTAACCTCAGCCCCCTTCTTTTTCCATCCTGCTCTCTGTATCCCCATTACCCGTCTTTGTTTCTGTCCACCATCCTCTTGTTTTCCTTTCTCCTTGTCCTTATTTTTTCTCATCTATTCTTTTCATCTTTCTCTATCTTTTACAGCCTGTTGTTACTTTTTCCTTCACCTATGTTGACCTTCAGGATGACTCAATAGCTGTGTCATCTCTTTTCACTTTTCCATCTTCCTTTTCTCACACTCATCCGTCCCTTCTGGGGTTTCTTCCTCTTTGTCTGTGTGCTGTTTTTTTTAATTCTGACACCCCGTCTCCCCTAACCCCTGCTGTAACCCCCATTGTTCGCTAAAATCTGCTTTCCCACCGATCTCTTCAACAGCTTCTGATTCATCCTCAGCGCTAACAACATGACTGTATGTCTTCCAGAGTCAAGAGCGAGCAAAAACAAACTGAACGCTTTATGTAAGCGAAACAAATTTAAAGGAAGTACTTTTTGTTCTGCTTTGAAACTTCTGTGTCCACATATTTCCTCTTGTGGTTTCATAGATAATTAGACTTACATAGGTTTCATGACCAGGACTGACCATCTAGTTGAAAACATTCTACTTCCCTCAATGCAAAATGCGCCACATTTCAAGTCTGTAGAGGAGTATCCAAAATTGGCTCATCCAAAAGACAATTTCCCAGACCTCAGTGTAACAGAAAAACAACACAATGTGACAGCACAAAGGGCTGACTAAAGACCACTGAGTTTGAATTATTGCTTCTGTAAGAGACAAGAGCTTGTGCATGTCGTGACTGTTAGTGTGTGGATATTAGGATGTAATATCACATGTTTTGGAAATGAAGGTCCATGTCCAAATGAAAAGTGTTTCAGAAGATCTGTCTCACCTAAAAGCTGAGCATGTCCCTGGACCACCTTGTTTGGTTTGAGGATGAACTGGCACTGGGTGTCTGGAGGGAGACACTGGTCCAGCAGATGCACCCCGGGACAGTCTGTGGGACTCATTGGATCCCTCCCAGGTCCTCCTCCAAGTCCACCTCCGTTACTGCTGCTCCCACCGTCCCGTATGTGGCTCATCTTGATGCTGAAGGGAAACTCGTGGCCTGAATGAGAGGTGGTGGGTTAGATGTGACTTTGACATGGAGCAAAATTACAAATCTGATAAAAAAAATTGGACAGAACTTGTGCTGTGCTGCCTTCAGACAGCAGCATTTTATTTACTTTTGATATTTGTTATTCAGTGTGAACTACAAAACAAAGGATTATGGGAACAGAATGTCACAGAAATACAGCTGTGACTGAAAACTGTTTTGAAATGCTCCCAGATGTCGATGTTTTGTTGACGATCATAAAGCACAGACCCCGACTGTGGGCTTCGTCTGTTTTGGTACTTTTTGGTTTTCAAATAAAATTGATAAAAGAAAGACTGAGACAAGAGCTTCTACTCATCTTTAGGGTATTTTTAAAGACGTTAATGTAAGCATAGCTGCAGAATTGAAACCATCACAGAAATCACCTTTTTTCTTAACACTTTTGGAACTTTTGAGTACGACTTAAGTTTTATCATAATCATCACTATGTGCAACAAATCAAACCAAAATATCTATTTCTGTGCAAAAACAAGTGTCCAGTGTCTTGACTCCGTGGGGGGGATTTATTCTGTTGACACTTAGAAATGACATTCTCCAAACCACCCCATAGAGTCGGAGCACCAAAGACCTTCTGTCAAGTCACATTTCCATGTTAACTATTCTATGTTCATCTCTTGATTCCAGTATTTCACTTTTCTCCTCTCGTGAGCAGCTGCAACATTTGGCCTGTGGGGATCAAAAGGCTTATCTCGTTTCTTATTTTATCGTACTTATCGTAAATCTTATTTCACCTCAGCACTGGCAGAGTGCTTCTCTTAAAGTGCCTCCAAAAGGAAAAATGCAATGACTTACGAGAAAAGAGTATTTTCATCGCCAAGGTTTTTACAGCAAGGAACATTTTAGATCATAATGTTAAGAACAGGCAGACTCACCAATGAGAGGGTACGGAGGCTCATCCTTACAGGAGCTCACCCACAGCCGGTGGTCTTTAACACAGCCCTGGACAGGGAAAATTTAGAAAAGTTTAATCACATGTTGAAATGGCACCTTGATCAAAATACAACGCAAAGATTTGTTATTTTTCTGCCACGTGGTGCCCTTCAGTTATTGAACACATGTTCAGTTCAGTCTGTGATTTACTCTCGCCTGGCTTCTTGCTTGATTTGTTTCTTGTTTTCTTTTCTCTCTGTCAACATCCTCTTTGCTCTTTCTGAGTTTGCTACGATATCTGTCCTGCAATTAGCGAGCAAAGACCAGTAACAGGACGCCGCCCCCTTCAGGGCTTTCTTCCATTAAAATGTTGCATAATACTGTGATATCAAACCCTACTTCTACCGTCCAGAACAAATTAAAGCTACTATACAGGCTACTTTCAAAATCAAATCAGTGGTTTTCTCAAACTCTTGTGAACATTTCATGAAATTATAGTCATTGTACATGAAGCTGAGTATCAACACAGCCTGGTTACTCACCGATATTCCAAACTGCAGCAGAGCCATGCGGATGACATCAGTGGTGCTGTCAGTGTTGCTGACCGCAAGAGTCTTTGCCTGGTGGAAATATGAAGGAAACATTATGTAAATCTTGAGTTGTATATGTTGCTACTGATTTCAAAAATTCCCTACTTAAGCACAGACCATGCAATCAAACAATATCGATTTTTTTGTGCTGATGAAAGCAAAACAAAAATCCCAGAGGAAACAGGAGAGTCTTACATATGCACAGTTTCCAATATCCTTTGCAAAGATCTTCAGAGGGATGGTCTTAGGGTCGTCCTTCTCTTTTCCTTCAACTATCCGACTGTGTAACAGGAAAGATAAAGGAAAAAGGTCAGTGTCAACTTGTATTTCATTGTAACTCATACAGTAGCTAGGGCCAGAATATGATAACATTTATAAGGATAACATTTGCTGTTAATACCAAAATATAAAATAACAAGTAATAGAAAGAGGTTGTAAAGCCGTAGCTCGGCTCTATTCTTCACTGCAGCTCAGACTTTAAAAATACGTCTCATAAATCCTCACAGTTATGTCCCACTGGCTTCTATTTTATAACTTCCCCTCTTTCCAAATCAAATATTTCCTGCCCTGTAGGGGAAATTTGATTTGCAACATGAACAAGAAATTTAAAGGGGCTTAAACCAAACATTTACCTCTTGATGAGCACCAGCCACTTGTCCTTGTATTCCTCGGAGCTAAGGAGGAGAGTGATAAAACACGATCAGAGGAAAATCATGTTTAAAGTTACCGTCTATTTTGGCTGTTATGTAACTGCTGCTGGCTAAAACAGCAAGCAGACATCCCCTCCCCGAACTACCACTGGATTCCTGCTGATGGAAAATCTAACGAGTGGTTGTGAATTAGTATAAATATGTGTACAACATCGAGGATGTTGCAGATGTACAGCGCAGCATATAAGAATGCACTTGTAATTGTTCTAAATGTTCGTGCCTGTTGTGCGTGTGTGGTTATTTACTTTTTGTCTGAATGAGCAGCTTCACAGCTGGGAGCTTCCTTCACACATGAGGATTTAGGGATTTTGTGGTTGCTTGTTGAGTCTTTAGTTCCCCTCTATAATGTGCATATGAACCTCAGAACATGGTGTACACTTTCAGATGTGCACCAAAGTGACTCACAGAAATATGTGTAGTGTGCTTGGCACGAAGTACTGTCATGCAATTCAAGTGGATGTACTGAATGAAGTTACATAATGGGAAATTGCTGCATTGAATTGTTCCTGTCAGTCATTTCTCCCTGCAGGTATTCATTTTCTTTAATGCTGTACAGGATGAATGTGATTACCTGAAGGTAGCCACATAGTTGCAGGTAGGCCAGCCCATGACGAAGCTTCTCTCTGTGTGGGTGCTTCCCTCACACACTTCGTCCATGCAGCTGGCAGTCCACATTTCACATACTCGGACTTGGGACTTCGCCTTGAAATGAGTTGGAGACCTAAAAGAATACAGTGTCTAACATTAACCTTAACCTTGGGCACAAAGAAATGATGGCTGATGGAAAAAAACGGCTTTGCGCACTGCACTGCTGAGGTGGGCTTTCATTGTCTGGCCCCCGGGTCCTTAGCTTTCTGAGAATTTGTCTTCAATATAGTTGAATAGCCCTGCCCTAGAGAAACAGCTTTTTTTCAAAAACCTTACATTTTCTGTTAAAGGTGTTCCACAAGGAGCCTTTTTGGGTCCCGTACATTTTCATCCTGACTTTTAATTTTCTTCAAAACATTTCTCCACAAACCTCATGCATATGTCAACTCTTCGGGGAATCTTTATATAGATTAGAAATATAAAAAGACCCATCTATTTCCAGCATGTTTGAGACCAGGCGGCGTATTTATCAACCACTGCATCTGTTATTATAGCAGGAGAAACTCTAAATGCACACATGTGGCAAACACACAAACTCTCCCTGCTATCCCACAGCTATAAAGGCGCACAAACACACATACACATCAATTAACTTCTCTCTCTCATACGCACACATGCCAATACACATTCCTCTAACTCACTCTGTTTTCAGCCACAATGTAATAAAACCAATTATAGCATATGCGCTCTGTGCAGGAAGGGTCAGCTCCGCCCACTGTCACATGTCGACAGGTCCTGCTGTTTCTGCATTAAGAGGTGAGTGTATGTACAGTAAGTCTACACAGCAGAAGTCAGCTTCTGCCTCTACATGTCTATGTGTTTATATGAAGACATTAGTGCACACGTGTGCTTTTTAAGTTTCTATTTTTGAATGTGTGTGTGTGTGTGCGTGCGTGTTTGTGCGTGTGTGTAATGCAGTTTGTGGGTGGGGAGCCCCATACTTTAGGCCCAAGGCAGGCCAGTGTGGCTTTGATCTGAGCCAGGCTTCATATGGGTTTAATTGGCTGTGAAATAATTATATACTGAGAGAAAATAAGGGAGGGTGAAGTGGAAGAAGGAGGCCAGTAAGGGAAGGAGAGTCGAAGGAAAGACGGCAGCAGGACGTAACCTCACCATACCTACAGATATTTTCAGAGTTAATAGAAACAGGCATTATGATTTTCTAAATTATGTTGCTCCTTTGTTTCTCAAATTTGTGTTTCTTTATTTACTTCCTGTTTATACCTCTCTGTCTCAATTTTTCCGCCTTGCTCTCACTCACAAAACCACATAAACACACACTCCTTCTTTCACTCTGTCATTTCAGAAGAACAGACAGAAGGAAACTTACTTGGCTTTGGCGATGAGCAGTGTGTCGGTGAAGAGGAAGAGATGTCTCTCCTGGGTCTGCAGGCCCGTCTTTAGCTGCGTTTGGGCGTGTCCCAGGAATATGCGGCCCAGACATTCGGCCAGGAAAGCCTGAACCAGGGGACACGACTCTGGGCTGACCGGCGTCAGACAACTTTCCCTATGGGGAGAAGAAAGAAATACACTATTTAGACCAGACGTGTTTGAATGCAAGTCTCTAAACAACAGGTCTTGACCTCAGTATTGGATTTGGTTTGGGGTCAAATTGAAGTCATGACAGTTTTATCGGTGTATATTCCAAAATCACAAGGAATTTTCAAATAAATTCCAAGCTAACAAAAGAGGAAAAGAGGTTTTCCAAACTGAAGATTTTCCTTTCAAGACACAAAGTCCATAAAAACAGTTCAATGCAGCTGATCTGTGACAATCAGAAGACCTGCAGTTCAACAGCGTACTGAAGATGAGGTATTTTTTGTCAGGACAGACTTTATTCTATCAAATGGTTTAAGCATGTTTACACATCTCGGCCAATAAGCTGCCCAGTTTGACCACTGCCTCCTCTCCTGGTAATTATAAATCTGGAGATGTTGTGCTCCAGGACACTTTGGCACAACATTTAAAACACTAGGAACATTCACATGCGCAGGTACAGTACAGTAAGTTGAGCTACAGTAAGTGTCTTTGTCCCAGTAGACAAGCACCGATGAGAATCTCTTTATTGATGGAAGTATGACTGACTCTGCTTTGGTAAGTGGTGATATGTCCCTTTTCAGCTTGTTGCCATTTGACCTTCTTCCTGTTGACCTACTACATCACATACCAGACAAATGACAACAGTGAAAACATGGACAACTTTGTACATTTTGTAAGTTCTCTCTCTAGCACTCACTATGTTGATTGCTTTGTCTTGTTTTTTTCCTGGCTTTCTTCTACGTGTTTATTCTCCTCGACTTCTGGTCAAAGTTCGGCATAGGAACCACCGGAACTTGGAAAAAACTGTCAAAGGGCTTTGATGCCAACAGGTTGTGCCACCGAGGTAAATATTACCTCAGTCATAAATGCAATTTTCCTTCAGCGAGTCCTACTCATAACTGGAACTGGAAGTTAAGCCGCAGTTTTCAACCTGCATTGCAATAGTTGAACAAATCATGTATCTTTTATTGATGCTTTGGAGCAGCATGAATTTCCGTCAGTCGATGGAGGTACATGTAATGTAATGGTGAATAACTGCTATTTCCTCATGCAATGAACCACTCATCCAACTTTTTATAACTTAAATCTCTTTGTTTTTCTTTTATAACAACCATCTTTGAATTGTAAATCCACATTTCCTTTTCATCCGGGACAGAAATATCTTACATTTTTGTCTTAATCAAAGTAGTATGTTCCCTTGTCGTCAACATGTGCCACTGGTGGACGGATTCAAACAAGGGTTGTTTTTTTTTTGAAGGAAGAGGAAATACTTCAAGAGCTCCATCCTTTCCTGTTTACTCTTCTCTGCCAGATAAAAGCCCTAAACCTCCTCTTTCACGCACACATACCCATCTCTTTCTCTGCCTGTTTGTGTCTCTTTCATGTACACAAACATGAACACACCCTGTCCTTGATGAACAGGTCTCTCTTTACTCGTGCACATTCTTGATTCTTACACACACAGCTTTGTTGGTAAACCCCTCAATAAATCCAATCTTACTGGGAAGATGGACAAGTCTGGATTGTCTCACGCACAATAAACCTCAGAGCTGGATTGCGTAAGTTATTGGTTATGTAATTAATTAACGTAGAACAGACGGCCACGCTGGATCCCTTCCCCTTTTTGTCTCTCTTTGTGTGTCATCCAAAAATACATTCAAAAAGCGGGCTGAGTGAATTCAATTAAAAGCGATGAATTAGCCAATTAAACACTGATGCTCTGCGGGACACATCGCCCTGCAGGACCAGGAACTGGAAACTCATTAAAGCTGTATAAAAAGTGTATAAAAGATGGGATTAGATGAATCTGTCTTATTATTTTGGGTTAATAATGCTTGATTTTCAACGGACATCATGCCACATTACAGTAAGAAAACCAACAGTTGCGAGACAAACAGCTATTGTTCATGGAAAGAGGAAAACATCTTCCATGTGTTTCAATGTGAAATGATCTTACACCCCTTTGAAAACATTTACATAACACAGTCACAGCTATAAATTTAGCCTTTCATCCTCTCTTTGTCAGCGAAAAAATAATCATCAACAACATGTAAATCTCATTTTTGGAGTCAACTCTTTCTCCAAAGTGTCGTTCTTTGGCACGCCTATAAGCATTTTTCCGCTTCACTATCCAAATTTCTGCAGAGGTTCAGAGAGTTCAAAGCTGCATCGATGCTCAACTGATGAATCTCCGAACGCGGCAGTAACTGCTCTCTAAAGGAGAGTTCAGATTAAAGTCAAAGCAGATATCAG
This sequence comes from Tautogolabrus adspersus, assembly GCA_020745685.1. Lineage (NCBI taxonomy): Eukaryota > Metazoa > Chordata > Actinopteri > Labriformes > Labridae > Tautogolabrus > Tautogolabrus adspersus. The sequence goes on along the minus strand of CM036548.1, from coordinate 4,563,417 downwards.
CCTTGTGTTCCTTACTCAAGTTTGTGTTCATTCACATGATTAAACACACAGACAAAACGCAATGTTGTCTTCTATCAAATGCATTGGCATTATTACGTTTTAGCTGTTTTAATGAGTTTGTATCCATTAACCACACAATAAGACTCTTAAGCCGTTTCACATATGCACTCCTGAAAATTGACGACTTCCCCTGATATTCACCCGACCTGGCTGTTCACATATGCTCCTCACAGCAGGAGACTATCCCTGCCAGACGGGAGGGGGGGCGGCGGGTCTCCTGAGGTAAGACGTGACGTAAAAAAAAAAGACTGGTAAGTAGCGGACGCAGCAACAGAGTCCGCTTTACGGCGCTATAATGAGAAAATTTGCCTTCAAATCAATGCTATGTGTAGTTCAGCAAAATCACAAGATCAACAAAAGAGCGGAGAACAACATGCTGGAGAACAGAAAACGTAATGCAGCCGTTTAATTATGTGCACGGAGATCGTAGCGGCCGTGGGCAGACAGTCAATGCACTGGCTCCAGTCACTCCCCCTCCCATTGGCTCGAGCTGAATTCTCTGGAGAATATCCTGCCGCATTCTCACATCAGCTTACTCAGACTTGCGGAAAAAATACTAGAGGTCTGGCAGGAGAAACTCTGGGTGAAGTCTGAGCGAAAAATTCGGCTGTTTTTCCAGAGTTTCTCAGGAGATTTCTGCAAGTGTGAAAGACCTATTTTCTAATGACATGGCATAAAAATTGAAAATTGAAAAAAAGACTTAAAGACAGGCGTGTAGGAGAGAGTCCATCCATTGTGTTCGTTTTAACAAACTTTTTGCCTGATGAAGGTCTGGTACCAAAATGTTGCCAATAATTGTGTTTGAGAGTTAAACAGAATGGAAATCTGAGAATTTTTAAGAAAACATTACAGAAGACAATAAAGAATATTGCTAATCACTGATTCTCGTCTTGGGAATAATCTTCCTCCATTTGGTTCTGAACACACTTAAATGTTATTTTACATGATAACAGCAAAGGGGTCAGACCACCGCCGTGGGACGTTGGAGGATTATCAGGCTTTTTGATTAAGTTGCGTTGAGGTGTCCAGCATCACAGAGCAGAAGTCTGACATTCCCTTTAAGTTGATTAACACATCCTCCTCTGTTCTTTATGGGGAGATCCTGGAAATGCTCCTGTCAGGAGAGCCCACACACAAAGACACGAATACAAGCGGACAAACCTTCCTGTAAAGCCCCTTTCACGACTCCCTGCCCCAAAAAAGACAACATCTTCCGTATTCAGCACACATCCTTCCCTCCTGAATGTCAGATTGACAGCTGAGCCGCTCTCCTTTGAGTCTGATGGATGAGCAGCTAATGGCTCCATTGTGCATCATGTGATGTTGATAAATTGAGTGCTTGGCCTGCCCGAAAATGCTTGGACACCTTTGTTGAAGGCACGGCAGCGTGAGGAGAATTGTTGACTTTTTGGAACACAATAAGGGTCCGGTGTACAATGAACAACGCAACTCAGAATACTAATGTCCAGGCATGAATAATCCACAGCTCAAGGAGTTATAGAATCAAGGTTTGGTTTCAGAAATGATGGGGAACATAACTAAAACATGGCATGAAAGAGTCCGATTGCTACTGAGAGAGACACTATTGTTAGGGACTCTCTGAACAAGGTGTTCCACCATTATGGATGTAGTTTTGCAGGATGTCGCCGTGCACGCTTCAACAGTTTCTATGAATGTTAAAAACTTGAATATTGGCTCTGTTATTGTGACAAAGTTTTGTTAACATTTGACATTGTGTAGTCGGATACATTAATTCATTAATCGGGACAATAATCCGCTGAGTAAGCGATTATGAAAACAGTCCTTGTGAATTTAAAATGATTATTTAGATTCACCATGTTGATATGATTTAAAAACCTGGAATACAGCAAGACACCATCGTTATGGTTTAGCTTCTCCCCTGACTGTGTGAATATGTTAAATTATGTTGATGTTATTTTACAAAATGAAACTCCAAATCAAATAATCTGCACATTCAGCGATGTACTGCAGCATATATACGCACCGACACACCTGTTCTTGTTGTTGTTTATGTGATTCACTGAGTCGTAAAATCAGAGGAGGCTCGGATGGGAAAGATGAGTTCAGTCTTCGTCATAGATAAAAAACCAAGCACACACCTTGAAGGCAACAGCTGGACAAACAGCTGTAACTTTCTATTTATCTTCTAACTCCCTGATAAACTTTTTTTCCTTTTTTTTTGTCCTTTTACCCCTCAAAAATGAACACCCTTTTATACTCTCTTCCTCGTTGTGTTTCGGTTACATCTGGTTTTGTTATATCGCATACTCCATAATTTCATCACAAATGATGACTGTGACCGGGGCGGACCGACACCCTCAGGGCAGGGTGACACACACTTATATAACTCCATCCATCTGCTCAGCAGCTTTATTGATATCCATGAAAAGGCTCTCTCTCTCTCTCTCTCTCTCTCTCTCTCTCTCTGACTGCGGGGCAATCAACAGGTTTCTGTGGCTTCAATCCAACATGAACCAAAAACATTTGAATGAACAGAAGGCTGCAGGCTGGAGAAGCTCAGCTCGCTGCTTTGTTCCTTACGCAACATTCGAACTCTGACCTTTACAAAAAAGCGGTAAAAGAGGAGAGTCAGAGATGAGTCAGTGAAGATATGTGTGTGTGTCGTGTGTTTCTGTGTGTGTCCAGAGGAATTGTTGGTAAATAAATGTGTGTAGACTATCTGTGTGTCAGCCATTGGACTTGTACGTGTGTGTCTGCATGCAGAGGATTGCATCAGCAGCCGTTTGAACTCTTTCTGCCAGATAAAGGCTGTCCAGACTGCAGACAAGCAGCAATTGATGACCCAGTGTATGGGTGTGTGTGTGTGTGTGTGTGTGCGTGTGTGTGTGCGTGCGTGCGTGCGTGCGTGTGTGCGTGTGTGTGTCAGAGAGGACAAAAGACTGTGTGTCATTTTGCACGCCACACACCAGTCTGTACCGTCTCCTCAATCCACAGTGGAAGCTTTTGCCCATTACTAAAACAATTATACACGAAAATAAAGACGTAACGCAGCCGCAACTTTTTTATAGCACAGTAACCGATTTCAGCCTCAGTTTATTTTCTGTTCTTAGAAGCAGCTTATAGTTTTATATAGATCTACGACATGCTCCATCTCGTCTGAACGTCGTCATGGAGATGATTTGTGCACACTTCTCACAGTTCAGTCTGACTGTTTTTAAAGTGAGACTGAGCGAGCTGAGAATGTTTAAAGTGCCCAACCATCTTCCTTGATCAGTGACGTGGCTCGGCGCTGTCAGTCCGATATCCGATACGTAAATTACGTCAATATCGGACCCGATACCGATATAAGAATGGATCGGTCCCATCTCTAGTTGATGTGTGTTGTACTGACAAAAGGTATCTTAGTGCAGGACACTTATATTAAAGTTTAAGGTACTAAAAATACTTAGTATAGAATACTTGATGGATTAAGTTTGTTACTTGTGAGTTAGTACAGTCTACTAAGAGATACCACTTCAGACAACAACATAATTGTCTGTCTTTATACAAAGCTGTATGTACAGTAATAGACATGAATTGGATAAGTACTTGGTATCAGCTTATATACAAGGTCAGAAGGTTTGGGGAATGGAAAAACATATCTGACCATCCAAGCTAAAAGAAACACATTTCAAACTAAGCACCTAATCTGATTTAATGGTGATGATAACTTGAGTGTGTCTTTGTTAGACCAAAGAGGCAGTAAAGAGGGATCTCTCCACTCACTGAAACTTCTTCTACTGATCGGCCAAAGAAGATGTCATCGTGATGATCAAACCATGTGTGTTTGAGATGTGATTTTGGAAGTGCAAAAGTATAAAGGAAGAAGAATGAAGCAGGTTTCCCTCTTTCTCTTTCCTGTTTCCACCTGGCTGAGAAATCCTCGCCCACAGCTGACTGTGGCTGCAGCAGATCGTTTCCATAAGCAAAGCATAAAGTCATCCCTGGCTGACATTCAACACTACACTACACTACACACACACACACACACACACACACACACACCACACACCACACACCACACACACACACACACACACACACACACACACACACACACACGATGAGGTCATAGTACTGAAACTCTTCCCTCCTTTTCAGCCAATAAAGAGAAGTGACCAGAGGCTGTCAGCTATGATATCCTTTGCAGATCTGTCTATTAAATGCAGGAAATGTCTTTTGCATGATGTGAGTGAGTGTGTGTGTGGCATTTGTCATTTTGAGGACAAAATGTCTCCAAGCAACCACAGAAATCTGTAGCTATGAACATTTTCTGTAGCTTCATTCAGGTTAGGAGTTTGTTTTCAGGTTCAGACTAGGAATGAAGTTAAGTAAACCAACTGTGACATTTACATGAATACATATGTGTGTCTGTCTACTGGAGTAACCGATAGAGAGGTATACAGTATGTTACGTGTGTGCATTAAAGAGTATCTGTGCTTTGTATCTGTGTGTGTGTGTGTGTGTGTGTGTGTGTGTGTGTGTGTGTGTGTGTGTGTGTGTGTGTGTGTGTGTGTGTGTGTGTGTGTGTTAACATTCAGGTGTTTTTCGGACTCGTGTGACACTTTGCAGGGACACTGTGGCTTTTTAATGAGTGAGAGTGTGAGGTCAGGGCGGTGAGCCATTCATATGTTTTTATACTCTATGCTGCAGCCACCTTCCTCCCTGCAGTATAGATTTCATTGCCTGAGGGGGGGGGGGTATTTTTACTCCACATTGAATCCATAATACCCAGTGCTGTACTGTAAGCCTGGAGACTGCAGGATGAGGTTATACTTCTGGATGGTGTGTGTGTGTGTGTGTGTGTGTGTGTGTGTGTGTGTGTGTGTGTGCGTGCGTGCGTGCGTGCGTGCGTGCGTGCGTGCGTGTGCGTGTGTGTGGAGATGATGTAAGTGAGCTGAGCTGAAGGCCAGAGAGCATATCAGCACCTTTTTGACTGATGCGAAAGGCAGGACAGAGGGAGCAAAAGAAGGACTCCCCCCTCACAGATAAATTGGAAATAAGATTTGAGTTGAGAAATGCAAGAAACAGCCTTTTGAATGAATGAGATGATTAAGTGTTTTTTTTTTTTACTTAGACTTTGGGATCAAATGTTGGAGCACTTGGATTGTAATTCAGCTTCAAACTTGGCATCAAAGAGGAAATGAGTACATAAGTGGTCATGCATTTAAGACTGTAACACCAAGAACTTAAGCTGTTTAAAGTAGTAAAAAGATACGCCTCAAATGATCTACGATTAGGAAGCATTTTCCTTGGACAGTTCTTGCTCTGTAGCTTTGCCACGCTAACACAGGGCCTAGTCTAAGACTGTAGCCACTATATATCCACCACAGTATGTCAGGGCATACTGTAGTTTAAAATAATGACACACTACCAAGAAAAAACTAGAGAGTTAAAGGCTTTGTAAAGTCGTTTCCTCAGAAAATGTTTGCTCATTTTAGCTTTGGTTTGCTAACTCAACGCTAACCCAGCCTAGCTCTTTGCACGAGGTCTTCTTTTCTGTCCCAAGAGTCCGAACCAAACATGGAGACGCAGCGTTCAGTTTCTATGCTCTGTATATCTGGAACAAACTCCCAGAAACCTGCAGGTCTACTGAAACGCTTCTTCAAGATCGAGGCTGAAGAGCTTTTGAGAGCTGCCTTACATGAAACGCTCTTAATACATTTATTTTAATACATTTTCTAACTGCACGGTAACTTTCACTCGTTTTTAAATGTCCTCTTTTTAACGTGTCTTTCTGCCCCTCATCGTGATGCTTGTGATGTCTTGTGTAAAGCACTATGAATCGCCTTGTTGCTGAAATGTGCCATATTAATAACCTTGCCTTAAAGGTATTCAGATTTAAGTAGAAAATCCCCCTGACTGTCCACTGAGTTATTAGATAAACGCAACACTGCTTGTATCTTTCCTCCCTTTGTAATATTGCCTGAGCCAGTTATGTGCTTGGATAAAGAGCACAGTGGTGATCCAATAATGAGAACAGAGCTGCCAAGTGCTGTTGGCAGAACTGGTGTATCCATTAAAAGTGTATTTATCAGGCTTAAGGGGGGTGTTATTGTTTTTGCACAACAGTAACTAAGCATAGAGACGGTCTGAAAGCACAAAAAGTAAGAAAAGTCACGTTTCTGAACAAAATATGAACGTCAATGACATTACCTGCTGAAAGATATCACAATAAGCGTTCACCTTTACCTACTGTGAGTCATCTGACTGCTATAATTTCACGTGTCTCCCCTTTCACACACCCCACCCCCGTGCACCCTCATATCCACATCCGGACTTTAATGAACACCTCAGACACGGGGGTTTCTGACCCCAGGTGACCTTGACTGCCCCTACACCTCCTGATGAGAGCCCAAAGGTTAAGGGTGACAGCTGAGAGTGTCAGGCGCTGGCTCCATAACTCCTGAGAGTCTTTAACACACACACAAACACACACACACACACACACACACACACACACACACACACACACACACACACACACACACACACACACACACACACACACACACACACACACACACACACACACACACACACACACACACACACACACACACACACACACACACACACACACACACACACACACACACACACACACACACACGCCACACACACACGCACTTGTCCGTGTGAGCGACTTTCACTCAATAGTTAGCCTGTCTTTGCTCTTTTTTCTACGCCTGCAAACTGAATAAGTGAGTTGTCTTTCTCACTTTCCAAAGCACACACACACACACACTCACTGCCCTGAGAGCACTGACCCATTTAACAGTGTGGAGTGTTTCCCTCGGCACTGGTCTAAATGGTTCAATTTCACAGTTAAGCGTGCTGCAGCTCAGCCTGATCCCTCTGCAAACACTAAAAAAAAGTGACACCAGCTCGCACACACATCATAAACATGTCAGACAGTCGCACCACATCAGGTTTCATCCCCAGACATACGCTCACATGAGAAATAAATATGGCATAAAAACCTGTATTTTAAAGCCTAGAAATGCTTCCAAGAGGCAGTTTGAGGTTTTTCAGACGCCGCTACATTCCTGATTTACTCTCCTCTGATGTCTTGATTTACCTTCTTATTTTTCTTAAAACGTCGAGTTTTTAAAGATCGAAAAGGTTTTTTTTTTCTTCCTTTAAAGTCTCCAAAAGCTGGTACTAGAAAAGATACATAGCCAAAGATTTGGGTAAATGAATACCCTCCCCAAGGGGTCTGTAATGGTCTATTTCCGACTCAGTTGTCGGAGGAGGAAGGGATCTGTGTGTACAGAGGATGATGAAAAGCCTGATAGCTCTGCGAGAAGTAAGTGTTTGATCCCTCTCTTAGCCATGAATGAGTTAGGGAGGCCCACTCTGATGTTAGAGACACATTTAAGGCAAAGCAGGAGAAGTATTATGGATATGGAAAGTCTATTCTGTATAGCCAGTTTTTAAGTTTTCTATTTTGTAATCTGTGTTTGACCAGAAAGACCGTGCAACTTCGAGCTCACCAGAGGAAGCTCAAACTTCCACTTCTGCTCCGAGGTTTTAACCAACAGCCACCCAGCTTCCCTTCTTTCTTCTATTATCTGTGCATGCTGTCACGTTCTTTTATCCCTGTCTCTGTGTTTCTGGGGCTGGATGGCTGAGAGAACATTTGGGAGTCAATGCATGCATCAACCAGCCAGCCATTAAAAATATCATGTTTGTAGGGAGTGTGCTGTTAAAGCTCATTAAAGGCTTTAAGGTTTCTTTTTATGCAGATGACACTGTGCTCTCTTTTGACTCCAGCACTAACAACCAAGCAAACGCTATCAAGGCTGTTGAATAACTTCCTTCAACTGAAAACAGTCAAGTTTGAAGACATAGGCTCCGACACTAAACATGATCACATCGCATCACAACACCATCAGTTTCACCTCTACCTGCAGGTATCTAAGTCTAATTACACTATAGTGATATTATCCTAATAAGAGTGGGGGGCTGACATGCAGCAAAGGCAGGAGGTCAGATTTCAAACCCACGGCTGCTGCGATCAGGACCCAAGGACTATACCTGCGCCCCGTGAAAAACCTATAAACCGTCTCAAAGCTTTAAAGGACCAGAAAGAAATAGTAAACTTGAACGTTAAAGCAAATCCTAGCACTACAAATTTATGAGGAATTTTTGCAGGACAACTCATCCAGCTGGTTAAAGCTTTCTGCAGCAGCCACATCTGTAACAGCATCTACTGAGAGAAGTCATCGCTCCAAAGAGGCCAACAATGATGTCAGGCCTGCAGCCGCTCTAGTGTGTGTGTGTGTGTGTGTGTGTTTGTGTGTGTAAGTGAACTCATACCTGGATGTGCTTCTGGATCTGGTAAGTGCTTTGCTGATGACCAGTGAGGGAGCTGACTGTCTCCTCTGGGCCAGGGTCTTCATCTTCTGTACAAGCAAAGAGAAAGAGAAAGGACGACACGTCAATAAAAGAGGTGATTTTTTGCATTTCAGCATTCTCTCTGGCTGCATTTGGATGTTTACTGAGGGAGACAAAAAAGTTCAAAGCACAAAGTCAGCACTGCTTGGTTCTGGTTTCTGGCTTTGGTCAACACAGGAAACACATAGGAGGATGGTGACTGAAAGAAAAGGAGAAGTGACAGCAGTAAAGAAGGGAAAAAGGAAAAGAGGAAGTCAGATAACTGGTTAAAGATGGCAGCTGACTGAAAAAAGAAGTGACAGAGGGATGAAGAAGGAGGTTGGAGTTGTGAAAGCAGTCGTCTGGCATTGCACAATGTCTGCAAGCCCTCATATAATCACACTGTAACATGATAAATAGCACGCTCCCTCAGTGAGGTATGACAGGCATCCCGCAGCCTTTTCAATTAAACCTAATCTATTTACAACATACTGAAAGCATGTGAGCCCTACAACATGCTAACCCCCCCTCAGAAAGACGTACACTACAGTCATTCAATCTATCGTCAGAAACCAAATTGCTTCAGTTTGCAGGGACTTAAGGGTGACATTCCTCCCATGCAGACGGGTTGGAGGGAAGAATTGGACTCATGTTAGTCATACAGACACTGAAGTGAAACACGATGTGCATCATGGGACACAAGACTGAGAGCTTGGAGAGGAAAAAAGATACATCAACTTGACATTTCTCCAAATTTGCAAAAGAAGAGACAAAGCCGGCCTGAAGCTTTGTGTCATGACCTTCTTCTGAGTTTTTGTCCTTTTATAATAATTTGTTCTGCTTTCCCATCAACCTGTATCTATGGGACGTTCTCATCTCAACTTAAAGTTAAATCTACCGTGTGCACTAAGGTTGTCAAAATGATGGATACTTCAACACTATTCAATACCATCTCTGTTATTCTAATGATTAATACTATTATAAAGTACCAAAGCTTGATAAAACAACATCTATTTCACAAGACAGGAGTGTTGGAGGAGAATAAATCCTTCAAAACAATGCATGTGAACTCTGTAAACAAATTGATGCCAACATATTTGTACAATTTAAACAGTGTGCAGGTGTTGCCTGCAATATGTCTGTATTTATAAATAAGAAATGACCCAACATTAGGTATTCTTGTTGCTGGGTTAACGAAACAGGTATTGATATCATTTGATTGTTACCAGATTTGTACTGAAGATTACATTTCTGGTGTCGTGAAAATCCCAGTGTGCACAACTAAATTAAAATCATGAGCAAAAAAAAAGGAGCATTGATCCTTTAAATGGCTGATTACGTTATTGTCTCTGTTTCAAAAAGGCCCAAAGTATGAACAAACACACAAGAATAAACTCCCAAAATAAGGTTGTAAAATTGCCATAAATTGATGTTATTCTACTACAAAGCTATGAAACCACTACCTCATTGAAGTTTGGGCCAGTGTCCTCGTGTTTATGGTTTGTTGAAAGCATTAAAGTTTGGACCAGAGTGAGACTTTTATTAGTTTCATGCAGTAGACTGACCCAGTTAGGTTGCAAAGTCAGCGATCATCCATCCAAATTACATAAGTGATGGGCTTCTGGTTTTTTTTCGTGACATTTTCTGTGCAATCAGGCATCAAGCTGACACTGACAGAGTGACATGCTTGTTTCCCCTGCTGGTGAGAGTTGATTGACAGGAAGCATGCAGCACTGACACCAAAACAATCCACATCAAGATGAAATAACAATGACACTTATTGTGAAAGAACAAACACATGCCCTGATGTCTCAGTTATGGATGCATGTTTCATCTGCTGTTCAGACACAGCAAACGAAACAGAGCACAGACTAAGGTTGTCATGATACAAGGATTTTAAATTAAGATATGATACTAGTTAAAATCAAACAATAACTGTTTGGATACCATGGCAACAGAAATATAACTCCTAGACACAAAATATTGGGAAATGTCTTGTTTTTAGTCTCCAAAAATTGCAAGCAAACTCCTTCAATCCATCAAGATTACACAAATAAATTGGCAACGTTTCAAAAATGTGTTTGCACAATTTAGACAGTGTCACCTCCTCTGCTCTCTGTCCACTTGTAAGAGACGTGACGTAACTTTTGGTCTTTATGAGATGCCAAAAGGACTTGAAAAACATCAGTATTTGCCGACCAGTGAATTTAAATGATCCACTGCTGCTCTCTCCCTTTGCTTACAGCATCTTTGGGTTAAAATATGTCTAAAGATCTGTCGTTTTTTCAAAGCTTAGATACTTTTCGTTACTACAGATCATTAAAAATGTAGATTGTCTCATTATAAAACACGTGATATTGAACAGCGTTGGAGTATAACACATTTTAAAAACCTTAGTTGAGACCTTAAACATGTTTAACATGTACCTGTCATGTATGTCAAGTGCAGCTCAAGGTAAGCTCTCAAACCTCCGTCACAAACATCTCATCACAAATAACTCCACAGGGTGAAGGGAGGCATGTGGAAACTCTACATTCACACAGCAGAGCTGCACTTTCTCAGCTCAGTCTGACACCTCATTTCTCACAACTTACCAAAGCTGAAAAAAAAAAAACTTCCCAATCCAGGCCCAAGTGCAGCAATAAAAACATAAGCTGCAGCAACATTTTGAGGTATTTATGACACCAAAAAAAATCACCAGCAACAAGCCAAGGTCTGGGAAGTGGTTCAATACCTATGAAAACATTATGAAAACAACAGAAATTGCATACTGGGGCCCAAAAGTGATGTATCAGGTTGGAGAAATTGGATGGCAACACTTGGAACTACTGTATTGAGTTTACAGAGTGAATATTTGTGGGTTGGTTTGCTTATTAAACCTCAATCACTGGGTACGAAACACTCGGCTCAGCTTTCTCTGACAGATAAAGGCAACACAACGCACAGAACAGAACAGCAGACCTTTGTTTCATCAGAGCAGATTCATCCAAGGTTATAACTGAGAGGTTCTTTTTTGCTTGTATCAAAACTCATTCCTTCACTTTTATTTCAAACTTGTGCAACAATTTTATGCAGCTTTGTTGCAGCTCTAAGCTCACCTTCACCTCTCACATCCTGCCAGCAGAAACATGCAGTTACTCCTTTTAAACACGCGCTGGGTGAGGGCGCTGTTTACTACAACTTCACTGACCAGCTGCTGGAGAATCAGCTCTCGTCTTATTAGATCCAAACCGAGTCAAAGACCAAAAGCGAGGAGAGAAATGTGCAACCAATAACTGCAACAGTGTGGAGTGCATTGGCTGGAATTTCAGGGATTAGAAACCACATTTGATGAAATATAAAGAATAAAAGTAACTGAATATAATCTGATCTGTTGTCTCCACAGCAGGAATTCTGCTCTGTTTGCACGCTGACTCCTCTCTGTCTGATTAACTAATTATCGCTATCAGCACATTATCCTCTTTTGTTATTGGGTTCTTTTTGACTCCACAGATCAATCAGATGCAGCGTTATTCAACAACAGACTGATATGCTGGAGACAAGTAAATAAAGCAATTTATTGGAGATGTGTTCATTTAATTGAACAAGAATTTGAAAATAGCACCAGGAGTATCACAAATCACAGAAGCAATCTAATGATCTGAAGATTCGAGAAAAACTGCTCTCCCACATGTTTAATCTAGAAGTTTTCAGAAAGGGGAATTAAAAAAGTGATGAAGACACAAAGTCAAATGGAAACAAATCAAAGAAAATTCTCGATTAATGCTTGATATTTAAAAAAATATATATGATAGCACTCAAAGATCAACTCCAGAAGTGATCTCCACCTGAAGCACACCAAAACAAACGCAGATTGGCTCAAATCTTAAAACAAAGTAATCAGGTAATCAAAGAAGAACTAAATTAAATAATGATATAAAAGCAAATACTTCTGGGAATGCTCAACCAATCATATCGACTCACAAAGCTCACTCTTATCATTTTAAACACCAGACTGACAGTTCACGCAGAGATATAACAATACAATCAAACTTTGCAAAGGTTGTGAATTAAATCAATCATTGTACTCTTAATGAGCTCAGTGAGAAACTCCATGCGTAAAGACGCACAGAGTCCACATTCATCTCTCCATCATTGAGCTCCGGCAGAGGAGCGTCTCTTCTACCTTTTTGTTGTCGGGGATCGCTTTGCTGTCTCCCGTCAGAGAGTCGGACCTCTTCTGTCCCATCGTCCCCTGCTGCGGTGACATGCTTTCCATCAAGACTGCATAGATCCACGGAGACAGTATATTCCCATGATACGAGAGTAAGTCCAAAGTTTATCCCGCGGATAGGAGTGCAGGAGCCCGAGGAGGATCCATGATGGAGAGGAGATCAAACCTGTGCGCTGCTCCTCTCTGTCTCTGTCTGTGTGTGTGTGTGTCTGTGTCTGTCTGAGCGCAGTTTGCTCTGAGCGCAGAGAGCCCGGTCTTCCTCTACTCACTCTAATGTTGTGAAGTGAGCGGGGAGGAAACACGTGACTTCCACTACTGCTTTTCAAAATAAAACCGTGTTTACCTTGATTGTTTCGTGTGTGATTCCAAGTGGTAGAATAACACCAAACATAAAGTCATATAAAGGAAAACAATATTTACGAATCTAATATTAAAAAAAAGAGTTACGTTTATTTTTAGTAGTGTTAAACCCGAGCAGAGCAGGAAACAATGCCTAATTCACTGAATTGATTTGAATTTATTTGAGTTGCAAATGTGTAAAGGTCGTTTCTCCTCTTTGATGGCTACAGCAGTGGAGGAGCCAGACTTTTTTGACTGTAGTGGCCTTAAGTGTGAGGTGAGCACACACACATTAGCATTAATTTACCCTCTCTATCTCCACTCATCATATTTACTATAAATACAAACAATATCTTACAGGTGTTATATTCCTATGAACAGAACAGGAAGATTGGGGTTGGATCCCCCCCCCCCCCCCCCCCCCCCCCCCCCCCCCCCCAGGGGTCCCCAGTAAACTTTGCTAAGGGCCCCAGCAGACTCTAAAATCGCCACTGGGCAAGACACTTAACCCCAAGTTGCTCCTGCTGCTTCGTTTATGGCGTGTAAATGTGTATGAATGGATTAGCTAATACTGATGGTCACTTTACATAGCAGCATCTGTGAGGAGTCCAATACAAATGCATAGAAGGTGGCATGGGGGGGGGGGGATCATTAGAGTTTAGGTTTATCCATCCATCAACATGACCATGACGTCACCTTTGATTGCGTTAGAACAAAAAATATATATAATACTTTAAGCAGAAAGAGGCTGAGTTTAGCATTAACTTGCAATAAAACAAATACACATTAAAATGTTCTGATGTTCACTTAAATCAGTTCATCTTGTTTTGTGTCTTTAATTTTGAAAACAGGACTAACTTTTCTCTCCTGGTCTAATCTGTGTAACTTCCCACAGCTCATGCATCTGAAGCGTTGGTTTAACTCCTGAGCTTGTCTGTGTACCTACAAGTTGTGTGCTGTTATTTGAAGGGCCCATCATATGTTTTCCTTGTCTGGCCGTCAGTAACATATAGAAGCTGACTGTTCATGTATGAGAGGAAAGCGGTTTGCAGAGGGTCCACGCCAGGTGTAAGAATGTACTCTGAGGGCCAAGAATAACATGACTGATGAGGAGGAATGTCCACACTATTTTTTCTTCTACATAAGCATGACGCATGACACATTTGCCTTATAGCTACAGTTACAGTACACCTCACTGAAGGAAAACTGTCAGAGTGGGTGGGAGTGTTTACTTTTAAAAACCTGAAGGAGAGAGGAGGAGGACCCTCCTCCATTAAAGCTGAAGTTCAACCGATTTGTTGACTATGGAAACAGAACGTGAGTAATAGGGATTAAAAACTTGTGTTAATTTATTTCATAGCAGATAACTATGTAAAAAACTATTGCCAAAACAAATGGAAATCCATTTGTGAAAATAGGGGACAATACCCAATGAGGTGACAATTATCGAGAATTGATGGATGACATGGATTCCATATTCTTGATTATGGACTGAAGGATACCACAGCAAATCATTACTTTTGTTCAAGCTCTAACCTTGTTTTCTTAATAGCACCGAATAAGACCGAAAGAAAAATAGTTTCATAAGGCTTTAATGAAATAAAAACATTCCCATCTTCTGTAAATTTTGTTAGCATAACATTCAAAAGCAAACAGTGAGAAAGCTAATGAAGTGTCTTTTGAAGGCTAACATTTACAAAGCTGACGGTAAGTAAGCTAATGGCAGGATGTCTTTTGAAAGCTAATGTTTCGAAAGCTAACAGTACCATACTGTCAGGAAGCTAACAGAATAATATATTTTAAAGGCTAACACTTATAGTGCTAATGGTTAGCAAGCTAATGGCAGCATATCTTTGAAAAGATAACGTTTAGAAAGCTAACCATACTGTTAGAAAGCTAATGGTTAGAAAGCACAGCAGAATATCTTTTTAAAGCTAACAGAGTGCTAATGGTAAGAAAGCTAACATCAGCGTACTATTTGAAAGTAACTTTTAAGAAAGCTATGTGGCATACAAAGCAAAGATAAGAAAGCAAATGGCAGTAGGCTATCTTTAGTTAAGGACTACTAGACAGCTAATGGCAGCAAAGAATTAGAAAGCTAATGATAAGGAAGCTAACCACAGAGTAGTGTTAAATATAACTCAGTGGGAGAGAGCTAATGGCAGCAAACTGTAAAAAAAAGCAACATTCAAAGTCAATAACATCACGTGAAGTTTTGTTCTAATGTTTAGAAGGACATCTCTAAGATTGATCACAGCACCATTTCTGGTAGAAATGTTTCGAGAGCTAACAGCAGGATATGGTCTGGAAACCAGCAATTAGAAAGCTAAATGCGGCATAGCCTACCGTGAGAAAACAAAGGTTAGAAGGCGAATGTCAGCAAACGATTAGACATGTAAAGGCAGCATAGCGTTAAAAAGGTAATGATTAGGAAGCTAATGACAGAATAGTGTAAAAAATCTAACGGTGAGAAGGCTGATGGCAGAAAACTGTAAAAAAGGCAAGATTCAGAGTTAATGTTTGGATAAAGTTGAAATGAAGTAAGCTTAATTTGAAACTACATGACAAGAGTATTTCCCCACAGCAGCCTTTTGTACACCATTGTCTCCTCTGCACAAACACAAAGGTATGCAACAATTGTTCCATCTTATCTGTCCCCTGCAAAATGCAATGCATGTGATGATAAGAGAATTGATAAAAGCTCTGTCACCCCTTTGATCATTTGACAGGCTGCATGAATCAACAGCCGAGTCAAACTGTCTGCAGAACTGCTGCAACTACATCATCCTTTCATCTAACGTCCAGTGTGGCTGAGAGTCGCATTGAACTTAAAATTGCACTTCATGTTCTCTAGACTTAGGGGTGAAATGACTGCTTTTGTTTCCTGCAGTTTGTCCAGAGTAGCCAGTCTGGAGACTAGATGGAGGGTGTGTCAGAAATGTGGTTGGGAACGCCGCTGGTTGACCACGTCTGCTACTGCATGGCGCTGTTTTTGTTTCTACCTCTGCATTGTTCCACTCTGTCACTGGAAGACGCCGGGTTGCAACAATAAAAAGTCTGACTCGCAGTGGTTTTTTCTTTTGGTATCCACAGCAAAGCAACACATCTCTTCATGATAACCAAAAATAAGACATTTCTTCAACCCAAAAAGCCCCAAAAAAGGCCACACACCTCCTCCATTCTCAGACAGCAGCCAGCAGTGTTAGGGAAGAGTGAACTACACGTAACTAGACAAGGAATTAAAATACATTTTACAGCAACCTGCAGGTAGTTCATATCTATATTTCCAATATGAATTAAAGAGGTTGGATTATTTTTCCACTTTTTGTGTTAATATCAGAACTGCATACAATTTGGGGACATAAAATGAACTGTTTTTCTATTTAACTTGTGCTTCACCATAGTTTTTTTGTTTTAATTTTAAATACAAAAGTGCACTACTCTTGTAGTAAAGCAGGGTGTACGTGTGTATATTTGTATTCACGTGGCTGCTCATTGGGTTAAACCTCAGACACACCCCTCAAGAGGAAAAACGTGGTCTAAATTCCATTTTCACACTGCTTTGGGTAAATATGTCAATCAAACCAGCATCTGCTGTGCAGTATTCCCAGGTTAATGGCAGTAGTCTAATCTTAAACCCTGCATGTGCATTTGAGCGTTAAAAAGCGAATGTAGTGTGATAAAAAAAAGTGTGTAAGTGTTAGTATTGCTTACACAGAAGCAAAGGGAGCAACAGACATTTTTTGCAATAAAACCCACAAGACCGGCTGGTGTGTTTTTTTTAAAGTGTATTTCATTATAACTTAGTTCAACACATAAATTGTCAGTTTAATCTTTTTTATAAATAACTAATTTAATTTTTAAAGTGATTGGCAGCTTGCATATCTCTGCTTCTGTAACACTAGAAGCCAAACACACAAAGATTCTCCTCATGCCTGAAAGGAGCTTCAGCACAGAGTGACTTCATGTCAGGAAGGAACAGGAGGCCGGATCTCCTTCAGAGACTCTCCCCTCAAATGCATGACAGAAAATCAATATCTGTCCTTATGAATTTCATCTGACATTTCCTATAAAGTGTTTCTGGTAGAGAATGTTTTTGTCACACCTGAAGAGTCAGACAATGAAAAGGGAGAAGGAGAATATGAACCTGGATGTTAAACAGTCGCTTCTAGAGAAAGAAAATGAGCGGGAGAGAGCCCTGAGGCCTGACAGGAGCTTATTCTTCCATGTGCAGGGTTTCACTTTGCAGTAAACAAATGATGGAAAGCATCTTCACCCACACAAGCTGATCCTCTATTTTAAGACCACTCTACTCTTCCCTCCCTCCTCCTTTGAAAACAAACACACGTGAAGAGAGTTTGAAGAGCAGCCACAAAGACATGATGAGTAGTTTTGAATATTTGAGACAGACTGATGACGGGAAGTAAGGAGCGAGGGATGTGTGACGGATAACAGAGATGCTTCATGCAGACGGTGAGTTTCAGAGGCCTCCTCCGCCACCACCGCTGTCGCCACTGCTACTACTTTAAGAAGCCAGACTTCTCCGTTTCCTGCCAAAAATAAAGACCCACTGTTTCCTCTTTTCCCTGAGCAGCAGAGGTTTCTGGGTGACAAATGTTTGAGGTATGGCTGTAATTCTGGAAAAAATGACTTGTGGTTGGGAAATATTTTTGGAAATTAATTGCGAGGCAAACTTTGGCAACATGTGTTAAGTTGTGTAAGACTGTAGTTTGCGGTTACTCCTGTAAAGAAAAATCTACTTTTCATTAACTGTCCTTTTCTCCCTCTGCTCCATCTGTATTTTTCAAAATGGAATATATAAATCACTTAATTATCTGACTTTTTAAGGCATCAATTCAATCTTCAGCAGTATTTATTCAAGCAAAGGTATACAGCAGCTGAGCCAAGCAGAAGCTACAGCTGCTGACACGCAATGCATCCTGGTACATGTAGGCACTGTCGCCAAGCCTTTGCATGCAGTAGAGCTCATCTTTCTTGGTCTTTATACAGCAAACATTTTGTAATTCATCACTCAAAGTGATTTTATTGACCATAAACACTAATTGGAAAACACTGACGATGTGGGAAACTTCTGTGTTAAAATCTTTTATGCAAAAGAAATGTGGTACAGACTTTTTTCCTTTTTTGAATCCAACAAAACCATTACACAAAGCTCTCACTATTTAGGCAAGGACAGTTTATTTGCAAAGCACTTTTCCACTACAAGGCTATTCAATGTCCTTTACATAAGAAAGGTTAAGCACTCTGAATTGCAAACATTTGGAGTATTATGTTCCATAAATGAGGGGCTCCTGCAAAAAATCGAAAGTGAGTATTTGCCCTCATTCCGTCCCTCATTTGTTTACTCGTCAGGGATTTACGGATCCATTCTTTAGGCTCTCTGAGTCACACATCAGGGTAAGTTACACAAAACGAGAAGGCGGAAATTTAAGCATCACTCTCCTACACAGTCATCGCGTCTCTGCCTCTCTTAGTTTGTCTAAACATTGTGGTGGATGGAGGATCAGGTGGTGGAGACGTGTGGAGGAGACAGACGGAGGTGAGGCAGACGGAGACAATGCCTGCGGTGAGAGGGAGGGACTCAGGTGGAGGAGAGGGAGGGAAGACATCCAGAAAACATTGTGTGTGAAGATGGAAATAAATAAATTAGGTGGACACAAAAACTGCTTCAAGTGGTTTGAATTTCTCCTCCAAAAAGCCCTGACAATGTCAAAGTGCCTGACAGTCTGCGTTTCTTCACATACAGGCTCACTTAAACATCATGATTTCCTGAGAGTGGTAAAATACATGTTTGTTTTCTTTGTTTAAAGCCAAATTGGAAAGGTTTCATTTGGTTTTCTGTTTGATTTATTCAGGTTTTAACTACTAAATTACAACCAGGGCTTCTTAATTAGATCCTTGTGACTTAAAAGCCACTAATTCTGGGAAAGTTTACACAACCTGTCATCCTGTTTTGTAAGAAAGTTCAGCCAAAGTTATTTCCAGTAACTGTAATTAGAAATTGTATTGTCCTTCTTCTGTTGTTTTTATGAAAAAAGAGCCGAGTTTCCTGAAAACGCTTACATTCAGCTAATTTGTTTGCAGGCATAAAAAATGTTTTGGAAGTGTAATTGGTTTCTCTGAGAATGTTTTTAAGAAATCCAGGAAGTGTGAAAGCCAAAAGAAATAGTAGGAAGACATTTGAGGTCAGGGTGGACGGTCACAAAGGGACTGACTACAAAATCTGACACAAAGTTCTGCATTGATTTAATCAAACGAAAGCTATGGGCTGAAGAATGATTTTGGTTCCATGCAATTTATATAAAAGTCAACACATTAAATGTTGTTGTAATCAGAGCTGTGTTCACACCAGTCCTGAACTGAAACAGAAACATCTTGTGTGAAATCACCTTTTCAGCAGCGAACACCAAAATCACCTCCGCATGCAAGACGTTCAAAGAGGTACATCATGTGGGAATATATGAGATATTTTGCATCTGGTGAAGTGAGCCTGTGAGTCTCAACTTGGCCAACATTTTCTGTCACCTCCAGGTTGTCATAAGCCCCACCCGTCCGAGACAGACGGACAGAAAAACAAACAGACAGGCGATCATCAGTCCGTCAGACAGAGAGATACTGAGACAGAAATCAGAGAAACAGACGGTCTGAGCCTCGCTGTTGGCCCGTTACATCTGCTCCCCTGGTGGGCGCACACTCACGCACACACTCACACACACGAGACCCCTCCTCCACTTTTCAGACCCTCTAACCCTGTTAATCTGATTAGCTCAGTCTCCCTACAGTGAGGGATGCTATACTGACACACAGCGACGTGCGTGATTGTGCTTCATCGTTGTTGTTGTTGTTGTTGTTTTGAGTGTTGTGTCTCGACTGTGTGTCACTGTGTCAAA
Source organism: Tautogolabrus adspersus (assembly GCA_020745685.1). NCBI lineage: Eukaryota > Metazoa > Chordata > Actinopteri > Labriformes > Labridae > Tautogolabrus > Tautogolabrus adspersus. The sequence continues at coordinate 4,543,494 of CM036548.1, read as the reverse complement.
TATGCAGCAGTGTGTGTCTGCGCTATACGGGTTCGCTTGGTTTAAATATGAAATTACATACTTTAAAGAATAAACATGAGTCACAAATCTCAACAACAATCCACAACACAAACTCCACACGGTATACATGCGTGGTATACGTATGTTAATTTAGTGTTTTTTATCATTTTGAATTACAGTAATATGAAAAAATGTTGCAATGCTTTTCTTTTACATCATATAAAAACATTATTTTGCTTTGATATGATCCATTTCAACACATAATCAAAGACAATGCAAACAACAAAAATCAGTTGATCTTCCTCTCTGTGATTGCAACTTGGGTTTTCTCGCATTTGGGGGTTGGGTCCCTTAATCAAAATATTTGTGTGTTCTTGTGCCTTTAGATGTGTGTTTGTTGGTGTGCGTGTGTGTGTTTGGGTGTTTATTTGTGTGTGTGTGTTTAGACACAAGTCATTTGAAGGATGCAGCGGGACAGGTTGGGTTATTTCCTCAGGGGGGGCTGATGGGGCTGCTTAGTTTCAGTGGAGAGGGGTCGTGCTGGTGTCAGCAGCAGGTTCAACCCAACAGGGTTTCCACGTGAGAGCAGCAGGGGTTCCATGCGAGCATGAGAGTTTGAATCAGACAGCTTACAAGCTATTGCTGCCGTTTTTGTGAGTTGTCCGTGAACAATAACATCCAATTGGGGGAGTTTATTTAATATCACTTTGAATAGATATTCAAGCATGAAAATAAACAAAATTAAAGTGTAAACCTTATATGGTCATCTTGCTCCACCACATTCCCACAGAAGAGTAAAAGTGAGGCAGCAGAAGCTAATTGGGTCGTCAGGAGTGTAAGTAACACCACTCTACAAATTGTGATAACAAAGACACGTTTTTCAAGATTTGCACATGAGCCACATTTACATCGTGACCTAACACGACCTGTCAGGATGCAGGAAACTCTACATATCTGGAGTGTTTCTGGGGGGGGTAGAAACTATATTGTGATGGATCATTTTAAGAAGCAATGCAGGTAAGAAAGTGAGACGTCAGGTGGTCAACATTAAATTGTGGCTCCTGTTTTCATACTCACATTCTTCATTTAATATGCACCTGTATCTTTAAGGTTGCTTTTGTTAAGATATTTTATGTTATGACACAAAAAAACGTCTTGCAATTGTCAGTTTTAAAGTTGTCTTAGAGGACCTCTGGACTCCATGATGTACTTGTGTTGTAGCTTGCAGCCCCTCCTTCCTTTGTTTTCTTCTTCTTTGGTTATTCGTTTTCCCCCCTCCCCTCTCCCTTTTGTTAATTCCCTGTTGGAAAAGTGGGTGTTTGTTATCTTTATCCATATTCATCCTTTGGGGCGACTGTGGCTCAGTGGTAAAGTTGGACGTGTCTCAACTGGAAGGTTGGAGGTTTAATCCCCAGCTCCTGCAGGCTCATGTGGAAGTGTCCTTTGGCAAGACACTGAACCCCAAATTGCTCCCGCTGCTGCTTCGAGCAGTTTGCTACTCTTTTTTTTGTGATTCTGTCCTATAGCGGACTCTGTTGCTTTATCTACAACATCTCCTCTTGCCTCAGGAGACCACATGAACAACCAGATCAGGAAGACTTCAGGGGAAGTCGTTGTGAAATTCTCCAGAAATGTTTCGGCATGCATAAGTACAACTTCTCACACTTCCTCCCAGACTCACAGTCCTGCAGGCTGACTCTCATGACCCCGTCAGCTAAACAGTGACATCTCCAAACAAAGGTCAACTTCTAATTGTCTTTTCTCAAACAGGAATCAGTCACCAGTCTCGTTCCACCTCCATGAGCGTTTAAACACTTTAAGAACTCTCTGCAACAAATACTTTGAAAGATTGTTAGCACATTGCAGATGTTTTACTGATGATGTTCTCTGTTTAATCTGTGATTGACAAAATGTTTGTATTGACCAGTACTCAGTGTAACACAGATTTGTTGATGTAATCATCACGCTGCCAGGAAATATTTGCATTCATCTTTGGTGTTATTTGGCTGAAGTTCTGAGAGTTTTTGAAAGAAAACATCAGGTGGAAAAGTCACGTCAGCATCCACAGACTTATTTTGTGTTTATTGGGGGGGGGGGGGGGGGAATCCCTTTGTGCAGCGACTACTACAGGTCCACGGGTCACTGTTAAATTATTGGAGCAACATTTTTAAGAGAACAGAAAAATGTGATTTCTAACTACATAGCAGTCACATTTTTCACTGCAACCATGTCAGACCTGAAATGTCAGCGACAGCTCGCAGCGAGGATTGCTCTCTGACAGTTTGACCTCCTGTGGTGGATCGGTGGGCGATCAGAGGCAGCGTGCAGGAGCTCGTTCGGCAACTATCAGGAGTTTTCTTCAAGTGTGAAAGCCCGATATGACTTTAGCAAAGACTAGCATCAGTGAGGTCGGCCTTTGGTAAATGAGAAGTGTTTTGAAGCACAATGATGCCGGTCGCCATATTGGAAATGCTGACTCTACCAAACTTAAGATCAAGCTAATAGGTCAAGAGGTGGAGCTGAGGGGGTCGATAACCACTGGGCGAAATAAAATCAAAATGGATGAGTTCTAAAAACAAATCACCCCTAATCCAGTTTTTACCAATAAAGAGATGAGCTATAGAGAAAAGACGTGTTTTGAACCAGACTGTACACATGATTGTTTCTGCTGTAAAAGCTGGCATTTTATAATGGGCTCTAATGGGGCTTCTGCAGCCGGCCTCAAGTGGACAATCTGGGAATTGCAGGTTTATGCAATTCTGCACTGGCTTCATTTTATAACACCAGAGGTTGCTGCTCTTTTTTCAAACAAGAGATGAGCTCTTTTAGGTCACCATGTCAATGTTGTTTTAACTCAGGGGTATTTAAGGATTCATTCTGCTATAGAACTATTATTCATATTTCATTTATCAACGTTTATGTAATCAATCAAAGCGGCCCCCTGTTTCTGACCAGACAAAGGCTGCTGATATATGCTCATATCCGGTCCATCAGTTAAGCCCTCAGAGGGGGTTTTAAACCTCTGACCTCATCAGACCTGGCAACAAAATGTCTGACAGCTTGACAAGGTAGAGCAGATAATTAAACTGTTAGAAAACATCACCTCATTGAGTATAAGGAATCCTTTTTAGTAATGTTTTAATGTTCAGCTTGGAGGGAAATGTTGAGTACATTTTTGTGTATGTGGAGCTCCCGCTGTGCCGTGCTGTCGCAACGACGAAACACAATGTGAAATTCACAGGCTGGGTCAAGAATCTCACGCTATTGCAGAATCAATATGAACATAGACGTGATCACGGCTAAAGTATCTGAACTTCTGCAGGTAAAAAAACGTCTTAAAAAAGGGCTAAAGAAAGAAACAGTCAGCTGATGATCTCTTATTAAAGCAGCTCTGATTGAACAAAAAAACAAGATGCTTTACACAAATCAAACTTTGTGCAATTGTTACAAACCTCTCTGTCATATATTCAATCGACTAATCAAAGATATTTAATATACCAACTTATGTTTGCTCCAAGTCTGAATTCAATCCCGTCATTTGTGAACACGAATCCAAACTTTTTAGAAATTGAGTTTGATTGTTGCACACAGATTTAATCGACTTCCCAATTATCTCAACTTCACCCAAACTTTAGCACCTTTCAATTCTAAACTACCATCTTATTTGTTTACCTATGGGTTGATTACTTTTATCTATTGGACCGCTAGCTCCGTAACTCGATGTCAGGCAGCTCATTACTGCACAGTTACCCTGATTTTAAGGAAAGTGCATCACTTTTAACGTGCCATGGAAAAAATCATTAAGACAGTTCATAAAACAAACAATGGAAAGTCTTGAAGAACAGATATTTAAAGTTCTTTTTCTGTTGTAGCAACAATGACATTGATGAGACTCAGATGTGCAGCCAAATGAACTTTTATTTGTATACAAGTGGATCAGTTTTCAGAGCAGGACCTTCACAGAACAATCAAAGATATGTTCCTGTTTTTACTGGTAAACATGCACTTCTCTGTAAATACATGATGTCTGAACTTTCACACTGCGTCCAAACTTTGGTTGTGATCAGGGCTGCACACAGATTATAATTCATTTTATTATTTGCTTTCCTGTTCTGCTGTCTTTGATAACTTTTCTCTCACTTGCAGCTTGTTATTCTAGCACTGGAACATTTGTTGTCTTTTACTTGAAGGATTTTAACAAACTGAATATTGTGTAAAAAAGTCCTCTGAGGGACGAATGTGGAAGCTATTTGGGACGCGTGCTCAGCTCGAAGTCCATTGTTGTTCCAATTTGTAAATCTCAACCAGTTTATTTACACAATTCTCAATGATGTCAAAACAGGATGCAAAAAGGACGTCCCTCTGTGTCCACAAACAAAATGATAAACTAATCGGTTACATCAGACACGATCAGGTACTTTCTGTTCTTCTTGACATAAATGAGCCTTGTGTACAACCATTGCAATAATGCCTCAACATATATATTGTGTTGGGGTGATATTGATATGTATAAACTTGGCCTTGCCTCTGTTGCAAATTCCAAAATAAATGGAAAATGCATCACTTCTTATAAGCTTCAGCAGCAGCGTTTAAAGGAGAGGATGAGAGTGTTTATGTACACTTCAGTCAGCAGCCTCTGCCATTTATCACTCGTAGTGCGTGTGTGCGTGTGTGTGTGTGTGTGTGTGCTGTAAAGTCCATCTGCCTGTGTCTGTGTGCATGGTGTGGGTTTGTTCTTTGAGCACATCAGTCAGCGCTCTCCTGCACGGCGTCGTCAGGGCCCTGTGTAAGTGTGTGTGTGTGAGCTGCTATCACCACCAGTCGCTCCTTATCAGCCCACCGGAGGTCAGGAGTCAACAGGTCAGAGTCTGCATTCCTACCAGAGGGAGGGGTCACGATGGAGCTGAAATTTGTGTTGGGGTGACAGTGATGCATTTTGATTTTATTATGAGATTGTTTAGTTGACTCTAATGTGACTGACTGCAGCGGTATGAGCTTCATCTCCTTGACGACAAACACCATTAACAGCCAGTTATGAAGAGGTCTAGGGTTAGTGGTCAACATTCAAGGACTGAAGTCGAGGCTCACACGAGTGATGAGCAGAAAGCCTGAAGTGGAATGAGACAATTAAATCAGCCAAACCTAACCATGAGAATACTTGAGCATTCAATAAAAATTCTATTAGCAGCAAAATGTGCTTTAAGTATTAAAATCCTGAGAGTAGAGCTGCACGATAAATCATTAAGCCATAACAATTGTGATGTGCACATGTGCAATAGTCGCATCACAAGGATGTTCAATGTTGTTGACATGATCCCAAACTCATTGTGTTGCTTGATGCAAAACCTAAACTTACTGTTTTCCATGACTAATCTACAAAAGGCATACTGAGCCTGTCAGTACTTTTATGCAGTGCTGCTGCCGTCACAGATACCCCGGCATGATGCACGAGGTATACGCTCTTTTATGAGAGGGTTAACTGTTTAACATTATGACCACACCTACTGAGGCCACTAACTGAGCGGATGTGCCGCAGAGTTCACTTTGAGTGTCCAGTCCTGCAGTAAGTGCAGAGTCCTGAGAACCACATGTAGGCGAGACCATGAGCTTTCATTTCATTAGAAGTTACGGTCACAGGGCTGCTCAGGCTGACTGCATAGCTTTGAACATTGTAAGAAATGGTTAACAATTTAAATGCTAGCAACACGTGTATTTATAAAGCTTATGAAGAAAAGTTTAGCTCACTCTTTGCTTTTGCCACCTGTTGTCTCCACTTCTCCCCGCAAGTGTCAGAGACGTTGTCAGAGAGGGAGGGATTAATCCCACACAGGTCATATCTTTTATTTATTGGACCTCACTCCTCTGAATACTGGATATGATATATTAATAATAGCAATGGACGGAGGTTGCACAGCAGCTTGCACAGAGCAGAAAGAGAAAAGCTGGTCTGAGGTGGAGGGAGCGGCTCTGTGAAGTTGTAATTTGATGGGATCCTATTTTCCTTCACCGACCAGCAGGAACTGGAGAGGAATAGTCTGGATTTTATTAGAAGGCAGGGATGCATTCGTGTGTGTGTGTGTGTACATGTGTGTGTGTTTGCGTGTGTGTGTGTCTCGATGAGGTTAGATGGCATGTCTTGCCTGTACAGAGCCAGAAATAAACCAGGATCTGGACAAGAATTGCAAGTGAACTTTTTCCATTTTCTAGCCGCAATTAACCCGCTTTTAGTCAGGAACACGCACACACACATACACACAAACTGTGCACACATGGCTCCACACACTGACACAAACCCAGTAATCACATGCTAACTCACACTCACTCACAGCAACAAAAACGTGTAAATGGCAGGGAGAAACACACACCCTGCTCTGTGCTTTGAGGGAACGCCTGCGGCTATTTTTAAGCGTTGTACAGTAGAAGCAGAGAGAGCCCCGTAATTGCTTTATGCTGCACATTCACTCATGTGTCCTGTCAAAACAAAGCGGCAGAGAAACGTGCAGCAGCGGCTGAGAGCCAACTTTAGATAACAGGACTGTTGTTGGCCTGACGCCCTGACACACACAACCATCCTGCTGTGTCAAAGTGTGTGTGCACATCTGAATCATAGAGTGGTGGGGTTTCAGACATACATCGTCTTCATCTTATCTAATGCACAAAATCAACATTGCCCTACATGTGGTTCAGAGTCTTGGTGTATTTTTAGTGACCCAGTTTTGAGATCAAGTTGTGTGTCTTGAGCTGTTTGTTGAGAAGAGATGCGTCTGGTTATGGAGGGAGTTTACTCATTCGTGTTCTACAAGTAAGCAAAGAACCAGCAGGATGCTTCCAAGACTAAACAACTACAAACTTATTCTAGCGCCCAGTGAATATGATCGTGGTAAAACTACAGATTCAAAAAGTGGTGCATGGGGATTTTCATCATTTTTCATCTCAGTTGTCCCGAGCCAGATCTGACTTACTACCATAACTAAACAACTCTTTCAAACCACATAAAATCATCTTGAACTGCAGGCAAATGGATGAACATTAGGCCTCTTTTAAAGTAAAACAAAAGACAGCTCATTGTCTACTGTATGTTGTAAAACTTGGATGGACAAATGTCACAAAGCTAGTTCAGTGCAGGAGCATTCAACAGGTGGAGCATCGAGGCAGAGGAGAGCTTTCATGTTCAAACTCCCCAAACCTCAAAAACGCCCAAATCACTCAAGAATATCTGAGAAAAGTAGCTGCAAGAGGCAGACAATCTTACGTTCTGTAATCAGTTCAAATGTAACACGTTAGATAGGTGTTAGATTACAATTTTGGGAGGTATTCAATCCCTTTCTTGTCAATTCTTTGTAAAGTATATAACCAGGACCAGCTGCTTTGAGTTCATAAATCCTTTGTTGTTCTGCATTTTTCAATTTACACGAATAAGAAAATCAAACCAGCTTGCCCTTCTTCACTGTAATCTCAATTTAAGATCAAATTTCACACAAAGTCAAAACTGAAAGTAGTCTGCCATGAAATCAATGTGTGTGTGTGTGTGTGTGTGTGTGTGTGTGTGTGTGTGTGTGTGTGTGTGTGTGTGTGTGTGTGTGTGTGTGTGTGTGTGTGTGCGCGTGTGTGTGTGTTTCTGCAGTTCTTTGAAGTTGGTCATACTGAAGAGACTTATGGACAGTTCTGTTTATTCCTTGGCAACGCTCCATAAAGGGGCAAAGGTACACACATTTACACACACACACTCTGAAACGCACACACACATTTAGAGGCACATGTAAACATTCACATAAGTCATTAGAGCCTGTGTTGCCATAGCAGAGCAGCAGCTACTGTGGAGGAGAGACAGCGACATCATATAAGGAGGCCTGGACTAAAAATAGACCTAAAGAACAGAGCAGCTCATCTTTCTCTTTGTTTTTATTTCTACTCTCCGTTCGTCTTCTGGACTTTTTCTTTCCCCCCCACCCACTTTGTCTTCTCACATATCAGACCCTCATCTCTCTCCCAAAGCTCCACACTGAAACCTGTATCAGCTTGAAAGCACTTCGCACGCTGACCTTCGTGTTAGTTTAGTTACAAAAGCAGCTAAATAAGATTTGACATACATATGTCATTTTATTAAGCTTTGGACAATTTAGCATTTTTCTACACATTTAGGGAACATGACATATGCCTACATGAGTGATGTGTGTGTTAATTGCAATTAATTAAGGTCCCAAATGAATGCATTAATCACATTAATGGCAGGCTATTTTGCCCCTCTAGTCTAGGCACACTGTAGGTTAGCCTTCGTAACGTATTCTTGTAGTCGCAGTGACGGAAAAGAACGACCCTTCTGTCTTTGAATGTCCCATTTCACTTTAAAAAAAATCCCGGTGTGCTCAGTTGATGAGTCAAAATTAAAATGGACCTCTAAACATCAACCATTTGACTTTTTTTTAACGGTCCTTTTAGCTGTTTTTTTTAAGTGTTCGATCTGTAACAAGTTCAAGTCATAACCTTCAATCTACCTTAAATAAAGTAGATGTCCTTCTTTTATTTCAATTTCATTTGATAAATGCAGGTTTGTATTCAAAAAGGAAGTAAAGTAACCTCAGTCTTAACTCAAAACAGTACAACATTTCAAAATAAAAGCCTAATGAAAACTGTTTTTAAATGCAAAATTATTGAATTTTATAAATGCTTTTCAAAATAAGATTAATCGCGATTAACTACTGAAATTCGGGATTAATCACGAACAACGTATATAGCAAATGTTTCATGAAAAATATTGTATTTGAATTATTTACACCTTGCTGACTTTGCATTTTTTATTAATGTATTCATTTTTATTACATGTTTTTATTCATTTCAAGCAGTTCAGTTTGTTGTCAGAGAGAGGAGGTCTATCAGAAATAATACATGGAGAGAAAATCAAGCTATCAAACTTATCATAAGTGTTTGCAAAGTTAGCGGACAAAAGGTCTTATCTAAGTGACCTTTTTTTGTCGGTTGAGTGGTCTGTATTGATCGATGTTGATACAGTCTAAAGTCTCGTTTCAAATCTGAAACTGAAATGAGTCACCTTGCCCTTAGAAACTACAGTGGATTCTCCCAGCAGCCACTGGTTCTACTGGACGCCTATGAGATGTGTGTGATGGTTGAACTGGATAAACACGGAGTGAAAGAAGCCAACATGGTCCAAACATTCAACACACCTTAACTAACAAAGGGGGGAAGTATTTATTTATTTCTTCCTTGTTGTCTATTCTGCATTAATCTTGCAGACCATCTCTTTGCATAAAAGCAATCAGTGATCTTTAAAGCCTTCCTGTCAGCAGAACAATTAACCACAAGATTTATCTGCAAGAACAGGCCCCAACCATCGAGCAGGACTGATACCAGCAGCCTCTGTGTCAGAGACAGACACAAACTCGAGTCTCAACAGGATGCTGACATTTTTTATTTAAACCTGGGAAATAGATTATACTGTATGTTATTTGTCTTATCGTGGCATAGAGACACTCGGCTAGATGACATTCAAGCTGGTATAAATAAAATCGGGGTAGCTGTTTGATTTCATCACATCGGTACAAGACAGGAAGCTTCATGTGGTATCAGAAAGCATGCAATGTTGATCTTAACACAAGTGATGGTTTAAGCTCTTATGCAATTGTACATAAATGATGATACATGGTTTTAGATTGTTGTCCTATAATAAACCCTAATGAGGCTCCAAAGGTCGCAAGCTAATGACAGCTGCACGCCAACGGTTATCAGACAGATACGAAACAAGTGATACAGTACATTACAAAACGATACGATCAGATATCATACGAAACAAAACGATACCATACACGTGAAACATTACAAAACGATACGATACAATTGATACGGTATAAAACAATTGATATGATACAGTATGAAGCAAATTGGTAAGATACAATACTAACGATATTATACGCTATGAACCAAAAAGATGTACGACACAAAACGATACGATACAATACGGTGCAATTGATACGATACGGTATCATACCCTAACACGCCATGCAATTCAATAGCAGCATGCGAAGATGCAATATGATACCATATAGTACCATTAGATATGATACGCAACTATACGATAAGATACAATTGATATATGACCGACACAATACGCTACTTCACGCTACTTCACGTCATCTCACTTTACAGTACATTACGTTACGTCACGTTACGATATGTTACGTTACACCACTTAACGACACAAAAACACTTGTGATACAATTCGATAAATTAAAACAATGAGATTGTAGACAACGTCTAGAAACGATGCTCCGGGTTAACCTAAAGCGTACTATTTGAAGATGTTTGGTCTCTAACCAAGCTGCTGTTTTTGATGACTTGTCAGTGAGAACAGATTGACCACTTTGTTTTGTATTTCTTTGTGCTGGAAAGTGAGATCTGAAAGCCAGACATCTCGCACACGAGAGGCCGGGTAATCATTTCAAAACTACAACAGAAAAACTGCTTCATATATTCGACATTTTACACAACTGAACTCTACCTGCTTCATATCTATATTTGCCTCTATGACAGAGATTATTTCAGCTTGTTATCTTCTCAAGGTAACAAATCTGTCCAATTTGCAATGTTTAAAAGGCAAACATTAAAATCTGTGCGATCTCATGGAGCAACAGGAATATGCTGAGAAGTTTCCAAAGCTTGCTGCTGTGTTGTCTGAGAGCGTCTGACCTGAACCCTTCTCTGCTATGAAAAACAACATGTTTCCTGCTGCGTCCCGCCACTTTTTCCTGCGAGTAATAAAATATACGATTTACAATACTGCCTCTACTTCTTTTATTTTCCCTGTTGAGATTTCTGATTCCAGACAACATAAAGGCTTATAGATGAATCACTTACTCCGATGTGTAAGAGAGGCTTTTTCTTTCTGTTTTGGTCACATTATTCACACAAGCTCTGGTTAGCTTGCCTCTATAAAACGTTTTTATCTATTTGTCGAGAGTCAACTTTTTCCAGCTTCCCATAGAGAAAATGTTTTTCTATTTTCCTGATTTTGAGCCTCACTGCAACCAACAATGTGTTCAAGTTTCCCACACTCTGTTATTTCTGTGTATTTGAGTTTGAACTTCAAACAGTGCAGATTAAAATGGGTCGGCTCATGTTTTTGCACCAGTTCCCCCTTAGAAACCCAGTAAAATAACCAAACCTAATGACCAAATTACTTCATGGATGGCTTAAGTTTGCACACAACTTCTCCAGATTCACACAAACACAAACACACACAAAACACACATTTACACACGCACACAGCAACAAAGTAAAAAGTCAGAATCTAATCCTCCATCTCCTCTAACGCTCTGGAAACAATCAGGACGAGCTCATCTGCTGCAGAGCTCTCAGAAGATCAACCACTGATAGGAGAGCTGTTGTGTTTGGTGTCGTTGCTATAGAAACACACACATTGAGTGACATGTTGTTTGGCCATACGCTCGCAATCCTCAGTCTCTAAGCTGCACTTATCATCAGTGGAATTTTTACAACTGTTTGAATCTGGAGAGTGTAAGCCTGATATGAAACATACCCTCTAGAGAGGGGGCTTTAGTTTGAATAACATTTCTGTCTTAATAAAATCACAAAAAAATGACTCAATTCAGCTTCTTCACATCCAAATATAAAATACATTTTTCATGGTGCAGATGACATTTTAATTGTCAACAGGCAAGGCAGGCAACTGGTCTCACCAACTTAAACCAAAGCACTGGCCCGATATGTGCAAATTCTGCAATGACACTATGAAACCTCCCTAAGGGGGCCCCCTCTGACAGCACTCACTCTTGTTGCCCTGCTAAGCGTTGCATGCATTATAGCTGTGGAAACCAAAGTTAGTCAATGAAAGTCAACCAAGAAAAATGAGGAGGAATTATCCGTCTATAGGAGAAAAAAGAGGAAGAGGAGTAAGGGTCAGGACACTGGCAGACATGATGGTGATGAACGCTGGTTGGAGGGCCCCCCAATTGATTTTTGCCTCGGGCCCCAACAGACTCTAGAGTCGCCACTGGGTACCAGAGTGAAGTAAAGTCATATTATAAACAGAGAGCAATATAAGAAAAAAAAGTGTTACGTAAAAGTCTTACAGATGTATAAAATATCACATACAAATATTCAGGGCATTTCCAGTTGGGTAGGCTTGAATTATTATTGTGTCACCTCACAATCCTGAACTATGATTGGCTATAAGCAGGTCAGAGGTGGGACTTTGAGTTTACATGCACATTTTAAGTACTTTTACTTGTGACTTTGGACAAACATCTTTTTAAGTCTAAAGAATTAAGCTAAGAAGATGAATGTTTCCATTTTCATCCTAAAACTAAATGTAATAAGTGAAGATAGAAGGGTAAACAAATGAAATTCATTCATGAGTGTGTGCACACAAATCCCCCTTTATAAGTACAGTAAGGGCCCCAATTGGGCCAACCAAGTCAAAAAAAAAAAAAGGATGGGCACGTCCCTGCAAGTGTGAGGAAATGGCAGACAAAGCATCAGAGTCTGACACATTCTGGGACGTTATATCAATGCTAGGTGTAACTGGACGTATTCACAGTATCAACAAAAAGGTGGTAAATACTTACTGACGAGCAACCAACGGTCGCAGGATGAACGTCACCAGCACTGCCCACTTGTGGTGAATGTTCCTGATTCTTACCTGCTGCATTCACACATCAGCTCACCCAGACTGTATGCAGAAAATACCTAAGAAGTCGCACTTTGTCATGTGAGTGAGCAGCAGCTTGCAAGAATGATCAAAATCATACCAACACATGATCGGATAGTACACTTGTAACACCTCTTTCTTTCCACCAGTGGCAGTATATTTACTTTCATTAAGATTACCCATTGTGTTTGTTTTGAACTTCACAATGAAATTCCAATTAGTTGTCTTACAGCCAATGAAATTGTTTTCAATAAAGGTGCAGTCCATCTATTTTCTATCAGACTGTTCTCAGTATATTCGTACATGCAGCAGCAGAGGGAGCTACCTCTCTCACTGACGTTGTTAAAGTTCAACCCGCCAGAGGCCATCTCATCAAAAACTTTATCCCCTTTTCTCCTCCTTCTGTCCTTTCCTCCCTCCTTAACTAACACCTCTTTCTTCCAGCTCACCTCCTCCATCTTTCTTTCTCTATGCTGATCCCCATTTTCCTTCACCTCCGGCTCTCAAACCTGGGAACATGGGTCACCGGGACATAATCCCTCCTCTTACAGCTGGCCTAATACCTTCTGCCGCCACACGGACTTCACAGACTTCACAACGTGCCGTGTCATAACCAGCGTCTGAAGCTGAGGAGACTTAATGCGGCCTGACACTGAATCCCTCACTCCTGCTCTCTCCTGGTGAAGCAAACCTCAGAAGATGATATGAAGAGAGCCACGCCAGAACGGCCACCCATGAGGGGAAATCAAGGGAAGAGCTCGTATTTTTCAGGAAGCAAGAGAAGTCACCCCTCTTGTGAAAGAAAGTCAAGAGTCAGGTCATTAAGGGCAGTCCAGGTCAAGTGTTACATCTTTGACAAAAAAGACAAGTTAAGTTTGGATCAGACTTTATCCAGATTGGAGAAATTCAGTCATCAGGGTAACTCTTATGTCACTGAAAAGATGGTCTGCCATTAGAAGACCAAGGGCCCTATTTTAATGATCCAAAGCGCACAGTCTACAGCACGGGGCACTGAGAGATATTGGGGCGTGCCGGACTACATTTTGGGAGTTAAGCAGCACACAATCACAATTCCACACACGACAGGATGGGACAGGATCTACGTTAAGAAACATTCTGTGTCGACTTTAAAGAAGTGTCGACTGTAAACATTTATTTACTGCTGCTGAAATATATGGCTATATTCTCTAATGCGTGCGGACTGGACGCTGAACAGGCTGTTTTAATAGTCGATCTGGGGGCTTGACTGGGTGGTTATAATTTTTCTGTGTGAGGATCATAAAAATATGTGAGTGTGTGTGCTTGTGTGTGTGTTTCTGTGTATTACAAAGAGCGTGCATGAAAGTTAGATCTAAATTTCCAAAGATGAGTCTTGATCTTTTAATGTGTCAATTTGTGAAGATCTCAGGAAGACTTTGGAGGGACGCACTGAGGAGACAAAGGACTAAAGTGCAACACAAACACACACACACACACACACACACACACACACACACACACACACACACACACACACACACACACACACACACACACACACACACACACACACAGGGCTTAATATATACACAGGCAGCATACATGTCTAAGTACATATACAGTAAGGCTGATTTGTTATGACTTAGGGACAGTAATGATACACCTGCAAGAGCCAGTAGATAACTTTAATGATACACTGAGCGTCATGCCTTCTGAACTGCAGACTCTTCAAGTGTGTGTGTGTGTGTGTGTGTGTGTGTGTGTGTGTGTGTGTGTGTGTGTGTGTGTGTGTGTGTCTGTGTTGATAGCGGTATTACTGATAGAGCATCAGACCCCAGGCTCATAGCTTATAGGGCTGTGTTGAACACAAACAGACCGTCATTCCCCAATACTACCTACACACACACACAACACACACACTCCGCCTTCTGAGTCACACAACCTTCTTCACTCCTCCTCCTCCTCTAGCTGCACGAATATGTCATTGTTTTGTAATTAGAGAAATGAGGGAAATGTTCATTGTATTCCCCTTTAATAAAAAGATGTCTTTGTGACTTTTACCCTCATTTTTTAAGGTTTATTTTGGGGCTTTTTTTATTCCTTTATTTAAGAGATAGGACAGTGGATAGAGTTGGAAATCAGGGACAGAGAGAGAGAGAAAGAGAGAGAGAGAGAGAGAGAGAGAGAGAGAGAGAGAGAGAGAGAGAGAGAGAGAGAGAGAGAGAGAGAGAGAGAGAGAGAGAGATGGGGATGACATGCGGGAAAGGAGCCAGGGGTAAGGTCAGATTTGATCCCGGGCCGTCTGCCTGGAGGACCACAGCCCCCGTACACTAACCTTACCGGTGCTTGTTTTCAAATGCATGTTCATTATTTTTAGATTACTTTCAAGTATATTTCTGATCATTTAAACAACACTCTACCATCAACAAAACAATATTTAACCATTTATTCTATGACACTTACTGAAAAGCCTTTTCGAGCACTTTGTGCGTCTGTCTTATGAAAATGAATTTCACACCGTTACTTAGCAAAATGTTGCTAAATGCTGTGCTCACGGTGGATTAATGTTGTGTGTTTGTAAGTAAAACAACAAAGAGAACAGTCTAGACCTGTTGTTTTTGTGTCTTGACATGACATTTATTAGGATTTGGTGCTGTAATGATTGACTGATTGAGTTAATAAGTATTTGCTTAATTATTAATTTGCGAGTCTTAATTATTTATTTGGACTGTAAGTTAACTGTTACTGATGCTTTTAGTTGCAGGGGGCTGCACTGCCCAGCAGCAGCCCCTCAGCCTGGTTTTAAACAAAGAGCCAGCCGGGCGGTCTCACTCCACAAAAACAGCATTCCTCTGAGTCTGTCCGGTCTGTGGGCCACCGCACGTGATGCCACCTGACTTCCTACTGTACACTCAGACTCACGCTTCTGTAATCCCATAGAACCGAGTTTTATTATGTGTGTGCACAAAACACGGCCACCAATTGACCGAAGAACTTCAACCACAAAAAAAAAAAAAAAAAAAAGAGAAAAGGCTTTGTTTTTTACATCAGACAGAGAAGGAGGGGAGAAAGAGAAAATGAGACACACACACACACGTTTCTTTTCACTACACATGTGACCCCTGACATTTTACGTATACGGCAATAAAATAAAGAGTAGGTCATGTAGGGATTACCCTGTATTTAGATGACCCACAGTTTATCCTCTGATGAGAAGATCGAGTAAATCTGGTCAGATGACCTCATGCGGTCAGATGTATATGGTTTTTATAAGCTGATAAATATTGACATCAGCGGAGAAAGCATGCAAACCATCTGAGTTTGGAGTGAGTCCATGTGTGTGATTTATCAAAGGAAAGTAAAAGACACAAATAAAATGTAAATGTGACAATGAAACAGAAACATTTTGATAGCCAGAGTTTCTTTCTAAACACATTCAACTTAATAATTGCAATAAGGTTGAGATGGCTGCTGAGCCGCTTATAAAGAAGTAACTGTGATGTTAAACCGCTGCCAGGACTGATCATAAACAGACCTCTGCACGGAGAGCTGAGGTATCTCCGCCACGCGTGCCAAAAACGTGCCTCCAATCAGGTATCACTTCATTCTGAAAGTCTGTTGTTGACTCTTAACAATGAACAGCGTCTGCGATGTATGAGGAGACTGTCATCAAGTGTTTAAAGAACAATTTATAACAAGTACACCTGCTCTGTTTTCTATTGACACACTTTTAGTAGACCATAAACAGCTTCACATGAAGGGATCCACCTCTGCTTGTATCCAAAACACTGTTTGCATCACTCTCTGTCCTGTGAGCCCCGAGGACGAAATTACAAAACCCAAAAAATGTAAAAACCAAAAGAAATTATAAAACAAAAAATGAAAGATCCTGACGTACAAGTCTGAAGTGAATTAAGCCAATGTGTGTGTTTTTGTCAACTACATCTGCATGCTGTGTTTACATAGAAATAAGGTTTGTTCATTTTGAATGCCAACACACTGTGTCATAAGAATGATGTCTGTGACGTTAAATAATGGGGGATCACAGGGGAACTCACGATACGATGTGGTACAAAAAGAAACAAAACGATACTCCATACATGGCTCATGATAGCGATAATATCAAGATGGTGCTGTTCTGACAATTGATGTACTGTAAGACAGTCATATTAAAATACATCACAGTTTCTGACTGACCGAAGAATACGGCCCCTAAAGTACAGGATCATTAGTGCCACTGTGAGGAGGCATGAAGTCATGGAGCTGCAGTAGCTCAGTCTGCAGGGACTTGAACCTGAGGATGGCCGGTTCAAGTCCTGGTGCGGACAAAGGTATAGAACAACGTTTAGAAATTGGTCTTGTTGCTGGAGAGTGAGTGAGAGTGCCAGGTCACTTCCTGAGTACAGTCGAGATGCCCTTGAGCTACGCACCAAACCCCCAACAGCTCTGCCCCGCTCTCCGTTTAGCAGCCCCACTGTGACATCTCTCCTTTACTGCATGTCCACAGGTCCTGTTTGTGCAATGTGCATGTGTGTAGTTCGGGCCAATGTGTGTGAGAAGCATGTCCCTCAATAACAGAGTATGTAAAAAAACAAAAATTGAGTCGTGACACATATCATGATTGTAATGCATTAGTCAGGAACACTTTCTTGCCGTATCCATATTTTGTCCTCGCTTTGGTGTTGAAAGGCCTTTGCTGTAAATTTCAGATTTCAGGTTTCACTACCTTGAATTTGGATATACAGTGAATTGCTTCCAACACAGAAGCAGATGTGGATTTATCTAAAAGTACCCATTCCTATGAAAATCAAATATTTAAGCTCGTTAACACGGCCATGTGGTGTTTTTCACTTGCTATAAGAAATATCAGAAGAAAAAAAACACTTCTAGTGTACCAATGACTGCTCTCAGTTTCCAACAGGCCAAATTTCTTACGTCTAAAACTTGATAGATGATGCTCAGAGTAATGATGAGAATCCATTTACATATACATTTTGTTATTTGGAAGTTTAGTTTCACTTTAACTCTAACTTCTCAGCGCTGTCAACAGGACCAAGATTTGGCTTGCGTGTAAATCTGTTACTTTTGACTTTTTAAAACAAACATTAGCCTTCCAATCTGTCAACTTCACTAAAGCAGCAAGCAAGATTAAGAAGCAGCGATTATTTGCCAATCCATAGAGCAGCATATAATGAATACAAGCAATGCTGTATGGTTTCAAATAGGTAATCTTGATACATAGCAAAGCTGGGAAAAACACGGCAGGTTCAGCTGCGTCCACCGCTAAGGCAGTTTGAGCATCTGGCAGCATGTCTCAGACCCTCCTCGCACAGCTCAGCTCTTTCCAATCACATACAAATCTCTTTAGGTCTGCTGGCTTTAACAGAGGCACAGTGAAGTGGTTGTAATAACGGTTGACCTTATCCCTCTTAATACCACTGACCTTATGCGTATTGTGTATGGTATTGTGGAGATTTGTATCCGCATGAAAAATGCACATGTCCAAGGTTTGTGTTTGCAATCTATAATAATAATAATAAGCAGCAACCTCCAGAGCAGCAGCCTTCAGAAGCCAAAGTTGAAGTGCCAAAAAACTGCAGTTCCTCCAATAGCCACTTGGTGTTGGTTCTGAAAGTGAGTTAACCCCCATAGACCTCCTTTTTAAAATGCCAAACTTTATAGAAGCAATAAACTGTTTACAGCCTCGTCCTAGTTTATGAAAACTCCAGAGGGTTATATCTTAATATAACTTACCCAATTAAATTATAATGATGCTTAAATTGAACTTATAAGGGCATGGCTGCTTTCAGTGGCAGGTGAGTGAAGCTAGCGGTATTCTAGGAGTAACTTCAGCCAAGATGAGCATCTGATCTTGACCTCGAGGTGATCCAACCTCCCATCAAGAAGGACTCCTCTGGGTCAAAAAATAGAATAAAGATAGTGATGGCTAAAATGCCAAAACTTCAAGACAGAAGTCCACATACCAATGGGTCCACTTCGTCTTTATAGTCTATCAGTTTTCAGTGATTCATGTTATGAGTATATGCAAATAACGTGCTTTACCACATTTTGTTGTCATAAAATCCTTTCAAGTCACAATCTGACTTTGCATTTTACGTTGGCCCATTTTTTTTTTATTGAACTCAATATCATCAAAGCCTTCTTAATCAAGTGTTCTGCAATAATTGGCCATATTGTTTAAAATATATGAATCTGGTATTAATTCCAGTCAAATCAACACACTTTCTTATGAGCTATATACCGCTCATCACCGAGCAATCTCAGCTCCAAGGTCACACAATCATAATTCACACACCATCACACACAACTTTGAGAATCACGAATATTTCTCGCAGAGAGCTCCAATGGGGATTTAATGAGTTTTCCAACACTTCTGCATTGATGTTTTTGTGACTCAGTCAAGTAATATTTCATTCCTCTTTTGTCAGTTCTTCCACTCAAAAATTCAACAAGTGTGTGCAACAAGTGTGAAAGCACATTCTGGTGTATCCCTGTGAAGCGTTCAGGGAAATTCCCCATCTTTCCCGTACAAAATATAAATCACCTAGATCCTCACACACTTTAAATCCAGGAATGTGAATATACGCAAAGTACTGCCCTTATCAAGCAACAGAGCAAAAGTTAAACTTACTTTGACGTTGGAAAACTCCACACAGCTCCCAGCTCTGCCCCTGCTGTTGTCCGCTGGCTTGTCCTCCATCCCCACTAACATCTCCACGTCTGAAAACCTCCGTCCTCCTGTTGGCATCTTGCAGGTCCTTAGGTGTGTGTGTCCTTAGTCCTGAATTGAGTTAGTCAGATACAGTGCTGCCAGCCTTGTCCAGCTCTGTCTCTTGATTTACTTCCTCCTCCTTTGGTGTCAGGGGCTTCTTTCCCTTTTGTGTATCTCCTCTTCTTCTTCCTCTGGTCTTCCTCTCAGGTTTAGAGCCTCCCTCCTCCAAACCTGCAGCAGAATAGATCCATTTTGAGTAACAAACAGGCTGAAATGTTTCATGAAAACAAAAGAAAAGTCAAATATTTAAAAAACTGTACTTGTGCTCTCAGCCTGTCTGCTCCTGCCTGTCTGGCTTGGCAAGGTGTTGGGTCCTGTCCTGTTGGTCATCTCCTCCCCCTCCCACTACCCAGTCATTCCCTGCCTAGACAAGCTCGTCTGGTCCCATTGGCCAGTCAGGTGGAAAGGGGCAAACAGGGGAGGGGCTGAGGGCGAAAAAGAGGGGGAAGAGGAGGAGGAGGTGTAAGTTGAAATGGAAAAAGGGGGGCTGACAGCGTCCTCCAAACTATGACAGAGCGGGAAAAGGATCAATGTTTTTTATCTGTGATCGTTCATGTGTGGGTGACAGGGAGAAAAATGGGAATTTTGCATTTTAAGGGACATTACTCTGTTGAGAAAAAAAGTTTTTCCTTTACATCTCCCATAAGTAGACCGTCCTCTCGTGTGTTTGATGGGGAGAAAAATGTGAATGAGCATTTTAAGATTATAAGGGACATATCTCTGTTTCCTTCACATTTCTCACAAGTAGATTGTCCTCCCTACTGTCCCAAGGTCCAGGGGTCAACGTGAGGGAGGGGACTGGTAGAGACAACTGCATGTCATCCTAAGCCTCTTATTTGATTCTCAGACGAAACACAACAACAATGAGCCTGGGAAAAATTGGGATCTTTGCAGCTTTTAAGATCTCAAACTGAATTGAGAGATAAACAAAACAAGCAAAAATCAGAAGCCCGAAACAGTCAAAAAGGCAAACAAACTGGAGTTACTGATACAATAAACGGTTATTGTGTGTGTGTGTGTGTGTGTGTGTGTGTGTGTGTGTGTGTATATGTGTGTGTGTGTTAGTGTCACCCAGTGCTCCTCCTCTGACAGACACTGTACCACATCGTTGCTCTCCTCCATCCACCACTACCCCAATAGCCTTTGCTATTCAAATGCACTGTTCTGATGAGAGAGTGGGTGGCATTGTGTTCAGCCATGTACTGTGGCTCTGTGTTGAGGACACACACACACGCACGCACGCACGCAAGAACGCACTCACACACCCACAAACTGATTGGGGAGAGGGTTTTTGTATGTTTGTTCTACAATTCTACAATTCTACAATTCCCTTAGCAGACGCTTTTATCCAAATCGACGTACATCAGAGAGTAAGAACAACACAAGCAAGGATCAAGGAAAAATAAAGGAACAATGTCAGTAAGGACGAACGATCAGCTTTGAGTCCGATTGGACACACAGGTGCTGAAAGGCATTGCCCAGAGGCATGGCACAACATGAACTGCCGTTCTGAGACTCTAATCAGTATATAAACCATCTTATACGTCGTCGTTTTCAAACAAAAACAAAAACCATCATCATTACCATCATTACATCAATACTATCGAGATCATCATCATTAAGTTAAGTTAGTAGGTATTCCTGAAAGAGCTGGGTCTTTAGCTTTTTCTTAAAGGTACAGAGGGACTCTGCAGATCGAATGGAGTTTGGAAGTTCATTCCACCATCGGGGGGCGACAGAGGAGAAGAGTCTAGTCCTCGTCTTTGGACCCTGTTGTGAAGGTTGGATCAAACGCCTTTCATTGGCAGAGCGTAGTGGACGGGAGGGAGTGTAGACCTGAAATAGAGAGTTAAAGTAAGGAGGAGACGTTTTTGTTGCTGTTTTGTAGGCGAGCAGCAGAGTTTTAAATTTAATGCGAGCAGTGACTGGGAGCCAGTGTAAGGAGATGAACAGCGGAGTGACATGAGCTCTTTTTGGAAGGTTGAAGACCAGTCGTGCTGCTGCGTTCTGTATCATCTGCAGAGGTGTTTGTATGTATACATCATCTGTGTCCCCTTACTATCTGTTTTCTTGCTTCTCAGTCACTTTGTCTAGCCACACTCTATTTAAATAACAGTACATTGATCTATTGTACATGTAAACAATCATTTGTTTATGTGACATTTTATGCAAGCAGTGGAAGGACTGTAATCTATTGCAGGTACTCATGCTGCCCAGAAGATGAATCCCTCTGATTTTGGTTATCATCTGACTTTTTATCTGCTGTCATCGGCATGTTTTTTTTCCTTCTTCTTCAAAAAATACCTGCAAAACTACTGTAATTGCCATCTGCCTTAATTTTACTTCATTCTCATAGCCAATTGTGAAATGTTGGCATGTTAACATAACACAGCATCGTAGTTCTAAATGCGGACAGTCAGCTTTCTCTTTAAGGGCTGTCAATGCTGTAACACACTAACATTTGATTGAAGATTTAAAATCTTTCACAGTAAAGGTCAAGTGTTGACTAGAAGCGAACTAGAGCTGAGGTCTCCTCATTAATAGAATATTGTGTTTGAATTTCTCATTTATATTGGTTTATAGAATTATGTATTGTTATATTATGCTATATGTATATTATTCTATCTTCATTTAAATAGTGTTATGTGGTTACTGAATGCTGTATACATTTTCACACTGTATAGTCAACTCAAAGGACCAACTACATGTACAGACAAGAGTCGGAAATTAGCGATAGCTATAAACACTTTTGTGCAAAACAGCAGTTTCATGCTGTTTATTGAAACTATGTGAAACTGCGATGTCCCTTTCAAATAAAACGATTCAATTTAATTTGGTTAAATACTACACTCATACAGGTTTTCATGCTAACACACGTGTGAGCATATTAGCATGCTAACATACTTAACTAAGATGTAAACACCAAAAACCTTAGCATGCTAACATGTTCAAAGTGACAACGCACAAAAGTAATAAAGGGTAACCTTTTCCCTAATTAAGAAACACATGTAGGGTTATATATATTATCATTGTTAGCATTTTAGTAAACTTACATGTTTCGTTTGAGAGCCAACATGGATAAAGTTTTACCAGCTTAAGAACATCAACTCTGCCATTTTGAGCATGCTAGCATGCTAACAGGCTAAACTAAATTAAGTCATAGTTCATACTGTACCTGGTTATTTACAGCATGTTATCATTGACATTAAGAGGACGATTTGTGCTAACAGCCCCAAACTGAGATAGGGTATCACAGAAAACATGATACTTGCACAAAAACAGCATAGACACTATGTGCATGTTAGCATGCTAATACACTCAACTAAAATGAAGTATTGGGCTATTTATCAGCTAACAAAGGGCATGAACACTATCAACGCCAACACGCTAGGATAACATGGTAAACATACCTGTTTAAGAGCAGCGTGTTAGTATTGTGAGTACATGTTTGAGTCTAAAGTAAAACAGTAAATTTACCTGTGTGAGAACAGCAAGTTAGCAATGTCATCCTGAGCATGCTAGCATGTTTTTTTAGCAGAAGCACCAATGTTGCTAAAAACACCCAAAAAGAGCAGCTAATTGTTTTCTTTTGTTAACATTCAAAGTTCACATTATATAAAACATTTAAAGAGAACATAAGAAATGTAACGTGCCACAGAGCAGCAACAGGAGCTCTGATTAGTCAGCTGTCAAGTGAGTAGATAAAAAGGTCTTAATTTATATGATCTCACGTTAGAAACATTGAAGACTTCTTTTCATTCCTGGAAAACTTTGACTCTTCCGGTTGGCCTATACATTTTTTTTGCTCATATCCTCCCCAAAATGATGTATGTCCTGGAAATTGTGGACATAAATATGCAGAGAATTATGATCTCTGGCACGTGAAGCAGATTATTTATTCTTTTTAGGCTCATTTTCTTGATATATAACTCGATGAATTCCACAGGCTGCGAAACATTCATTATTTCATAAGCAGAAGGTATTTCTTCACAAAGATTAGAGCAAAAAAAAATGACGGTAAATTAGTATTTCCAAATATTTTATGCCATTCCATTAATCCTGCGCTGGCTCTGTGCCTCTTCCCCACTCAGAAAACATCCCAGTTGTTGTGACGAGCCATAAACTGCAGGAATCAGGCATTAAGATAAGATATTTTGACAGCATGTGATGGCTTGTTTGCAGTCTAACACCATCTCTGGACCATCTACCCCTGCTTGTTTAGGTTTAAGATGTTTATAGAAGCAATGTGTATGGAAGGATTATGTTCTCTCTGTCGTCATGCTGAAAGAACAGCGGAGATGTAAAACTTGGGCGGAGGTTTACTGAAAAATGTAAATATCCACACACTGTTAGCTGTCCGTTAAATCCCTAAAACGCAGTTGAAATATCTTTAAAAATGATTCCAATCAAAAGCAGTTAGATGTATGGGAAACTAGACTCATGAAACATATTCCAAGTGCACATTCAAATGCAAGCACTTGAACAGTGTGTTCCCACTTAGCATCAAAATGACATGGTACACTTAAGAGTCATGCATATTTATAAACACGTTATATGAAGGCAGCAAAATAGTACATAAACGCAACATTTCTGGTCTTTCTTGCGGCAAAGTGCAGTCAGGTAATGGTTTATTCATTCAAAGAAATGTCCAGCTCCATCACAAGAGTCCTACATGAGCTCAATAAATTGAGTGACAGGCCAACCTTTGGTCTGGGGTCTGGATTTGACTAATTGGATCATGGCTCACTCGAGCTTTATAATACCAAATGCACAGCTGACACAGACTGACCGACAATGAGTTGAGAGTAGGCACAGCAATACAATTAGTCTAATTAGCGTGTGCTAGGCTTCGTGATCAGCATTCAATAAAATCTCTTTAATCCATCTGATGAATGAGCATGTGACATCTGGTCCCCAAGAGAGCCAATCTGCCTGATATCTCTCTGTCGTGTACAGATTTATGTGAGATACATTTTATAATATCAACGATGAAAGTGCATCGTAGACTGTAAATAATAATGGACGAGGCCTGAGTGAGGTCAAACTGACTTTTTTTTGGCTGTGGCGTGTAAGTGACTTTTGGGGGCTCTTGGAGCCAGCCTCAAGCGGATCCTTGAAGAACTGCAAGGTTTTGCACTTCTGCAGTGGCTTCATTTTTCAACACCGGAGGTTGCCGCTTGGTTAGCACATGTAAATAGAGCAGACGTTTAAATAAAAAAAAATTCCCTCGAGAGATCCGTAAACCGGCCCTCTCCATCAACAGCTTTTCTTATTACATTTTGACAAATCGCCTGCCTGGCTTCTCCTCTTATCGAACAGAATTCTTAGAAGGAAAGTGTCTCTTTTTTTGATGGATCTTTATCAAAAGTGTGTGTGTGGAAAACTGCTCTGACTGACAGCTGATGTTTCCACCACCTCAGGTTAGTTTGTGATTTGAAGCCTCTGCCAAGGAGTTCAGTGAGTGATTGGACATCTGGCACGAGGCCTGGAGACTCCTCGTCCTCTCCACGCACCCTCTCCATCTCCCTCACTCCTCCTCTTCACATCTTTTCACTCTCTTCATCTACACTCTTTTCTCTCTCTGTGTTTCTTAAGAAGGTCGTGTAAAATCTTTTTTTTTAGAATCCCTGTCTCCTCCTCAAGTGTGTTTACCCATCGGAGATATTTTATGTTCACTCTAATGAGAACAGTAAATTATAAATCTCTCCCTGTGGGCTTGAGTCTGCAGGGAGTTCTTTGTCCACTGACCACACGTTGCTTTTTAGATATAGTTCACATTAATTCTTCAACTATATGCTGTGGACATACTGATTTAAAGGTTTAAATGTTGAACTGACCCGCTCTATAACTTAGACTGACATCAACCCACCCACAGACACAGACAGAAAGATACTCCTTAAAGATATTTTATGCATTTTTAAGATGATTAGATGTTGTGCTGTACCGTGTCATACATCAAAAGTATTAACCTTCAGTACATTCATATTTAATGGAAAAAGAAGTTGTCTGGTCAGCGTCTCGGATAGCAGATGTACAGTCTGTATAATCCACCGCTAGGGGGCTCTCAATCAAAACAATAACAAAAGATGACGTCGAGGCTCGCGGGGTATCATGGGAGTGAAAACGAACAAACTCTGTGTTGAATCAATACGAACGGGCAAAACCGACCTGAGAAAAACAATATGTGTACTGACGATGTATCTAAGTATAATTTACATAACGTTTAATATCACAGCAGCACATACAGCGACAGAACGGCAGCTTTCAGTAGCAGCTAGCGCTAGCTTATGCCGCGGTCTTTGACGTAACATCAGGTGTTTCCTTGACAACGATCAACATTTCCTGTCTGTCATGGCGGCTCATCATGGCTGCCGCCTACATGACACGTACCGTTACAACTATAAAATTACGGATTTCTCTGGCTTTGACAACGTTTGGAAATATTTGAGGTGATGTAAGTACTCAACTAAAAAATATATATAACATGGGTTTAGTCAACTTTTAATTTAAGTTAGATATTTTAACGTAAACATTAACATGCAATTCTACATACTGTACCTTTAAAGGTTAAAGGATACATTTGGGGTTTCACTTCGAGAGCACACTGCATCGTCTCGGTTTAATTATTGGGGGATACTGAATGGATAACTCAGTGCTAAATGCCATTCATTAGTTCCAGTATTAAATAATGCCTAAAAACAGTTAGTCCCTAAAATTTATTTATATTTTATTTATATTTTACTGATACTATAAAATGGAAAATGATACGACCCAAGTTGATATGATACCGTACAATACGATACGATATGAAACCATACGGTACGACAAGATACGATGTGATAAAACAACATAAGATACAATGATAAGAAACAATATACTGCGAAACAACACAACAGTGACGGTAAGACACAATACTTTACGACGTTGCTCTGATTGTTTTCGTCATTTAGGTCGGTCCCTGGTAGTAGTCCCTCTTGTAAATCAGGAATTAACTGAGAAGGTTTAGACTACTCTGCTTTGGCTGATTGGTCTGACAATGCCAGGCTAACGTTCATAAAACCCAAACGATGCACTTTGATTCAATGTTTGGAGATACTTATCGCTTTGGCCAGCTCTGCTACGATGGGACACTTTCACACCCAGGATTCTTTCATCATACCTTTAACATTTAAATATTGAATTTAAAATATGTAAACATTTTCTTTAAGGAATGACTTCTGACCCGTCTTCTGCCCTTTAGTACATTTCTAGGCGGTTGTAGAAGGGCAGGTGAGATTGCGAAACAGATACACTGACATAAATTATTATTGGAGGCCATTTTAGCTTTTCGGTGACTTAAAGATCCCAGAGATGTCCCGCTCGAAGACATAAATGTATATCCAACTGACATTTTTTACATTTTTTTTGTAGCCCAATTTAAGCCGCAAAGCCTTCAAACACGATGTAATGATTAAGTCAGTGACAAATGACTCGCTGGGTGAAGGAAGATAATATTTTTTCTTGCTGGAAGGAGGTAGATTGTAGAGACGATTTACTGCTGTGCAGTAAAAATGTGTCACAGTCACAGGAGGGGGACGCTGAGTAAGAAGAGAAACAAAAGGTTAAAGGTGAGTCACACAAGTAGAGCAGATAAAGACGGACAGCCACACAGAGAGGGATGCAGACGGATGAGGGGTAATCAATTGTGTGTGTGCATGAGTCAGAGGAAGAGAGGACAGCCTTTCATGTCTGCTGACGGGAGCAGCACATGACCACATCATAGTCACTGTCACTAATCAACTGCTTAATGCCAAATGTGTTAAATATCCTCCACAATTAATCCTGCTACAGCATGATGGTGGTCAAGTGGTTGCATTTACACAAAGTCTCATGAAACACATGAAATGACCACAACCTTTTGACAATGCATTTCATGGTAGGGGAATTAAATATGTTGAGGTTATGCTTGTACCATAGATGCGATGCCAATGAAATATGGACACAAGGAAGAAGAAAAGGTCTTTCTTACACGTGGCTAATGTTTGAAAAGTAGACTATTTGTTTCAAGTAAGGTACAAAAATAGGACATTGGTCTGGGTGCAACAATTGGCTAAATGGGTACCAGTCTCAAGAGCGTGGAGGAGATACCAGGAGACCGTCAGTTACATAAGGAGAGATGGACAGAACCCTACAAGGGCATCAACCCAGCAGCAGGACTGGTATCTGCTCCTTTGTGTGAGGAAGAACAGAAGGAGCAATGCCAGAGCCAAACAAAATGACCTCCAGTTGGCTACTGGTGTGCCTTTTTCTGACCAGACTGTCAGAAACAGACTCCTTGAGGTTGGCATGAACGCCAAACGTCCTCTAGTGGGCCCTTTGCTCACAGCCCAGCACAGTGGAGCTTGGTTGGCGTTCGCCAGAGGACACCAGAATAGGCAGGTCCGCTATTGGCACCACACTTTCTCCACAGATAGGAGCAGACGGTACCACGGCATGACTAGGAGGGGCTAGGAATTGCCTCTCCGTAGCAACTGTTGTCACTTTCATTTGCACCAAAGATGGAGAAATTGATTCACATTCTCTCTTCTTCCTAAATGGACAGATTGATCTGTTATACTGGGTTAATTAAGCGTTCCTTTAATGTGTTGAGCAGTGCATTAGAAAAGTATTATGGCTGAGTTTGTGTGTTTTCTCAGTGAGTAAAACTCTGGTATATGATGGCATAACAGGTATTTTTCATTCTCTCAGTGTACCTGGCTTGTTAGCTTATTCCGAGTTTGACAGACAATGATATATTTGTGTTGACCAGCACATAGGAGTCAGGATTGTTGGACGCTGCTCCTCCAAAATATATGGGCGAAGCTGTGGGACCTGCAGTACTCTGGCCCTTTAAATCAGCTGAAGGGCTTATTAAGTGAAATTACTCTAAACGCTGTGTTGAGTAAGAGTAAACACAGTGAGAGAAAGAGGGCTTGTTTTAGCATGTAGCCTTTAAATGTGCAGAGCCTGACCACACACTGCAGCTATATGTCTGCTTTATGAAGTTAAAATGCTCCAGCAACATTTGTAGTATGTTGATCAACTTTATTAACAAATTAGACCGACGAGTTTCGGCTTGTGGCCTTCATCAGGGTCATCAAGAAACAGGTTGCAAACATAGTTTAAATAGGGTAGGAACAAAATTGAGAAAAAGGTAAAAAAAAAAAAAGTAAAAAAAATCAAAAAGGTAACGACAACCAATCAAATACTTCCACATATGTATATATCAGCCAATAAGGCACATGCAAAGGTGGGATGGTTTGTACAGACATGGAGGTGAGGGGCCTGTCCAACAAAGGCAAGGATGACATCACATCTGGTCAATAAGTAGGGATCAAGGGAATGGTTTAAAGCCTGCACAAGAATAAAGAAAACAATCTTCATGCACCTTGGTAGTTGGTGAAGTTGTGCCAGAAAATCCCACTCTGGTTTATGAAGTTCCCAGCTACTGATTGGTGGATTTCATTTGGGGAGTGAATGTTTGAGACGTGTGAAAGAATCACTTTGCATTGAGGTGAGGTAGCATACAATCTTATTGTGGGTTGTAACATACTGTGGCCACCTCACAAGGTAAATAAAAATGTTCTTGATCGTCGACTGTCAAACAAAGTGTTTGTTTTCTTTTTTACTTCTCCCCTTTCTTGGCTTGGCTGGCTGCACTCCTGGCTGTTTTTTTTAATTCTATTTGCCCTGGCTGGAAGCTGAAGAAAAGGAAGCTAAATATTTTTCATTGCGTGTTGTGGGATTGTTTGGCTGACCTTCCTGTGCACCAGACCTGCAGAGCTGAGGAGGGCAGAGGAGTGTATGGAAGTAACGTGAGAAAAAGAGCTTTGGCACCAAGAGGGAGGAGGGCTGAAAATACTGTATTCTACTGTATTCTGTCTTCTAACCAGGAAAAGAAAAAGATATGTTGTGCCATCAGTAAGGTGGCTTTAGTTTGAATGTGTGGTGGTGTTAGATATATCAAAGATCAGCTCTTGTAAAAGCATTTCATTCTAAATTTTAAGACACGTTTTCACTGCAAAAACCTTCCCAAGGGACCAGGACATGTTACATGATCTTAGTACATTTGCAATCTAACAGGTGATTCTGAAATAGGTTATCCAGTTATCCATAATTCCTTCTCTGAAAAATCATGAGCAATTCATGCATGCAGACATGACTGCATATTTGCAAGGTTGTCAAACTCATTTCTCGTGTTTTTTTGTCCAGATATCAGTGCAACATCATCAGTCTTCAGACTCTGATATCTAAGATGTTGGACTAACAGAGTCTCCATGCTGCAGGACCCAGAAACAGACATGTCCACAAAAATGCAGACTCGTCCGTTATTTTGCCATATCGATGTGAAAGCTCCTTTTGGATGTGAGATGAACTTATGACCGACCCCGAGCTCTCTGAGAGGAGCAGAGATGGTCAGACAAGCAAGAATCAAGTCTCCTCAGCAGGTAAACATTCCTGAGATCTGGCGTGTTTTTGTGTGTGTGTGTGTGTGTGTGTGTGTGTGTGTGTGTGTGTGTGTGTGTGTGTGTGTGTGTGTGTGTGTGTGTGTGTGTGTGTGTGTGTGTGTGTGTGTGCGTGTGTGCATTGGAGGGGAGGGGGTAAGGATGAGTCAAGGGGACATTCATCCAGTCGAGTATGTCTGCTGTCAATCAAATGGACATTGTGACCCTAAAGGGTTAAGTTTATCTAAAGTTTACACAAAAGAAGAACCACAGATGTGACAGTACGGCAGAAAGAGCTCCTTTTTCCAGACATGCGTTTGCACTTATCTTCACTCCAGGTATTTTACCTGTGTCATATCTTAGACCTTTGTAATTCCATGGACGAATACAATACTTTCCTTTCTCTGTCTGTCTTTGTATATGATCTGTGGAACCACGGCATCTAGCCGGATGTCACATTTAATGACAAACAGTCACCTAAAATTAATGCATTTTAAAAAGCAATATGGCAACAAAATGAAGTCTACGGGCGCACTCACATCGCACGGCAATTGGTACCGCTCCCATAAGCACGCCTCACCCCCAAAGTCCAGTTCAACTAGTGTGGCTGGTTGACTAAAATGACTACAAATAAGCCACACAGTCAGTAAAGTAGCTGTCATGTTCTCTGTGTTGATCTCTGATGTACTCGGACAGTGCGTCCTTTTTATTTTATTTTTAAATTTTTTCGATTCTGTCTGTCTTGTAAACTAATCACGCTTCACAATAACGCTTCTATTCATGTGTTGTATTACGACGTTATGTACAAGAGGTCACCGTGCTCAGGCCCGGTTAGTCCCGGAGTAGTGTGAGTGCAGGCCAGCAGGGGAGCAGGAAGGGAGGGGCAATCGTCCTTAAGCACGGTACGGGACAACTGGGCCGAGTGTGAGTGAGCCCTAAAAAATTAATTAGATTGTGGACTATAAGATAGATAGATAAAAATAAGAATGCTAATGTTAATTCCAATAAAGTTTCCATAAAAAAGTATAATGACTATTTGAAGTCATTCTTCTCAGAATAAATAAAAAGCTACAGAAGTGCCAACACGCACAGATGTTTGCAAAGATATGTTTAAATAATGTGTTACATAAGTCACTTCACCCGCAGATCTCTTGACAAATACAAGATAATGCTTCTCCCCGAGGCACAGCACACTTCAAACCACAGACACTCTGCAGCCAAGCTTGTGGTTAGAAACACAAAGCTGCAGCTGAGAGACGCTTTTATCCCGACCAGCTCACAGGTGTCTTTATGAATGAGCATGCTGACACAGTGCAGAGCAAAGGTAGGAGAAGGCACTTATTACTGATTACAAACACCGACATTCATGTTGTTGTTTTTTAACGATATTTTTGGGCCTTTTTGCCTTTATTAGATAGGACAGGCGAAGAGAGACAGGAAACGTTGGGAGGAGAGAGAGGGGTATGACGTGCAGCAAAGGGCCGAGGTCGGACTCAAACCCACGACCGCTGTGATGAGGACCAAGCCCCTGTACATGGGGCGCACGACATAACCGCAAGGCTATCAACACCCCAACCAACATTCATGTTGGTTTGTTCTTTAAGTGCAGAATGAATTGTGAAACAGATGTATTCCACTTACGACGTGGTTGATACTATCTTATACTGACATTACACAACTTACACTCATTACACAATCATTTCTCTCTTTATCTATATCATGTATTTAAAAACAGTTTAAAATGTCCTCCTCTCTTTCGTAGAAATTATGAAGCTATCTGATGAACTCAACGCAAAAAGAAAAAAACTCCATCAAAAAGGACAGACAAAAGGCATTTTCAAACTGGAGGAACACTTGAATAGTTCTTGGAATAGTTGGAGGATTCATTTCATGTTTGTATGTGTGGACACCAGGAAGAGTAGTTGCTACTTTGGTAGTGGCCGAGGGGGATGCAATAAATAGATAAATGAATCCCGCCCCTGTGGATTGTTCTTGCACTGCCAAGACTTTGAAAAAATGTAGTTCTAAGTACGAAGACTGACTGGCAGAGAAATTCAGAGGTACACAAAAGTGTCGCTTCATCCAACCAAGAGGTGACCTACAGCCGAGATGAGCGGTTAAAAAAACGACGGTTTTGGTCTCAATTGCTCTTCTTTTTAAAAACTGGAAGATGAGCGAAGTCTTTAACGCCTCTGTTTTGATTACATTAAGCCTCAGAGTTTTGCATCATTTAGCACAATAAGTGGCGTGGCTGAGTTGACAAACAGGTAGGTGCTTTGTTACTGTTTTCCAAAAGGCTTAAGGGCCACCTGGTTTCCGCTTCTATGTCTATTATTAGAGTGATCAAATGTTAGGTAGGGTAGGGTTAGGTTTGGGGTTAGAGTCAGCATTTTCAATATGGTGACCGCCATCATTTGGCCCCATTTCTTCACTTCAGAAACCAATGGGTGAGACTATGTCCATGTTTTATATGATCTATGCATCTTACAGATGAGTCAGTGCAGCACTGAAAAGGTCCATCTTTAAAATATGAAAGCAAACCAGCATCTTAAAAAATTGATAAAAATTACTGCCAAGAGTGAGAGCAACTTCAACCTGGGCTTCCTCAGTCTCGTAGATGTTGTATGTTTCAGTGCTATGCAAAGCTTAAAGTCACTGCAGCATTTCTATAAGGAGAGCATTTAAAAATGGAAGAATGGCCTTGAAGGTGTGTCGGATCCCCAATGGGATGTTTCTCTAAAGTCAGCAAACACTGCACGATTTCAGGCCAGTTTTTCTGTAGTCCGGCCCAAATTCATCCTGATCATTCATCGCTCGTCATGCAGTGTACAGAGGGGCACGACTCTCGATCACGCCCCGACTGGTCGGATGAATATCTGGCAATTTTGGACATACAGCTGCACACGCTCACACAGTGAGAGGAGAGCCACGAGCCAATTCTCCAACTCCAGGCCTTTTTTTTTTTCCATGATTGTGCCTGCACAACATGCAAACAGCATTAGTAATTTTGATGATTCACATCAAGCTCTCAGGCCTCCACTCCATTTATGTTTTGACTAAAAGTCATTCAGCTTGGGCAATTCAAAACTGAAGGTGAAACCCGCAAGTCTTCTCCTCCCCAGCCTCCAAAAGATCCCTCTTAAACCAGCCTGAACAAACAATCTCCTCCACCACAAAATCATCCTTTCCCCAACATCTATAAACATGCTAGAGTAAAGTACAGCACAATCTCACAAACCTACTATGAACACATTTCCTACTAAATTCTCTTAATAAAAAGCCAGAGAGAGCAGGATCCCTACTGCTTCTAATAAGCGTTGTATATTTACAGTTGTATTAGTGCAAACATGACAAA
Source organism: Tautogolabrus adspersus (assembly GCA_020745685.1). Taxonomy (NCBI): domain Eukaryota; kingdom Metazoa; phylum Chordata; class Actinopteri; order Labriformes; family Labridae; genus Tautogolabrus; species Tautogolabrus adspersus. The sequence goes on along the minus strand of CM036548.1, from coordinate 4,510,222 downwards.
TGACTCAATGTTTTAAGCAGAATTTGGTATCCTTCTAAGTCAATTTAGTCAGCCTGCAGCCAATTGTGTCCTTCTGGATTTGCTGAGTTCAGGTTTCATATGACAGGAAACAGATCTTGTTTTTATGGTGAAGTTTACCAGAATCACTGTTTACATTTTCGGGTAATTACACAGTTTTGTTCTCCAAATGCAGGAATATAAACCTTCAATATTCCCAGGTAAAAAGCTTTAGCTGCAAAGAGTTGAACCCCCGACCTTCATTGTTTTAAAGCCTTGTTCATCCACAGGACTGACGCACCGCCCGTGACAGTGTTGATATAGTGATCATTGTTGGAGATAGGAGTGACTTGGTGTGCGTTTCAGAAATACCACACACAAGTTTTATCAGCGCGTGATCAGATTTCTGAAAACTGGAAAGTCAATGTTGTTCTTGGAGGTGAGTGAGGTTTGGCTGGGCTCATATCAGGCTGTACAGAGTATTATCTTAGAAGCTGAGACTAATCTTACACTCACATCTTTACCAGAGAGAGAGAAAGAGACACGGGAGGCGAGCACTGAGGTTTACCAGGCTTCCTTTTTCTCTCCCAAAATAGTGGTGTTGACATACCTTCAAGCACACATGTCCATCCATAAAACAACACGCATAAAAACCTACACATGCTCACTGTCCCACAGACCTACATCTCACCCCGATCTCGCCCTGAATCCAAGGATATTTATCGTCGAGATAAAGAGTTGACGTTTTTCCCTCTCAGGGGAGCTATAAAATAAGAGTGAGCAGTCAGAGGTGGAGTATGGAGTACAGCCTTTAGTCAAACAAGGACAGATGAGCTGAACAATGGAGCTATGCAGACAAAACATTTCACTATATCTCACCTACGCAGAAACAGCCTCAGTATGTTACTATATGTTAACCCAGTGATTCTGAACTGGTGGGTCGGGACCCAAAAGTGGGTCACCGAGCCATTTTCAGTGGGTCACCAATTTAGAGCTTTTCTAGTGTTTGATTACTCAAAGCGCTTTTACTCCTCAGGTCACAGCTGCCCATTGACCTCCAATTAAACTAAGATGGCAGAGGTTTATATGTAAAGCGACCTTCAGAAGTAACTAATCCCATTCAGACACAGTTCATATGCCAACGACGGAGCAGCAGGAGCAACTTGGGGTTAAGTGTTTTGTCCAGGGACATATCGGACATGTGGCTGCAGGAGCCGGGGATCAAACCCCCTGACCTTCCCGTTAGAAGACGACCAACTCTACCAACTGAGCCACAGCCGTTCCTCCAACACTGCTTACATTTACAGGCACTATTGAAGTGCACTTTGTCTCGTGGTCTAGAGGTCGTTTTTTTGTTTCTGCACACATTTTGATGCTTGATGCAAACGTGCCTTTCTGTACCAAAAACTCCTCCATTCAGAAACACTTGAGGAGATCTTGAACAAAGTAAAATGTTATCCCAATTATACTTCTACTCCAAAGAGCTTCTGTTCCATTTTTAATCTTTCCACTGTCAGAATCTAAAATAAACATCCCTGTAAAAAGGTCGGTTTATAGTGAGTCTATTGGAGTTTGTTGAGTTGAGATTTTGTTCTGCGTTGCAGCCTTCCAGTGAGGATGTGATATAAGACAGATGCAGCATAAAATCTGTAAAGAAGGCTCGAGCCTGTTATACTTGATTTACACCAAACCATTTTCTTGTCATGTTGGGGGAAAAGTGCATAATTCTTCTCACTCTGAACGTTTTACAGCTTTTGGTAGTGAATGTCAGGAACCAGAATTAAACAATGAGGAAAGACTGAGGATATGAAGGAACATTTGCCAAAAGATTCAGTTTTTCCGAGCCGTGACTCAGAAAATGTGACTGTTGTTCTATTGTTTACCAAGAATATGCAACAGCTGATAATAATCAATGGAAGTATCATCTGGACATGTTTTAGTCTGCTATGGAGTGACAGTATGTGCAGAGAATCATCACTAAATGTGTACTCAGATGCTGGCTTTTTGTCCAGTGAAGAATGGCGTAAGGTTTACAAGATTTCACATTGTATTCATTGTATTTGTTGGTATTTAAGCAAACACAGAGAGTGCAAGACTTTGTTAGTGTTTGTTAAGACTCTTAACTCTTAGTGTTCAGGACATCTTGATGATTACATTTTTAAAAATGAAGTTACATTACAGTTAGTACCCACACTCAAATCTACTACTAGATTTCTGTTATGGAGCATACCGTCTCCAATGCTGAACTGTAGATTATTGTTTGGATAAATGTTGATGTCTAGGTCGCGAGGAAGGTGCACATTCCTCCATGTTAAAGGCAGGGTTGGTAATTTTCTCCAGATACACTTTTTAAGATTTTGGTTGAAATTGTCTTTAGGTCCTGACAGAAATTAATAACTCATGTGCTCTGAAAAGGAACGAAGAAAATCCGTCATCTGTAGCAGTTGTAAGCCTGTAAAAACTTCGACCAATGTCTGCCACGAGGTACCAATCTGATGAACCAATCACGCCTCCCTGTCTCCCTGCTCGTTCTCATCCTCTTGCGTGCTCTAGCACACACTCAAATCGCATCACCGATGACGGAGTTTATACTGTGAGTTTGTCGTTGGCCGTTGTGAGTAGTAAAATAGTCACGTTTTAAACGTATTAAGTTAAGCTGAATGACACATGAGACGACGTAGTTTCTACACAATGCAAGCGATGAGCTGAGGTCCACTTCTGGAGCAGCGGCGTTCGTGCATGTAAGTGAGCCTCAATATGATGACTTCCCGGTTAATAACGTAGCCTTGTTTTCTCCAACACACAGTAAGAAAAGTTAGCTGCCAGGGGGCTCTCAATCAAAACAATAACAAAAGAACGGGCGAAACCGACTTGAGGAAGAGAATATGTGTACTGACGATGTATCCAAGTATAATAGCAGCACATACAGCAACAGTACGGCAGCTTTCAGTAGCAGCTCCCGCTTCCTTATGCAGCAGTCTTTGACGTAACATCCAGTGTTTCCATGGCAACGATAAACATGGGCATTTAGAACTATAAAGTTAAGGATTTCCCTGGCTTTGATTTTAGCATAAAAACTCTACTTATTACACCTTTAAAATACAGCTGCCATGACAACAGCAAAGCAGCATGGAACAGTGAACTATAACTATGAAACAAAGGCTGGGATTCAGGGTGAACTTCATAACTTCAATTTGTTTCCCTTATCTGAATTCCTTTGTTTCTTCTTGTCATGATCATTTTCTTTCTCCTCCCACCTTTGGGTGCTCCACACTTGAACAGAGTGAACTGTAGCATAACCTTCTGTTGGAAATCCTCCATGCTCTTTCATACAAATACAACACGACATAACCCGGCAACATCTGACTCCATATCTCTCTCTCTCCGTGCAGTTTCCATTATTATTTAAGCCTTGCTGGATTTTATGGACATTATTTTATATGAGAGTTTAATTCTAAATCTTTACGGTGGTATGATACAGAGTGTTCCTGACCTCGTTTTTACAGCAGCAGATTCATTGTTTTTGGATTCAAGGTGCTGCAGAGCTGACAGATGATCGAGAGTCTCATTAATTTAATTTATTGTCACCATCATCACCCTGACAATTGACTCTGGCTCTGGCTGTGTGAGCATAAGCTAGCTAACTGGTGCACTGCCAAAGGAGTATTAGCATTCCAGGTTAAGAAAGCTAGCTCAGAGCGCTAATGAGGCCAATTTTTTCTGCACTGGACAAAAGAAAATATTGTAAAAGATAACAATGAGTGCTCCAGGGTGCAGAGCTGCTAAAGATCAGCTGGAGAAGAGTCTGGATTTACTCTCTGGAAGTCAGACTGAAAACAACAAACTGATGATAAGAAATGGTCATTTATTAACTGGTTGGTAAATTGTAAATGGACTTGAGCTTGTATGGCACTTTTCTAGTCTTCTGACTACTCAAAGCGCTCTTACACATTCATACCAGTGGCAGAGACAGCTATGTAAAGTGTCCATCAGTATTAACTATCCCATTCATACAGATTTATATGCCACTATAGAAGCGGGAGCAACTTGGGGTTAAGTGTCCTCCCCAAAGACACAACGGACATGTAGCTGCCGGAGCTGGGGATCGAACCCCCAATCTTCCGGTGGAGATACAACTGACTCTACCAACAGAGCCGCAGCAGACCCATGGTAAAAAAAAAAAGAAATCTTGTATTGTAAAATGACTTTAGACATTTAAATTAAATACCATCCCTTTGCATGTAAGTGATATTTCAAACATTTCCATTAACTTGTGTTGGGGGAAGATTGGTCCCTGCATTACTGTAACATCTCAAACATTTTAATTATTCAACACAGGAGACCACTTTCTGTGACCTGCGATACCAAAAGTCCATCCATAGTGACGTCTTATTTTGGCTAGAACTATGAACTTAAACCATCACAATCATGGTTTGGTTAGGTTTTAAAAAGAACATGGTGCCAGTCAATGATATCAAACTTTAAGAACACAGCATACGACACTTCGCTGTTCATTTCCCAACACTGGCTCCAAACTGCCGCTTGCATCTAATTCAAAACTGTGTTGGTGAGTGCCGGATAGCCTAGTGGTTGTATCGTGCGCCCTATGTGCAGAGGGACCTTGGCTGTGGGTTCGGGTCTGACCTCGGCCCTTTGCTGCATGTCATCCCCAACTCTCTCTTCCCAACATTTCCTGTCTCTCTTCAGCTGTCCTCAACTGTATGCGGCTAACTAAGGTCTTTGTTAAAGGTGGGGAAAATTGTTGCCAAACCAGAATATCTGTAAAAGACGAGAGTCAGCTGTTTGATAAAAATGTCGTCTCTGTCGTCAGTATATCCAGTCAACCCGAGGTCTTTGTAGGAGAATATTACACTGGCCTTAAATCCAAGCTGAAGTCGTAAGGCAGGACTGAATTAAAAACAACAATGTAAAAAACAAAGAATGTGAAAGAAAACAAGACATCATTTCAGAGTAGAGCTCTGTTTAGCAGCTGGGAGGAGCCGGAGTTGTTTTTGGCAGCGCTGCAGTAATCCACCCACACCAACCATTAATAAACAACTGGTTGATCATTGAGCGGAGGCCAATAACGTGTCAGAGCAAATGGGTCAGAAAATGTCTCTCACTCCATTTCTGCCTAATCTGGGTGAATGGTTTTATTAAATCTATCTGACGTATTTCTGGTTTGTTTTGCTTTCAGCCGTTTACTGTTCCTCCTCCTGCTGAAAATAACTACAGAGATTGAATTTGACTCTTCGTTGTCATTTCGATGTTGGCCTTTTTCACATGATTGACTGTCAGTTGTCACAGTAAGACGCTGACAGTGATCAGATAAGAAGTATTTAGTCTGAATTGTCTCCCTATGTTTAATAAGGTTTGTGTTGTTCCTGATTCCTATCCGAGAAAAGAGAACGGAGCATCTGTAGTTAATAATGAATAAAGCAGAGAAATACAGAAGACGGAGGGAATAACTCGACTGAAGCAGAGTGACAGATGAACTCTTTTGAACTCACCATTAATCTGATTTTTCTTTTCTTTGATTTCACTTCAGTTTTTTTCTCTTAAATCAAATCAGTGACTTCTTGTCCATTTAGAAACCTCATCAAGAGTTCAATGCTTCTAAATGAGTTTTTAATTACTATTAGAAATGTCCTTTTTTGAATGTTTCCATTCTTCAGTCTAGTTTAGGTCTCTGGTGATGAGTATGAACTCAGCGGCATGGAAAGCTAAGGTTTCTACATCACGTGCACGGACAGAAAAGGTTCACTGTCAATGACATCCAAAACGACGTTTCCACCAAAAATATCTGTGACTCTCAGTCCCAGGAGCTTCTTTATGTTGACTGATTGATTGATTGATTGATTGATTGATTGATTGATGCAAGACAAATGTCAGACGTTGGCTGAGAATAACGTTCACAGTGGCTCTATTTACAACATAAAAAGCAAAGACGATAGATACTGATACAAGGATACAAACATTTGACCCAACATTCAACCACTCAACAAATATTCAGAAGCCTAAAACGTGCTTGGATCTAGGATTGAGCTCCTTAATACATTTTAGGAAAATTGGACGGAAGAGTCCGGGATCCAGTGAACAGATGAGCACTGCACCTGAAAGAAAGTACAAAAAGGCTCGTCTTGTAAGGGTTCCTCCAGCTCATTATTATCTGTGTTTCCAATCAAATCTGAACGCTGTAATTGATTAATCAGAAATCTTCATTGCACCAATTCCAACTTAACAGTGGACTTCCAAGCGGTCGACAATAAGTGCAACTTAAAAAGGTTTTTCTAATATTTTTTGTGTTTAAAAGCGACCAAAGGAGAAAAGACTTTAGCAGGAGTGTTGTTTGCATTTATTTGTTTTTTGGTTTAAAGGTCATTAAATAGTAAATCAATGATTGTTGGTTATTGGATTATTTTCGCTGCTCTGTTTTGTGACTAAAGCACCTTAGGTTATGATTGGGATCTATAAATAAACTTGCCTCGTCTTTCTCTGATCCATCATATTTAAAGGAGTTATTTTGACCCTTGGGTTAGGGTTAGGGTTAGGCCCATTTCTTTAAGGAAAAATACTGAAAGAATGTCTTATATTTCAACAAAAAGCTTAAGCTGTCAAACCTCTGTTTCTCCTTTTACAGCTAATTTCACTGAACTATGAGCATGTGTTGCTCTTTATAGGAAGCATGTATTGCACTTCTTCTATACTGTACACGATGGCTGAACTCACTCAGTCAGTCTTTGAGGGTCTCGGGGGGCTTTCTCTTTTACAGTTGGTTGGTGTTTGGTTAATTAGAATCAATTAGGCGGTAAATTATACGCTCTGGTCTGATTAAAATCTCACTTATTCTCAAAGGCATGCTGGTTGATGATAATACCCCGACCACTGACCTTTACTGAGACGTTTTAGTTTAGACGCTCATTGGTCCGAGTCTGTTTCAAATCCTGGCTCTAAATATCAACGCCAGTATGACCGTTTATAATGGCGTTGTACTTTTTTTTAGTCACACACACTTTGTCCCTAAGCTCTTCAGACACCCTCAATTATTTCCTTGTTTCACTTTTGCACTCTTTCACCCAGGAGACCACATCACACAGGTCCACGTGTCTCTGTGACTAAGAATGAAGCAGAGCGTCGACCTCAGGCGGTGAAAGTGAAGCTGCTGATTAAAGGCAGATCAAGAGGAGATGGAATCTGATGTATGAACTGACCTCACACTCCCACACCTGGAACTGAGTTCACCCTCAGCAGACAAAGTGTGTGTGTGTGCATGTGTGTGTGTGTGTGTGTGTGTGTGTGTGTGTGTGTGTGTGTGTGTGTGTGTGTGTGTGTGTGTGTGTTAGAGACCTGGGGACACCACAGCAAACAGTTGCAGCGAGGCGTGAGGTTTATGACTCAAGTCTGCTGAAACCCCGATTGTCAGTGACTATCCTCTACGTCTTCTCTCTGTGTGTGTGTGTGTGTGTGTCTGTGTGTGTCTGTGTGTGTGTGTGTGTGTGTGTGTGTTTGTGTGTGTGTGTGTGTGTGTGTGTGGTAAACTTTTTTTTTTGGACCTTGTAAACAGGTCCCTGTACTTGCACGTTTATTGAATTGGACTACACAACCCTCTCCTCTAAAGTCCCTCTTCAAACTGATCCACTTTTAATATCTGTTGCCATCAAGAGAACTAGAGGCACAAACATGTATGACAAGAGGTCGGGTAGGGGTCAGAGGTCGGGATTCCAGACAGTGCTCATAAAAGTGCGCAGCATAATGACACAAGATTGAAGTTTAGTTCCAATATTAAATTTGATGTTCTGAAAAGTGGATTTTTAGAACAGCAGTTATTTTTTAGAAGAATTTGGCGCTCTTTCCTTTCATGTAACTCCAAGTCAGTAGGGACAGAAACCAGCAACAATTATATTTTGTAGTGATAACACCAGACAGGCTGTCCTGAATCAGAGTGTGAAAATAACACAGAAGGCAGAGTTAGCCAACACTGATTCTTTTGTTCTCCTGAGCCGTGATTCATAACCGTGGATGACTTCGACATAGGTCTTTAAATTTCACAATGTTTTTAACTGGATTCTTTATCCAATTTAAGTCCACGTTACGAATATTACTTCCTGGTATAACTGCCAAACCTATCCAGTTAAAACAATTCCCCCCCTTCACTACACTCTTGTTGCTTCATAATGATTAATATCAGTCTGTATGACACATTCCTCATGTGGCTTAGACGACTCAGTCTCAAGGCAGTCACAATATATTGTGTACCTAATCATCGACCGCTACCTCCTAGCCTAGCATTTCCTGGTGGTATGCACGCAATTATTCCAGACATTAAGCTCTCTTTCACCGAGTAGAGAGGCTTTTGTTTAAAGCCAAAAGTCACATTTTTCATTTAAGCCCAAACCATGATTTTTTTGGTGCCTAGACCAAAGGTCAAAGGTCAAAGGTATCTTTATTGTCCCCACAGGCAAATTGGTTTGCAGCAGGACACATACATAGCATATACAACACTAATAGACAATCCACAAACATTTACTACATAAATACACAAGAGCTCCGTAAACATCATCCAGCATCCAATGAAAAGTGCAGTGAGCCCCGAGCAGCATGAAATAAAACTTACCTGCTATTCAACAAACAAACAGCAGCAGGTACAAAGGAGACCCGATGCATTATTCTCTTCGCCACAGGCATCTATATACGGTCAGCCTGAGGGCAGAAGATGCCTCTCTGACCTCCTGCCTGTCGTAGAGGTTGATAAGCTGGACTTGACTCCTCCTAGAAATCCTGCTCGCCACTTTAACAAGACTACCGAGTCTGTTTTTATTGGCTAATTAAACTGTCACCATTTTACATGTTTCTGACACTTTCTGCAGTATGACATGGAACCAGTACTCCTGGGTGAAATGTACTGTTAACCCTGACCTCCGACCTATACAGACCTATTTTGCTTTTTATGCTACGTCTCCTGACTTCCTCAATGCCTTTGTGGTGCAGGCATGAAATATCCAGCACCAAAAACTTCTGATTGAGTACAATAGTTTGCAAAAAAAAACTAATTTAGGTACATATAATAACAATATATATATTTCATAACCACTTCAGGCACCTCCATGTGACTGGTTTTTAATAGATCTGCACATTTGTCATAACTGCTTAGTGTAGCCAGCTAATCATTGTGTTTGGAGTAATTATTTAGTGACGATACACACCACCAGAGTTAATCAACATCTAAAGCAGGGGTTCTCAACTGGTGGGTCAGGACCCAAAAGTGGGTCGCGGAGCCATTTTCAGTGGCTCGCGAACATGTGCCTAAAAAGAAAGTGTCAAAAAGTCTACGAAGCGCTTTTAAAACATGCTGGTTTTGTTCCTTCTCTTTATTCCGTTACATGTTTCGTACCATGTGAGGTCCAAACTGCACTATTTTTCATTCAATAAATCTGATTGGTTGAAAAAAATATCAGAAATTTTGGTCACTATTTTCATGAAGGCGTTGGTGGTCGGTCCTTAGGCTGTGTGTTAGAGGTAACTGTCAGAGATAGAGGCTGGTGGAGGAGCCTTGGTGTACATCTCCAGAATCTTGACCTTAAATCAAACCGCCTGCGCGTCAAACAGCTGTCAGAGTCGTGTCAGGAGGTGCTGAAATAATTAATATTTTTACATTCCGTACAAGTATGAAATTAAGCTGCCATGCAAACATCTCCAGATGATTTTTTCTGACAGTGAAGATGCAGCAGAGATTTAAAGGACTGCATGCTGATATGGAAGTTCAGTGAATTTACTAAATGAAAGCAATTATTCTTAAGCTTCCTCGTGCTCTAAAGTCTTGCTGACAGCCCGCAGCGTGCATCACACCCTGTTTGAAAAATTGCTACAGAGAATATTTTCCCCGAGAGGCAAGGTAAGCTGATACTTCCCTGAGATCTTATCTGAGTTTAAGTGACTGATTTGGAGCAAATCTCCGTCCAAACAGATGAATTTGTTTCCAACGCCACACGTGAGTTGGGAGGCCCTCGCCTGCAGCAGTGAGAAATTGAACACGTTGGAGGTAATTGTTTTTTGGAAGGCCCTCCCTAAACATGTGAACTTTTCCACTATAGAAGAGAAACGAAGCAAAGAGCTCGGGCGTTTATCCAGTGATATACTACATTAAGAAACAGACATCATATCCAGAATCAACAGTTTCAATGATGACACACTGCGACTGTACTCTATAATTAATTCATCTGAGGTCTGCGCAAGAATCAAATGACTCACACATGCTGAGATGAGACTAATTAGGCGTTCAGTTATTGATGTTGGGGTTATGATAAAAACTTTGACTCACTGATGAGAATGTTTTTATCTGTAGCTTCACAAAAACCCATCAAAAAGTCAACACATTTGTTTTAGTTTATAATCAGCTTGTAAAATAAATGTAACTCTGCCAGCACTTTATCAAAAACGCATCTGTGAAGAAATGATGCATCAGTAAGCGACAGATTTAATCAGAAAACAATCAAGAAAACAAGATGTCCTGGTCAGCAGCTGGCCTCGAGCTTTTACAACAGACGGGCCTCCTCCATCCTGCTGAAGTGCCCTTGAGCAAAACGTGACATTCCTGCCAGCCGCCGAGCCGTTCCTGCTGCTCGGCAGCTGAAATCTGTCAGGAGAGGCTGTGGATTTCTCTTCAGGGATCAATACTGTAAGTACAACGTTTATATTTGTCTCGCATTCCTGACATTATGAGCTCTGGCGATCATTAAACGTGGTGTAAAATCTGATAAACAAGCTGCATTCCTGCGGAGAACTCAGTGGGAGAGCTGTCGCACGAGTGACGAAGACAATGCAGCTGCAGCCCCAATACTTAATCTGTTTTATTGACGGGGAAAAGAAGGAGTCATCCTACACCAAGTATGGTAATAAACCTCTCAATAAGCTCATCTGTCATACGTTGAGCTCACATGTGTGCACTATGTTATTTATCCGTACACTTTTCCCTCTTACCTTCAAATAACTCCAGACTCAAACTTTGTTGTAAGTCTTCAAAAACGGCTTCAATACAATAAAGTCCTTGCTCAGACTACCAGAGTTAAGAGTAAATCCTTACCATTTAAAAGTCTGTTTGCATTGTACATATGAAAAATGATATTCTTCCATCTAATCTAATTCTTACACTCGCTAGAAGATCAAAAAGAAAAGCTCATCTCTCTTTGTTTTAAAGGAAGCAACAGACAACCAAAAGTGGTTGCATACTTCACAAAGAGGCAGATGAAAACAAAACTAAGACTTGGTAAACCCCCCCCCCCCCCCCCCCCCCCGCTGTATTAATGCTTTGTAGTTAGGAAAAAAGCATAATAATTCTGGGTGAGGAATGTTTGAGGAGATGGATGCAGCACTAGTTTACTCTTCGTCATGAAGATAATGAGGCCGTACTTCTAACTGTTCTTTAAATAGTGGCATGCTACGTAACGTTAGCTAGAACACTACTGCATGCTACATCTAGAAAGTTAACTTTTGTTTGAAGAAACTGTCTTCCTGTACCTCTACATGACCATTATTGGTCAGCTTTAAATCTGGTGACGTTATGATCCATATTTTTAAACTCTAAATGTTTAAATGTTCAATAATTCAGGGACTACCCATATGGGTCAGAGGGTGGGTCAGGAGGTTAACTATTGATCAGGGCTATTAGTTTTAGCATAAGTGCCAAATCAGATTGCCCTTTCGACTGGGATTATTCGCTATTAATGCTATTAATGTTTGCAGTGACGAAAAAAGACGATGGCTAAACACGAGGCGCAGGTGGCCTAGCAGCTCGGTCCTGCCTCATGTACGGAGCTCTCCTCCAACATACAGCTCGGGTTTGAATCCGACCTACATCTCCTTTCCTGCTTGTCATTTCTCTCGCTCTTCCTGATTTCCTACTCTATCCACTGTCCTGTCTCAATAAGGGCATGAAAAGCACAAAAAATAAATCTTGAATCGATGACTTAACGTGAAAGAAAGATGGGTTGAAATGGGTTGTTTAATCTTGAGCAAGAACATGAGGAAAAGATTGCACCTATGGTTTCATGTCTCCAGTAGCTCGCTAGCTAACTTTAGCCTCAGGGCTAGAATGTTTACCATTGCTTGGTAGCATTTTTAACATCTTATTTCTCTGTAGATTTCTACAAATCTTTGTTGTCCGCATGTTTGATATTATCTGTTGCCTCGTTGGTTGTGTAAACATGCAGAAGGTTAAAGACTTGATTTGCACAGTCCTCACATTACCAGAAAATCTGGGCCAAACATTGTTATCAATAAATAAATGAAACCAGATTGCCACTGATCTCCTGGAGGGTAATCTGTTATGAATCATACCAATATTCCTGTAGTCTCAGCCCGGCTTAAGGACTAAAGAAGCTTTTACAGCCAAATATTTTGCTCATGAAATCTCATACAAACATATACATCATACAAACTTCAACAAAACTGCACTCTTATACATTAACTCACAAACACTGGATTAGAATAGTATGCTACACTGCAGCCTCCATAGGGTAAAACTCACAAACAGGCAATGAAAAGCAGACGTCTCAGATCTGGATGGACTTTCATAGGCATGAAGGACAGAGCTTGCTGGCAGCAGGAGAACCACAGACAATCCCACTGCAGGGCACACAGCTGAAATCCTTCAGTGACTGGCACAGCTCTCTGATGGCACTGAGCCGTAGACCACCACACGTCCACTTCAAAGAAAGTCCCAAAACAAAAAATGCTTCTGTGTCAGTCACGCTGGCTCTGCTGCGCTTCAAACTGAGCTTAAAAGCTTTTGCAGTTAGCTGAATCCGCTTGAAGCCAAAGTTTGTTTCTTTCTGTTTAAAAAAGTTGTATGACCAGTTTACACTCCCAGTTACTTTCAAAAGTATCCAGTGGTCATGTGTAGCAATTATGCCCAATGGTTTAAATTATTTCCCATCTGTAAAGGGGTGCTGTGTGGAAAATGTAGGTCAACATTTATTCATAAAGGCATCAGTTAGCCCTTCTTCCATTTAACTTTGTAGCCAGAAAAGCGACTGAAAGTTTCAGGTGATGGACATTTTGAAGGGCAACAGAAGTATTTTCATTTTGTCTGCAAAAAACCTTTTAACAGTTTGCTGTATTTGTAAAGCAACCAATAAGCTACAACATTAGGATGAGCTGTACTGTACCTGAGCGAGTTCATTGAACTTGCACATATTTATGGCTAATGGTGAGCTGAATGAGTCAATAGTTAACTCATGAACACGGATGTGAGTGTAGTCTGTGCACTCTGGAGACAGTGAACAAGTGTTCAAGTACTCAGAGGTACCTAGAGATGCAGAATATTGTGTGTCGAAGTAGGATTTACGACACCAGGCATGCATCCAACATGGTGACATCTGCCCGGCCTGAAATGTAAAGTACGCTAACACTTCAAGGATCCTTTTTGTAAATCATACAGTAAAATCCAACGTATAGGACGCACTTTTCATACATATTTTTTCATCAAAATAATTTGGCTGCCTCCTATCTTCCGGTGCGACCATTATACCGATATAAAATATATCAAATGCTGACAAACCGAGAGTGCAGCCCCCGCCATCACACATTAATGCGGCCTGAAATGGCTGAAAATTTACCTCCATTCATTGTTGCTTGCAAGCTGTGGGGAAACATAGCAACACAACACCACTTTTTTAACATCTTGTCTCCCTCGTTTGCTCAAAATCATTCATTTAACGAAAACGTCGGCATATTGGTTCCGTAAATCAACATTGTGGAGTGCTGGACTGATTGAAAGTCAACAAGTGTCCAGCGAAGGTGGGCAGTGCGACTCGCTGGGCTTTCTGTACTTCAGTACTTTCGCCGTAGGCTGAGAGCTCAACTACCGTACTGTAGCTAGTAGTAGGAGTGCAAACTCCACAAAGCAACGACAGAAGGTAGAGCAACAGAGATGTGCAGAATTGCACTTTGTAGTCTAAGCTGAGCACAGTAGAAATCAGCACACATTCTCTCTGAAAAACTCCCCAAAAATGGACTGCGTGTAATATACCAGAGCAGCCTGTATTCTGGATTTTACAGCAAGCCCGATCTGATTTTCTTTGATGAGACGACCAACATTTTCACACAATGCTTCTATTCCGAATTGTTGTCCAGGACAAGTACAAAATCGTTCAAAAGTAAAAATTGTGAAAACAAACTGGTTCATTTTACTACCGTATGTGTGAACTAAACCTTAAGCTACCTCTTTTGAAGCATGAATCACCACAACACTGAGGATGAGAGACAAACAGAGAGAAACTAGTGAAGGTGTAAACCGACAGGAAATACCACAAATACTCATAAAGTCACTTAAGGTGCATTACTAGTGTGTTTCAGTAAAGAGGACGTGACAGAGTCCGTGACCTGAATTATTCTGAGCTGTAAAGGTGTGTAGGCACTGTACTTTACGAGGGAGAAGTCAGGTTAATATGACATTTATGAGGGGTTGTTCAGATGTCCAGAGATGCAGCTCCAGGAGAGAAAAGTGTGTTTTTTTCCCGAATGACTCAGAAGAGAAACATGCCTGTGTTAGTTTGACCTCTTTTTTAACCCATTGTACAGTAGGTTATCACTCTAACAGCTATCCCAGTGTTGCTACACTGACTTCTATTTTCTTCTGTCTTAAACCTCAGAGAGAAATTGGTTAACTGTAAAAGAAAAACAGTAATCACTTCAGCGTTGCACAGTTTGCCCTACTTTCTGTACAGGATAGAGCCCTGACTGATTTGGAAACTCCACAATATTTTTCTGTTCTACTTCAAGTCGACCTAGACAGCTTAATGTGCCCGATTCCTGTCCCAGATCCGCTCCATGAACACCACAGGCATGAAGTCACAGATGTGAATTAAAGGGAGTGTTGTGGGGGGTAAGAGGAATGAAAGCTAACAGGGAAAAGGAGCAGATGGAATTTAGTTTAAGTGAGAAGAAGGGCGTCTGTATGATGAACAAATAGGACTGATGAGGCTGCAATGATATATGGATGATTCATCGAAGGATATTTTGAATTGATGAGTAGTAAATGAGTGTATTCCATGACGGATATTAAAAAAGCAACTCAAGGGTCAAACATATTAAGCTAAAAGTAACGCATGAATTTGAAAAAGTTTTATGGATAGATGGTTGAAATAATACGATTGAAAACGCTGGATATTCTAACATCATGTGTGGTGCAGGGGAAATCAAAAACAGCAGCAAGAAGAAGAAGAAGAAGAGGAGGAGGAAATGCTTGCACACTTACTCAATGCCACAAAAAACTTAAGTGGATCATTGACCATCTGGTCTTCTATTCTTAAAATTGGGGCTAAATACATTTGCATAAATTTGTTCACCAATTGTCTGATTGGCACTGTGATGGCGGGTGTGGTCCAACATTCAAAACAGCACTAGCAATCAGACCCGGTTCAGCCACGAGGGGGTTAAAGGGCGCTTTGCCCCCTCTGAGAAAAGATCCATGGGGAAAAATACAAAAAAAAAAACAATTAGTTTGCCCCAATTCAAGTGACTTTGTTTAGCTGTTGTTTCAGAACAATGGACAGCGCTGTTTTAAGTTTCGGGGGGGATGCGTGAGTGCAGCACTGAGAGGAGACTGACAGACACACATTAGCTCGCCACTTAGATCATTTTTTAGCATGAGTCTTCGTTGTTGTTAAAGTTTATAGTTTTTAATGAACAGAGCAGTGACGGTGATGAGCCGATGTACAGACGTAACCTGTAAGCGCGCTGAACGCACGTTGGAGATGTTTGGACAGCATCAGTCTGAGACTACGATCTTAGAACAGATGATCAATTAAAGTTCTCGTTTCTTGCCCCTCCACCTCTCTGTTCAAAATGTCTCCTCAGTCATTTTATCCAACTCCAGGCCTGCTTACAATCGTAGTTATCTGTGATCTGTTTCGTAATCTCGCAACAGTAAGCGTCAGTTAGAAATGCTCTTAAACATTAAGAAAATGATCAGAAAGACCCCCCTCCCAACCTGCAATAGTTTCAACCAAACACAATGTGACTTTACTTTCTATTCAACTTATTTCAAAACGAGTCAAAATCCATTTTCATCCATCCCCATAAACCTCCGTATCAATGCTGCAGTCATGCTCTACTTGCCTCTCCCTGTTTACCCAAAATGTTGTTGATTTTCATTGATACCAAGGGAAGAGAGACCCATATGGTTTCTATTCCAGGGTGGTTTCTGTTGAAGTGTTCAGCTTGGAGAAAAATAATAACAAATTAAACCCAAAATGACTAACACATTTCAGATACGCTTGGAAATTATCCCTTGGAGGATTCGATGCCACAACAAAAACGACGACCAAAGTTCATCTTCATCTTTGTAAAATGTTTCTCGGTGCATCAGTCCGTCTTTCACCTGGAGTTGGTTTTCACCTCAGCGTGAACACACAGGAGGTCTTGTACATCTCCAGTGGAGTCTGACGTCATCGTGATCTGTGATATAAAAATCATGTTTGGAAGTTTAAAGCATCAAATCTGCGCTACGTGCAGCAGATATGAAGTCATGTAAAACATCCTCACTTTACTTCTGCGGATTAATCGTTAATCTAAAGTTAAAAAGAAAACATTCCCAAATGTGGTATTAATTCATAGTTTTATGTTCCTGAAGAGCACGTGTTATTGATTACATTCTGAGTTTTCATTGCGACTTTGTCAAACATGTCGGGTTCTTTGCAAACACAATGATTGCCTCACAGAATTTGTACACACAACATGCTGTTTGTTTCACTGCTGCCAGTTTCAGTTTGGAGCAAAATCCAGAGAGAGCAAATAAAAACAACGAGAAGAACACAAATATTATAAAAAGAAAATATACACTTCAGGCATTTTTTAAAGGTTTGAACCATTTACAATGTGTATTTATCACTTAGTTCGTCACACAAAGACAAATACCTGTGAATAACATCACACATTTACAGCTACCGAAGAATTAAGCATCAATTCCACATCTCAAGTCAAGACTTAGTCACTCTAAATCAGGTTTTACCACCCAGTATCACTGACTTTTAAATGTAACCTATGTTTTCATTTACACTGACACAAATTTGACTGTTTGGGTTGTGACAGCATGACCTTTGAACTCATCTTAAAGGAAGAATGTGCAAAATTTGACACATAAATACAGCAGAAATCAAGTATATCCTCTGTAAATGTCTTTTTGAGTCATTACTGTCTACAATGAGTCAGAAGTGTGAGTCCCGCCGGCTGTGATGTTGTGGGAGCCGTGTTTACGTCATGTTTACATGGACAGGACGGCTGACTCCTCCCCTTCCGTATAAAGCTATCTTAGTCAAGGACAAAAAAAAGAAGAAAAACAAACTCACTGCTTATTTGGATGTCACATAAGCGTTTTTAGATCACAGTCGTACCGTGTTCATTTACGTGCAATGTCAACCTACGAGTTAACAAAAGTGTGCTAACATTAGCGTGCTAACACAACAATGCAGGCCACAGCTAATTACAGCTTGAGCCAAGGACGATTCTGTCCGCAGCTTGTGCTTAACTACGTCCCTAACTCCGAACGTGAGAGGTGGGGGGTTGGACATGTGTCGCTGGAGGAGAGCGGAGGCTTGAGTATGGGTGAAGGTGTCGCCAAACAGCAGTTTGATTTGGATTCAAGCTGGTGCGCAAGGGCGACATCTACTGGATCACATTCTTCATTTAATGAATACCACATTTTCTGCTAAGCTTTTTGCTCCACTGTAAAACAGGATATATCTGATGTCTGCTATGTTAATGTTTAGATTGCTGCATACTTTAATGGCACCATATCTTAACGATCTTATTGTGACCTCCAAAGGCAGAACCTTTACGGGCCACATCATGAACTTTAGTTTGCGTCAGGAATTGAAAAGTAAACACCAGCACCTCCAGAGGATGAAATATGTTCATGATCTGTTTTGTTCTTTGGCTGCAGGGGAACAAATCACATTTGATATCATTCAAGCTCATAAGTGAAGTCACTTTTTCTTTCAGTTCCCCGTGGATCGAATGGTTTACAGAAACATCTGCGGTATGTTGTTGGGGACTTTATTCTCCCCCTCTTTTAGTTCTTCTATCTCTTTCTCTTTCTCCTTCTCCAACCCCGCCCCATGGCCTTTCCAGAATGAGCTGTATTTTTGGGTGTGTTTCCCAAGTATATTTATAGCTGCATACGTACCAGAGCCACTAATCAACATGACCACAATCCCAGACTTCTCCAGGAAATGCAACATGTGGTAGCTTCAGAAAGAGACCTATGATTGGTTAAGAGGGCATAAAAATAACCCACAGAGTAGCCGAATTAAGATACTTCTTTAAAGAGGAACAGATATCTCCTGAGCAGCATTATGGGGCTACAACGGGGACTTCAATGACAGCCTACAATTTCTGTAGTTTAAACCCTGAAATGGTCCAGGCAGTAAAGTTTAAAATATGTAAAAGTAAAATCACCAACAAGACAAACGTTGTTTTAATTGGTCATAAAATAAAAATCTTACAGATTAGACCTTCAAGATTTTAGACAACCCAATAACGGAAGTCTTCCTTCATAACACTGATGTATATTTTCTTAAGTGAAATAAAGTTTGTGATTTTCAACCCTTTGGCAACACTAAAGCGTCACTCCAAAGCGTTCATCCACAGTGAAGTGTTTCAGTGACGGAGAAGGGACCTCAGGCTGAATGAACAGTGTAAGATGATTTTAGCGGTGACACTGTGTGACTCATTTGGTGTGAAATGTGGAGTTTTGTAGCCTCAGAGATGACAACCACGCACACCATGCAGACACAACGAAAGAGGATTGGACTATTGAAGGGGGTCTGTGAAAGGGGGAGGTTTGAGTCCAGGCTTCTCTCTGAGTCCAAAGTGTGCTAACAAGGCAATGCTAAGACATAAATGGTGACCGCCATCATTGGGCTTCATCACAAACCAATGGGTGGCACCACTGAGACGAGACTACATTCCAGTTATACACAGTCCATGGTTACAATATCACGTCATTCAGTTCATCTTAATGACCACACAGAAAGTAACATCAAGTTTTTGTTAAGTGCTGCCACATTTTCGCTCAAACAACCTCAGTTTTTGGTCACATGGACACGTGACCAGGTTTCTAACATGGTTTTTATACAAGCGTGAGATAGACTGAAGACAAGAAAAATACTGTCAGTAACCAGCAGAGAGCCAACACACAATTTCTTTGTAACTTAGGGTAAGATGACTGACCAGGTAACCACTCATTTATAAGTTCGCCAGTTTCACTGCTTCATGTTCCTTTTGTCATTTTGCACTATTTTAGCAAAATAACAACATTTTCAATAATATGGACTTTACTCCAGAGAAGCCTAGACGAGAATTAATGTCTCTGTCGTGTAAAAATCTACATATTTATTTTAAAACCTACACACTAACGAAATAGAGAAGTCCCCTACACGGCTGGTGCAGCAGGCTGCTTGCATGCATGAGTTAATGTTGGAGTACTCGAAATCTGCTTGACTGCAACACTAGCATGAGCTGTGTTCATGTTTAGTAAACATTCAAAAAACTCTTTGGTGGGTGAAATGACTTAAGATGCTGAGGAACAACCTCGGGTGTTGTTTGAAGCTCACTGCTGCATTCATTCAGAGTTCATTCTGTGAAATGACAACAGTTAAAGATGTAACCTCAATCTGACTTATGTTTGGAAGAAAAACTCAACTGGTGTTCAACATTACAAAAAAAAACAGCAAATAGGGTAAAATCTAGCTTTGCTATGAGATGAAACGTAAAGGAAGTCAACAGATGTGTTAGCTCGTGTTCTCTTCTGCAGCTTATCAACAGAAAACTTTCCAGAGGACTGAGCAGAACTCTGTGTTCTTTCTCACTGTCAGCAATAAACACATTTATTTGTTGTTCTGGCAGAGCTCGTGTTTTAATATTTCTGTGACGATCAAATTGACAATCTCGATCTGGGCGTTCACTACAGTACAAAAAATGTTCCTCTCTTCCAAAGTTGCACAGATGTTCCTGCTGCCTCTGTACTTTATAAATATAACGTAGCATTAGCAGAGTTGTGACGTCAAAGCATTCCTCCCTGCATTTTTATAGCTTCTTGTGTGTGTGTGTGTGTGTGTGTGTGTGTGTGTGTGTGTGTGTGTGTGTGTGTGTGTGTGTGTGTGTGTGTGTGTGTGTGTTGGGAGGGCAAATACACACACAGCAAATAAATTCACTGCAAACAGCAGAAGATAAAACACTTCTCTTTTTGTACAATGTGCAAGTTTAGGAACATTTTAACCTTGATTTAGTCTTTATTTTTTCAGGTATTTTCCTGTTGGAGGCGCTGCAATAGTCAGATAAGAGTCCCTCCTCTTTGGGCGATTGATTGCATGAAATTAATCTAAAACAAGTCCCAACACCAACTGCATCCTCAGGTCTGTGTAACGTCAAACTTACACAGAAGGTCAGTAACAGTAGAGAGTTTATCCAGATCTTCATGCTAAGCTGTTAGTGCAAGAGTTCATGCTACAAAGACAAACTGCACGGATTAGTGAAGAGGACACGTGTTTTTATGTTACTAAGATGAATCCTGTACCAAAAATATGAATGGTATATTTATTTATTGAGTAAGGACAGAGCGCTTTGATCAGCATATCAGCAATAAGCATCAGCGTAAATATGTAGGGCACAAAGCACGTTCCTTGAAAATATATAACAGATTCAAACGTCTGGAGTATTTTATATGAAGACAAATTACATTATAAATGTAACATGCTGTCAAAACCTGTTTACAATGTTCAACGCAGCCTTCATTATTCTCGGCTAGAGGAAAAAACAGGGCAGAAAAGCGGAGACCTTTAAAAAGAATTAGCAACCCAAATGATGCAAATTCTAATACTAGATCTCTGTTAAAAAAGGACCTCTGTGTTTGCTAAAATGTGATAGGACATTTGCCCTTGAATTATTTTACTTTACAAATAACAGGCGTGGATGATTCGCATGCGATTAAAAACACAGACTACCTCTGCAATTATTATAAATGATCAGAGGTCCCCAGTTAATACTGATCCTCTGTGAGTAGGGCTAATGCGGGGCACTTATGAGGCACAAATCAAATGCGATTTAAAATAAATAATACAAATAATAACCAATGATCACTGAAGTCATGTTCACATGAATGGATAACATCTGACATACGAAGGTTCTGCGAGGAACCAGTTTGCACAACTGTAATGAGGAACTTTTTGTGTGTGAATTATGAGTGAATTCTTGGATTTTATATATTTTAACCCAATCACTACAATCAATGCACATTCAGAGAAGCTTTCTGCATAGCTATCATCCATGCAAACAGAACTATTGCAGAAATGTTCATGTAGTTTTCCAAGCAGACACTTTAAACATTGTTTTAAGCCTATAAGTGTTTTTGACCGTGGGGAACTTTAGATCTGAACGGCCACAATATTTCAATAACATTCAAATTCAACATCAGCCTGCAGAATATGTGTCTGATGTGCACACAGAAACACAGCAACAGTGGCAGCCAACCCTGCTCCAAGTTTCCCAGGGAGCTTTGTTGGACGATGACCAGCAGATGTTCCCCATACATCTCACTGTACGTCCTCTGTCTGCTGTCAGCCTCCCCGGCCAAAGATAGACACAGATGACAGGGTACAGTATCCTCCCATGCCCTCGTTCACATCCCAGTTACATAAACACAGCGCCCTTTCGAGAACCCCTACCATAGTTGGCTGAACGGCGATCGCACTCAGACGTACATCTTGCCATTACACAACCTTCAAGCTTGGCAGGGGCAGCAGAGAGAAGCCTGAGGCCAGGATTTAGACGTATCAAGATAGTCTTCCTTCCTTCACTAAATGAAATCTGAAAACCAGGGCTCATGGGCTGAAGCTCGTCCCCAGGGGGAGGAGAGTCAGCTGAGTATTTAGGACTCCACCTGTCCGTAATCTCACAGCATCCTTAACCACTACTACTTTTATTGTAAGATGTGTCTAATCAATAGATTGAATAAAATGTGGATGTTGCCTCAGTTGTGTCACCTATTGGTTTCTGAAGAGGCATTTTGAAGTTGAACGTTGGTGGTCGCCATATTGGAAATGTCATCTAACCACACTTCGTAGCTTGATCTAAAAGCAACTGGACTGGTTGAAGATCTTGAAGACGTTTTACCGCTCCTCCGAAAGTTGTTTTACTACAAGATCATGTACTTTTGCAACTTATCATACCTCCAAGTACTTTTAAAATCAGCATTTTGGGTAGTACTAATTTAGACAATACAGAATGTGCTGTATTTTATCCCTAATATGTTCTGTGACATAAAGTAAATGTTCAGCATTTCTTGTTCAAGCCTTAAAATGCCACATTCTTTCTTTATTAAAAATATGAATGTTATTTAAATATTTTCGTAAACAAAGATGTCTGACTGCTCTATGTGCAACACACATCGCTTCCTGCACTCTGTATAGAGTAAGGGTGTAAATATTAGGCATATAAAGGACACAATCAAGAGATAACTCGTACTGCTTTGTCCAAAGGGGGCGCCATAATCCCTCAATACAAAATGTCTGGTTACCCTTTCCTAAGCCGCTATGTTGTGAAGCATTTCAATGATCCTTTCGCATTGATTTCCTTTCTAAATTCTTGGTCACGTCGGGCGCATAGCCATGAAAGTTCCAAATTCACCGATCAAGTGGAGGCTCAAGCAACACAAACAGACTTCTCACACTAACCTGCATGAGACGTGCAGAGAAAGATACAAAAAGTTGTTGACAAAGTTTTCAGTCACAAGAGAGGCATGAAGTGGTGTGTGCGAAGGTGTGTGTTTGCATTCTTTGTTCTGTCGTGGAGGTAAGCGCTGCAGGTTGTGTCCGCTGGACCTAAAACATGATGAATACACAGCCAATCCAACCTCAGGGCGAACGGGACTCACACAAAATAGTGGCTGCTGTCAAGACACGGACTCCTGTTGCTCAGTGTGTTGTTGTTGTGCCAACACTTCATAAGCAGGGAGTTATTGAGTCTTTTGTCTTACTCTGTTCTGGTTTCTTTCTTTCTTTGTGATGTGATGCATATGTGACATTTAGACACATTGCTTTGCATCGTTTAAGCCGAATAAAAGTGAAACACAATGCAAAGGTTTGGCAGCCTTTACAATGATAATTTTCACCTGTGATATTGGATTTTAAATCTTTGGGGTTTTTATGTCTTTATTTACAGTCAGGACAGTGGATAGATTCAGAAAATGGGGAGAGAGAGAGAGAGTAGGGAATGACATTCGGGAAAGGAGCCACAGGTTGGACTTGAACCCGGGCCGCCCGCTTTGAGGACCACGGCCTCTGTACACTAGCCACTAGGCTACCGGCGCCCCACAAAACAAACACATTTAACAGACATCTGTATCCCCTTTTCTCAGCAGACATTTTGACTGTCAAAGCATGAATGCACAGGTGAAACTAAAGGACAACAGAAAACACACACACACCTCTGCCCAGGCCAATAATAAAGGTATTCATGTCTGGAAATCAGTCAGATCTGCTTTTATTGCTCGTCTGTGAGCAGGATCATGATTTAGTCCAAAATTAAATAGTTTTCCTTCTTGGCCTTTGTTACAACATTCCAACAAGATTCATGAGAATCATGCTAATCGTTTTGCCTAACCTTTAAAAAATTGGATTTAAAAGCATCTAAGCTAGCGGGTGGAGTGAATTCATAATAATGATAAACCAAATTCCAGGGCACTGATAATGTGCATGTTCCCTCACATGACAAGGCTTAATGTGGACACTTGAAAGGACATAATCTAAGGTAGGAAAGAGTTGCAGAGCAGCTCGGCATCATTCTTGGAACCTTTCTCTGCTCTCATCTCTCCATTTTACAAAAGCATCTCCGATATTCATCCTAGCTTATCAGAAAATGCCCAGGCTTTTTAGGTCGGGTACAATCACTTCTATCTGAACCAGTTCGCTTTCCTGCTTCCATCCCTGCAACACAACACGGGGGCGTACAAAACGGCCATGTGGGTATGCCTTAAAACCGCATACCTTCTCTGGTCCCAACAAACACAGACCATTCAGGACCAGAAGCTGTGAAGGAGGACTTGCTGGCTGCTGCTGCATTGTTGACAGAGAAGCTAGCACTTTTCTGCAGACCTAACTATATGATATAGTAAGATCCTTTAATGATTAAATTCACTAGATATCTTACTTATTGGTC
The DNA here is from genome assembly GCA_020745685.1 of Tautogolabrus adspersus. Lineage (NCBI taxonomy): Eukaryota > Metazoa > Chordata > Actinopteri > Labriformes > Labridae > Tautogolabrus > Tautogolabrus adspersus. Next base: position 4,486,015 of record CM036548.1, on the reverse strand, counting down.
CTTAAAGTACATCTGTTCTTATCCTGTATTGACAATTCAACATTTTCTGCCTTGCTTTTGTCTTAAAACTGTATGAAAGTGAATCTTTTTGCTGTCTTGAAGAGAAAGTGAACTTCACAGTGTTCAATCCTCTCATTTTGAAAGTAAACTGCTTCACTGTAGGTGTGTTGGTAAGTGATTCATTCTCCTTCTCTGTTCTTTTCTTTTCCTTTTTCCCGCTGCATCGTGGTAAAGTTTAACCAAGTGGAGAAAAGGACTGGATATTCTGGAGACAACGAGAGTCTAGATGCAATGGCAGAGAAACGGAAATCAACAGCTCCATAGCTTAGCTGCACACTTTGTGCAACATCTGTTTAACATTTCAAACCATCTCTCCATGTCTTTCTCAAACATAAAAACACACACTAACAACTTTTCCATTACTATGCAAATTTTAAACTAATTTAACCCCTTTAGCTTAGAGTCACACATGAATAGAATGACGTAAAGATCTAACGGGAAGAAAGCAAGCAGATGTAAAGAGTGTCCTACAGATGTGTTTGCAGTTTCTGCCTCTTTCTGTGTGTTGGGTTCATAACCTGATGGTGGATGTGGCATGTATTTAGGTCAATGATGTTTCACATTTCCTAAATCCCCTGCAGAGGTCAACTTCTGCCACCACTTATCTGAGCTCAAAGAAACAATGCGTATGTTAAAAATTAAGGCTAACCCAGTGAATAACTCTGCAATGGACGATCTTCATTAACGCTGTAAGAATTGAATGACCAAACAACACAGAAATGCTGCTACAGATGTTTTGTTTAACTGAAGAAGACATTTTAAACCACAACACAACAGATTCAAAGTTTAAACAAAGGTATGTGTGTGTGGTCTCCCTCTTTGTTACCAGCCCTGAGCCAGGTGGTAACATTGTAAAGTCTCCTGAGATAAAAACGTTTGTCACGACTTCGGGCCATTTGAATTAAAATTGATTGACTGATTGATTGATAGCAAAGTATGAGACTAGAAATCCACTCTCAAATAGCGTAACCAACTCCATACTGTACATGTGAAATGTAGGAGCTTGTGCAAGGGAAACTAAAGACTTTTCAGCCGAGACCGACACGGCAAAAATAGAAGCCTTGTGTATCTGCTGCAGAGGGCTCAGGACTGCTGGAGCTGGGACGGAGCTGAGCCAGTGGAAGCGCACACATTGACTAAAGTGAAAACCATTCAGCTCCGTAACAGAGCGGAGACGAACCGAACACACACGGTGGAATTTGCAAGTTGTCCTGAACCATGCTTGCTGAAGGAATATGTCTTCAGCAGGCATCAGGGCGCCCCCCCTCTCCATTCCCCCTTACTGGCCTGCACTCACTGAAACTGCTCCAGGATTAACCGGGCCTCAGCACGGTCACCTCTTGTACATAACGTCGTAATACAACACACGCATGGATCGGAGCACTCACACTAGTCAAACAAACTGGACTTTAGGGGTGAAGCGTGCTTGGGGATCGCCTAGTGTGAGTACGCCCTAAGGTGAGGTTAAAATTGGCCAGGGACAAAGTTGGGTCACCCTTACATCAACTTTAACCCTGACCACGTGTCCAACACATGCCATGTGTTGGCTTCTGTTACGTAACTTCAGTAACCATACAACAAACAGTTAAACATGTTTAATTGGCCCAGTTCCCATAAACAGTAAGCCTACAGCATTCTTTGTTGTTAATAGGCTTTATGTTTGATGTATATGCAACACAAGCAGTCAAAAACAGCCAGTTTGACACTATCTATGATGTGCTGTTATATAATCTCTGAAAAGACATAAAGGCATGTTGTTGTCTCTCAGTTGTATTGTTGCTGTTTGTGCTAACAAGTCATCCAGATCCAAAGCACAGCACACACTGTTCGCATACAGTGAAACAATTAATACAGCCAAGTCGCTAATTAGTGGAGAATTAATGAAGGCATGTTTTTGTATTAACAACAAACACAGAGTACTACTGCCTGGGTGAATCACACGTGTTGCAACGTGCTCTCCTGTGGCCTTTCACCAACACAACCGCGTATCATCAATTACAATAACTTTACACTACAGGGATGTTAATCACAAGGTAACTCCTGATATGATACGATACATGGCCCTAATTCTAATTAATTTAATACGGGCCACCAAGAGGAGTCATGAAGTAGTGACGCAGTGGATTCAAATTGGTGTTCTTCACCACGACGCCTGCATTACTGCTGAAGCTGAGCCAATCCACCTGTCAATCTCACGGCCCATCCTACCCTCACTCGTGAACAAGACCCCGAGATACTTAAACTCCTTCACTTGGGGCAAGGACTCGGTCCCCACCTTGAGAGAACAATCCACTGTTTTCCGGCAGAGAAACATGGTCTCGGACTTGGAGGTGCTAACCTCATCCCAGCCGCTTTGCACTTGGCTGCAAACCGCCCTGATGCCTGCTGAAGACATATTCCTTCAGTGGACTGATAAAAAATGTAACACATTTTCCCATGGAAGATGGTAACGTCCATAACAATTCTATCAGCACTTGGCGTCCATAATTCATTAAAAAAGCCAAACAGCCACATATTTTACTTTCAATCATTTATTAAGCACGATTGCCAAATATTGACTGTTTCCAGCTAGTTTAAAAAAAAAAAAATCTACATTCACAATGTCTCCTCTAGCCGTACCACACACTGTTGGATGGACTATCAACCATGTTAATCACCTGAATAAAGAATTCCATGTGAGCCGACGCAGGGAGACGTTTGTGTAAAGAGTTTGAAGGCTTAGTGTAATAAATAAGCATTAATTGTGTAATATACTCTATAGAGACTTTAACTGCAGCAGAGGTTTATAAAGCAGTCATGGGTTGGTACAGTGCTGCAGGCTCATAGTTCTTAGAGGCTGCTTTAAGAATCGGTTGTTTACATGCAGATTTAAATACGGCTGATTTAAATGCTTATGTTGCAGGAAGTATGTAAGCAGAAAGAATCAGGGGACAAAACTTGGTTGGTGGAAGCTTAAAGAGAGCCCATCAAGCACTTATAAACACACAGGCCGGCACTAAAAAGTATATATATGACAGAGCTGGAATTCTCTCTTTAGGGGAATAGTTGACACAAGGATTTATGATCAACATCTTCATGGTTATATCTTTAGTTGTGTTAATGCAGCTGCTGCAAGAAGTCCTATTATTCAGTCATTTGGACTTTGGGGATATCAGCATCAACGCTCCAGTGAGGAACTTTCAGTTTGTGTTGATTTTGGTGCCCCGTGTGAACAAAGCAGTACGTCTGTGTACTGATGTACACATAGTGGAACAAAAGGTCCTCTCTGGTAAGAGGGTTTAATCAACATAACTAAACATATCTCCTGAAGGTTCGTACTGTATGTTGTTTTTAATGTTCCCTTTGAATTGCTTTTTTATAATATGTTGTATCTATCTCTGGAACGCTGAATTCCTGTCTGCACAACAAATTTACCTTTGGGTACTAATAAAGAAACCTTGAACCTTGGTTCTTCTAAGGGGCAAAAAAAGAAAGCCACGTAAAAGGGACAAGAAAAGTGTGTTTTTGAAGATGATGAGCTCATTTTGCTCATGTAACGAGAGGCATTTTGTCTCTAATAGAACACTTAATATGCTCAAAGAAGCTCTTAATTCAATTTTGCAAACAGGTTAAGATAAACATTTCCATGCAGCCCTTTTCGTAGGACAAATTGGTTCAGATCCAGAGCCGGCAGATCAAGGACTTCCTTTTTACACTTCATTCTCATAGCAGCTTTTATGTTCCTGTAGAAAGCCCAGTTTAAGCTCTTAACGCCCCTCCCTTCTCACCATGAGGCTGCGGTTTCCTAATTTAACTATTTTGGCTTTCAGGGTCAGCAGCGTCTCATCCCAAAACAAACTCAGCTCACCTGACACCTCTGAACGCCCACTGAAAAACAGTCATGAGTTACTTTGACAACTCCAGTGAATCTCATGACTCTTGTATAACCGCTGTTTCATTAATTAACATCACTTTTCGTAACAGATCACCTCAAAAAGTTAAAAGAGCTGCAAGAAATAGAGCAGGGGAAAAGGCCACATTGGTGTCATAAAACACCATAAAACCGAACATTTATACCTTTATCGTCACTTTTTTTACATTTTGAACACCGTTTTTTTTCTGCTAAATATACTCCCTCTCTCTTTATCTCCCTCTCTACCTCTCTTTCTTCTCGCTCTCTGTCTGTTCAGCTTGTTAAAAACGTCACTTCACAACATCTACATGACCTGATACTTTCCCCTCCAGCCAGAGTCTCCGCTGCCTGTTGTTTTTTGTCTTCACAGACGCGCCCAGCTTCGTCGACTTCATTTGGGAGGTGCAATGTGTCAGGTTTCATCAAATCAAGCTGCTTTTTATTGCAAACATTCACATGTACTGTATATATCAAATTTGACTGTAGCTCCCTCGGGGAAGCCATGGACAAGACCACAGAACAAAGAAAGAGATGATGTGCAGCAGTACAAAATGTACAGAAGAATGAAGAGACAACACAATAAGCTGTGCAGAATGTTTGATGTATATATTGTTATTGACAGAATAGTGTACTTGTAAGAATGATTGTTTTTATCATACTGTGACTACATTTTACTCTGCATTCAAAGACACATTATGGGGATTGAACAACAGCTTTTTGTAGGAAAGAAAGAGCAAGTGCAGGGAGCTTATATTAAGGGAAAGAATCTGTTTGCAAGATACAATTTGTAAAACCACAAGAAGATTAAAGTGATACATTTACATTGAGAGAAATATTGCAAATTTAAAAAAAGGAAAGCTCGAGAATTTCAATTTTTGGCATTATTTATTAATAAAGGAGTGCAATGATTCAACGATACTAAGAGAATGTTTATGGACTTTACCCTACTTGATCAGGTAAATCCATCAATTTACCGCCTTTTTTGTCAACAAACTACATAGTTTAACTCTGGTGTGTTTAGAGAAACTATGGATCAGAATGGAAAACGTTTCTTTCCTGTTATTGAACATCTTTCATCAAGAACATTGTCAAGTTTTGGTAAATGTGAGGATTAGGTTGGGAGGCGATGTGGTTATGGTGTAGGTTAGGTTGCGTTAGGTCATCAGGTCTGCTGGAATTTGTTTTATTTATTTCTGCCTTTCTTGATAGGACAGTGTATAGAGTAGGAAATTGGGAGAGAGAGTGGGGAATGCCGTGCAGGAAAGGAGCCCCAGGTCAGACTTGAATCCAGGGTGCCTGCTTAGAGGACTATAGCCTCTGTATACGGGGCACGACCCAACCGCTGGGCCATCGCCGCGCCAGTCTGCTGGAATTTTATGAAGTGATGTTTAAAGCAAGTGAAGTTGCTGTTGGGTGTGTGTGGACACATTCAGTCTGATGTTGTCATTAAAGCTGCTTCACAGGCTGTCAGTACGTTTCACTTCAACCACCATCATCCATCATGACTTTTTACTTTAACTCATATTGTGATGGATGGATGGATGGCTGGATGACTAGCTGGATGGATGGATGGATAGATAGTTAGTTAGTTAGTTAGTTAGTTAGTTAGTTAGTTAGTTAGTTACTTTATTGTCCCCGTGGGGAAATTCATTTTCACAGCTGTACAGGCAGGGAGACACCATAGCACACACTCACACATATAACACACTACAGTCATTGTTTTGGCAAAGTACAGATGTCTATTTCAGACCAAGCTTACATATTGTTCAGAGTATTGATGGATGTGGGGATTAAACTGTTTTTAAAACGTACTCTGTTGTATCTGATGGACCTGTATCGTCGACCAGAGGGTAACAGGGAGAAGCAATGGTGCTGTGGGTGGGTGTGGTCCTGTGTTATTGCCTGTGCGATGCGTGTAATTAGTGTTTAACTGTGTGAGGTTGGGAGTGGGGAGACCAATGATTTTAGCTGCTATGGAGGCTATTTTAGTGAACATGTTCCGGTTTTTGACTGTGAGCATTGTCATGAAACAGGGAGAACAGTATAGAAGGATTGGCTGGATGATGGATGGATGGATAGGTGGATGGATGGATGGATGGATGGATGGATGGATGGATGGATGGATGGATAGATTGATAGATGGATGGATGGATGGATGGATGACTAGCTGGCTGCATGGATGGATGGATGACTAGCTGGATGGATGGATGAATGGATGGATGGATGGATGGATGGATGAATGGATGGATGGATAGATGACTAGCTGGCTGCATGGATGGATGGTTGGATTTATCTAACTATGTTTAAAGTATGTCAAACTCCTGTAGCATGTCACACAATAAGAGACATGTATTCTGTGTATCACTAATGTGAACTAAAGAGCTGCTCAGTGTGACCATAGTTGTACTGGATGTACACTATGCTAACATTTGATGTAGGCAGTATAAGGAGAGCAGCTCTGATCAGCCATGCTAAAGTGAAAGAGCATCAATAGAATTAACCTTCTACAAGCCTGCAAGCATCAGAATAGCTGCAAGCTGTGTTAATCAATACATCGACTACTGATCTTGCTGTATCTGCAGACACAGTCCATTTCATATTACATGTCAACTTTTAGCTGAAAAGCTAGACACAATACATTTAAAAACCTCATTATTACAATATGATCACAATAAAGGCCTGCATCAAGTTAAAAACGTACATTTTCAGTAATGAAAATGTACGTTTTTAAATTGATGCAGGCACTGTGTTTATCCTTTTCTTTCTTCGCTGCTTAACACCACCATCAAAGAGCAAACAAAGCCACACGCACCTCTTCCATTCAGATATCCTGAATTTACATCAGCCCATCGGTATTTCCCTCTCCCCATAAGTCTTTACCTCATCCACTCTTTCAGTTTGCTCTTTTTTTATTATGTACCTGCTGGTACGACTCAAACGGTGATTACATACATCTGTCAGCATACAGGTGTGTTTTAAGAGACCTTCACGTGCCTCTTTTTCTCGAACACCCCGCTCTAAATAAAAGGGTGATTTTAACATGCAGGGAAATGGAGCACTTTTAGCCCGTCATTTAACTGACACATTCAAAGGTAATTACAGGGATATGTTTCATAGTTTGACCTAATTTTACTGGTAAACTGTGAGCCTACATTTCTTTTCTTTTTTTTACATATAATTTCCAGGTTATTTATGGTTTACATCTCACCATTTAACCTGAATACTGCACTTAATTACAGGGATATATTTCATTATTTGCTTTAACATGCTGAATATATCCTCTCAGCGGTCCTCCAACAGCCTCCTGGGTGTGCATGCTACAACTATTACAAGAGTCGGAAAATGCCACAACTGTTTTACTGTAAAAGCCCCGAAGGTAAGGGGGAGCTCAGTTTAAATTTTCAAAGGCTTGATAAGTGTGAAAAATGTAACATTACGACCCTAATAGAGTGGTGAGGACTCGTGTCTCACAGAACAGGAGGAGTTTCTGTGAACTGACTCTTCCACCCCACACAGACATGTTTTACCACCTTTCAGGGGCCCAGACATCTCTGCGGGCGGGCCTGAATTTATCCTTTTTCTACAACAAAGCGAATTCCTTGTATGCAAGATGTCTCGCGATCAAATCAACAAACATGTCAGACGACATGAAAGGACGAATTGAGGATAGATTTTGGACAATTTTTACTGAAAATTCATGAAGACAAGATTAAAAAACTACAGATGAACTCATGGAGATGTCGTAAACATGGCTGTAAATACAAGAGGGCGAGTTGGAGGTGATTAAATCTGATCTGCTGCAGTTGCTCTCTTTCCAATTGGCTATCATTTTGTTCCACGTGACAATTCCCAGAGTGCGTGCTCGGCTATCCTTGGGGTTCCCCCCACGCAACTGGATATCAGATCTGTACGAGTCGATTTGATATCTACGATTTGAAATCTGTGCGGCTCAGACCTTCTTCGAGGCTGATTGGATCACTCTTAACATTCCTTGCAACACAGGAAAATCTGGCAGGATTATCTTTGGAACCATAACAAAAATCGAGATTTTGAAGGGGAGTAATGGGCCCAAGATCGGCCTTATTATCTTATAGTGTTAATTCCCTTTAGACAGTTTAAGGCTGACAGTGTGGTTTCGTTCTTTGTATACTCCCTCTACATCCAGTCTGGGGGTTTGGCATACTCAAAGGGCAGTTTTTCTTTCACCTCTTGGAATACTTTTCCCAAAACTGGGTTTATAAACTCCCATGGAGTCCTGGAGAAATGTGTTTTGAATTTATTTACTTATCAATACAAGATATTGTGGCTGCTGTACGAGTTCTCCTTTCCAGAGCTGGTTCAGCCTTACTAACAGAGAAGACTAAAACCATTCTACATGACCTAAATGTTCTTAGCGGGGGATTTTAGGGGATCTACCTGGCTGACATTTTAAGCACGACAACATTTGTGAATCTCTGCTGTTGGCTCTACATCACCATTAAATGTATGAATGCAGTTGGCAGCCCGGTGGCTCAGTGCTGTGTTAACAGATGGACTTTAGTGTGTTGACTGCTCAGCCAGGAGAGCTTTTTGGCTGTCATCTCCAATACACCCATGTCACATGCTGGAAACCAGAATAACTCTGTGGCATAGCCAAGACAAGAAAATACAAGACAAAGTGAGGCAGCTTAGTAAACATCTGCGTCACGGACATCCCAAGGTTTCAACCACAATCTGTTAATGCAGCAGACTTAATAATGGAGCCAATGGCCATATTTACCTACAGCCCTACCTTTGTTTTTGTATGTGCCTTGTAACCTCAACACTTCCATTGAAGTATTTCTACAGAGACCACCCAGTACTGTAGTGTCTGAAACTAAACTGTAGTGTTTTTAAAACTAAACCCTAAGTATTTGTGGCACCAAAAAGTAACTAGTTTTGGAGCCTTGACCTTATCCAGTACTTTTGGTACCTACACCTAACCAAATCGCAACCTTTGCTCAACATTAACCACGAATTCGGTGCGTTTGGTATAAGCGATTGGTGGTGTATGCAAGAAGGTTCCTGGTTCAAAACCCTGCTGGACAAGAGCCTCTCTGTGTGAGTTTGCATGTTTTCTCCGGGGTATTTCAGCTTCCTCTCACAGTCCGAAGACATGCTCTTTAGGTAAATGGTCACTCTTAATTTCCCATAGGTGTGAGTTTGTGATTGGTAAAGCTTGTTGGTCTCATTGTGTCAGACCTGTGATTGAATGTGGTCGCCAGGACTGAAATAAAAGCTTATGTTGTCTGGTACAAATATTTGATTCTCAAAGCAAAGACTTTGTTTACAAAAAAGAACCACTCTCTGGAAGACTATGAAGAGATTGAAAATAGAGGTGATATTAATGTAACCCGAGGCAAACACAATGATACACATGCAGATGAAGTTGAAGCAGTTGCTTTGCATTTTGATGTCTTTCTGCTTTGTAAGCACTATTTCCAGTCTCACCACCACTTCAATCTTAAAAAATAATCAGAGTGAACTAAATCAAAGCTTCAGCCATGGCTCTTTGTGGACTTTCATCCTGTATGTTTTGTTTGAGAGCATCAGGGTGTGTAGTCCAAGTCTCCAAGCAAGAAGATGAAAGACAACTTGAAACTGTGGCACATCTTTTTCCAATGAGCTCATCAAAACACAGACAACACTCATTCATTCAGTCAGCACAGTAGGGATGGGAGGACGGAGGAAGGCATTGAAAAAGGAGGAGGATGGAGAAGAAGACTAACAGGGTTGAAGCGTCTGCTAAACAGAACGGAGGGGGAAAAGACAATGACAGCAGGGCCTGGACATTTAGCACCTGTGTGGTTTTCTAGGCCATGTACGGTGCTGAGCAGAGATTTTGGTTGTGTATTAGGAATCATGGGAAGCAGCCAACCACGTTGTAATTAGTCATGGGGAAATATTAAAGCCAGACACCACTACATTTGAATATGATGTGTTATTCATTACCTCTAATGAGATTCATGTTTCACTCTGATCTAACAGCCAGACGGACATCTGATACGTGACACCTTCTATTTATGCAAACATTTGATCTCAGTGTTGTAAGTCAGCAGAAACAGTGTAAAAGATCATTTTGAGTCATGGTTTGGGATGCCATTTAAGCTGGTCAGAGGGTCGTTTTTGCAGCATTTAAACAAAAGCAGATCTATAAAAAATAAAGCTGAATAAGCAGCATCCCAACCACGAACAGCAAAGACAGTATTTACTGAGTGAAGTTTTGACAGAAGCTTAACTTCAAGATGTTATGCAGTGTTGGGGGCAGTTACTCAAAAGTCTTGTAGCATTATTTGATAGGGGATATGGATAGTCTCTTCTATTGTTTCATGCTATGGTAGCATTTTTGGACAAGGCAGCACATCTTGAAAGAACATCAGGGTGTTATTTCAGCAGATTGTGTTCCATCAGTGTTCCTGAAATAGACTGTAAATATTAATGGACCAAGCCTTAGTGACGTCACCCATCTGTTACTGCAGGGGGCTTTGGAGTCACATCACAGGCTGTTGCCAGGATGAAAAACCTGTCTCAGCCTAACTCTCATGTCAACCTAACGACAGGCTGAGAGCTGGAGCTGAGGCGGGTTTTAAGCCTCTTGACAAACCGTTACAACACACCCACTCCTTTCAATCAGGTCAGCTACACGCCTTATTGTGAATAATGCTTATCGTTCATAAAATCAAAACAGACGAGTCATCAAAAAATGAAACTCCCATACAGTGTGTGCCAATCAAGACACGAGCTAATCAGACCTTGGTTTGGTTTTTTATACCAGGCTGTAAACATGTTCATTTCTGTTGTAAAAACGGCTTTTTGCCTGTTGTCTGTATGTGACTTCCGATGCTTCTGCAGCCAGCCTCAAGCGGACACTTAACAAACTGCAGGTTATTGCACCTCCACATCGGCTTCAATTTTTCAACACTGGAGGTCGCCGCTTGGTTCCGCACTGTTTTTACTGCATACGGTTACGTAATGTTCCCTCTCTCTCGGTTTCTCCCTCTACCTGCTGCACACCTGTTCCCTCTCCTTTATTCTCCCTCTTCCTTCACCTGCTGCACCCCTTATTGCAATCTGTGCTCAGGGTACCCGGGTATTTAGAGGAGCCAGGTAGAAGAGTCAGGGACACACGAACTCTGGGCGGCGATGTGGTGAGGAGCTTTTGATCCCCATTTTTCCCCCCATTCATGTCTAGATTGCTGGGTTTTGTTACTTTAGTTTGGGTTGGAGGTCTCCATGTTTTGAGCCTTGGTTTACTGTAATTTTGTTAAGGAGGCCGTAACACATACGCCAAAGCCTGCTGGTATGTGATTAGTCAATACAACTCAGATGACAAACAGAAAACAGAAAACTTCACCTACTTAATCCAGACCCCGAGTACAGATTACTTATGTGTACAATCGTAAATAGAGATTAGCGTCATGGTAACACCACTAAAGCCTGTGCTTCTGTCTGCCTGGTGAGGATGATGTGGGGTTACTTTCCCTTCATTTTCACCATGATGTAATAACAATCAACAATCCACCATGAGGCCCCGCAGGAAACACATTTAGAAGAAAAACGGTATGTCTGCCAGCTGACCATACCAGACAGCCACCCATGGACTCCTCTGTGGAGTCTGTGTGCTAATCAGCTTCTTCACTTCTCTTTTTTTTATTCTTAGAGAGGAAACCGAGATACCAAACCTTCATCTGATGTTCCTGTCTTGCTCTAGGGGTGTTAGATAAGTCTTATATAACTTTGACTGCTGGGGAGTTAGATAACCGTTTATAAAACTTTGGCCAGATTACACGGGGTAATTTGTGAGTGTGTTGACAGAACACAGCCATCACTGTATTTATCAAACATGTGACTCCCCCCTGAAGAGGAAGTCTTATTTTTAGGGGGATTTATCACATTATCCAACTGCAGGTGCTCTTAGAAAACTCTCCCTGAAGGTAACCTCATGACACAGATCATTATGAATTAGCCTGATGGTGACCTCTGTGCAGAATAACCAGCTGTGTTAATTTGATTAAAGATGTTTTTATATTTCAAGAAAAGACAGAGTGCTCCTTTTTGTGACTACTGACTTTCTTAGAAGCTTTATCATCACTTTTTTTTTTTCATAATTGGTTCATCACTTGTACAAACTGTGACATGCATCGTAATAAAATGAATTAATTAACTATTTTGCTGATTGATGCAGTAACTTGAGTCCCTGAATGATCCTTTCTTGTTTTTCATACCAAACAATACATGCACAGTGAATGATGCAAGGTCTCTGTATTGTTCTCTCAGTGCAGAATTGAAACCAGACTCTGTACCTGCTAATTATAAATGTTAGATCCATGCAGGTTCAACATTTGAAGTTAGAAACTTGTCTTTACTATTGCACAATCCTACTGTACGGTGTTAGGCCACGTTTCAGAAAAAAGGGTCTAAATGATAAGAAGGTGAACTCAAAACGAACACTAAAAAACTTATATAAATCAAAAGCCCATGGCACACTGACGAGTCCAAGACAATAGATAGATAGATAGATACTTTATTGATCCCGAGGGAAATTCAAGGCATCCAGTAGTAGTATACAAACATGCAAGACACATAGCAATTGTTACATAAACACCCCCTGTCCCCCCTCCCATACATATATTACCCGACAACAAAGATTTAAGGAGCCCCTATATATAAGAATAAAAAATTAAAATTAAAATTAAACCTGTGCAATTGTAAATAGACCTATACAACTTATATAATGAAATGTTCAAAACCTGTGCAGGAATAGAAATATATGTGCAATTTAAAAGAAACCTATAAACAGTTAAAGAGCATCTGTAATTAGACCTGTACATAAGAGATGAAGAGTGTTGACCTTCTGAAGGTATGTGTTGTTGTACAAGTAGTGTTTAAGATGGGGGTAGTGCAAGGAGTGTGAAAACAGATATTAAACAGACATTAAAGGTGCAAAAAATAAAGTGATTGTCAAATGTGAAAATGTGCTTTCCTAGCTTTCCTCTCAAATGTTAAAAGACTACATAACTACATTTTTTACTATTTAATGCATAAATTAAGACAATAATGAGACCAGTAAAGACAAAAAAATGAAACAAAAGTCAAATAAACTAAATAAATTACACATTTAAGCAAAATTAGATCAACAATAACAACTTAACTAAATTAAACTGCTCTAGATCAAACTTTTGTAATGTACAAGTGAAGGGCACAGGAACCATGTGATTATTTTAAGATTTCGTCATCATGAAAATTAAATGAATAAAGAAACTTTAAGCTGCGTTTGTGCTTGAAAACGCAATGATTGTAATTTTTACAGCAAATAGAACGAGATAACATGAGATATGATCAAAGAAGATACGATACACTGAGATAAGATATGATACTATCAGCTCTATCGATCTCCAACACTCACAGGGGAAATGCCTTTGTTACAACAGCTCACAAGAGACAACAATTAAATATGTTGAATAAGATGAAAGTAGAAAAAAAACTAGAAAAAATGGACCATCCATCATCTCTAAAATGACAATAGTAAGTAATAAGTAATAATAGTGCAGCGTAGTCAGGTGGAGGGGGCTCCTATGAAGTATAAACAGATATATCTAAGACAAACCCACCTGCTAAGATTTGAGTTTTTGCAGTGGTGTAGACAGAACAGAAAATATTCACACGTTTTTAGTGTAAGATTTGTAAGAAAAAAAGCTATTTTCCTCTTTTCCATTTCTCCTAAAAAGGTTAAACCAGTGACCTTTTCCACTTGCCTGAGGCACTTTAAACTATTTTTGTCCCTCTGACCAACATGCCCGCATCTCAGGTTTGGTCCTGTGCCTCGTGCGTCTTGTTTTCCCCTCAGGAGGTTGACAGAGGCAGGTATGCTTCATCAGTCATCAGAAGATGCTGGCGGCTTATTCAGTCATTCACTCTACAGTATAGAGCAATTATAATGATCAGAGAGGAAGTTTGCTTTCTTTGCTTTCCTCCGTCCTCACGACATTGCTGTTGTGCCAAGAGCGCAGGAACAGAGGACAAACCAGGTTAGCGTTTGTCCTCTGTTCACAATGACCTAAAAGATAATATCCCTCAGAGGACGGCCGTCATTGGTTCGTTTATTGTAACTTTGACTGTCTCATAAGTGGTTCTAAATCAGATGCAGGTCTGATATTTTGCAATGCTCCCTCAGACTGAACAGCCAGTGTATGCAACTTTGGTGTCTGAAAGGTGCTATATAAATAAACCTGCCTTGCCTGGCCTTGACCATTTCCCCATTATATTTATTATATTATATAGCACCTTAAAAACAGTTAGCATGCCTTTTGTGTTCATGTTGTCTTTTTTTCGGAGAACTTTCTTTTTAATTGGTTCTTTGATGCTATAAAATGCGGCTAAGGTGACCCTGTGTGCACTGATTAGCAGATAACAGCAGAAACGACAAGAGATCCCGTTTAGGAACACACTACACACAGTGGGCCTCATTTATCAAACGAACGTACGACCGAAAACCGTGCGTACGACCATTTCCACGCAAACTTCGGCATTTATCAATTTGGACGTAAGCGGAAGCTGCGATCAGATCTCACGTCAGGTCTGAGCTCGTGTACGCAAATTCGAGTCTGTGGATTTGCGGTGCAGCACAGCAAAATCTGGCGGAAAATAATGAACAAACCTCAGCTGTCATTAAGCATAAGCAGTCACATATTTAGAACAGATCAAAACGGATTATTAAAACGAAAACATTTCTTTTAAAGCCCATGTTTTTACTGATACCACTTTCAAAAAATTAAACAATAGGATAAATAGCCTAAGATGACAACTAATTATTACACATTAAAATGTGAAAGAATCATAAATACAAGCAGAAATGTGTGTTTGCAAATTAACTAATGGCAAAAAGGTGTAATTGTTTTTGTTTTTGTCCGATGGGTGTGACAGAACTGGAACAAAAATTGAAAGCACCTGTTGAGATAATCATCGTTCCACTGTGGTTGGTCAGATGTTTATTCATTCCCCTATTTAAACAGATGCTTTGACAGTTATCAAGTCTTGATGATGGCAGACTTGCTTATTTTGGAGGAGCAATACGTGCGTGTCAGACGTGAGCGCGTCTTCAGGGACCGCAGGGATCTCCTCATGGAGAGTGATGCCTGGTTGATCAGTCGCTTTCGGCTCCCAAGGCATGTGCTTATTGATTTATGCAATAATGTAGCTGCTGGATTAAAGAGAGAAACCAGGCGGTCAAATGCCTTACCTGTACCAGTTCAGGTGCTCGCCACGCTGGGGTTTTTGGCCACCGGGACCTTTCAGCGAGAGGTCGGGGACAGGGCTGGGGTCTCCCAGCCAACGATCAGCAGGACGATGCCAGCAGTGTTGGCTGCAATAAAATCTCTCTCCCGAAAATACATTCGGTTCCCATACAATGATGTGATTAAAAGGCAATTTTATGAGATTGCTGGGTTTCCAAATGTGGTTGGAGCGATTGATTGTACTCCTGTGCGCCTGAAGGCACCATCCATGAATGATTACGCATTCATCAATCGCAAAAACTACCACTCCATAAATGTCCAGGTGATTTGTGATGCCAAGCTATCACTTTTAAACGTGGTGGCCAGGTGGCCAGGGGGGACACACGATTCTTTTATTTTTCAAAACAGCTCTGTTGGCGCGCGGCTGCAGGAGGGCGCACTGCAGAGCCAAAGTCATCTCCTCGGTAAGTGGCTACCCTCGATAAATTGCATTACACTAAACAAGGTATCAGATGATTCACATTTTGGTATGGTTCTTCTAGGTGACAAGGGTTATCCTCTAACGGAATACCTTATAACCCCGCTACAGAGCAGGAACGCAGGTTCAACAGTGCGCACACACGCACACGGGTCACAGTCGAGCGCTGCTTCGGGTTGCTGAAGGGCAGGTGGCTCTGTCTCGGACCTGCAGGGGGAATGCTACTGTATACCCCAGACAAAGTGTGCGATATCATTTTGGCCTGTTCAGTTTTGCACAACATTGCACTGGTGAATGAGCGGCGCAGCCGGATGAGCCCATGCCCATGGAGCCGTGGCCAGCACAGCCTCCACAGGGGGCTGTACGGAGGAGACAGGACCTCATTTGTCGCTTTTAAAACGTAAAGTATACCTTAAACTCTTGCAAATGCTCTGCAGTATTAATCAGTAATGTGAAGTATTGTTGGTGGAATTGGCTAAAGGCATACTAAACACAGACAACATTTAGTCATTTAAACATTTTATTATGGCTTTTTTAGAGTTTCATTTATTTCTTTTAGTGTCTCATTAATTGCGTCAAGTGCGCCGACGACTGAGGCCAATAACCTGCATATCTCCCCTTGTCTCTCCAGGACCTCTGCCGTGATCAGGTTCGGTCTGGGCGCAGCACGGGGGGCCGAGGGCACGCGCTCACTCTCGGCAGTAATAGTGGGACCGCCCTGGGGAGCAGATCTGGCTGACATCATGCTGGTGCCTGGCTCTGAAATATTTAATACAATAAAAATGTCACCCATGTAACATGTGTAAGCCTTATTATTTGTAAGAAATGGTGTACAGTCAGTTTGATTTTTTAATGCAAGCAAAAGGGGGTTGTTAGTTACCATTCTGCTCTGGGTCTGATGCCAGTGCGTCTGTGTCACCTCCACCACTTATGCCACAGATCGACTCGGACCCAATTAAGGAGGCAATTCTTTCCTCCGTCCCCGTCAGGATCAGGCTGGAGTCTGGTTGGCCTCCTCCAGTCTGCCTGTTGCTGCGTTTAAACGCAGCAACACGTTTCTTGGTGGCCAGCTTCAAATCCGACCATTTTTTCTTGACCTAAATGTAAAGAATTGTTTTGATCAATTAGCAGACATAAGCTTTTAGGCTGCGGATGAAAAGATTCATTTAAGTCGTTAGGCATGGGTTAAGTTATTGAGAATTATATTCAAACCTCAGCTGGAGTCCGTTCCTGTACGGCAACGCTGTTGACTGCCTCCGTTATTTTTTTCCAGACAGCGTTTTTATGAGCCCCTTTTATGCCACTCTTCAGACTGCCAAAAAGCACTGTTTTGTTTCTTTCCACCTCCGATGTCAGGATGTCGATCTCCGTGTCAGAAAAGTTTCTTTTCTTAATCGTGTTTCGTCTCTCCATGTTTGACCTCAGTGGGCGAGGCCTCCGAACCAGGAATATTTATGGGCGTAACATGTTAATGACGATCGAATTCAGCCGCCGCATTTATCAAGGCCCGCTCATTCGTACGCTCAGATTGGTCAGATACGAACGTTTCATAAATCGCACGTGTGTCCTGTCGTAAGACCAAATCTGCGCTCAGATCTGCGCCTGTTTTCACGCAAGATTGATAAATGAGGCCCATTGAACTTATATACCATAGCTCAAATAGACACATTTACCTGTTCTGCTGAGGACTGTACCCACCTGAGGGATTTTTGCAGTTTTATCTGTAAGTTAAATGTGTGTTTCCGTTAGCTAAAGCGTGATGTCAATGCTGCAGCTCTTCCACCCAATCCTTACTGCGCAGACTCTGATTGCAAATTCTTAATATGTCAGCTCCCTTCACGGGGATATTTTGGCTTCATCCTGTTTATCAGTAGATGGCTGAGGCATGCTGTCCATCTGTATAGTCTACAGTAGTCATAAAACACAGTATTGGATTTCAAAGTCTGAAAACTTTGAGCATCATAAACATCATTACTGATTATTCTAAGGGGGATGTGAATGTCAGCATATTTAATTTTTTAAAAACTGGACAATTGTGTTGAAGCATTTCACTTGAAATCCCGCAAGTCAGCCTTGAGGTGGTGTTACTGGAAAAATCATTTATGTGACCAAAGTCAGTAAGATTTGTCCTCAAATGTACAGCAGTTGTTGAGATATTTCATTCTGGACCAAAGTGGTCAACTGACTGAACTAATGACACACATTGCACATCCCTAAAGCCACGCTCACAGCATGAGGATCTGAGGCTGTCTACAATAGCCAAATTCCAAACGCAGCTGCACCAATCAGGAGATCCTTATTTACTCTAAGACAGCAAATATGTCAGCCCCAGTTATGGAGAAATGTGCACAAGACATGAACAATGTAATCTGTTGAAAGTTACAGTCTTAAAAAAACAAGATCAGCCTTGGGTGTAACCTCACTAAGTGAACACAGCTTGAATAAAGAAGCAGAAACATTTAATAGATAATATGATGCTGTCAGACTGAGTGGAAGATGTTTATACTCACTGAACAACCAAAAACTACTTGACTGTTATTTCACAATATTTGACATCTCAACATTTTCTGTTAGCAGTTTTAGGTCATTTGCTGGGCTGCTGTTGCTGTGTGACTCTCTTATATAAAGCACTTTGAGTAAGCCTGCGTGAAGTGTGCATTACAAACACTTTTCTTTTCTTGGAGTAAGCTTGCTATTTTGGCACGCTGGGCTCTCACACTGAGGCTTGCGGTCAGATCAGACCACTTGAGGATGAGCAGAACAGGGTCACCCTGAGATTGTCAGGTTTAGATTTTGAAAATGAAGTCATGCAAAGCAAGCAGGGGCCCTGTGGATTCGCATTTGGGTCCGTCTTTTTAAGAGGGATAGAAAGAAGTGAGGATTAGAGAGGAAGAAAGGAGTGTGTGGGTGGTAAAAAAATAAAAGATGCAGATGAACATAGAAAAGGAAAAGAGGACAGGGAAGGTAATTGGACAAGGAAAGCAACGCAAGGAAGTAGAGGATAGAAGGAAAAGGTGACAGGTTTGTGAAAGGATATGAACAGCCATATTAAAAAAACAATTTTTACAGCACAAATAAACATGCTTACAGCCGGGTTCAGAAATATGTTTTGGTCTAAATAGTTCATGTCTTTATTGACACACTGTAGGAGGGGTGAATTCAGATTTTTTATTCATCTGTTTTGAAGATATTAAGGCTAAAAGTTATGCATTTTGCATAAATATGGGCGTGGCTGATCTGACTGACAGTTTGAGAGGAGGCTCAAGGCCCGCCTCAGCTCCAGCTCTCTGCCTGCTTCTAGATTGACCGAAAGTTAAGCTGCGACAGCATTTCCAATACAGTAACCACCATTGTTCGGCTCAGAACTCCTCTTAAGAAACCGATGGGTTGAGGCGCCGGATAGCCTAGCGTTGATGTTGTGTGCCCCGTGTACGGAGGCTATAGCCCTCGTGGCAGTGGCTGTGGGTTCAAATACGACTTGGCCCTTTGCTGCATGTCATCCCCCACTCTCTCTTCCCAGCATGTCCAGTCTCATTTCAGCCGTCCTTTGTAATAAAAGGCAAAAGGCCCAAAAAATAATGTTCTTTTACCGTCAACGCGAGCGACAGAGGGGAAAATAGAACTGGGGCGTCGGGGTAAAAACGGCGTGCTGCGTCGCTTGCGGGCAGTTAGGACACTAACACACAATAGTTAACAATAGAATCAGGCGTTTTTTGTCGCTGACGCTTGCTTACGTCGTGTGCCGTTACATATACATTAATTAAATTATTAATTAAATATTTTTTCACATGGAGATCAGCACACCGGCAATAATAAGTGCTGTCCAATCAATATTAGCATCAAGTCATTTCTAAAGTGTACATCAAACACAACAAGGCTACATTTACTACTAAAGTCCTTTGTAGCTTTTTCAGGGAAAAGAGAGGAAGAACAGAGCAGCAGGGTTTGATGAAGAGTGAGGCCAGGGGAGGGGAGAAAGAGGGGAAACTTGAAGGGAATAGGTAGTCTGAAACTGAGTCTATTTTTGGACCAGACCTGATTTGATCTCAGGTCGGGTCCAGCCAGCACCAGTCATCCTCAGTTAATCATCATCCGTCTGGATGCTGGCACTCAGAAAGGCCCGGAAGAAATCTGTGCCAGTCCACTAATCACTCCACCTCTAATGAAAAAGTCTGGGGCAGCTGTACCAACCAACCCTCCAGGATGACAACCATGTCAGAAATCCTTTTCCACCTAACCTGGAGGTCTACACCCCGAGGCGTTTGCTACACCGTCGACTCACCTTAACATCACAAGGCTCTACTGTTGCTCTTACACGGTGCCGTGGCTCGACAGAATCCGATCTATATCAGTCTATTTAAAGCCGAGTTAGGCATTAAACTCAAAAGGGGGTCAGCTGAGGAATGCCAATTGTGTTCCTGTTGATCAGGTGTGTTGTAATCCTGTGGTATCAACAGTCAGACCCATCCCTTGATGTTTGTTATCAATAGAGCTTAAAGCCAAAGTCAACTCCTTTTGTGTGTAAAATTCCTCAAAGAGTAACAAGCACTACTCATGATTGCATCATTACTGTACACACATAACAAAGGACTTTGAATCAATGTGGACTGAAAGAGAGGTCACGTACCATTTCGTCTTTATTACAAAAGGCATGCAGGATATGTCAGGCATGTACGGGTGAATTACAGTTTGGGATTTTTTTGTCATCTCGAGCTTTAAATGAGGGATTACCAGAACATGAGAGCTTTGGCAATCGAGGAATGTGGTTGCGCAGGCCCCGATTGAGGCAAAGTGTTTATTATTACACCCTGAGAATCGGGTTCTGTTCATTCGGCATCACGTTTCTGACCTAGATTCTAGTCAGACTGTGCCGAAATCTGACGTTACATTATACAGGCAGCGGCCCCTCGTTCCACCTGGAGAAGCAAAGTAAAGACACGCAGGGAAAAAGCCACACTTTGCTCAAATATTTTCAGCGTCAGGGAGATTTTATGATAGCAGCCATGCAGTGCTTTTCCAAAGCTTTTCTTTTCCTTCTGTCGTCATTTCTGGGTAAACACACGGCCAGTCAAGTGGTGTTTCAATGTAAAGTGGGCCGTCTGTACAGCCTTGAATGCATTAATACCTCAGGCTCATTTAATCATTCTATAAACAGTTGTTCTGGCATGTGCAAGATGATATCTGCAACATCTCACGTTTTGACTCAAGCTTTTAACAAAGACCCTGATGATAGCATTCACTGATAAGCCGGCCAAAACAAACACAATGACTCTATTTCAAGATCATGTGCACGTGTGGACACTGATGTCATCCTTACTGTGTTTCTCCTCGGCCCATCAATCTCATTTTCATTATTTTCCACTTATAATCAACTCCTGCTCCTGCTTAAATCCCGGATATCTCCAAAACCACCTGTTGCCTTAGTAACAGATTGTTTTACAGGATGATGCCGGCGGAGCGACCCGGCAGGCGGTCGTTTTGTTGTGCACAGATGAGAATCATTTCCATGTGTGGACGTCCGTGGCGAGGCTGCAGCGAGGGACAAGTCATTAGTGTCAGTGTAAACAGGGAGGGTGTGGGCTCGATCCGACCGGCTCGTGCTTATTCTCAGACTAATGGACACTGAAGGCCTTGGAAGAGAATAAAGGAGAATTCATATTGGATTAATGAATACAAGAATTCCAACTGATTCTGCACGCTGGAAGCCGTTAATACAAAACTAACAGAAAGCCGTTATCAAGGCTACCTAATACGGAACTGCAACATGTATTCATCAGGAAACAGCTGTTCTCATGTAAAAAGTCTTTAGCTGAACTTTTAGAAAAACCAAGATGACCTCCTAACCAACTTTTCCATCTCTTTTATTGGTTTTTATGAAGCATGGCTGTGAATCATTCTGCAGTCATGGAGGCATTTAAAGAAAGTGATAGACAGCATTATTAATACTGTCAGATAATCACAGAGAAGGCCTGTTGTACTACTTGCTTACAAGAGTGAAACCTGCATTTCTAAGTCACAAGAAAGGGAGATACGTCCATGATAGATACCACCTCAATGTTCTATCTCTGCTTGATTTATTCATGGTGGCTTTTATTCCTGCCATTGTTTAATCAGATCAATGGAGATCTTTATCTGTCTCGTGCTCTTACACTAGGCACTAGGCAGTGAAATGCATAGACTGAAAACAAAGGAGGTAGTTATACGCACATCACGTAGGTGCAGGGCCGTGCAAAAACAGCAGGCCCGCACACTTGCTCAAATGCCACAATTCATCACTTCTTCAGTTGATAATATTTTAACAAATTTCAACACTAATAGGCTGATAGGCATCCAGTTTCTTCCCTGAGATACACTGGCATCAAGCTCGTCAAACCTCCCAGAAGAGAAGCTGATTTAAATACCCTCTTACTTCAAAGACATATTCACTCTTCAAACTTTAACGCCGAAAGGCCTTATCCGGAATATGACTTTAAACATTTCCTCTAAACAACTTTCATAAAAAAATGACTGTGGTGATTTGATGAACTAAAACTTTTTGTGGCATTTGAGAAAGTGTGCGGGCCTATCTTCTTCTTCCTTAGGCTGATTGCAAGGTCATGCAAAAAACCCAAACATAAACTCTTAAATAAAGGAGTGCTATAAATTACAAAACTGTGAATTCAGACATATTTTTTTGCAAGAAAAGCATCATAAATGGATTTATCTGCTCATTTATCCTGAATTTAGTATTTGGTATTCTGTATAGGGATCATTCAATAAAAGAGGCTGAAGTCACACAATGTCAAAGGTATAGGTTACTTTCCTTCACTGCTGTGGGAGAGCAGGGGAGAAGTTTAAGAGTTTAATGGACATATTGTAGATCTATTTGACCTTCCTAAAGAGTTAAGTGTTAATTTCAAAGGTCACACGTTTCTCCAGGTCCACCTCTTTTCATGGAACGACATCCTGTGAGGCAACACACCATCAGCATGATGTCAGCACGTTACGAAGAAGGTTGAGCTGACAGGCTTTTTATCAAACAGACAGAAGTGTCTGTTTACCGCGGCCAGTATCCTGCTGTTGATCTTTCCATTGAAGTGACGCCCATCCCTCTGAGTCAAACATACAAGTACACACATGCTGGACCATGTATGCATGTGCGCTGCCGTCACGCTGCAGAGCAATGTGCCTCCTCGCCTGTGTGCCTCCGCACTAATGTAGCTAATGTCAACGCAGGAAAAACAAGTGTAGAGCCTGAAGCTGGCAACCAAAGCAGTACAAACAATCTGAAATTAACACGAGGGGACGTCTGCGGGAGTCATGTTAGCCGTGTTTGTGATTACGCCAGAGCCAGTGGGTGATGAAGGCCCATTTATGAGAACATATGAAACGTGACTGGCAGAGAGCGGCACTTAGAGGGGAGAATCAGACAGAGGGGGCAAGAAGGTCAAATAAGAGCCTGGAGTAATCAGAGGAAAAAGGAAAAAAGATGATGAGAGAGGAGAAAGGAGAAAGGAGAAGAGATCCAAAGAGGGAAATGTGAGGGCTGAGAGAAACACTGATGATTATATCCAAGGATGTACAGAAGACAATAAAACACTTATTGATACTCAACTGTTTCTCTCTTAGTGGTTAAGTGTTTTCATGAGTGTGTGATGGTGTCAATCAAACTAAAGAGCTTTGTCGTCTGACCCTGCCGTTGTGTTGCAGGTTAAAGTCAAAAGCCACGGAAAGAAAAACAAGCTGTCATGATTCATTAGGATATCTGATCCGAGCTTATGACAAATATTTTGGCTACAAATGGCCCAGTGATGCTTCACATGTCAGGCATTCCTTTGCCCCTATTGTGAGCAACTCCTCTGGTATCAGAGTGCACTTGAAAGAGAGTTCATTGAAGAAAAGAAGACGCTTAAGTCGCTTAATAACTTGTGCTCTGTATAAAAAAGAAACCTACGTCTCTGAGTACAGCTTACAAAGCAGACTGTTGCTGCTGTCTTACACAATTTGGCCCCTGAGTGAAGAGACAACACTATTTATGATTGTGTAACTACAAATCTAACATTTCAGGAAGTCATTCTGTCAGCAATTTCCTCTGCAGCTTCCCCAGATTACAGGGTCAGGAGTGTGCTTGTGGCGCGGCGCCACTTTTCACCGCCACATTAGCCTTTCATCACCTCTGACAAGACATTCACCCAGGTGTTCCTCCACGGTCACTGTCGTGGTTTACTGAGGATCTGACTGACAAGAGGGCGGCCCGGGTCTCTGTCAGAGGTGTAATCATGGCTGTGGTTTTTGGCAGCTGATGGCATTGCTGTCATTGTCTACAGTGACACACAGTGAGAGGGCTGATAATAGAGACTCAGTGTCTGCCAACAAAGAGGGGGGGAAGAGGAGGAGAGCTGACAACAAAAGGATGTTTGAGATGACAACAGAGAACAGCAGAATTCCTGTAATGTAGAGGTGCAAATGTTAGTGTGTTTATCCTCGCCCAAAGGATTTAGAAACACCTCCGTCACCTTTGTTTCATATGTTTCTTATGTCAGCACAGTGCCAAAAATTATGAGTTGGCTATGAGTCAAACTTTCCTGGAGACAATGAAATTTAAACGGAACCACTTAACTCATGTTATACAGAATGAACATATCCATATGACTCAGACATTGTCTATAAGTTCAGCGGGACATCTCTCTGATTTCACACCAGCACTCCTGAAACTTTCTTAAGAATTTCAGGACAACCTGCTCATGAAATCTTGCCTGTTCACACACGTCGCTAACTGTGTGAAGTTCTCCCTGTTGGATGGGGGTCTCAAGAGGCAAAAACAGATACTCTAATGTTGTTTTGTTTTACTTTATATCAGTGCTACATGTATTTGGATGTATTCACAGTATCAATAAATTATTGGAAAAAAACATATTTTACTGGCGAGCAGAAAAGAGAATGAATTAGCTTCAAACTCAAGTGTAAATGTTAAAGGCCAGAAGGGGGCCCTTCTTTACAGATCTTGGGTGATTACACTCATTAAGAAGTTTAAGGAACAATTTATATAGAACTCTACACTTGCAGACAGATCTTAGTCATATGACCTAAACAAGGACCTGAGATTGGACTTGCAGCTTCATACAGTCTCATGTCACTCTGCAGACTTCTGAGCCTCATCAGATGCTTCAAAAGGCTTCTACCGGTACGTCCATCACTCATCTTTAACACTCATGTTTAAAATATGCAAAAACATTTTTAAAAAAGTTTTTAATTCAAGGGAAAGCATCAACCAGCTCTGAAGCAGCATTCCCTTTAAGATTCTAAAATGATAGTCAGAATTCTGATGCAGGTTGTCTCAGCTACGTGTTGTAAAATAACGACAGCTTTTAATTTAAAATGCTGCAATACTGATTCATTTGTCATTTTGTGAGCAGTCAACTTAGACTGGGGCTCCGGAGGCCTAGTGGTTACAGAGGCCTAAAGGGCCTAAAGGCAGGACGCGGTATGCACTGTGCTTGTTGTAGGGCGCAGAGCAGAAGGGGAGCGCACAAGAGCAAAAGGCAACGGCGCACGTTGCTAGGTGACCGAAACAATAGTCGGGAAAATAGCTACTTTTTGGATGCACACTGCTGAGGACAAGAAGATGGGCGGCAAAGAAGGAGAGGGTGTGTGTTCATGACATCATCAGGGCATGGCAGGATTTGGGTGAATTTAGGCTCATTCAGTAGCTGCAGCACTACAACGACCGCTTCACGAGCATGTCGGAGGAGACGTCACGGAGCGAAATCGGCAGGGTGCATACAGTCTGGCAGAGCGCAACACATAGACATTGAATGGCTTTGAAATTGGCACATAGCGCACACCGTATCCTATCTAAAAGGCCTTTAACCCTGGAGAGCAGATGGCCCCAGTTTGAATCTGACCTGTGGCTCTTTTCCCACAAGTCTTTTCCCACTCTCTCTGTCCCCGGTTTCTGACTCTCCTATCTCTAACTAAAGGCCTGAAAAGCCCCAAAATAAATATTTTTAAAAAAAGGGAAAAGAGAATGAGTTGGACTGCCATATAAAAACATAAAACCTAATTCTTAAATCAATATTAGAAATGTATTAAACCAGAAAGAAGCCTTCAGACCACAAGCTGACTAAGTGATGAAGTTATTAATGTGTGAACATGAAGGATCAGTACCTAGAAGCCTTCACAGTTCCCCCTGCACACAATATATTTCAAATTGCCGAGATGGAGGCCAGAAAAGACGCTTTAATGGAAATCTTGAGCCAACTTGGACTTGCTGCTCGAACGCAACGCCAACTTTCCTTTCATTTGTCTCTTCAGTCCCGGCTGAAACGATCACACTCCTGCTTCTGCACCAGGTGTGTGTGTGTGTGTGTGTGTGTGTGTGTGTGTGTGTGTGTGTGTGTGTGTGTGTGTGTGTTGCAGTACAGTAAGAGTGAGTGTTTACTGTAAATCCAAAGCTATTTAAAACAACAGTCTGATGAATAACAGAGTCTTCGGCTTTTGGTTTCACAGCGAAGCAGAGCTCAGGAAACAAATATTGGTTTTAGCAGCCTCTTCTTTTGAACCTCTCAGGTTTTTTAAATTTCCAGGCAGTGCTTTGAAGCAGCTCAACACTTTTTACAGGAAAGAAAGGAGTCCTGCCAACAAGCCCAGGTGTATGTCCTCTGACACAGCTCCTGCCCTAAAAAGGGGATAGGTGGACCTGATGATTCAGGGATTCTGATGTATGTGGCTCTTTGTTACTAATTCCTTGCTGCCAATATGTCAAAATGGTTAAAGCAACAGTTGCTGCAGAAATTCAACAGAGTTTAAGTGCTACTTTGCTTGACATTTGGCTATATGACACAAAAAAGAGAGACAACTCCACAATAGGAATAAACTGCACAACATTGGTGGCAGGGCTTGAAAACCCCTCCAACCCTCCATCCATCCATTTATTTATTTGTCTTTTTTCTTCCACTTATCCATTATCGTGTCAAGGTGGCCAAACAATTTAGTTCAGACCTCCCTGCTACAGCATGTGTTTTCCAGCTTGTTTTCTATTCCCTCCAATGTCTGAGAGTTTCTCAACATAATAGTTGTTGTATGCCTGGAAATAAAGTGTGGAAACAAAGTCAATTTTTTGTAAATGGACACAGTGGTACTTCAGCACATGGTCCGCAAGCAGCTCCGCTGCCACTGATTTTCAGCTTTAAATTCAAGTTGTGTCACCCGAGCAGCTGTTCCTCCATCTGATTGATGCAGGAATAACGAAGGTGGGAGAGCGGGAACTCTGTGAATGCCAAAGACCTGATGGTGGAAGGGCAATCATGTCTCCTGACAGATGTCACCTCTTGGCACAAAGAAATGTGTCAGCAGTTTGTGTCATCATGAGTTTGATTTCGAGGCCTTAAAGGAGAGAGACATCC
This sequence comes from Tautogolabrus adspersus, assembly GCA_020745685.1. Lineage (NCBI taxonomy): Eukaryota > Metazoa > Chordata > Actinopteri > Labriformes > Labridae > Tautogolabrus > Tautogolabrus adspersus. The sequence goes on along the minus strand of CM036548.1, from coordinate 4,458,949 downwards.
TGCTCTACTAAGCAGGAAGATTCAAGGGGAGATTTTTTTTCTTCATGTCTTAAGGTGAACATCAAATTTCCTGTGCTTTTCCGTGCTGCTTTAATGTTCTTATCATGTTTAAGTCTCTCTTTTGTTCACATTTGCTAGTAATTACCTTAGTTTTACATTGCAGGCAGGAGACGTGCATCTGATCATTAGCGTTCCAAAAATACTAGAAGATTAAATTAAGATTAGATTAAATTTGGAAGGAACAGATGATGCTCTGCACGTAATGTCTCTGTGTTCTCTTTAAAAATAACAACCAGAGTAATGGAAAGTTACTCAGTACCTCAGCATTCTGTCTTTAGCAGAATCTGGTTACAACAAGTCATTTTTTGCCAATAAAAATTGATAGCCTCTAGGATTAAGGGGCGAGATTTTTGATGGACCAAATTCTTTTCTATTGCTGTGGCACTCTAACAAAGTCCAAAAAGTTCATCCTCGGTGGTATCTATCCATGCAGGTCATTTGGGTTCCAGTGCCTCAAGACGGAGCAGTGAGTCTAGTCTTAAAACCTCAATGACTTATTCTGCATGCCAAGCTACAGATATGTATCCAACTCAATGAGATAGTGACTTGTTGTGTTTTTTGGTTCCATTTTGCATTTATTGGATAGGAAGCTGAAGAGAGACAGGAAATGTTGGGAGGAGAGAGCGGGGGATGACATGCAGCAAAGGGCCGAGGTCGGATTTGAACCCACAGCCGCTGCGATAAGGACCACAGCCTCTGTACATGGGGCGTGCAACATAACTGCTAGGCACTTTGTTTGGTTGTTTTTCTGTTAGTTTTGTTTTCACTGTAGCTGTAACTGCACATTTTATACTAAAATTTGTCTCATAATGTTGCAACTAAAACATGAGCTCCGACTCTTTATAATAAAGAATAAATGTTTTTCATGTAACAACCAAATTTAGTATCTCAGGTATGTTTGTTTGCAATGTGCTGCATGTATTCTAACAGAATGAGTGAGTATTTTCTTTACAAAAGAATTGCGCGTTTGTGTTTTTTTTTTTTTTGTATTTGGTCTTGTGATAAGGTAAATCAGCCAACACCGACTTTGCCTCCTTTCGAACCTTTCCCCCCCCTTGTATCGCCCACCCAGGAAGACCGGGGCTCTCACGGCCTAACTCAGTCCCACCACAAGGCAGATGACAGGTGGAAAAAAAACACACCGAAAAATACACACTATCACACTTGTACATATTCTCTCACTCACACACACAGTCAGAAGTATCTCTCTTTCACACACACACTCCCACGTAGATTCGAACCGTCTTTGTCGACCCCCGCCTAGCCCTGAGAAATGTGCCATATCGATGCTGAGAAGCAGGTCAAGCATTCTGTGAGTGCAGCAAAGTGAGATAATTGCAACAGAGACTGCTCTGGGCTTACTATTAAACCCCCCAATATCCTACAGGCTCCGCCCCCTTTTGGACCCAACCACTGCGACTTGCACAACATTCAAGACAACCTGCTTTTCCAAAGACATTCTGATGTAAAAGGCAGAGTGACTGCGGTGGTGAGCTGATTGTGTTAAGGATCGACAGATTATGAAATGCTCAGTGACGGAGCGATTAACTAGCCGGGCTAACGAGCTGCCTGATTGGTCTGATCTCTTGCTCTCTCCCACCCTTTCTCGATCCTTCCCCTTGATGTGGATCTGTGTGATGTTCAACAGCTTTTAGGTCACAGAGGTGGCATGGTTGGTCTTAAAAACAGGCCAGCTTTTCCAGTTAGTCCCAACGACTGGTACCTCATCCCTCACCGCCACCGCCACCTTCTAGTCCTTTGAACCAAAGGGATGAGGGGGTGAGGGTGCAAGGAGGCATGACCAAGTGTATGTGTGAATGAGTGCAAGTGAATGTATGTGTAAGTAGGTGTGAGTGTGAGAGAGGGGAAGGAGGGTTCACAGGCAGTATCCATGACGTTGGATTGTTTATAATGAGGAATTGTTGGAGCCGCCGTGGCCTAGTGCCCTCTTTTTAGGTGAAATGTATGCCGCTGGCACCGGTTTACTGGAGGATTAAAACCACAGACTTTGATGTACACTGAGAGACCTCCTCCTGAAAAGCAAAGCAACAGTCCTGAAACAAATACTACCTTTGTTACACCTCATCAGGTTCGTTTTGGCAGCTATTGAAGAATTAAGGCAAAAGACAAGGAAAAAGAAAGTACATTTTATATTCTAATAATTGTACTGCGCAACAAATGCACACGCCCAAGTTAAATTTGTCAATAAGCAACTTTATTCATAATTCATAAATCAGTTTATGCCGGCTTTAAAATGGCGAGTCACATTCACACACGCAATACTAACAACGTGGCAAATGTTTTCATTTTACTCCATTCCACCCGACTCTTCAATCCCACCGCAACACAGACACTTTTCCCCCCAACTTCATTCAACTGGCATCACCCAAGCACAGCTTCTTCATTTTGCCTCAATTCGGCATCCAATGTGTCCTCAAACAGCCAGCAGCAAGCGTCCCTCAAGCATGATTACTAGGGATGTAACGATTCACTTAACTCCTGATACGATTCACGATACTGGGTTCACGATACCATTCTCTCACGATTTATTTTACAAAGTGAGACTGAAGACAAATTATGAGATGACTGAAAAAGATTCCTTACATTTTTTATGAAAACACGAATGCACCTCGTAATCTCTTTGGGTCTTACACTCAATTGAGTGTGGGGCTTCAAACCTGCTTTTCAGTGAGGTTTGGCTTTTGAAATTTTTTTTTTCTCTTCTCCATACCTCAGATTTAAAAGATGGTGGTCCGTCCTCAATTTAAAAATCTTGCTCCGCAGCTGCCATGACAACGCCTGCTTGTTACAGCCAACCGCCTCTGCTCTACAGCTGCTGACGCTCACGTGAGTGACGCAGTACGTCAAAAAAGAGAAGCATAAATACAACCCTCCGCTGTTTAAAAAAAGTATTGCGATTCACCTCATCGAATAATCTTTACATCCCTAATGATTACCAAAGTAAGCTTGACTTCTGACTTCTCTGTTAAGTTGTAAATGTGTGGTTTCCAAGATCAAACAGTAAATTTCCAGTAATCAAAACTGCATTTGAATGTTGAAAAACTTAAACATGACAAAAAGAACGTGTCACTACACTAGACGGTCCCAGACCTCAAAGGATGCTGCTGAAAGGGCCCCAAGCCCTTACAAAGAGCTCAAGGCTGTCAACCGGAACTCAGTTACCATTTTGTATAATGGGTCCATTTAGAGTGAACAAATATGGAACATTCCCCTCCCCCGAACTGAGCATCTTTGTGCATCATGTGTATAGATGTGGTCACTTCACATTTAAAAAAGAGCAGCCCTGTGTCTGTTTGTGTCAGCTGACCTGGATCTAATTATAACCTCTACTCACAGGCAGATATCTACCAAGGAAACAAGAAGTCTGACTTCAGAGACACAATCATTCTAATGTATGAAATAATGATCACTAATTACAATAATGAGATTGACTTACAGATAGTTGTTTTTTAGGTCTAAACAGATCTCTCACTCGTGGAGCATGATTCCTTTTTGTATGATAGCAGGTCTTACTTTGACCAGACAAAGAGATAAAGGAAGGTATAAAGGGAAGGTCATTTACCATTCCCGCAGCTCTCTTCATGCTGTGATCAAGTCGCCTGGGGGTTCGCCGACCACTTAAAGCCAATCCACGAGTCTCCTGGGTCGTGCATGACCTTTCCTTGTGTTTTTTTTTTTACTTTAATTCACAATGTCACAACCCAACCTGAAAAGCAGGAAGAGGTTGTTTCAACACCATGTGCACAAAGCCAATGGGTCACAGGGGCTTCTTCAGAAATTTAAAGGACAATAAGGGGCACCTTATTTCTGAAGTAGCATCAATGCTAATGAACTTCTGGTCTGTACCTTACATGGAACAGCTTATTTGATTCTGACAAATGTTCGATAGGAGACATTTGACCCTATAAAGACAAAATGAAAACACATGGTGCAAGTCCATGTGTCTGAAACAACCATCCAAATAATTGATCTGTTTCATTATTTATCTTTTATCTTTTAGACTGGCCTTTAATTTAAGGTTGCAGCTTCTGGATATTCCACAATAAATTAGAGTTAAAAATGTTTGTCTCACTGTTTTTTTTGTGTTTCTTCACTGTAAATTGAAGATATTTATGAAAGTTTCCTCAGATCCTCTTTTTTATCTTTGTTTTCATCAGAAAGGATTTATCCAATTATTGCTTTGTGTCTGTGTTTGTGTTCAGGGGATAGACAGCACATCGATCTGATACATGAATAACTCTTACTCTAAGGTTATACTTTGATCAGTGGCTGGAAATCAAAGGAAGGGTTTTTTTAAGTTAATCCTTTAAGGCATACACAAACACGTCATCATTTCTTGTCACAAGACATAACTCACAATAATTGATTCAGGAAATAGCTGAATGATAACAATTATGCAAACAAAGACATCAGGAGAGAGCTAACGAGACTACACAGCTTAATTAGGAGCATCATTAACGAGCAAATGATTTGATAAGGGTTTCGGGGGGGGGGGGGGGGGTGAAGGAGGATTATTGTTCCTCGGAAATACGAGGGAAATCCCCCGAGGATGGGAAGTGACCCACATTCTGGAAGAGGAAAGATGGGGGGCAACCCCCATTCCCCTAACTGGCACCCCTATATCCCCCCCTGGGCGGCCCGCTGATTGGTTCATTACCCATAGTAAACACGTCCGCTACCCCCCACCATGGTACACACACACACACACACACACACACATACATACACACCCTGCCCCCATTCCAGTCAGTCTATGATCATCCTGCCCCCCTGAAGACCGATGGCCAGATTCCTTCAGTGCCCTAATGATATTCATGCATAACTCCACACTCGCTCTATCTGCAGGAATTCAGAGCAGCAGGAAGGAAATATTCTTTTGTTTGACCGGAGTTGACAAAAACTCTTCATAGAGAAGGAAATAAAAAGTTTATTTTGCAATCTAAAAATATTCATATATATGCTCTATTTTTAAGATCTTTTACACATATATATTGCCACCTGGCCTGTGATGGAGTTAAGATTATGCTTATTGACTTTGATTTCATAGAAAATATTCCAAATACCATCCATATTACACTTCATTCAAACACCAATTTGGTTTGTAACTTGGAGTCTCTTTATTACATCCAATAATACAAAGTTACCACCAAATGAAGATGGAGATTTGGATATGAAGTTATCTAGTGCTGTTTTTGGCTCTATAAGTTCATTTTTTTCCAGACATGATCACTCTTAATATCAAATATCAAAGTCATTTAAATTCCCTGTTGAGTTTCATGTTGGTATTTTACATCTACTTTCACAAATAGAGCTACAGGACCTCAACAGAAGCTATTTTCATGTATTTTTAAGGCTTATATGTGTTTTTTATATCTATGTTATGGGCAACACTAGTCATTGTCTTTATTGTATGTAGTGTAGTATTTATTCTTATATTTGAAGTGTAGAAAGTCCTTTGGGCTTGTGTATTAACTGATCTTTGTTGCTTTCGTGCCTCCCATTAACACACTGGTGAACCTTATACCTGCAGGTGTTTTGACACCTCACACTAAGGTGGTTTCCCTTCAGTTTAGATCAACACCAGGTGCTGTATTCATTTGGACACTTCTACAGAGGTGGGGGGGTGTACTGTTAAATCTCATATATTTCAAATTGTTTCTTCAGGGCTGCATCCTGCCATCTGTAAATGGAAATACCCTTCTTGATGTGCTGCGCTTTCATCCAGACCCTCCGGGGATTTGGATTCACTTTGTCTGAAGGTTAAAATTTTGGCCGTGTTGCATGCAAGATGATTTACCTTCACCATCTGATGTCCGTGCCTTTCTGCCCTCCATTAGCTGTCACTCCTGGTTACTGCTGCATCGAAGGGAGTCTGGTCATTGTCCTCAGGCGGGGTGCTGCTGGCATCTGCGCTCAGATGGAGGAGAGAAGCGACACGCTGCTGTTAGGAGCTATATGATTGGTTCAAATGGAAACAAAAGAATCTATCACACAAAGCGAGATAAAAGAGAAATGTAAATAGTGATTGATAACAGAAATGTAATATTTTAAAACAATAAGGAACATACAAAAAGTCAACACAAAACTGATTTAAAAAATGGTTAAATGACGAAAGCACTCTTTGATTTAGCTTAATTTGATGGTAAAATACGCTTAGACATATTAAACACATTGATACTAAATTCGTTTTCCATGCATGTGTCAACTTGACCAAATATCAATACACCAACTCTGGTTATAACTAACCCACAGATCCAAAGACAAAGGGATGTCAAACTGGATATTTCCAACAAGTGCAGATGTTCTGTAGGCATAGACTGTAAATAATACTGGACGAACCCTGAGTGACGTATCCCGTCTGTGACGGAGGCTTAAAAAGAGTCCAATCGACGGGCGCTTCCATATTGGATTTGTTGTCTCAACCTAACTTGGATCAAAGAGGGATCAACCTAACGACAGCGTTAAGGCGGGACTAAAGTCCGCCGATGCTCGACCAGCTCGACGCTAGCTAGCAGTCCACTTCACAGCAATGCTAACGTCTGCTTTACATCACCCCCTACGGCTTTCCTGCTCCCACTCGTCCAGAGATAACTCTATAAACAGTAAGTTAACATTCAACTTTTCTACAACACAGTTACAACGAATTATCGTCATCCCAAATATATCATTTTAGTATTAAAACTACACTTTTTTTAAATATATAATTATGGTCATTAGTTATTTGTCACAGCAGTTAGTAGACCGGGTTAGCAGAGCAATACATTAGCATCGTTTTAACATACAATTTAAGAACCACTTTGAGGCTGATCTTTACAAATAAATTCTCGTATTGTGTTACAAATCATTGCTTGGGTGTAATTACATATTAAAGGATAAGAAGTCCGTTTTAAAACGATAAAAGAGCTTTGTTGTTGTTGTTAAACTACTGTTAGACCATAGACTGTAAATAAATGAGAGACATCCAGAAGAAATCAATATTAAATGCATACAGTTCATGGTTGTTACTGCTCTGACAAAAAGAGGAATGTCTGTGACTTATATTTACTGATAGCGATGTGGGTGAACATAACACTTGAAAAAGAAATGTTTTATATTTATCATAAGATATTTATTTTCTATAGAGCCCTGAAGTCATGGAGTCTGTGGCCAGTGATGACGAAGTGTCAGCTGCACACCCCAAAAACTGTAGGTATTAGAAATGTATCTCAAGTCTGGCATCTATTATTATGAGTTGTGCCTACCTTGTTCAATATTATCCCTGCAGATGTGGCTAATAACAAAACACACCCTGAGCTGTCACGTGTAGTGAACTGTACATGTTGCCTTATCTGAGGCATTCATTGAACATTTTTGTTTTTCTTCTATAGACAGTGTGAATTATTGGTGACAGCTATGTCCGTCCATGTGCCCAGAGAGCTGCAGAGACAGAAGAAGAAACCTAGGCCTCAACAACATCTGCATTTGTTGGTTCGGCTGGGGTGGACTTCGGTTGAAAGGCCTGCTTCCCTTCTTCAACAACTCACTGCGAGGCAGGTCTCCCCCGGATGGCCTGAGAGATGTAACCCACTTGTTCCTGCATCGATGGCGGTCTCCATGTTGGAAGTGCTCTCACCATAACTTTCAGTCAACCTAACGACAGGCTGAAAGCTGGAGCTGAGGCGGGTTTTAAGCCTCCTGACAAACCGTTACATCAAGCCCCTTATTGTGAATAACAATTATCCTTCATCAAATGTTTTTTTGTACCGAGCCGTAAACATGTTAACTTCTGGTGTAAAAACAGGCTTTTTTGAATGTGTTTTTTCAGATTAAATAAATATTTAAATGCACTCCTTTGTTTCTACTTCTGAGTATACATTTTAGATTTGAAATGACTAAAATGTGCATTAATGCTCAACTCAATAGCTAAGTTTTTACTTTTACACAACTTTTTACCAAATACTAATGCAATTCATTTCTGAAAATAGGATGGAACAGAGTCATTGCAAAACATATGCCCTTAGACACAGCCCCATTCTTAAATCAAGATACATACAGAGTCAATACAATCAATAACTTGTGAATAAAAACACAGTTCAAAATGTCTTCCCAGATCAATATCACATAGTATCAGCTTTCTCCCATCTAAACTAGACAAAGGGTTTAAACATGTGAAGAAAAGGGTATGACTGCAAGTTGTTTGATGGAGAAATATTTTTATTGAACAGCTTCTTACACCACAATTGTTGTCAAGATGCAAACCCTCCTTCTCCTGAAGCTTGTGGAGCTCCTTGATGTACGGCCATCTGATCTGCTGGCCATCTTCTCTCAGCAGAACTTCCACTGATGAACAGACTGAAGAAGCTTGAGCATGTGACATGGATCCAGGAGAGACTTTTAGTGCAGGGTCTCCAGGATGACAAAAAAAGACAGAAAATAGCAGTTATCCATTAAATCCATGTGTGTGCATTTTCTGTTTTCATCTGTGTGTAAGAGTGCATTTATAAATTCAACCGTGTACTACCCAGACAACAAAGGTATGAAGGTAATCAACATGGAAATGATTCTTTCTATTCTAAGATAAACCTTATTGTAATCAATCTACTGTCAGCTCTCACTCACTTGCAGAATGATATTCCACATACAGCCACAGATTTAGTGTAAGGAAACATGAAGGCATTTATTTGGTATAGTACTTCATCTTATCATGAAATAAATACTTAAATGATTTAAAGATAGATAGATACTTTATTGATCCCGAGGGAAATTCAAGCTAATATAATAACCGGTCCCAACTCTCTGTGAGCATTACAGTCTGTGGTTAACCATCGTGTTGGGCCTTTAGTTTATAACATCACACAAACTCTTTCTTTTCAACATCTAAACAATTCAAATTCTAACATTTCAGACTTAGTTTAACCCTCCAGTTTATTAGTCCTGGATAGCTATCTATGTTTCATTAGCATCTGTGTCTCTTGATCGGCTAAAGTTAAACCATTGACCGTAAATAATGGGCTACACTGAGGCCAGTCTACATAGATACCTACACCTCCCGATGAGTATGCAGTACATTTAACAATATCACTATATCATTAATATTTACAGTCTATGTATATCACCAAGCTAACGCTAAACAAGCTAGGACCGCAAAATAGACACCGCAATATTTACAGTCTATGATACCGACACGAGTATGCAGTTAATATAAAACTACTTTATCACTTACCGAAAAATACTGAAGCATCACAGTCTTGGATGGTCTGTTAATCCAATTAACCGCACAGCAAGCCATATTTGTTGCTAGACAAACACTCCACACGAAGAAAAAAAGTCCGACGGACCAAGCTAGTGCTGCTAGCCTCCTGCTATGATGAACTGCTTCTGACCTGAGACAGCTCAGCGCTGCAGCTGTCAATCAAATCTCCACAACCCTTATATGGGCATGACCGTTTTCCTTAATAACAAAAAATCAGAGGAGTTAGAAAAAAATTCACCCCCCCCCACAGTGGGAGCACATGATGCCACTAACTTATCAGATGTATTTCGTTTTTTGTACCAGGCTGTAAACGGGTTAATTTTTGTAGTGAAAACGGCCTTTTTTGGCTGGGGGCTTATGGAACTTCCGGTGCTTCTGGAGCCAGCCTCAAGCGGACACTCGATGAACTGCAGTTTTTTGTACTTCCGCATTGGCTTCATTTTTTTGGAACGGAGGTTGCCGCTTGTCTGTAGGGTGATTGTTGATGCCAAATCAGCATTTTTATTCATTACAGACTGTTTTTAATAATATCTATCAAAAAGGAACAAAAGTGAGTCTGTTTGCACTTTTGAAAAGCCTTTGGAGGTATTTTTCCGCCTGACCTTTGTGAACCCATCAGCTATCTGAACACCTGCGTGTCAGCCTCTTTGCCTCAGTCTTTGGCGCCACCAAGTGTTCACAGAGGAGACTGTAACATAAAGACTCAAGGACTGGTTTAGCTCACTGGCCCTGAACGTCACAACAGATGCTGATGTTATAAATATGTAATGAAGGCTTTTATTTGGTATTTAGTTGTGTAAATATGATACACATGCCATGGTTCAATCACATTAATACTTTAACTTAGTGTTCATTTTGTCTATGAAATGTTTGCATGGTATATAATGAGAAAATGTTGTGGTACAATGTGCATTGACAATAAAGACATTCATTTATTCTTTCAAACTGCAACGGCAACCTGGTTTGAAATAACAACTTCATGGTTTTTTTTACATGATATTAACAAGTCATGGCTTAGGTTAGTAACTCAAACGTAAGTATACGCAGTGGTGTAGTGCAGGGTATAAGCAGATATACGGAGTATACCCACTTATTTTTCAGTCTCCAGAGGGTATACCCACTTTTAATCCCCCTCTGATTCACAATATTCAGTAGTATGCTGCAATTAGGTTTCCCTAGGATGGTAAAGGGACTATGTAGTTGTCTCATCCTGAAGTCTGTTAGCCAGTTAAAATTATAAAGCCTGCTCTTCTTTTGTGGTTTATGTTAATTTAAGTCAAGCAGCGGAAGTTGAGTGTTTACGTGTAAATACAAAAGGCTCTTTTTTAAGAGAATTAAATATGCAAAAGGAGTCTTATGTCACTGTCTATCACAGGGGCCATTTGTGCTCTGCTGGACCGTCCCCTCAAAAACATTTTGGGGAAAAATTAAGAGTATACCCACTTCTTCAGGCACCACTACACCACTGAGTGTACATACTTAGATCTGCTAAAATTAAATCTATTGTTACAAAATTAGCATTTAAATTAGCTTTAAGAAAAAGCAAGGCCAATTTGAATTACACAAATATGACCTGTTGCTATAAGGCAAGACACAGCTCATCAAACCAAACATTATAAGGGCCGAAAGGCAATTTTAAATCGAAACATTAAGAGTTTAGTAATTTAAACATCTTTGATTATTCCTCTTGGGCCCTGAATGCATCACGCAATTCAGTCACGTGACAAAGACAACCGACCGACCGATTTGAATCCTCTCGTCGTTGTAACTTGTAACCCCCAAAAAAAGTATTTTTAAAAAGACAAAATAATGGACAGAGGAGACAACCCCAGCGCCGCGATATGTGGGCTATGTGGAGAGGCATTCACTCTGCCTGGTAGGATATTTACATGTCATATCTATAAAGTGTAACACCCCGTTAAACCGTGTCAAATTAGCGAAGTCACGCTAGCTAGCTAACCAGTGATAGCAGCTAGCTCTCGGATTAATTAACGAATGTCAAAGGTAGATGTTTGGCACATATACACCCACAAATGATGTATTTATATAACAGATAACAGGTGTGAAATTACAACTCATTACCTTTATAATGTTTCCGGATGTTGTAGTTTTCTTTTTGGATTAGTAAAGAAAGCTAAAGCTGCAAACCGTATATACCCTGCATTCAAGTGGTGTCGGAAGTTTTCGACGGTGGAAACCAACTTATTGGCTATTTCCAGTTGGGACAAAGACTTAAAAAGCACGGAGAAAACTTTGGTACATTGCGCTCAGTGTTCTCCAGTTGAGTGACTTGACGCCATATTGTGCGGAAACATGGCGGACTGGAGAATGGTACATTCAAGGTCAAAAACTTGTATTGATTCAGGCGTTTGAGGTCGACTTCTGGCTCATTTCTATTTTAAACTACAACCGTCAAGTGTTGTCCATATAGAGTGACTAAGATAAGTTTATAATAATAATAATAATTTATACTTTAATGATCGCATGGGGAAATTCGGTTTTACACTCTGTTTAATGAACATGAACACACACATAGGCCGAAACACACACTCATGCACAAACAGGATCCTATGGACATGCATTAATGGAGAGGTCTCAGAGTGAGGGGGCTGCCCACAGCGAGCGCTCATGAGCAGTTTTGGGGTTCGGTGTCTTGCTCATGGGCACCTCGGCAGTGCTCAGGAAGTGGACTGGCACCTCTCCAGCTACCAGGCCAATTTCCGGAATTAAAAAATGTACACAGCTTCATAGTGGTAGAACTTGGTGGAAGTTGCCATCATCTGAATTGAAGCCTGTGAATGCACCTAAGAACACACCGAGCACACCTTGAACACATCACTATCTCAGACCCTTGTCTAAAATTGCTACCATAGCACGAAAGATTTGCAGAGGCTTTCTGTATCCTCTATGAATAACGCTACCAGATCAATATAACTTTACTACTCACTGTTGTGAGCAAGTTTTGTACTTTGTTACTATCGAAGATGTTGTATCTCCATGGACAATTTTCTCCTATCAAATTATGCTCCAAGTACAGAATACATAGAACAACATAGAAATGTACCTACCTATGGTTTTGCATGCATAGTTTAAACTGGAATTGCAATATTCCTCCTTGTCCATTATGCACTTTTTCTTAATTTTTTTTAGAGGATGAAGTTGACGGCAACCTCCCTCATGTGCTTCTATGTGGCCACATCTACTGCACATCTTGTCTGCTGTCCATTGAATGTGACAGTACCATTAGATGTCCAGACTGTGAGGTAAATCATCTGTGATCTCACTCTTGCAGCTGGAGTGGGAAACATTTGTGATTTACATTCAAATCAAGGCTGCAAATGTTGAAGTTGTTGGAATTAAATGGAACAAGCCATCTCACTTTTCAGGTTGAATCGACCCTCCCTGAAGGCGGGGTAAATGCTTTGCCTGAAGATAGCCGGATCATAGGCCTCATCTACACTGCCAAAATGAACAAGTTGAAAAGGTAAAATTTGTTTTTGGGTGTTACGCTGACCCGCATTAAAGTCTTCTGAGCAACTTTTGTGTCCTTGTTGTATTTTGTATTTCTTTTGTATGTAAAAAGAAAAATGGTAGTTACTTTTATTTGTAATCCCTTGAAGCAATCGCTGGGAGAAATTCAAGAATCGCAGAAGGAACAAGTTAACGTCCACAGAAGTTGACGCTGATGCTAATTTCGAGGATGTGGTGCAGGTATGATTTGGGTATCACAGGGGTTGCGCGGGGGGTGGGGGGTGGATAATGAGAGTTGTAAGCCACAAAAGTTCATATTTATATTCACTCAGTCTCAAGCAGTTACAAGCGCTAAAATAATACTTTGATCAGATTGCTCAAAATGTGTAATTTGATTCTTGTAATGTTTTATTCAGCCAGCGGATATTGAGAAGACTGAGAGGGCTGTGGACGAGGCGTTGGTCCGGGCAGCAGAAAATCATGCTCTTCTAGAAAACATCCATGAAGTAAAAAGGACCGCTAGAAGCCAACTCCTGCACCATTTAAAACATCACACCAGTAACCACAGAAAAGTTTAAAAAAAAAAATGTTTTCTCTGTTCCGTCTGCAGACTCTGAAGACAGGTCTGGAGGAACAAGTTAAAAGTGACAGAGCTCGTCTCGAGATTGAGATAAAGCAAGCAGCAGACAAGGCTTTACATGCTATTCAAAAGTGGTATGGATAAACACACTTCAACATTATGAAGCTACTGTGGGGAACTTTTGTGTGGATGTTTTGCACCTTCTGTGAACAAAGACTGTCTTGTCTTTTAGGGCGTTTTTACATTGGGTGTGATTTGTTTTGTACCGTGCCCGAGCATGATTGCTCCCCCCTTCCACCTCTCCCGCTGGTCTGAGTTCACATTAGTAATATCATTCCATGCTCAAGTACACTTGCATATGTACACAGTCCTATACAGTGGGTAGCATGAAGTACACATGAATGGTGCACGAGACAACCTCTTCAAGAATACTCTGTCACAGTACCCGAGTACGGTACGAGTGCGTGCATGTTCAAACTGATCAAACAAACCAGACTTTGGGGCAAGCGTACTCGGATCCGGGCCCTGGTCCCTAGTGTGAAACCTCACGTATTTATCCTCTCCCGCCCACTAACATAGTATTCTCTGATAAAGAGAAATCACCCGGCTGGGTTTTAAGTTTAAAAAGTGCTGGTCCACGTGCTACAAATCACCTCGTCCGAATCGACAGGCAATGACAGTTTTATTCACTTGAAAACCAGCTTAAAGCAAGTTTCCCAGTTGATTGAAGGTTTTGGATGTGTAAAAAGGGACAAATATTGTAATGATTGTATTTTTTGTTGTCTACAGGAAGGATGTGCAGTTGAGTCAGCTGTCGAAACTGGAGGCGCGGTTCTCTACCAGCCAAGCAGAGCTGAGCTGCATCCAGGAGAGGATCAAGTCCCTGGGGATCGCGATGCAGATGGCCAGAGAAGTACGCAGAGTTCCCTTCCTCGAGAAATACTGCACCCTGGATAAGGTAGGAAATCCATTCATTCAGAGTACAATGCACATTCAGAAGCTATTTGATGTAAATCCAATTGCTGCTGAATTCTGCTGCCTGGGTGTGTGTATATGTGTGTGTGCTTGATAGGTTTTGGAGACGTTGCAGGCTCCTGTGGATAAGCAGTTCTTTGATATGGAATGCATTACTATGGGCTCTGGACTGAGGTTTGTAACTTTAATCCTAATGTTTGTCATAACAACAGCATCTGCGTGACATCGTCCAAGAAGTGCTGGCTGTTCGCTCAGGAGTGTTTGCATGAAGCGTTTGTGTGTTGAGAAGCAAAGTGCTGCACATCCGTCCTGTCTCTGTGCCAACAGTCTGTTGACAACGTCCGCTGTATGACCGACACTGCGTTGCTTTTTACTGTATGTTTTATATTTGGGATCGTTTTCACTCCAGAAGACACGGAGCAAAGAGGATGTGGGAACAAGACACGATACATAGGAGGCAAAACTACAGGGAATATAATTTGGAAAAGAGTGCTGGTGACGTCAACAGTGCCTCTCTGAAAAGTTAAAAGATTTTCAATTGAAGTGTTCGGAGTGGCCTCACAAAAAAGGCAGAGCACTCGGGGGGGAAAAAAGATCCTGGAGCTGCGCCTTTTCCCCGGGCAGCCACCTGCTGCTGCAAAGCTCTCTCCTCATTGAAAACAACTGAAAAAAGTCGCAGGCTCTCAGATAAACAACGCTAGGTGGACACCGGGCCTGAAGAAGACAGAAAAAAACATATGTGCATACTGTGATTTCTTTTTTGGTACTAGAGATGCATGAAGTAGGGCAGCCTTACAAACCCGAGTGATATGCTTTGATTTACACTAATGGTTTTGATTTGTTTGTTTTCAAGCTATGTTTTCCAGTCAGAGGGTCTAAACCAGAACTTTGTGTTGTCTCTGAAGATGGAAACAAGTTATCCAAAACGGTGAGTCCTCAGAAGCATTATTCATAATGTGATTGATTCGAATTTTCATATTGGCTTTAAATGATTTAAGAAAATGGTGAAAAATGCCGAGGCGTTCCAAAAAGTCAAAGACTAGGTGTTCTGAGATTTTATTCTGTCCGTAACCCAAAAATAGTTTTCTCTTATAGAGGAATTACGACACCAAAAATCCAAATTTTTCTCTGCACTCTTAAGTTTTGGATCATTGCATTACGCTGCGCCAAAAAACAAACCTCCACGCGGATCAGCTGTTATGAGTGGGGGGGGGGGGACACAAATTGGACTAACATGCTGCTGGTTAATAGGTTACTGTCAAAACAGGGAAACAGAAATGTTAGGGAAACACAAACTTGGTTTCCTAAAAGAAGTTTAGCACAGAGAACTTAAATTTGAACTAGAATTATACAACAGCCAGGTTTTTCCTCTGTTCAAACATTCGGTCATATTAGCTGTTTATCAGGCGGGCTCTATTTTATCCTGTAGATTCAGAGTGCTGTACACCGTCTGGTTATGGTCGACATTACTCCATCTGCTGAGTTTGTTCTCTTTTTTTGTTTTTATTCATGATGACAGAAAATTGTGCTGCTGCATGTTGTGATTCCTTTGTCTTCAAATTGCCTCTGCCTCCCATTGCTCTTGACAGGTTTTTCTTCAGTTTTATTTTTGTCTTTCTTTTACATCCACATAATGGGTGTACATATATCTAAGGCTTTGTTCAGACTGCAGCCCAAATCTGATTTTTCCCCAAATCTGATCAGAATCCGATCTAACTGACTGACTGTCCGCATTACAAATTGCAGGTGACCAGATCTGATCTGCCTGTCCATATTGACATGGTCTGATCCACATTGATTTCTATGGTAACAGGTTACACCCAGGAAATACAACTGCAAAATGGATGACAGAGAAGTGCGTCTATTTCTGACGCAAACAATCTTGTGGAGCAGTCCGTCCACAGGCTGTTGTTTTGCTCCATGTTTGTTTTTATTCTTGCTGTTTTCTTCCACCGACCAAAGCTTAGACCAGTTTGTATAATGCGCCTTGAATTAACTTCCGGCTTGCTGGATCTACGTCGTTGTTTTTATTGTCAATGGTGTCGCGTTGCGAGTGACGCAGAAGACACATTGAAGCGACCGAGACGTTCAGATTGAATCGGATCTGTAGGAATCTGATTTGAATCGCATTCGAAACCACCTCCGTATGTGGTTTGAATCAGATTTGGAAAAATCAGATCTCTTGTGGCTTTTTGTGTCCAGACTGGCAAAAAAACAAACTACATACAATCTGGATGTGCTAAAAATCAGATTTGGAGGTGCAATGTGAACAAGGCCTAAGAGACATTCTTCACGTACAGTTTATAACTTTTATCTCACGAAGCGCACGCCTTTTGAAAACAAAAGTTATTTTTGATTTTTCTTCTCAGCTTGTGTAAGTTTCCACCAAAAGGTGACCAGCCTGGAAAATCCAACAGGAAGTCCTCCTGGCAGCGTGCAGAGACCGGGAACAGTAACAATATCTCACCAAGCCACAGCAAGCCCCCCAGCCCACAAAAACAGGATCAGGGGAGTCCGAGAGCAAACCGCTCATCGCCACAAGCATCCTCTCCAAGCCCAAGACCTCGTCAGAGATTGAACCTCTCCAATCACAGCTCCTCCCCAGACCACAGAACTCCAGACGTGATTGTGGAGGAGATTATAGACGAGGGGAAAGGGCCTGGTGTGTGTGTGTGTGTGTGTGTGTGTGTGTGGCTCCTTCACAGCTCCCTGTTTGACTTTGTTATTTTTAAAGATTGAAAAGAAATAAATTATGTTTTAATGCTTTCTATCTGTGTGCAGCTCACCCACCCACTGGCCCTGAACTGGCTAATGACAAATGGAGAACCCAAAGGAAAAGGAAAAATCTGAATCAGATGACCGGCAATAAGAGAAATGGTGGGGAGAAGTCCTGTAGTTGAATGTTTCTATAACTAACCATATAAAACAGGCAAAACAACATCTATGAACTCTCCGTCTCAAAACTCTTATCTCTGTCTCCTTTTTTTCCTCTTACTCTTCCCCCGTTCATCCTCATATTCCTCTTATGTCAAGCTCCTGCCTTTCTTACTCCTGTCTTTTACTTAACCTGGAAACCTTCACTAAATTAGATTTTCTTCAACCCTTGCATTTGTTCTCCCTTTGCCTCTTTTCTCACTTAATCCCTTTCCTTCTCACCTATCCTGCTTTGCTCTTCCCTCATTTATGCCCTTTGCACTTTTTCTGCCAACCCTATGATTCCTTTTTACCTTTCTTCCCTTCTCTCTTGTATAACTATTCTTTTAATTTGTACTTATATTTGACACCAACATTTCCTCCCCCTCTCTTCCTTTTCCTGTTTTACCATCCTAGTCACCCAGTGGGTAGTGGTCACCCACATTTTGAACCCAAGTCACTTCTATGTCCGCTACGTGGCCGAGAAGAGGGAGAGCGAGTTGCTCTCCAAGAGGATTAACCACTTCTGCTGCAGGGAGAGTTGTCACTTCACGTCCTGTGACAGAGTGGAGACTGGTATGTGTGAGTGTGTGGCCTCCAAGTGATGGAGAAATGAGGAGAATTCGAGCATCCTTTCATTAATAGTGGTGGTTAGAAGCTAAATATTTATCAGTACATACCAATAACCCTCTGAGAGTGGAGTGAAACACTATTCCTGTTATTTTATTTCTCTCCTGATCTTCAGGCTCTGTGATCTTTGTGAAGCAGAGGGAGGGACTCTGGTGTCGGGCCAGTGTGGTTGCAGTCACACAGAGCGGATGTGCCGAGTCTGTAAAAGTCTGCCCAGTGTCCCAACTGGCCAGTATCAGAGTCTTCTTTATTGATTTTGGCCAAACAAGAAGCTTCACCATACAGAGGTACACACCATATTTTGACTCATTTCCTTTTTGTGGCCTTTTTAATCTTTAAATTCCTTAAAAAATATATTTACAGCTTAGATTGTTAGATTTGTATATTTATTTTGATGTCTTGATTTCAAGCGTGTTTGTCAGTTATTTAGTAGAACGCTACAAAGAGGCTGTAAAACACCCTCCACTCTTTTTTTTCTAGTGAAGACGGATCCTCTGAGTCGTCACTAAAGACAGTCAACAACCACCTGAGGAAGGTGTGTGAGTTTGTGCATGCAGAGCTGGATCGGTTTGCTCCTCAGGCCATCAGGTGTTCATTCAAAGACCTGGTCCCGTATGACTTGGTAAGACAACTTAAATTTAAATAGATTAGTATCTTCTTTTCCAAAATACTGTATTTGTTGTTATTTTCAAAAGCGTGTTGTTGTGCTCAAGCTTCAAACACAACATTTCAGAAAATAAAAGAAACATCGCAGCATATATGATCGATGTGATGTATTGTTAAGACGGATATCTCAGCGATGAATCCAACACAGAAACTAGATTTTACAACTCAATAGAATCACATCATTTGAAAAACAAATGAGCAAAAGTGATTTTTTGTCTAAATTGTTATTTACCACTTTGTCTGCTACTTTATGGAAAAGTCCTGTGGTGATAAGAGGCGAGCCTCTGTTTCCTAAACAGGTTACCAGCTCTCCAAACATTGTTCCTCATTCAACAACCTCTCTTAAAGGCAGGGTTGGTTATTTCCTCCAGATACACTTTTTAAGATTTTGGTTGAAATTGTCTTTAGGTCCTGACAGAAATGAATAATTCATGTGCTCTGAAAAAGAAACAAAGAAAATCCGTCATCTGTTGCAGTTGTAAACACGTAAAAACTTCGACCAATGTCTGCACTCGGTTCGAGTTTTATGAACCAATCACGCCTCCCTGTCTCCCTGCTCGTTCTCTACGCCATGCATGCACGAGCCCACACTCAAAGCATGAGCTGAAATCCGCTTCTGGACCAATGGCGCTAGTGCATGTAAGTGAGGGGTGCGGCTTTTTTAGGGAGCACAGAGGGGATGGGGTGGGTGAAGACGGAGCACGGAGAGAATGCTACTTTCAAAATCATGCTAGTTTTCGAAAATTACCAACCCTGCCTTTAAGGTCAAATGTGTTCCGAAATCTTACTTAAAAACTTTTTAAGAAGTGCACCGCCGACACCGTTTCCAGCGCTCCATTAGGCATCTCCACAACCTTATTTTTTGCTACCAGCATGTGTGTCTGTGTGTCTACAGAGCCCTGCACTCATGCCCTTTAATGGGCATAAGTGGGCTGTTTTCTATGCTAGTTGGAAACAACAGGCATGCCCTTTCAACTTAAGAACACAAGGAGATAAGAACACATGTGCGAACAATTCAGTCACTTAAGAACACGTTGGTGAATCTAACGGAGAGTCTTCTTAGAAATCTTCTTCAGAACAACTTAAGAACAATCTTAAGAAGATATTGGTGAATGAGGCCCAATGATTTCAGTATTCAAAAAATTCCCTTGTACCAAATTGGATGACAGAAAATCAAATAAAGCGCAATGCATTTTCTCAGTGTAGACAAAAACACTTTGCTTTTGGTCTGAGATTGTCTTCCTCAGCAGGCAGTGCAACAAGCTAAAAGTGTTTTTCTTTTTGTGAAGTAAGGTTGCATTTTAAGATTTTGATTAATGTTTTGCAACAGAAGTAGGTAGAGGTGTGTGTGTGTGTGTATATACTGTGTTTTTAGTGAGCATGTGTGTGTTTTTTTGTAGTCAAAGGGCTGGAGTGAGCAGGCACAGGTGGAATTCCGCAGTGTGGTTGGCTCTGCAGCAGTGGAAATGCGTCCTTTGGGTCAGGACAGAGACTCTTTATTGGTGGACTTAAGAAAAGCTCCCATGGACCAGTCGAGTGATGTGCCAATCTCTATCAGAGAGTACCTTGTCTTTATTGAAGTGGCCAGGTGAACACGAGTCTCTGAGAGTAACCAGAAAAATTCTAAATATTCTTCAGATGTAATCGGATAACGAAGAGCATTGAATTGATGAAAACCGATACTCTGTAATAAGAAAGCCCAATAATGAAGTGGTCCTTACTTTGTCTGTTTTTACATTTTGCACATAGGTTTTATTCTCCAGTGTCTCTGGGCAGGAAGCCCCTTTCGTACTACTCTCCTGTGTATCCCAAGATCAATGAAGAGGCCAATGCTGTGGTGTCTCACATCAACAGCCCTGCTGACTTCTACATCCAGCTGGTGAATACGCACATAAAGAGACAGACATGCACTTTGAACAAACAAGACTCAGATGCCTGGGATATCTCTTAGGTTTACAATAGAAAAAAACACTGTGTGTGCTAAGAAGGGAAAATGTGGTAGTGGCTAAAGGTCAGCATGTTGATGATTTCCCAGGCAGATAATTAAGACACTAGCTCCGTGTTTTTTCATTTGATTTCTTTCTTTTTTTTCTGTCTCGATTTTAATTTAACCTCCCCACTTCTCCACCAGGTTGACAGCATGGAGTCCTTGTTGCTGTCAGCTAAGCTCCAGGAGTGTTACAACGCGACAACAGTGAGTGAAGAAGATGACCTCAAAGTCTACTGCCCTGTGATAGAACAGGCGTATGTCGCCCGCTTCGAGGACAAGCTGTGGTACAGAGCTCAAGTTATAGGTGAGGGTGTGTCACTGCTACAAACATGGATGATTTGCCTGTACGTACTGCTTATTGTCAGGACTTTAGTAATAGTGTTATGTAAAAGTTCTTTAGCTGCTCTCTTAGTCAAAGCAGCTCCAGCCCAGCTCATCATAGTCTGACGGCGCGTGTCAGCATTTAATACTGGTATATTGTTCACTCGGTGTATAAGACGCAGCCAACTTTTTAGTAAACTAGCTGATTACTCTGAAGTAATATTTTGTGTGTGTGTGTGATGTAGGTCATCCTGGGGGAAGAAAAGTGGAGGTGCGCTATGTTGACTTTGGCAATAAGAGAATCTTATCCGTCAGCGATTTGAGGAAGATCAAGGATGAGTTCTTTGCACTTCCTTCAATGGTGAGAAAACATCTTGTGTGCGATATTATTTTTCACTGTGACACCTGCTGTAAGTTTCCTCTAAAGAATGAAAACATGCTGGCAAAAAAACCCTGAAGATAACAATGTTTCTTTAATCTAGCTGCTCTGTGGTGCAGCCTGGCTAGGATTAGTAACTTTACTGTTTCCTCAATACATTTTCAACTTTATTAATTCATGTACACAAATGATATTAACGTTAACATTACAACCAACCGTCGCCTTACGTAACCTAAAAAGTTCCTTTGCTATGAATCTAAATCATTTCTACATTTCTCTGATATGTTTTGTGTCTGCATTACAGTTTTCCTAATTTCTGATAATTTGATACTACGTGTATTCAAACAATATAAATCTAATTTGTTTATGATTTATAGTATTGAAAAGTACCGTAGCTTTAAAAAAAATCTTTAGTCCTCTCTGGTCATACAATTTAAAAACGTTTTGTGCCTTCATTGGAGAGACAGTGGATAGAGTTGGAAATCAGGGAGAGAGAGAGAGAGAGTAGGAAATGACATTCAGGGAAGAAGCGACAGGTTGGACTCGAACCTGGGTCGCCTGCTTCAAGGACTACAGCCTCTGCACATGGGCCGTGCAAACCAACACGAGGCCCACGGTGCTCATGACAGCCGTGTCTAAATTGCACTAATACACTGGGAAGATTTTTGTGGTAACTAAAAACAGGAAGTGCCTAATAAAAGGTGCATAGGAGTTGTATTTTTTTTTTTGCTGTATCGAAATGAAAAACTCTGGTATCATTACAGCCCTAACACCAGGTGCTCCGTTATGCAGAATGTGATTTCTTTTTTGTAAAGCAATGTCCAATATTGGGTGCCTAGTATATGTATTTTTGTTGCTGTTTTTTTTGAAGCAGATATCGATATATTTTGTTTTTACTAGAATCTTATAGAAGTGTAAAAATCTGATATCGTGACGACCCTAGTATGCATTTGGATTTTGCTTGGTTTAGTCAGATGTAAATGTCTCTTTTGCTGTCCAGGCTATACAATGCTGTTTGTCAGATGTGAGACCTGTGGATGGAGAGAGCTGGACTGAAGCCTGCACCAACAGATTCATCAGCCTGGCTCATCAGAAACTCGTCACTATTGTTGCCACAGGTAGTGTTTGCATGTGCCTGAAGGTTTATCAAATTCTGAGCTTCTATTTTTTTTTAAATCACAATCTCTTGTAATCAAATCCCATTTTGTGTTCTCTGGGTTTATTTTCCCTCTCTCAATCCCTGCAGAGCCGGTCCTTAAGATGAAGCCTCTGCCAGTGAAACTGTTCGAGAGCGGTCTGAACGGGCCGCTAGCTAACATCTCCGAGCTGCTGGTCAAAGAGGAGCTCGCCTGCTTCAAAGAGGAGTAAGAATGGCCTCTACAAGTGCTGAGGAAAAAAAGCCACCGTGACGCATGCAGAGTTTCCAATTGATATATCTACACTGATAAATAAACTGTTTTTTGTTTAATATTATATATGTTGATCTTTATATGTGTGGTGGTATTAAGAACATGTGATTTTGCAGTTTGATATGAAAAGGTCAGAGCGAGGATCAATTATCATCTCATCAGTAATGTAATCTACAAATAGTCAGAGTCATGCTTTGGAAAAATCAATTCCTAGTTTGGCTTTGTGTACTTACTTATCGTACTATTATTTTATCTAAAACGTTTTACTCTTCCTCTCCCTCGCTTTCTGTTTCTCCTCTTCTTCATCTCTTCTTCTTTCACTGCCTCCCACTGTCGCCTCTTATTCCTCTTCTGCCTCTTGGCAGACTGAAGTCCAAGAACTCCAGGCCAGCGGGTGATGACTCCGCCATTTGGGACCCTCCACTTGACCTTGATTCGGCTCCAGAGGGCGTTAGCACACCGGACCAAAATACCAGCATAGAGCAGAACGAGGAGCCAGTGGAGTTTCAGCCTCAGCTGATACTTCCTGCCCAGCTCAAAGACCTGAAAGTCAGAGTGAGCCACGTCAACTCACCAAGCAGCTTCTACGTCCAGCTCTCCCAGTACGACTCGCAGCTCAAAAGGTCAGTAAGAAACAACGGTTTACATATCCTGAAGGCACACGCTTGTAGGGAAATACACAGTATATGCTTTGAACACTAACTCCTCCTACTAATACTAAAACAACTACAATCTAAAATTATAAATCTAAATAGAAAACCAACAATTAAAGTTAAGCGGTTAATTTAACGAATAAAAGAAAACTTTTGTCAAACATCAGCTCACTAACCATTTTTACGAACTCTTCTTAAAGCTTTGAAACAACAAGAGCATATTCTCCTGGCTTCAAGATGTTTGAGGCATATTGACAAACTTTGATTCTTTCATGTTTTTTTTTACAGGATGTGTGAGCTGGTAAGGAAGGAGTGTGCGCTCATGGAGCCGGACGATGATGCGGTGTGGAAGGCAGACATGTACTGTGCTGCTCAGATTAACGGGGTTTGGGAGAGAGGGCAGATCTGCACTGACGTCACATCCAGCAAGATTGCAGAGGTAATAAAAACGATTGCTCCGTAAATGAGGATTTGATCGACTTTTCAGCCATATAAGGCCAGCACATGAAATGTAAAGTCTTGTTCTATATTTCTCCAAGTTAAGCTGTCAGCCTTCTTTTTTTATTTGATTTTGTTTCTGGTGTATAGGACATTATTTTAAGTGTGAACTTGTTCAGATGAACTGTTCTCCAGATATACGGTAAAACAGGCGTACAGACAGACAGATTACTTCCCTTATAGGTGATGGTTTAAAATGTTAGCTGTATCTCCCCGTCTCTCGGCCGGCTGGTAACAGGTCCTGCGTTGTGACCATGGAAACAAGGTCAAGGTCCACGTCAGCAACCTGCGGACGCTGCCATCGTACATGATAGGTTCTCTGACACTGGAGTGCACTCTGACTGACATCAGGTAAAAACTGTGACAGTCACACACACACGTCTTCAGTCATACACTGACACACGTACATACAGCATGTGTAAAAAAACATGGGGCCCTGATGGCCTAGCGGCATGTCCTAATCCATATTTCAGCTCTTTAGTTAAAATGTAAGTGTTGTTCTGTTGTCTGTAGCACTGCTGATAATAAACAACATCCTTAAAAGATGTTCACACTGATTGTTTAAACAGTTCATGCATGTATGAAACTTCTTCTTTTTCACTCTTTTATCTCTTTGACTTTTTCCTCACTTCCCTTTCTCTCTTTCAGGCCAGCAGGGGGCCGATCCACCTGGACCGCTACAGCCTGCGATTTAATCTCCTACTACCTGACCGGAGCCTCGGCTGTTATGACCATCAAGGTTTTCCCTCCATTCCTCTCTTCCTGCTGATGTTTCTGCCTCCTTCTAAATGATCTAAATGCAGTATTTTTAAATGATGTGGAGTTTCTCAAAGTAGATTGCTTACTTCAGTTACTCGACTTCTTTTTATTCATCCCTCTTCTCTATGCGACTCTTTGTTGCTGTAATGACCTAGTTCTTTCTCTTGTCTTCTAGGAGCTGACGGATGATCGTCCACAGCCCGTCATTCTGTTCTGCTCCAATAGGACGGGACAGTTTGTCAGCATTGCAGACTTTCTGGCCAGTGAGGGGCTCGCCCTCAGGGAGAGGAAACCCCGGTCTGGGTCTGGGTGTGTCTTGTTTCTTTTAATTAACCGGTCTTGAATAACATAAGCAGCCTGTCTATACCGTCTAAATGTAATTTTTCTTGACAATTGTCGTGTCTTCGTATTTATTGGGCTGCTTCTAAGATTTTTCTTATGTTCTTGTTTGAAATTTGAACTGAATTCTTTCAGTGTTTTCTTTTCCCTGGACTAGTATCAAATTTCTGCAACAACAACGTGTTTTATTTGTAAGGATTTTTAAAGCCTTATTTCTTTATTTTCAACATTCTTTGAGCCAATAGTACATTAACATTTTCTTCTGGGGCAGGGGGCTCATGTGCCCCATGTACAGCTGTAGTCCTCCAAGTGGGCGGCCCGGGTTCAAGTCCAACGTGCAGCTCCTTTCCTGCATGTCATTCCCTCCTCTCTCTCCTCAGTTTCTTCTCTATCCACTGTCCTACCTACATGAAGGCAAACCTAAAATAAAAAAGAATAATTGCTTTTTAAGTCACTGACTGTGTAACGTTCGTGGTACCCTTCATTATTTGTAAGTGTGAATCTGTGTCCTCTTGCAGAGATGCTGACGATCAAAAGCCAAAAGAGGCTAATGCACAGTCTCCAGTGAGAGTGACGCAAACTGGTGGTCCTGATGGAGACAAAAAAAACACACCATCAGCTTGCAACCTCCTTCCTATCCCTCATCAGTCCTCCCTGGTCTGCCATCCGACCCACCCAAAACCAGCCCCCCGCATCATCATGTCTGCCGAGAAGGTGATGACATCACACTCTCTGTAGTCGTGAATACGCCAACAAATGAAAACGTTTCAGCATCTTGGTCTCGCATGGTTACAAAGTAATACATTTTTGGTTGGTGCAAAAGTAAAAAATAAAAACCAATCCTTGTGTTAAAAGAAATCTGTAACAAATGTTTAAATGTCCAGACTTCTTAGATCAACGTCTGCTGTCTGTCCACAGAGTGAAAACTACATACAGAGAGGGGGTGTTCGGTTTTAAAGAACCATTTTCTGAGAATTTACTTAATAAAGACTTTTCTGTTTTGAAGTATCAGTTATGAAAAGATGTTTATTATATTGCTGCAGAGTAATTTCAGTCACCTGTTTTATCTCTTGAAGCTGATTTTATCTTCTATATTATTTCACTGTCCTCTATATTTTTATAAATCACTTTGAAAAAGCCTTCTCGTTGAAAAGTCCAAAACTAATAAACTGAAAGCATTTGTGAAATGTGTGCAGTAACTATCTATAGCTCAGGTTGTATTCTTTATGTGTGTTTGTGTGTACAGGTGAAAACTCAGTTGTACCAGCCCCCGGAGCTGCCATGCCTCGGTCACATCCAGATTAGTGTTTCTGCCATCGGAGAGGACGGCATCATTTACGCCAGGACGCAGGATGCAGGTGCAAATCAGAGCACACCTGTCAATAACTGTGATTGGAATTGTGCATAAAACACGTTTTACTGAAACTCTTGCTAGACTGTGACAGCTGCAGCATCCACTGCTTCAACAACAAAAGAGCGACCAGTTTGACACATGACCCTAATGTGGAAAGCAACTTAGGGCGCACTCACTTTAGCAAAGTTGTCCCGTACCATGGTTAAGCACGATTGTCCCTCCTCCCCATTCCCCCACTGGCCTCCACTCACGCTGCTCCAGGACTAGCCGGGCCTGAGCACGGTTACCTCTCGTGCATGAAGCCGAAGCACACCTCTTCGAAGCGGAAGTGTACCGTGCTTGAGCCCAGATCAGAGCACTCACACTAGTCAAACAAACTGGACTTCAGGGGTGAAGCGTGCTTGGGCACGGTACAGATTGCCTAGTGTGAGTGCACCCTTAGACATTATGATTTCCATTCTTTGATCATAATTATTTTACATAATCATCGTCGGTAAAAGTCAAACCTACCTGCCTAGCGACCTACATCATTAAAAAAGACACGTCTTTATATCAGCCCTGAATTCTTTGTCATGATGTATTTTAGTTTTTGTTATTGTCTTGACTCTGGTGTTTCATTTTAGAGAGGAGAATGGCAGATGAAAGTGTGTATTCTGTCTAAACTGTACATACGTGTGCATGGTGTTTGGTTCAGAGTGTCAGCTGGAGCCGCTCAGGGAGAGGATTCAGCAGAGCATGAAGACTTTGCCCAGACAGAAGCCCTACACCTGGAAGTCAGTGCTGGGCTGTGCCGTCATCGGATCTGACATGTTGTGGTATCGAGGACAGCTGCTGGAGGTGCTGGGGGGACACGTCAAGGTCAGGAGCACACACACACACACACACACACACACACACCAATCCTCTCCCAGTAACTTTGGACGGAGCTTTCAAGAACCATTTAAATAGATTCAACAACTATCCGTCCATACATTTTCTTTTCCGTAGTTATATTACATGTTATTTTTTTCTTGAGTAAACCTGAATTACCAAAATTTGATTGATGGATATATGAAAATATGAAGATAGAGATCGGTAGATTTATAGATCGACAGAAATAAATGTAGATGGAGATAAAGCTGCAGGCCCACAAAATGTTCAGAATCTGTTTACTTTAGTTCTATGGTTGACCTATAGGATTCACATTTAAATGCATTTGTTCGTCATCTGTGATGTGAGTACTTCCTGTTTCCACTTTGTACACAAATGAAATGTTTTATCATCGAGGAGCTTTAAGCCTCTTTCTCCTGGTTTACATAATATGACACAACTTCTACATTTTTGCGCTGCATGAAGCAAATCAAAAGCTCTTTCTGCTGATGTGACGAAACATCTCTAACATGTCTTTAGAGTAAATGTTTCTGTGTGCGTTATCAGGTGCAGTATGTGGATCACGGCCTGGTGGAGAACATCCCGGTGGTCCATGTGTACCCCATGTTGCTGTGTGACGATGTCCCTCAGCTCTGTATGCCCTGCCAGCTGCACAGCATCAACCCTGTAAGTGTTTCTGTGTGTCAGAGGATCAGCTAGTGTCTAAAAATTCTGGACAAAGAAAATGTAAAACAATGTCATCTTGGCAAAAAGGTCCATTTAGAAGACATCCAGAGCTTCAGCTGATGAGGCTTACGCTCCCCAAAGTTTGATACCCTCCTCATAGATGTTTCCTCTTATTTAGGAAGAATTAAATGATGATTCTCGTCATTCTCTCTCTCTGCCTCTTCAGGTTGGTAGTCGGTGGCACCTGGACGCGGTGGCCTTGCTGAAGGAGTTGTTGCTGAACCGTTTTGTGGACATGCAAGTCATGGTAGAATAACAAACTTAACCTTTTTTACAGTTTAATACCTGAATAAGTGTACTATCAACAGAATGAAAACACAAAGGTAAAGGCTTTTACACCTGAGCTACTGTAAATCTGAAGATGACCTGCTGTCTCAGAACCCTTCGGCAATCGTTTATCACCGTCTGACAGACGATGCACGCCTCTGGGAGCAGATGATCATTTCTCCATACAGCTTCAGTAAAGCCAGCGGATAGCCTTGAACGACTCGAGGCAAGACTTCCTTCAGTGCAGCGCTTAGATCTGTAAAATAAACACCGTTATAGTCCATACCATTTTCGGAGTTGCGTCTGGTCATCTGTTGAGTTTCAGTTCAACAGTATGTTATACGTCGGCTTCACTCCAGCGGGATGAGCATGAAAAAAAGAGGAGAAGAACATCACTTTTAAAGTTCTGTTTCCTGAATGGAGGTTGTATGATGCGTTTAAGGTAGTTGGGAAATCTTAACACTGATTGGCTTTAACAACACAGCGTCAAGCAGGTTGAAATGTTTGAGGTCAATAAATCATCGTTAGATTACCGCTGATGGGAGCTAGTGTGTGGATAAAGTTTAGCTGCCCACACCGACTGTTCTCCTGTAAACACCAAAGCCTGCAAACATACAGCTTGGACTATAAATGTACTGCAAACAGAAACCAGAACACTTCCCACGCTGCCACTCCAGACCCCTGTGTACATGGAGCTGATCTGCTGGTAGAGTTATACCATGATGGCCCTGAGTGGTAAAATACTTGATGTGTGTAAAGTAGTTGTTGAGTGTGTTTATGTGTGTTAGGAGCTGCCGTCTGACCCGAGGGGACCGCTAGCAGTTGAGATCTTCCTGGACGGGATGAGCCTCAGCCAGATCGTGTGTCACCACGAATACGCCTCCATGGAGCGCCCAGTTCCAGCGCAGAAGGTTTGTGTTCCATCTGTGTTTCTTTGTGTTTGTTGTTTTCCTGAAACTAAGAAAGTCTGACCAAATGTAATCACTAAGGAGAGTGTTTCTCTGCAGGGACATGGCATGATAAATCCTCCTCCTCTCCTGGATGATTGGGACTTCGACACTGAGGTATTGTTGCAAAGCTGAAGGCATACAGACATTATGTCATACAAACATTTTAGAGTTGAGTAAACTTAAGACTGAAATCGATGTTTTTGTTCAGGGTCTGCGGGACTCGGAGGAGCCGATGCTTGGGCCCTTCATGTACCCTAACCTGCCACAGGAAGGAGAGCACTTCAAAGTCAGAGTGAAGCACCTGTGGACCCCAAATGAGGTTACTATGATCCACTGTACAACTTCATCCATCAAATATATGATTATTAATTCAAATTAAGGAGTGGTGAATATGTGAAATGAAGTCATGGTTTCAGGATAATCTTCAGAAGATAGATCTGTATATGTACTCTAATAACTGAAACTGATGTTGAAACATATGTTCGTCTGTCTGTCTGTCGATCAGCTGTTCCTGTGGCCTTTGGAGGGAGCAGGCGATGTGAAGGTGGACGGAGAGACTCTGGATGAGGCTCTGACTAGAATCAATGAGGACATCAACAGTCTGCCTCGACTCAGCAGCTTCCCTCATGGTAACATGAACATGTGTTCACTCATCAGTAGACAATCACCGTGCTGTACATCTCTGCAGAGTTCAGCAGAAAGGACACACCTGACTTCATGTATGTTTTGTTTTGTCCAGGCAGCCCGTGTCTGGCAGAGTACAGTGATGGGCAGTACTACAGAGCAAAGCTGATCAGGATCACCAGCGTGGAGCCCGTCAAGATCCTGGTCCAGCACGTCGACTTCGGCTCTGACGACACTCTGCCCCTGAGCAAGTATGAACTTCTCACACAGAAGGAGTATTCAGATACTAGACTTCAACTGAGCTACTTTTATACACACAAACCTAAATAACATCAGGGAGTCCTCTTCGTAATTATCATTCAAATAAATCATTAAAGTAAAGGAGATTGTATCGTTTAAACGACTGGTATTGAAAAGTGTTGGTGTTTCCATAAATATACTCTGGACTCGTTGGCTTGGATCTCATCGATCTATGAAGCCTCTGGACTCTGGCATCAGGTGGAGGTGTTGTTCTACTGTCGTGTTTTTATCTCTGTCACTTCTCAACAGGCTGCGTCAGATGCCGACGGAGCTGCTGGGCTTTCCGTCACGGGCTCTTAAGGTCAAAGTCGCCGGCTTTAAGGCTCCAAATGTCAAGACGGAGGAAGGCATGCTGCCCTACAGCCCCGGGTGGAGCGTGAAGGCTACGATGGCCATGATGGACTTGTTACACAGCAACATCACAGCCTCTGTTGTGGTAAGGGACTGGAGTCATCAGTATGTTTCCCCGACTCTGTGTGGTTACTAAATCTGACATATTTCCTTATAAAGAGATGTAGATGTTATGTTATGACGGGGCGCCGGTTTAGCTCAGTTGTTAGATCGTGGGCCTCATGTACTGAGTCTACCTCCCTCGACGCAGCAGCCTATCACTGCGTGTTAAATTGCATCGTTGCATCGCATTTAATTCAAAGTTTTATATCTTGAACTTCTAGCTCGCCTATAGTTTAGATGTGACTGTTTTACATTGAGGGTCTTCATGCCTTCTTGTGCCCTTCTTCTTGTCTGTTCAGACGCAGGAACCAGAGCTCACAGTGCTGCTGTACAATGAGAATGAAGAGCTGGTCCACCTGTCTCTGGTGAGCAGGGGACTAGCTGAACTCGCCTGAAAGCAGAGCAGAGACGTGCTGTTTTGTTCATATCTTCCTTTTACTGCTGTTTTAAGTTTTTACCTGTCCCACATATCATGTCAACTTTTACTTTCACTATGTTCCTGTGATAACAGAGATTTACTTTTAAGTTCAGCTGTCGTGTTTGAGTGAGCAGCGCTGACTTTGCACTTTGTTTTTCTGCTCTTTTGACTCGTGTGAGACGACTTGTTTGTGTGAAGATGAGATTAAAATCTTCCAATGCTGGCTGACATGTCTGCAGGTGTCTTTGTGAATACATACCTGGAGTTCCTCTGCTGCTGAGTTTAACGCCAATTATTAAAACACAATAAATCCAAATAAAAAGATAAAATTTATTTTACAAAACATTTACAGTCAGCTAAGAAAATAAATATGTATTTCACATTTTTACAAAGTCAAACGTATGTAAACAAACATTTAAAAACAGCGTTCTGAAGCAGCTTGAATCTGCTGCACAGGCGACAGTTTGTGTCCAGCTTCTCGTTATTCTCCGGCCTTTACTGAAAATGTAAACAAGGGGTTATTCAAATATTAAGGTAACAGGACTGTGAAAGAAGTCAGGTAGGAGATCATGTACAAAAAAATCCTGAATAGGTGATCATACTCTTCATCACTGAAACACTTGAGGTGCTCTGTTGAGTTCCCGTTAAAGTGAGTATCCTTCAGCTCTGAGAAAATGTTGAAGCACTTCAAGTATTCTTTAGCTCCTACACCCTGTTGTCCACGATGATGTTCCCGTCTTTGTCTTTGATCCTGAGTCGTCCGGTCGGGTAGCTGGTCTCCTGCCTGCCGTCTGTGTAGACGGTCTTCACCGTGCCGTCGGGATACTCTCTCCTCTTGTAGTCGGCCGTGTGGATCTCCCTCTGGCCCGTGTTGAAGTGGATCTCCTTGGTGCCGTCGCTGAGAGAGGCAGCACACATTCAAACCCAGTTAGTTTTATTTTGTTAAGGTAGAAGTGGTTGAAACTTGACATCAACAATGAAACTCACGGGTTGACTTGTATGACGGTCCCGTCTGTCAGCACGCTCTCCTCCCGACCGTTGGGAAAAAGGTTTTTGATTGTCTGATCTGGGAAGGTGATTTCTTTGCGGCCATCTGGGAAATGCTTTTCTGGAGTTGAATTTAAAACAGGCCATGTATTAATACACTATAATCAGTGCTACGCTGGTTTCTGTGAGGGGATGAAAATAAAATTTGACTTCCTTCTGATCACTCACCTGTCTGGTTGTTGGGGAAGTGCAGGACCTCGATACCGTCTGGGTAGGTGATGTGTGTAGTCTGTGTTTCAGCATAGTAGTAGATCTGAGCATGAGGAGCAGAGTCATGAAAAGAGGGTTACCAGTCAGGACTTCTTTTAATACGTCAATTGTCCTTTTTTTTTCTTGTAACGCTGATCGTTTTTAACGTGGCTGTTATTTTGAGTTAACTTCCAGTAAATTAGGTTTCCGTTACTTGAATTCACTTTCCATTTAAGTCATCTGAATCGCGGACTACTTGAGCAAGAGGACACCGCCTTCCGTACTTTAGAGAGCTTATTGAATAAGGAGCTAAAATGCCTGTTTCTGCACTAGGCACCTTTGTTGTGAAATGCTGAGGCTGGCAGGAAAGAGTGATAAATCCACTTCATACGTGCAGCTCACCCCAAAAACTTTGGTAATATTTTAAGAGTTTTGTGTATGTCTGAAAACACCATAAGAAAATACTGTTTCCTTCCCAAGACTCCTGCAGTTCTTATTTTAAAAAGGTGCCTCTAATAAATTCACAAGAACTGGGTTTTTGTGGATATTTAACACCGCACCACCACAGCAACAGGAAACCACAAACACCTCTACATTTGAAGTGTTGAAGCCGCATGAGTTTGAAGTGACGTAAGGTAAACTTCTCACCACTCTCTGGTCGGCTGTGATCTCTTTAGTGTCTCCGTTGAAGAAGGTCACTTTGACCGTCAGCCCGTCGACTGAAACCTCCTTCTTCGTCCCGTTGGGGAAAGAGATGAGACGATCTCCACTCGCCAGAACTTTCTCAATCTGCGAGGATCAAAACCAGAACTTCATTAGCAACTTTACAACTTCATAAATTCAGGAGTAAACCACTTCATCTCATCTTTGATATTCTTAAGTTTAAATGTGCTGGTCTCCTCTGGGCTGTTGGGACGCCACACGGCTATTGTGGACGCCCATCGGTTACCAGCTAAACCAACAGGTGTTGCAGCGATTGAAGCGGGCAAGAGAACTGGTTCAGATAGAAGTGATTGTACCCGACCTAAAAAGCCTCTGCATGTTTCTAATAAGCTCCACGAGCAGAAACGTGCTCAAACTAGGATCAATATTGGAGATGCTTTTGAAAAATGGAGAGAGGTTAGAACGCAGAAAGGTTTACAGACCGATGCAGAGCTGGCTAAACACTGGATTTGGACTGCAGTACCCATTTTAAACACTAGGTGTCAGCGTGACATACTTCTCCTTTTATTTCTTTATAACCAAATATCTGGTGAATATTTCTTAATGTTGACTGTAGCAGCTAAATATACTTTTTTACATGTAAATCCTTTATAAACTTTGATTACCTTCCAAACCTCAGTGAAAGGATGGAAAAAGAAAACTCGCTCTGGAATATAATAAACGTTTAACATACAGTATATGAGGATTCGTTTCAAGCTAAGGCGCCCCCACAAGGTGTTCTTTTTTATCGTCTCAGGAAATGATTTCACTTTTTATGGAAGCTCTACATCTATGCGAGCCATTTTTCAAAAGCTGTAATCAGGACACTGAGTAGTAACGATATCAAACTGTGCTCATGTTCAAAGTGACACGTCTTAAAAATGCACTCACCTTCCCATCAGGGTGTGTGATAACCTCTCGAGCTGATTCTGGCTCTTTGACCTCACTGGACTCGGGTTCTTCTGGCAGAGATTCTGTATTCTACGATGAAAAGAAATGTTCAACATCAGTTCAGTGACTAACCTCTGATGTAGAGCCGCCTGTCCAGAGGAGCTCCGAGCAGGTAAGGAGGTAAAGATGGAAAAGCAGGGCTGTAAACATTTTAAACTACCTGCCTCTCTTTTGGTATTCGTCATTAAATGAAGTACCTGTAGTGTAAGAGTAAAATGTATAGATTTGAAAGGATTTTACAGGACGGCTCTTACCGGAGAGGTGTTTGATTTCTCTTGATGTCGCAGCTTGTCCTGGCTCTTGCAGGGAGCCGACGTTGGCCTCTCTTCTTTCCTCCGGCCTGGCAAGGAGGACGAAGAGGATGATGACGAAGAGGATGCTGGTACTGATGGTTTTCTCAGGCTGCTCTTCATCGCTGCAAAAGATAAACACAACAACCAAGGTTACTTGTACAGCTAAAAAACCTTCATATATAAGGCCTGATAAATAAAAAGTAGATCAAAAATGAGGGATGGTTTGTAATTTATTTGATTTCATCCTCAACAGAAATCATCCCTATTACAAAAACCTGCAGCTCCAAAACCCACAAATCTTAATCTGAAAGAAACGTGAATATACTGTCTTTCAGGGTAATAAATAATCTTGTGATTTAAAAGTCTTCACTGACCTGCAGCAGCCTGACTGCTCTCTCTGCAGGTCTTTCCAGGGGCTGCAGTCGTACTGCTTTGAGGAGGACTGCTGCTGCTGCTGCTGCTTACTCGGGAGTCAAGAGGACTCTGAGCACACAGAAAGAGAAGACTTTATTTCCCTCCTCACAGCCCAACCATGAACAGACAATACAACGTCATTTAAACACGCTTACAGCAAATTTCACTCCTTTGGGCACAGATGAAACGTTGTTGTCAAACATTTTAGGAACGTCTTTCGATGCATTGACCGGGCTTTTCTTCAAGGCGGTGAGGCGGAGCTTTTCCAACATGCGCACCTTAAATAAAAAGAAAGAGAAGATCACACATAAGTACGAAGCCCCTGACGTCCTGTAAATAGATATGTTTGTTCATCTCGTGCGCAGTAGTGAAAAGCTTAAACACTGTGGGTTAAAGAGTTGCCATGGAGATTAACGATGAAGCTATGATTTAGGAAGGAAAGCGCAAACGACAAAAATGACTCTACAGCAAATCAACCACATCACCAAAGTGTTTGATATTAAATCTGAAGATTCTCACTCACACACCACCTGGATACATATTACTGTATATATATACATAACACATTTTAGCAGAGCCTATTACATATCAAGTCTGCAGAGGCTCCAGCAGGGGGCGCCCACGTTACACACAAAATACCAGCAG
Source organism: Tautogolabrus adspersus (assembly GCA_020745685.1). Lineage (NCBI taxonomy): Eukaryota > Metazoa > Chordata > Actinopteri > Labriformes > Labridae > Tautogolabrus > Tautogolabrus adspersus. The sequence goes on along the minus strand of CM036548.1, from coordinate 4,423,850 downwards.
CTATCAGAGTCAAAATATTTAGAATACATAATAAAAAGTGATCACACATTAAAATAGTGAATTACTGGTAAATAATAACAAATAATGATGGCTCATTATGATAATTGGGGGAAAGTGGAATGATTGACACTGCTTCTTTTGCACAAGATAACGTATGGAAGTCTTATTATGGGAGGGATACTCTTTTAGCCGTTAGCATTCAAAATAAAGGCATCATTAAAACCTCATTATAACAAGCGAAATGCCTCTGGGTGTGATATCTGGCACACTTGTCTTAAACAGGAGTTGAGTTTTTTTCCATATTCAGATCATACTGTATACACAGATTACAGGTGTAAACGGGGTCATAGGGTCGGACTTCAGGTGGTTACCTCGTCCCGGAGAGAATCGTTATCCTGGTTCAGGGAGTCGATTTGTTGTCGCAGTCGGTTGTGTGTGGAGGCCCAGCGGCTCTCCCTCCCCCCTCAGCTCCTCCTGCAGGGAGATCAGCTGCTGCTTCAACACCTGACAGGGAGGACGAGGACGGATTAAAGGAAAGTTCCACCTATTTTAAGATTCCTCTTTACTACACCGGGGTGTCACAGTGCGAGGTTCTTTAGGGTCACGGCTTCTTCGACCTCAGAGCTGCTTGTGAATATGCAACACACAGATAAAACTGCAATGTGACTTTAGGGACTGTTAGCCTTGTTATTGTTTAAATGAGTAAAAATGCAGGGCGCCAGATGGTCTAGCGGTTAGGTTGCGCCCCATGTACGGAGGCTTTAGTCCTCCAAGTCGGCGACCCCGGTTTGAATCCGACGTGCAGCTCCTACCTACATGTCATTCCCCGCTCAATCTCCCAGATCTCCTACTCTATCCACTGTCACATAAAAGCTTAGTGCTGTGCTCATGGTGGATTAATGTTGGGTCTTTGTAGATACTATAACAAAGAGTACGGTCTTAACCTGCTCTTTTTCTAAAGTGTCTTTCTTGAGATAACGTTTGTTATGAATAGGCGTTATATACAAATAAAGATTGAGCTGGATTCTTCACCTGGATTTCTTCTCGTTCCTTCTTGTCGGGCATCGCTCTGGCAGCCAGCGCATGCTTCTCAAAAAGTTTGCGCTCCTTTTGCAGCTTTCTGTTCTCCTCTTTCTTGTGCTCCTCGAACTTGGCCAGCTCCTCCGCCTTCGTCTTCTCAAACTCCAGACGCTCTTTCCTACAAAAAAACAAAGTGGACTTTACGTGCCGGTACAACGATTAGGAGGGACCAACAGTATTGATTCAACTTGAATTATGTAAGCAAATAAATATACATTTTAATAAAGGTAAAGTGTAAAGATGATCGCCTCAACAATTCCAGAACTTGTCAACATTTTGACATGAAGCGTAATGAAAAAATCTCCACATCACAATAACGCCACAAGTCCAATGTGTTAAGCTGCATAGAGCTTATTATGTTCTAAAACAGTCAAAGCATAAAACAGGTAAACACTAGAATATAAAATATGAAAACTTCTGTTTCATTCGGGTGTGTTCGAGGTTTTTAAGTGGAGAAATATGGATCACCTGAGATTTTCCTGGTTTTTCTCGTTCTCTTGTCTGAGTTTGGTGAGCGCAGAGTTCTCCTTCTTAAACCTCTCGATCTCGATCTCCAGCTCCACCAGTCTCTCCCTCAGCTGTCTGGACTGCACCTGCTGGCCTGGGGAAGAGGACACGTACACATTAACACATGTAAAAATTAAATTAGAAATCACATGTTAAACAAGGAAGCCTGATCTCGCAGATGAACTGATTTTGAATTTCATAAAATAGATTTGTTTCCTGATGAGTGAACCATTTAACTCCAGAACTTATCTCCCTGTTACCGGCTTGTTTCGGCTAAAGAAAGCTCCTTTTAGATCTCAAAGTTAAATGTTGTTACATGAAGCAATGAACAGAGACTCAAATATCCTGTGTGCATGCAAACATGTGCAGCTTAACTAAGCTTGATGCTGTGGTACTAAGGCTTTGTAAACTTTCAACCACAATGTTAAAATCAGAGAGAAGAAGGCGACAGCTCAAAGATAGAGGTGCTGATATATTGTGTCACTTTGTATACATCAACTTTGATGAGAGATGAATTGTTCAAGTCATTCTGCGAGCAAAAACATTCACACATCAACATCTCAAATGTAAAGATTAGTGAGCAGCAGCCAAAACTCAGCACTGATATCAAGCTTGATAAAACTGCTGAATGTAAAATATATGATTAAGGAAGTTTGCACAGACTTATCTGCTTATCATGTTTGAATGTACAAGACAAATAAAAATATCACCTGAAGAAGAGGTGTGGTGGAAATGTTGTGATCGTTATACAATAAAAACGTTTTGTGGCAAATTTGAGCAACGCGCCTATCTTCTTCCAAGCAGGGGCGCTGCTTGTCAACAGGCAACGCAGGCAACTGCTTGGGGCCCCAGACCAGTAGGGGGCCCCCGAGGGCTAACAAACTGAAACCAAAGCAGTGACCCAAAATTTGCATTTTTTGAAATGACAGTAGGAAACCTCCCTAAGAGGGCCCCCATCTGACAGCACTCACTCTCTTTCCCTGCTAAACGTTGCATGCATTATTGCTGTGAAAACCAAAGTCAGACAATGAAAGTCAACAAAGAAAAATGAAGAGGAATTATCCGTCTATAGGAGAGAAAAAAGAAACGGGAAAAAAGAGGAAGAGGAGTAATCATCAGGACCGTGGCAGACATGATAGTGATGAACGCTGGTTGGTTATGGGTTTATCTTGTTGTTTAACATAGGTTGACAAAACCATATTGTGGGGGGGTAGATGCAATGGATGCCTGAATTTCCCTCAGGATCAACAAAGTATCTCAAAAATTGTTCGTCTCACCTGTGTCCTCCTCCGACTTTTTCGACTCAGTAGCAGCAGAAGGAGGTGGAGGAGGGAGAGGTGCATTCTGGGTCTGTGGCTTCAGCGAGGGGAACAGCCGAGTCATGAGCTGGGAGGCAGGGGGAGGCTCCTGATTGGCTGACCTGATAACTGCACCTTTATCCACCTCCACAACTTTACTCACTGCCACCTTCCTCTGCAGAGTCCGCTCTGGAGGTGAAACTGTATTCACTGTTACCTTGGTAACTGGACTAAGTCTGCTGTCATTGGCTGAGCAGACTGCGGTGTGCTCCAGGTCGTTCCAGGTGTCATTGTCGTCAAACACAACTTGACCCTGCTGCCCGTCTTTGTCCTCTAACAGAGTGGACTCGTCCACATTGCTGAGGAAGCTGTCACTCTCACCATCATCGACCTGTGTCACATCAGACGCTGAGTCTCTGCAGCTCTCCTCGTCCTGATATGAATGCTTGTCATACGGCAGGTTAGACTGTGCAGGGAAGCTAAGGGTGCTGGGAAATGAAGAAGGTTTGCCTGCTACTTCCTGGAAGTCAAACTCAGAGCCGCCACAGGATGAAACATCTGAGCTCTTGTGGTTGTCTTCCCGTCCAGTGTCCAGTACCATCTTTTCCTCAACGCTCACCCTGTTCATGAGTGTATTGTCTCTGATCTTCATCACAAACACTTCTGGGTTCACAGCACCGCTTTGGACTACCACACCACCACTGCTGCCAACACTAGTGCATCTCTGAGGTGCAGCGTTTGGAGGGGACTTAATGGGGGTGGAGGAGAGCCGTCGTGGGGGGTGACCCCTGGCACCCAGCAGCTGGTCCATCTGAAGAACCTGGGAATACAGAACAAGGTCTTTAAAATCACATCACTTTACAGTCAACATTTCAAAAACACAAAACAGGGGAACAAAAATCCACACAATCAAGTTTGTCAAAACAGAAACATTTGTTTCATTTGAAAAATATCTTGCGTCTTTTCTGCACAATTCTGGTGCAAACTGATGTCTCTGTCATCCTCATGTATAAACAAAAACAACCGTGTCTCTGCGAAAAAATTCGAGGCCTTAAAGTTTCCAGACAGAAAAGAAAAATAAGTCACTGATAAAAGATACTTAGCTCTGTAGAGTACCATAATCCCTGTTCACATACAAGTACTCATTTGATCAATTGTAACTATCGAAATATTTCTATTGCTGCTTTAAAAGGGAATTGCTTACTTTTTTGTAGAAACCAACATGGTATAGAAAACATTTGTACTTAACAAAAGTGTAAGAATGAATGAATGATTGATAAGAGAACAGAGATACTGAGTTGAATAAAGCACCTTCAGGACAAAGGAGGAGTTGGACGAGAAGGAAAGCTCCTCTGCTGCTTGCTCCAGTAACTCAAACTCTCCCAGCTCCATGTTCTCCATCTGCCGGTCACAATCCCAGCGCTGGAGCTTCTCCTGGAACGACTGCTCAAACGAATCCTGAGGAACTTCTCCTCCTGCTGATTCCACTCTTGAACCACAACCTTTCTCTCTGGCTGCATCACTTTCAGCTCTCTCTGTCCCTCTTATCATGCCCACCTGTTTGGTTACAGGGTTTGGCTTCATGTTGTGACCAGCGTTCCTCAAAGCTTGATATGACAGACCCTCTCTCTTGTTATTCTGCTCCTTTACTTGCTCCAGTTGATGTAGTTTGGATCCTTTACCCTCTGGGTCAGTTTGGATAGATTGTGGTGCATCTGTGTTCTGTCTTTGATGACTACCCAAAACCTTCGTCCAGGCTGTCTTACTCTCAAACTTGGTATCCTGAGGTGGGGAGCTGACAGCTTTCAGTCGGTTTTCCTTGTTGAGTGTGGCAGTTTTACGCTGGACAGGAAACCGCTGCACACCATTAGAGACCCCTCTCTGTAAAGCTGCAGGTTCTGAGTTGCTGCGGCACAGAACTCTGGCCTGTGGTTGTGGTCTGGGGTCATTTTTCACCGCTGTTTTTGGTTTGCGATTGTTGGTAAATCTCGAGAGCCCCTCGCCTCGCTTCAGAAAGACTCTCTTGGGAGGGGCTTGTGCAGCTTCAGCTCCTTCTTGGCTCTGTAGAGGCAAAGATACACAATGTGAATAAATTACAATTTGAAGGGTTTGGTGACTAAAAGAAATGTAGTTATCTGAAGCTTCAAAGACTAAGATTGTGAAGCATCTGATGCACCAACATGGAGAGGTACGGCATGCAACTTAATATCAAAGTCATAATAATAATCAGTTTGTTAAAAGATCTTCACCTCGAGTTTGCTACAAATCACATTAATGCATCATAAATGATAATACTTCATAACAAGATTGGCTTTTATAAGGACTTTACTTTAATATTATTTACAGTGAGACACGTTAGAGCCTCTCACCTGCTGTTGCTGGGCAGATTTCAGCCTCTGCTCCTCCATCCTCAGCTGCTCCTCCAACAACTCCTCAAACGTCTTCTTCTGACCCCCGATACCTGGCTTTATAGGTCTGAAGACAAAGACAAACAAGCAAGATGAATGTATTTATTAGACGACTTGTCAAAAAGTCACTCATTCAGCCTCTACTGTATGATCGGTTCAGATGGTCTCGTCATGAGAGTCTGCTCGTTACACTGGATAAGGAATATAAAAAATTGAATTTACCTTTCATGAAATGCTGTATCTTCTTTTACTGAGGCGTTTTCATTCAAAAATACAGCTTGACTCTGTATTAAGGTATCATCATGCTCATGAAATTGGCTTAAATCCACACTCTGTTCCTCATCGTCTTCTCTGGAGTTCCATGATCCTGTAGGAGACACCCACAGGGGTCAGGCTTGTTCTGGCTGCTGTATTCAAAATCCCAAAACTTTACATATTCTCATGTAATCTTAAAATTGAATATTCTCACCCTCCTCCTCACTGTCCACCTCTTCATAATCTTGACCTCTTTGTGGCTCCGTCTGTCTCCCTGCTGATGACAGCTCTTGTTCCTGTCCACAGGTGGAGCCCTGTTGAGCTCTACGGCACGGTAAAGTGGGGTTGTACGGGGTCCCTGTGTAATGACAGGCTTCAGTCACCTCACAGTGTACAAATTATACTATACACATAAAAAAAACTACATTTGTGGGGAAGCAGGGCAAATAAATACGCATCACATTCCGACTGTCACATTCATCCACACAGCGATGGTGTCATTTCTTTTTTGTACCTTCTGTGCAGTCCTGGGATCCGTTCATTACCCCCAGCAGCCTCTGCTGCTCCTCCTGCAGGCGAAGCAGCTCCTCCAACTGATGGGCTTTTAGCTGCTCCTGCATGTGCTGCTGCCATTTTCTCAACTGCACAGACAAACAAAATTAAACGTTCGTCTGCAATGTCGGAAACATTTTGAAGTCATTATTGGATTTTGATATCAGTACCCAAATAGCTGGATAACGTATAACGGGGCCAATCTATTTAACTTAATTCTATGTGTCATGTGTCAGCAGCTCGATAAATTGCTAGATGAAACAAACAAAAAAAGTACTACACTGGAAGGATTTAAAGTGTTGGCTTCATATTTGATGACAACTTGCATTTTCTGCACAACAAATGTTTGAAGAAGTGGGAACAGAACTGCAAAATGTTACATTAACTAGTTACCCAACCAGTTAAAGACTGGTATGGTATCAGTACTCAGGATTGGCCATTAACAGGAGCCCAGGCATCTATACAGTGACTGAAAAGTCTGATGGGTACGTCACTGGCTAACACTCTTATACAAAGTGTCTAATCGTTCTTTTCAGGGGGGCTTTAAAATACTTAACTAGCCCTTGGTCTTTGTTGAACAGACCTGTCACATTGAATTTACTCTGTTGCTACCTCACACTGTCCGTAATTCCATCTCAGTGTTTTCCAACATGCTAATTGCTAAGTTACTGTATTGCATGCATACACCTCTGCCACTATTTGAGTCCTTGCCAGCATAAATAGTTTATCCTGAGGCGAACTGCACTAATATTAGCAGGTAGAAGCGATGAGTCTGTGTTGGACTGTGTGCGAGGGAGGAGGGGATTATTAAGTAACCAGGAAGCGGTGATATAATCAACGCAGAGCTCCACACAAAGTGCCAAAAACTCACATCAACAGAAGTCTCAACCCTAGTTAGAGATATGTGGTGTCTGCTCCACTTACATTTGTTTGATATAAGTTCTGATGTTGTGTACACATTGGAATAAGGCACACGTTAGCTTCTGTTTAGGTTTGGAAAATCAGCAGTAAGGTTGTAAAGTTGTTTTCCATTACGGTACATCAAATTGTATCACAGTGGGAATAGATGTTAATCACAGATGACACAGTCACGACATTTTGATATCTTAAATTCTTGAAGTGTTGATTTCGGCATACAATTTGTGCAACTTCAGTTAATTTATCAAGAAAGCGTATATGTTTTGTTTTTTTAGTAACAGGCAGGTAACATAAGTCCCAGCCCTGACAGAATCCTTCATGTCTTTACCTGTTCTAGCTTCATCCTTAGGGGCAAATCTTGTGATGTATTTGCCATCTCATCCAAACTGTCCGACTCTCCATATGTGTTCCTCTGAGGCCCAGGTGATAGACCGCTCACTGGCCCGTCAGCCCCAGTTTTCTGTCCACCAGATGACCGTGCAAATCCATCCACACCTATGCAGCTACTGTCTGCAGAGGCCGGCAGAGGAGCGAAGTCGGAGGCAAACGAATCGTCCGGCTCCAGAGGAGGAGATCCCACGGCAGAGATGTGGCGCATGGAGCCAGCCAAGTCCGCGCAGGGGTTAAGGATCACCCCGGCTCTAGTGCTACTTGGCATCCACCTGGCCAGGAAGTCTGCCTGCGAGTACTGGAGCCCGGCTGGAGATGACATGATGACCGAGCTGTCTCATGCAGGTCTCGCTAATCCGGGATTTGAGCGACAGATTATGGTGACAAATTAGGGGTTAATCACACCGTGAATAAACACTGGCTCTAACTTAGATGATGCCAAGACAACTATTAATAGTGACCAGTTTAAGTTGAAATAACAGTAGCTAATTTAATGAGTATCAGATCAAAAACGGAGTTAGCAGAGTGTCGAAGTTAGGTTTGACTTGAGTGGTTGTTTGGTTTGGTTAGCAACAACGAAACAAACCACAAATGTTAAAGCTGATGACGAGGAATAATTGGCAGTGTGACACATTCATAACATGAAGCTAGACCATCTCATAATTCAGCTAACCTGTGAAGTCAGCTAGCTTTCAGTGCATTTAAAAGGCTTGGTTCCCTTGGTGATACTCGCCTGTGGCTTAGTCACTTCGCATAAAAAGTTTTAAAATGCAGCAATGACATGTAGTGACGTGACAGACAAGCTCACAACATTAATAAAAGTGTTAAATAAACTCAATATTTACCTGTAACATAGGTGAAGAGAGGTGCAACTGGAATAAAAGCGTACGTTATGAAAACATAACAGACAAAAGTTTCGAAGCCTGCCGCCATATCAAAACAAAGCCCGCGAGAGTACTGGAAAACGTCGATTGCATTATGGGTAATGTAGTTCATCTGCAGTTTAAAGTGTCGCTTTTTTTAAAGAAAGCGTTATGATTTATTTTTGCTATCGAGGGTAATATAGATTTGAACCAGATTTGAACTTGTTGTTCTTTTAATCTGAGAGAAGTTTTAATTTTTTTAAAGGAAAAAAAAAAACCGTTTGAACCGTTTTACGGTTCAACGGCTGTTCCCAAATATTTTTCACAATAAAGGTCATGGAATTAAAGAAAACTGTGGTAGCGTTGACTTTTCGTTTTGTTAACATGCGAACTCATAAAGGGTAAGCTGCTTGACTATAAGTATTGATTGCCTTACCTAAGTTTGGTTGACATATGTGTTCAGTTTAAACAGTAAATACATCAGATTTTATACTGATAGTTAAATACCGGATGTGTTTTCTGACAGCTGTGATTGGTTGATACGAAAATACCAAATTTCACGTTCTTCTTCTGACTGAGGGAACTGAGTGAGTGTCGGTGCTACAATGGAAAAGGTTTTATGTGATGTCCACGGTAAGTCAAACTAAATTAAATATTGTTAAATAAATATTACGACATGTAGAGTGAGATATCGTGTCGGTTTTTCAGACGTTCCGTCTTTTGTTTCGTTTGTTTGGTGCATGACAAGGCATTTCCTCTTAACGTTTACTGTGACGTTTACTTTTGATTTAACGAACCCTAGATGATCTTTTCTTGGCAGCTCCCTTCCTGACGTTTAATGGGATGATATCTTATATTATGAGTTAAATAACTTGTTCTCTACATCCCCAAACAGGCTGCTTGTGTCTGCTGAAAACGGGCGTGAAAGATGGACCGAATAAAGGCAAAAGCTTCTACGTCTGCGTTGACAAGCAGGGCTGTGATTTCAGTCAGCTGGCCAGGTATTAACAGCAACCAGTGCAGATATACTTCATAACATGAATCTAAGCCGTGACATGGATAAATACATTCTCTTCATTGCCAAAAATATAACAGTTTTTCAATTCAGAAGTTATAGGAATGCTGCAGTCCAACATAGCAGTATATGAAAGCAACTCAACTCAACTCAACTCAACTCAAATTTATTTATAAAGCGCTTTAAAACGGCCACAGCCGACACAAAGTGCTGTACATAAGCAGCCAACACAACACAGGGCATAAAACAATGGATAAAATAAATAAAGTGCATACAATAAAACAACAATCAAACACTAAAAAGAGCAGAGCCTCATGCAGTGTTAAAAGCCAGGGAATAAAAATGAGTTTTAAGGTGATTTTTAAAAATGGACAGTGAAGAGGCTTGTCTGATGTGCAGTGGCAGCACGTTCCATAAATTTGGAGCCGCAACAGAGAAAGCCCTATCCCCTCTGAGCTTCCGTTTTGCCCTCGGCACCTCGAGGAGCAGCAGGTCAGCTGACCTGAGGCACCGAGAAGGGGTGTAAGGTTGGAGCAGCTCAGAGAGGTAAGGTGGGGCGAGACCATTTAAAGATTTAAAAACAAATAAAAGAATCTTAAAATGGACTCTAAAATGAACGGGTAGCCAATGGAGGGAAGCCAGGGTGGGAGTTATGTGCTCCCTTTTACGTGCTCCAGTTAGGAGACGAGCGGCTGCATTTTGCACCAACTGGAGGCGGGCAAGGGAGGACTGGCTGACCCCAAAATAAAGTGCATTACAGTAATCCAGCCGAGATGTAATGAAGGCATGGATTACTGTTTCAAGGTGTTTTTTGGTGAGGAAGGGCTTCACTTTTGCCAGCTGCCTGATGTGAAAAAAACTTGATTTAACTACTGCACTGATTTGTCGATCTAGTTTAAAATCACTGTCCATCTTAAAACCCAAATTTGTGATTGTTGGTCTTACATAGGCTGCCAACGGGCCCAGGTCTACAGGAGGGGTTACACAAGGGCCACTGGGACTGAACACCATCACCTCAGTTTTCTCCTCATTAAAATTTAAGAAGTTGAGAGCCAACCAGGCTTTGATGTCTTCAAGACATGACAGAAGTGGCGCGAGGGAGAAAGCATTCTTCTTTTTCAATGGCACATAAATCTGGCTGTCATCGGCGTAGCAGTGAAAGGAGATGCCATGCTTTCTCAAGATGGAGCCCAGAGGCAATAAATACAGGGAGAAAAACAGTGGCCCTAAAATCGACCCCTGTGGGACCCCATACAATAGGGGAGTGGAGCTGGACTCTGAATTTCCCAGGCGTATGCATAAGCTTCTGTCAGCAAGATAGGATTTGATCCAGTCCAAAGCAGTACCGCGAATGCCCGCTAGTTGGCTTAACCGAGCCACCAGGGTGTTATGGTCCACGGTGTCGAAAGCTGCTGTTAGGTCAAGTAGGACAAGGATTACATGATCCCCAGAGTCATTTGCCAACAGTATATCATTAAAAACTCTCACCAGAGCTGACTCAGTGCTATGTAGTGTTTTAAAACCAGACTGGAAAACTTCCAGGACATCATGCTCGTCCAGAAAGGCCTTAAGCTGGGCATGAACAATTTTCTCCAAAATTTTCGAGATAAAAGGCAATTTGGAGATGGGCCTGAAATTGGCTAGCACACTGCTATCGAGGCCAGGTTTCTTAAGAAGGGGCTGCACCACTGCATGTTTAAAACTGAGGGGGACCACACCAGAGGACAAACTGCTGTTAATGATAGCGAGAATTGTCTGCCCTATACTAGGGAAGACCTCTTTGAAAAAATAAGGGGGGACAATGTCACAGGGAGAGCCAGATGGCTTGATATGGCCAACCAGGTCTTCTAAAAACGACAGAGACACAGGCTCAAACTTGTAGAGAGCTGCAGAGCAGGGAGTGGGTTCAGAAGGATCAGATGCTGGAGTTGGAATGAGAGCATGGTACCTCTAGAAGTATAAGACCACTTTCCTGTACCTAACAGGGTTGACATGATACTAGAACTTTAAACTTCCATACCATACTAGTAAAAATCCAACCGTATCGATACCTTTCGATACCTGAGTAACAAAATATAAGTCTTGGGCACCCAATATTGGGTAATGTCTTGTTATTAATAACAGGAAACTGTAAGCAAACACCTTCCACACTGTCTACATTTCAGGAATATGTTGGCAACGTTCCAGTGCGGAAACATTGCAAATGTATTTATGCATTTAAGACAGTGTTACCTCAAAAGACATCATAGTAACTTTTTTAATCTTGTGCAACGCCAAAAGCATTAGACATATTTCAGTATCTGAATATTTGAATTTGAATGGTGGAAAATTGAAAATGACTCAAGAGCTTAAGGTGGGGGGTAGGGTGCCAGTAGCTAACACCTTAGAGACCTGGGCTGGGAACCGGAGGGATGCTGGTCCAATTCCCAGTGGGAACCAAAATCTGAAAATTGGTCTGCCAAGGTCCCATTGAGCAAGGCACCTTAGTCCCCTCACCCTGACATCTCTTCATTAGTGCATGTCCATAGGATCGTCTAAACGTGGTATCAAAAAGTATGTAAAGAGAGTTACTTCGGTTTTTTACTTTTAAAATCTAATGGATAAAGCTTTTTTCTTTTTTTTCTTACTGGCATCCTATTATAGTCCACCCATAGCAGCCATTACTACATACATGCTGGGAATTTTCTTGACAGATTTAACATCCTTTCTTTGCTATGCTTTAACATTATCGTCTTCCCCCAGCATCTCACCATCCCACTGCCTCCATCATGAAGATTCAATGGTGGAACTTCAAGCTCTCACCTTCAATCTTCAGCATCAGAGTCACAGGTGGGTGTGCAGGTGGATTCTGTAATGGTCCAAACCAACATTAGACTTTCACTTGGTGCTTGAACGAGATACCTGTCCCTCGGTTGTCCTCTAAATGCAAAGTGTTTGTCCTTTTGCAGGTTGTTCTATCGATGTGTTATAGGTAAAAAAGCAGGCCAGAGGTGGTGTGGAAACGTGCCTTGGAGTGCGGTAAGACGACGCCTTTACAGAATAGTGAATACATATCTTTATTTATATATTTGTAATACCTTTAATCATCAAAATATCTTCAGCTTGATATCTAAAGACAACACTTGTATATCTTCAACTCTGTATCCGGCCCTGAATCATCAAACATATTTATGTTAAATTCTTGTGATGATCCCAACATTTGAGCCAGATACTAAATATGCTTTTGTTAGATTGTCACCAACTAATAAAGGAGAGAACAGTGAATAGAAATCATTTTTTAAATTAATTTGACCAGGACAGTCGCATAACATGTGCGAACAGTGCAAAAGAAAAATGTCCTCTTATGTAATGAATTTCTTAAAGCTCCTGTGGGGATTTTTTTAGCTGGTGATGTCATAGACTAAAATTAATACTGACGTGTCTTTATGAGCAACACAAGTATACGAGACATTAAGCCACAAGATTGATTATTTATAATACATTTTAACGTCTCAAACAGCTGCTGCAGGGTAGGAGTCAGCAAGATTCTCTTTTAAAAGAAAGCAGGATGAGATTTTTTATTAATGAACATTACTTACCCATGTCCAGGACAAGATCAGCGAAGGCCGATTTGTCCACAGTGGACGCCATAACTGACACAAACAGAACACAGAAGCTTTAACCCTTACATATATTATTACTCTACATCTCAGAGGTTTGTATTGATAACTTCTTGGAAGATAATCTGCAATTGATTTTTGAATATTCTCTTGTTTTCTATCATTGCAGCCAGAGAAAGAAAATAGAAACCCTCGGTCAGACACACATCTACAACCCTCTTGCCTGCCGCCTGCCAGGAACCCCTTTAAAGCCCCTGAGAGGACAGATAAGGACTCTGAGAGGAGAAGGATGCTGGGTGGTGGAAGTAATGAGAAAAGAAGGGAGGAGAAAGAGAGTGAGTCAAGCCACGAGGCTAAAGGAAGAGACCGCTATCAGAAAGAAAAAGAGGAGCGTGTGAGTGCAGGAAAAAAAGAAGAGGAGGAGGAAAGGAAGAATAATGTGCCTGATACTTACAGAGGTGTTCAACTTCCTGCAGGGATGAAGTTAAAAAAGAGAGTCTCGGATGAGGAGAGACACTGTGCTGATGCTAACAGTGTGGAAAAAATGACAGATAAGATGCAAAACAAGGATAAAGAGAAGAGCATGGAGCAAGCCGATAAATCAAATCCCACCTCCACTGTCAATGGTGTTCATCCTGAGACAACAAATCAAACCTCACAGGATCCTCACAAAGGCTCACTTCAGAAACCTAACGATGGAGAAATATCTGTGGTGAAACAAGTCAACCCGTCTGTAAAAGACTCAAAAAACACCGGGAACCCAACATCTGACAAACCAACACAATCAGAGTCCAGTCAGAAACAACAAGAAAATGATGAGGATGATGATGATGATGTTGTGTTGGTGTCAGTGAAACCTGCTGCTCAGAAAACTCCTCCTGTTTCCGTTGTGCAAAAGACCCTGACTGCCTACCCGGGATTTAACCCAGCCTCTGTGGTCAAAGGTCAGCGGGAAGAGCCCAAAGGCATGCGTAGTCTGCTCACTGCTCAACTCCAACAGAAAAAGGTGAGTAGGTGACCCCTGTATGGTACAGGTTGGAGCTGGATACATGCTTTATTTCTGATGCTATTATTAATAGGGCCTGATCGATTTCGTTAAGTTTTTCAAATAAATTGGTCCAAAACATGTTTGTTTTTTTACATGCCATCTTGAGGATCTTCACTCTTCAAAGACAAATGTTTGCCTTTTATTTGATAAGAGAGTGGATAGAGTAAGAAATCAGGGAGAGAGAGTTTAATGACGTGCAGGAAATAGCCAGAGGTCAGACTTGAACCCGGGCCACCCGCTTGGTGGACTGAAGCCAGCGTACACGGGGGATGACCCAACCACTAGGCCCCCAAAGATCTTTGCGCTTCAAGACGAGCAGTAACTTCATGGGCTATGTTAAATGTATTTGTAGTTTAACAATGTTTTTGAGCTTAAGCTAAATCAAGAGATGTTTGGCTTATAAAACTACAGATCTTATAAACATTGTGACATTATTCTGACACATCAGTATACTGAAATCATCTGTGACTGCAGGCAGGGAGACACAGCCAGAATCTCTCATCCTTATAACAAAGTACTAAATATACCATTGTTTTATTGAACATTTAGATCGACAGTCTTCAGTGCGACAAACCACAACAGCATTTAAACATTTCACAACAGACAATTTCTCTTTGACTTTTGCATTCTTCATCATTTGATTGAAGGTGATGTTTCCGATGTGTCCATTTAATCTGTATCTGATATCTATCTTCTCCCTTGTTTCGTTCCTGTTCAGGCCACTCTGTCTGCAGTGAACGTGGCCGCTCTGCCAGACAAAGGGGAGAGGTTGAGGAATCAGGTCAAAGAGCTGGAGGACGCCCTGGAGTCTCTGAGCCTCACAGCAGCTTCTCAGCCTGGTAACTCTCCCGCTGTACTGTAGGAAAAGTAGTTAATGAGTTTCAAAGATTCCCCTCCTTTCTTCTGGATCCATTACTGACCATTGTATCTGTAATGCAGAATCACTTTCAGGTTCCCAGGGTGCAAGTAACAGCAGTGATGCTAGTGCAGGTAGCATCCATGCTAATCCATTCAGCCGGAAGGGGGGCATCGTCCTGCTCCCTGCCCCTCCAGCCACGGGCCCCTCCCAACACCAGGCCTCCAGCAGCTCCATGGGGCTTCAGCTGAGCCAGGGATACAGCCAGATGCATGGAGGTAAGACATCTCTGCGAGGGCTTTGTTCCTTTAAGATATTTTTAGGCCATATCATTTTTATTTTCTTTGGAGACCTAATGTTAAAAATGTGTGTATTCAATCTGCACGCTTATGACAAGAGGTGGCTGTTCTTCATCTCAAAAACACACATTTTCACATCGATTTTATTCTTCACCCCCCACCTATTTACTCAAACCCCTTTTCTCTCATTCCTTTGTGCTTTCAGCGAACGCACAGATGCAGGCCTTTTACGGCGGAAGGATGACTGATGACCGACTGCTGGCGGTGAAAAATGCCACCTGCGAAGCCATCGACCATCTCCACAAATCCTTAGAGTCCTGCCCTGATGCCGAGGCCGAAGTGACGGACCCGAGGGGCATCAAGGTTGCACACTTTTTGCAGTTTGTCATCAGTCCTTCTTCACTTAGACTATCTGTCACAACTTATAACGCTTTGACAGGGCTTCATGGATCAACATTAATGTTGAATTTCGATATTTTTAGAATATTGAAAATGATTCAACAATAATGTAGACGTAGTGCTTTAGTAAATGTAATTCGGTTTTATTATTACGTCAATAATGCCCTTGTGCACAATGTCATTTTAGTAAAGAAACTGTTCTCCGAGTTAGCTGTGAAAAAGCAACTTAGGACTGTAGCTGAGCCCTCACATCAACTACACCTGCCAGGTCTTATCGAACATGATTTTTACTCACTAATCCTTCTGTTGCTGAATGGAAACAAATCCCCCTCTTCCAATCTTTTTAAGAGCGTATAACATATTTGATCGTAGAGGGGAGATGTCTGTGTAGGTTCTCAGTCATCCAGGTCATGGTCAATTCGAAGCTTCCAGTTGCCTTTGGATCAAGCTTCAAATCGTAGAGGGGAGCACCGATGGCCTGGCGGGTGTGTTGCGTGCCCCATGTACAGAGGCTGTAGTCCTCGCCGCAGGGGCTGTGGATTCTGGTCCAACCTCGGCCCCTATGCTGCATGTCATCCCCCACTCTCTCCTCCCGGCGTTTCCTGTCTCTCTACAGCTGTCAGGCAGATACAAAATAACTTTTCAAAAGAACATAGTAGAAGAGAAATACGTGTTAACAGTTTTGAACGCTTATAGTAACAAAATCAGGGCGACGATTTTGAAGTTTAATGTTCACCAATCTTTGGGAGTGTTTCTACGTACTTTTGGAATTTCTATATTATCTGGAGGAAGTAGAAGATTTTTGCTTTATCTTTACTCGACAAGTGACTATGAAGTAGGGAATTTTGTCACTTGCCAATAACATTGCCCTCTTGTGATTGGTCGGTTAGGTTTCGCTCCTGGCCCATCAGAGGAGAGCTTTGGCCTGGCTGCTCTGGAGAGAAGCTCAGAATCCCTGTGGAGGAATTCTGGGTATGTTTGCCATTATTTTTCTACATTATCTTTGAACAATTTTGACTGGGACGTTATTTCAAGCTATTTGATCATGTAATAGACGTGCTTTCTTTCTACAAAATACTGTTTCTTCTTGTAAAAAACAAAATCAAGCACAGCATTTAGATTAGACAGGAATGTGTCCTTAAAAGTTTTCAGGATATAATCGTTTTGTTGTCTTCTCTCTCTCTTTTTCGGATGCAGCGGACGACATGGGTTTGGGGAAAACTCTGACAATGATTGCTCTCATACTGTCCAAGAAGATGAAGGTGAAAGAGGAAGATGAAAAGAAGGAAGAGAAGAAATCAGAGAGCTGGATTTCCAAGACTGGTAACTGGAACCTTTTCTGTTGGTTTGATGGTTTACAGCAATGAAGTCATTACCACCAATATAATTTGTATTTTAATCAGACAGTACATTTGTGTTTGTTTTAATTCCAGAGGTAAATTATTAGTGTTTGCTGTATGAGAGTTTTGATTCGTTTGTGTTTGTTTATCACGCAGACTCGAGCGTCGTCGTCTCTAAAGGCACTCTGATCATCTGCCCCGCCTCTCTGGTCCATCACTGGAAGCGGGAGATCGACAGACATGTGAAGTCGGGCAAGCTGACTGTGTACCTGTACCACGGCCCCAACCGTGAGAAAAGTGCCAAAGTGTGAGGAACCATGCACACATTTACTATTCTTTAATAGCCATGAACAAATTAACGTTTCCATGGTTGTGTGATTTGTAGTTTGTTTGTCTATTTGTCATTTAAAGCTAAATTAAAAAACAACAACACAGGAACACAACTACACAGAGCAATTTTTAACATGACTGGAGATAGCAATGCAATATACTTGCTGTTAATATTCTGGAAAACCGTCTACAGGGAATCTTAATGAAGCTTTCTCTCTCCGTCTCATAGACTGGCAGATCATGATGTGGTGGTTACTACATACAGTTTGGTCTCTAAGGAGATCCCAGTCCAGAAGGATGAGGCCGAAAAACCCAGCAAAGATGCTGAAGCTGTGGTAAGTAACATCAGCGTTTAGCAGCTTCAGTGCCGCAATGACTCCACCTGTAAGATGTTTACACAGTTTCTCTGAAGATTGAAGCAGCTGATACATATCAAAACAAGTTGGGAATTATGTTCACATCATCCCATGTTGTTTCCTCAGCCGCCTCACTCAGCTCCTCTTCTGCGTGTGACCTGGGCCCGGGTGATTCTGGACGAAGCCCACAACATCAAAAACCCCAAAGTGCAAACCTCTATGGCGGTCTGTCAGCTGAGGGCTCGTGCACGCTGGGCTGTCACTGGAACACCCATCCAGAACAATCTACTGGACATGTACTCCCTGCTCAAGTAAGACAAAAGCACAGTGAAAACAATAGTTTTAAGAGTTATAACTAGTGAAATATTTCTCCTGTCTGGTTTGAATCAAACGGCACCCTCGGGTGTTGAAAAATGAAGGCAATGTGAAAGTGCGAAAAACTGCAGTTCCTCGAGTGTCCACTGGCTGCAAAAACATTTCTACAGCAGACTCAAACATTTTTACAGCCTGGTTAAAAAAAATTGGTATCAATGGCGGATTTCTTTATTGATATAACTGTAGAGGGGATTACTTTTGTCAGTCCGTTTTGATTGTATAAATCCCTAAAATTATTCATATATTTGCACAATGAGGAGGGTGGCTGAGTTGACTGACAGGTGAGGGCGTTGGAGCTGTTTGCCAGCAGGCTTATGGCCCGCCTCAGCTCCAGCTCTTTGCCTGTTTTTAGATTGATCAAAAGTTAGCTAGAGGGGCGCCAGATAGCCTAGCGGTTATGTTGCGTGCCCCATGTACAGAGGCTATAGTTCTCATTGAGCTGTGGGCCCTTTGCTGCATGTCATCCGTCACTCTCTCCTCCCAAAATTTCCTGCGTCTCTTCAGCTGTCCTATCTAATAAAGGGAAAAAGGCCCACAAAAAAACTTTAAAAAAAAGTTAGGTAGAGTCAGCATTTCCAATATGGCAGCCGCCTTCTTTGGGCTTCAAAATGTCACCAATGCGTGACGTCACTGAGACTACGTCCATGTTTATACAGTCTATGGTCTGAATAAAGTAAGATTACAAATAATAATATAAATAATATGAGATTATGTAATTTCTGCTTCTGTCTCTGTCTGTCAGGTTTCTGCGTTGTGCTCCGTTTGATGAGTACAAACTTTGGAAAGCTCAAGTAGACAACGGCTCCAACAGAGGCAGAGAGAGACTCAACATCCTGACGAGGACTCTGCTGCTCCGACGCACCAAAGACGAGCGAGACACCACGGGAAAACCACTGGTAAAGACAGACAGAAAGTCTTTGGAAGATTCAAGTAAAGTTCTGATTGTTTCAAACATCTACACACTCACTGGTCATCATTTCAGGTGTCTCTTCCTGATCGAACCTGTGAGGTGCATCAACTAAAGCTGTCCAAGGATGAAAAGGCTGTCTATGATGTGGTCTTTGCCCAGTCCAGGTACCACAACCACTTCACAGAGATTTATAAGAAAACATCCCAAATACTTCCCCTCACACGTTTTTTGGTTAAGAAAGTTTCGAACAAGCATCTGTTACGAGATCAGGCTCTTCAAAATGTTATGGACCTGTGCCGTACTGCTCGTCTAACCATCTTCTTTGACGAAGGAAACAATAGATCATAATAATGTCCCCTTTTGAGTCTTTACTTTGATTGTCTTGTCTAATGTTAGCATTGTCTCAACAGCTTTAAATGTTACCCAAAGTCTTTATGATGTTTCCTTTAAAATCGTCAAAAAGTGCCAAAGAAAAATGAGGCTCAACAATCTTAAAATGTGTTACAGCTTTCAAAAAGAGATGACATGCTGTGTTATCTTCCTGGAAACAATAGGTCAACAAGAAAAATATTTATCAAAGACACTTAATTTTATTTTTTTATTTTCTCCTAGATCGACTCTACAGAACTACCTCAAGAGACACGAAGGAAACGACTTGAAAAAGGGGAGTACCTCCGGCTCCAATCCCTTCGACAAAGGTGAGATATCACCTTGTTGATTTCTCCATAGGAAGAATGTGCCGTGAAAACCTCCCACAATTATTATTTTTTCAAAGGACACTGGCGCCCATTGGCTTTGTTCAACTTCTATTATATTGTAAAACATGTAAACCACAATCCTGAACATGTGACTCAACATTTAAGCAACAATATTTAATAAAAAAAAGCATAGATTGAGAAGATATAACGTGAGATGATGAAACTCAGCTATAAAGCTTGTTTGTTTCCAGCTATTGTACCTGTTAAATCAACAAATAAACGTAAAAAAGGCTGTTAAAGACGTAAAATCATAGAAATCTGTGTTTCTCCCCTCTCCAGTTGCCCAGGAGTTTGGCATGTCCCAGGCTGACCCTGCTCTGTCCAGTTCCCAGCAACCCCAGCAGGCGTCCAGCACCGTCCACATCTTGTCCCTGTTGCTGCGCCTGCGACAGTGCTGCTGTCACCTGTCACTCCTAAAGAAGGTAAAAACACACTCGCATGCTCTAAAAATGCTCACCAGCTTCCTGCTGGAAGAAGAATTAATTAACAAGAATTAATTTCCTCTTTTTCTAACCTCCTCTACGCTCAGACTCTTGACTCGACGGAGCTGCAGGGTGATGGGATCGTCTTGTCCCTGGAGGAGCAGCTCAACGCTCTGTCGCTCTCCTCCAGCCCCTCGCCATCCTGTCCTGACCTTAAAGACACCGTGGCTCTTAACGGCACCCGCTTCCCCTCAAAGTGTTTTGAGGAAACCAGTGAGAGCTCCAAGGTGGGAAACCCTTGATTAGGAGGGTAGTTATGGGCACATCACATATAGGTGCATGACAAATCAATAGAAAAAGCAGCAAAGAAAAGTGAACAAGCCAGCACACTTACTCCATGCCAGATATTTGTGCATTTCATTGAATCAAACTTCAACACACCATTAACTGATTCTTCTGTCATCATTTCAGATTTCTGCCATTGTCTCTGAGCTGAAGGCGATCAGGCAGAAGAGCGCTGATCAGAAAAGGTAAAACATTTTAATCTCATAATCAGACTCAGTTTTTCCTCCAGCTTTATTCCAAACGTTCTTGAGTTTTTTGCTCTGTCAGGAAAAAGTTCAAACACATTCCTCCAGCAGACAGAAACGTCTGCCATATAACTTCCAATCAATCTCTTCTTTCCACTGTGACTTATCGTTTTTTTTCTCAGCAGAGGGAAGTGGAAATGTTGAGGCTCACATTTGCTGATTGTAGTTGTGCGTCTGTGTCTATACTTTCTCTCCTCACACTCCTCTTTATACGTGATATCAAAGAACAACAGATTAATTCACCTGTGCACTACCAGCATCTGTTAAATGTTACACACACACATGTAATCCACCTGTTGTCTCCTCTCTGTTACTATGCAGCGTGATCATATCCCAGTGGACCAGCATGCTCCACATTGTAGCCGTTCACCTGAAGGGCATGGGCCTGAGATACGCAGTTATCGACGGGACGGTCAACCCCAAACGCCGCATGGACCTGGTGGAGGAATTTAACACTAACCCCAAAGGACCACAGGTAAATCTCACACAAAACTCTCAACCCCAAAGACAAAACGCATGACAAGAACCTGTGAATTCCTTAAAATTAATCGACAGGTACTTTTTACAGCCGACCTTTAAAATCGTCCGGGCTCTCATTTATATTTGCTTCTCTGCCAAAGGTGATGCTTGTTTCTCTCTGTGCTGGAGGGGTTGGACTCAATCTCATCGGTGGGAATCATCTCTTTCTCATCGACATGCACTGGTGAGAGACACACATGCGCACACGTCAACAAAAAGCTGTGATTGATAATGTTTGCTTCCCTGTGTGTGATGTAGCCAGTTGTATTTGTTTTACGTTGTTGTTCAGTACATTTGTATATATTTTATTTTCCGTAATTGACCTTCTGCTGAACTCTGCTTAAAAATGATTTAAAAATAAGATTGCTATTATTACAGAGCAGCTGACCCTCTTAGTGCTTTGAACGCTCTCAGTTTAGCTGAAACATGAACTCCTCCCGGTGCTCTCAGTTCAGCTGGCCCTTAAAATGTGTCTTTAAGTGCTTAATCGGCAGTTTTACTTAAACTTCCCATTAAAATGACATTTTAAATTCTGCTCCAAAAACAGTTAAAACAGTATTTAAACTGAATTAGTCCTCTCTCACAAACACAAATACTTTCTAACCAATCAGTAGTTAGAGTACAGTGATTGGGGCACCAGATAGCTGAGCAGTTATTTTGCACGCCCCATGTAGACGCCATATAATCCTCAAAGCAGGCACCATGGGTAATTTGCTGCATGTCATTCTCCACTCACTATCCAAAGTCCTCCTCTACAATAAAGGCAAAAAGAAAAAAGAATCATTTTAGCATGTTAAGAGAAGAATGGTTCTGTTTTTAACCAACACTGAATACTCTGACAGGAACCCAGCTTTAGAGGCTCAGGCATGCGACCGGATCTACAGAGTCGGACAAACTAAAGACGTCACCATCCACAGGTAATGAAAGTGAAGTGTGTGTGTGCGTGTGCGTCTGTGTGTCTGTGTGTATTCTGTCATTTACTGCTACTCCTTAAACTATTGTTGCAAAAGTACAATATTGACATACGGTAAGTATGAACTAATGATGTAACAGGACTGACTGCTTCACCTAAAGACAGTCTAGGATGCCTAAAAGAGATCAGACTTTAAGTAAGATGTGATGTAGGTGGGATTATTTGTTTTGAGTAGAATGGTTTTATTAACTGGTTTAATTCAATCGTTACATTGTCATTTAATGTTACTCAAACAGTGGTATGCCTTGTGTACAATGCATTTGCTTTCAATCAAAAGTGTTTTTGTTTGTGTGTGTTTTGTTCCAGGTTTGTGTGTGAAGGCACAGTGGAGGAGAAGATTTCCACACTGCAGGAGAAAAAGAAGGAGCTGGCCCAGAATGTCCTGTCAGGAACAGGAAGCACCTTCACCAAACTCTCCCTGGCTGACCTCAAAATCATTTTTGGTGTCTGAGACAGAAGAGAACAGTCAAACCCCACAGTCACACCAGACTGCTGTTCATGCAAACACTCAAAGTTCAGGTTGTAGGGCTGTATCATCATACATATACAGTACACGACTGCAAATGCATGTATTACCTGTGTTTGAGTGCACATGCCAAAGCATACAAAAGGTCTCTGTGCGCCTCTTATTTTATTTTAGTCCATAATTATGGGTCAGCCTCTTTGTGCGTCCGTCTGCTACAGTAAGTGTAGCAAATTGATAGATACATTTTAAGATGTGTGAATGCTTTTAATTTCTTCTTTTATTATGTTAAATCACAGAGACACACTAATAACTGGACTTTCTTCTGTAAAAGTCTGTTTAGTTTCTAGAAGCTGAACCTCTTTTGGAGTGAAGCAAACTGTCCCTTTTATTTGATGCTCGTTTGCCTTGTTTTTAAATGCATCGTATGTATGTGTGGTGTATTGTTGAATGATTATGTTTTAATAAATGTAGGTGTTTAAAGTTATTGGATATAATGTCACCACTTGTTGTATAACAGCATGCACATTAAAATAATAAGACATTTACTCAAGATGATCTGCGACTTGCTCAGGGCCTTTTACTGCTGCCAAAATATTTTGCTCATACTTAAAGGCAGGGTTGGTAATTTTCGAAAACTAACATTATTTTTGAAAGTAGCGTTCCCTCTGCGCTCCGTCTGCACGGTCTGCACCCACTCCCTCCCCCCTGTGCTCCCTCAAAAGCCACGCCACTCGCATGGTCCAGAAGCGGACCTCAGTTCATGCTTTGAGTGTGGGCTCGTGCACGCATGGGGTAGAGAACGAGCAGGGAGACAGGGAGCCGTGATTGGTTCATCAGATTGGTACCTCGTGGCAGACATTGGTCGAAGTTTTTACAGGCTTACAACCGCTACAGATGACGGATTTTCTTTGTTCCTTTTTCAGAGCAGAGTCAGGACCTGAAGACAATTTCAACCAACATCTTAGAAAGTGTATCTGGAGAAAATTACCAACCCTGCCTTCAATTTTAATAGGAAATATTGTACTTTTTACAAAATGCATTCGCCTTGATTTAAATATAAAAATGCTGCTTATTTAAAATATTTCTACTGCCTCTATTAGGTTTACATCAGGAAAACATTGCAGCCACAAAAATTGTATTAATGTCACTTAGTTATTTGATCCTAACACTTTCTGATAGATTTATGTGTTTAAAGCTGACAGTATTAGGAACATGATTAATCTTACCATTTATAAATTATTACCATGTTTTGCTGGTTTGTATGAGATTTATGTATTTGTGTTTTGCTCTGCCTTTTACAGTCCACCATGTTTTCATTGCCCTCTCTTTTTGTCTATGCTACCTTTACTAACATCGGAGATTTGATTGTCGACATCTGAAATAAGGACACAGTAGAGTGATTAGAATCCACACGTCGAAAAAAATTGTTAATTGGACATGCATAATTAACCTTGAGGCCATATAGTCAAGATATATCTGCAGGGTTAAGTTTCAAAACGGCCTAAAAAATCCTGCAAGGTAGAACAAGTACTTAGTGTGTGTTGTATTTATTTGATTAGCTTCTTGTAAATTATTTTTGTTCTGTATTTTACGGCAAAAAGTAGTTTTTCAAAGCTTAGAAATTCCGACAAAAACAAACATGCTATGTTGGCGCTATTTACTAGCGTTAAATGATCCTGAGTTTTGTTTAGAGATACTAGCGTTGAATTAGACTGAGGTTTGAGGCAGCACTTGAACGCATCATTGTAAGAGCGGGCGGTAGCTGGTCGGAGCTGCAGAGCTAGTGCAGTAACTACAGCCAGGTATTGCTTGGGTACATTAGCGTCCTGTCTGTTGTTACCCTACAGCCAACGCGGCCTTTACGTGTGATAAATCAAATATTGCTTGATTTTTGGCACCAACCCGCAGCCATGGCGGCTGAGACCGACAAGGTAGAGCCTGCGGACAGCGATGAAGGAGAAGATCAGTACGAAGTGGAAAGGATCATTGACATGCGGGTGGAAGAGGTAAAGCTAGCTCACTGCTACTTAGCCGCTTGGGCTTGCTTGGCAAACATGGCTGGCATTGCTTTCACTCCACTCTCACGACGCATAGCCCACCTACAATGGTGTCTTCATACACACGGCCTGTCAATACACTTGTTTCCAATCTATTTGAGGTGCATTTGGATGCATTTTCGTTGCCCAATAATCACATATCCTTGTGCTGCTACTACGCTGTAGTGTCGTGGCTCCCACCTCGTCCATACATAGCTTCGGGGTTTTTTTTGTACAACTTCTCCCATGATGTCCGCTTGCCTCTCCCCTGCTGGGGCCAAGGACGGACGCTCTGCAATCTTGCAAATATTTTCCATAAAGGCGGCTCTCTATCTAATTTTCACAGCTAAAGTCACTGGTTTTGTAGTTAGTAGCCCACATAAGATTTCTTTGCAGGTTCAGCTGTCATTAGATTTTGTAACACCCACCCAGGTATTATAATAGCTTTTGATTTTTCATTAGTTTTGATTTTTCGACTTTTTTTTTTGTTTTTTTGTCACTGGTTTGTTGTTTTGTTTAGATTTGATTTCGTGAAAATGTTCAGTTTTCGTTCAGTTTGCTGCTTTAACATTTCTCCGTTGTGAGATGAATAAAGGATTATCTTATCTTAAGTTTCTATTAGTTTTATTTTTTATTTTTCTCTGTATGTAAATGGTTCAGAGAAATATATCAAGCAACATCTTTAAAAAAATACCACATCAAGTATTTCACAATAAAGGGGGGGGGGGGGGGGGAGTTTTAACTTCTGCAGTCAGCAAGCCCATCCAAAAGATTAAAATGAAATAGGCTTTGTGTCACTCAGTATGTCTGTCAAAGATGAACATGAAGGACTTTTCTCTATAATTTTATTTTAGTTTGATTTGAAACCATACAATACATTTTCAAGTATTTTTCATTTTAAATATTATCGTTATGTTATTAGTTTACGTTGACGATAATAATGTTGACATCCACCATGCAACTGAGCTGCTATATCGTAGCTAACTCACTCATTATTAACCATTTATATATTTATTTTTTTATCAGGACTTCTCAAATGTGAGCACAGTATCATCACACTGTTACGTAACTATGTGCAAGTATTTCTTGAGAATTATTCTGCATGTTATTTATAATCAGCCTGTACTCAATCTTTTGATCTCTTTTCAAATTGTGTTTACAAAGACATGCCTCATAGCAGGGCGGTGCCACATTTTCACACTTAAATATTAACTAGGCCTTCACGTGAGTGCGTAAGGAGAGGGTGCAGGGTGGTGCAAGGTCTTTTTTTTTCTCAAAAAACTCTTGACATTAACTCTGTTTGTTTACATCAATTTAGGTGATGTATGAATTCACGCTGGATAAACATTGTTAATGGGAGCTCAGCTTGGCGTCATAGCTCATTTTGAAGAGAGTAAATTAGCATGACAAAGAAAGACATAGCTGGATACAGACTTAGTGAAAAAAGGAGAAATCACTGATAAAGGTTGCGCAAGGTTGTTTTTGTTTTTTTGGCGTTTTGGGCCTTTATTGGAGAGATAGGACAGTGGATAGAATCAGAAATCAGGGAGAGAGAGAGTGGGGAACGACACGCAGGAAAGGAGCCACAGTTCAGATTCGAACCTGGGCCGCCTGCTTGAAGGACTATAGCCTCTATACATGGAGCGTGTGCACTATCCACTGCGCCACCAGCGCTCCAGGTTGTGCAATGTTTAATCCAACTGATCAGTAAAACTGTTTGAATACGTTTGTTACCATAGCTAAAAAGTGAGCTGTGTTTAAAACAAAAACACATTTACAGTGGAAAAAAACTACATTTTGCAGATTGATCACACTGTAGTATGGCTTCAATACTAGCACATATTTCTGGCCCTACGTCATGAAGGCTCTCTTAAGAGTCTCCAGTGTTTCTACCACCTGCTTGTAAAAAATATCAAAACACTAATTGGAGTAAAGGCAGAGACAGTAGGGCAGTAAACTGGCCTGCTAACAGGTCTACATGAAGGTGCAGCTGTTGAAAAACTTTTCTTTTGTTTCTGCAATGCTGCAAAAAATATGTAGGCACTGGGCAAATGTGATGGGACCCATTTGTAAAGCCACTTAACGACAGTTCTTGCCAGTCAGCGTAGGAACAATGTAGAAGGTGCTCTGACACTTTCTAACGTTACAGTTAAAGCCACATTGCTTCACACTTTTTCTGCATTGCTTATTTTCTCTTCATGACTTTTCTTTAGCTTGGACTCTGCTTTTTAGACTCAGCTGGGACTGGCCTGCAAAAAAAAAAGATGATATATTGTGAGGTTTGTGTTGTGCAAAATTACGTTTGGTTTGTCACATCAGAAACCCTGGACTTGACTATGAAATATTACCCTACCTTGTTCCATTAGTTGCTTAAAATATGGCGCAGGTCAAGAACGATGTGTCTTTAATGTGCAATTATTGATTTTTTCTTTCTTCAGTGAAGGTTGACATTTTTCCAGCTGTTGGTATGTGCAGCCCAGTGATCTGTGTTGTTGTTTTAAACCCCATTCACTTACATCTCTGGCTTTATTCATTGAATAAACCAAACAGAAGTGTCCTGCCACTGTGTCAGGTTAGTGGAGAATATGCTCTAGTTTCATATTCTCCCTCTCTCTCTGTCTCTCTATTTAAAGGGTGAAGTGCTGTACAGAGTGCGGTGGAAGAACTACTGCTCTGACGATGACACTTGGGAGCCGGAGGCCCATTTGGAGGATTGTCGCGAGGTCCTCTTAACTTTTAAGAAGACCATGGCTGAAATTAAGGCCAAGAAAGAAGCAGAAGCCAAGAAGAGTGTGGTAAGTCGAAGTGACAGTTGACGAAACACCACAGTGTCTGTGTTCACCCAAACAATAACTGATGTTGCTCTTGCTCATCGCAGCGTGTACAAAAAAACCCCACCTTTATTTAGGTTGTGTGCAAAACTTGTCAATAATCATAGGTGAATTATAAAACAGGCTTCGTAAAAAGTCCTCAATTTTTTTTGTTATTTCACGTCACAAGAATATGCTTGACTTGAATGAAATCCTTAAAAAGTGTTTGATTTGCAGCGTCACCAGGAGCTTCATCTTCAAAACATGAAAGAAAACCTCTTCGTTTGATCACCTGGTTTTTCATGGGTGGAAAGGTTCTCCGGTGATCCCTTACTTTTTGAAATCTGCAGACATCATTGACTTTGTGTTGCAGTTGCATTTCAAATACAACATTAATTTAGTATAAATTAGTTTAGAGTTAATGTAGGTGTCAATAAAAGGCTTTAATAATCTGGAATTTTATGGTTGTAGGTACTTTAAAAAGTGCTCGAATTTACCCCCAAGAGATCTCCAACACAGTAAAAAAAACGATTGGTCTAAAAGATTTAGAGATTTAGACGACTAAATCCCCACTTCCAAAAATAAAGAAGAAAGTCGTCCAACATATAAATGCATTCTTTAAGTATCTGCTGTGGACCAAAAATCAACTTAGCAAGATTAAAAATCAGATGTGTCTGCCTTCAAGAGCTGGTTTATTTAGCTGTTACACTAAACTTCTAGTAAACCTTTAAGCAAGTAAGAAAAAGACAATGTATCGTTCTAAAATATCTTGTTTCTTATACTGTTCTTCTATTAGAAGCTGCTGCCAACAAAGAGTGACGTCTTCGATGCCGACTCGGAGAGTGACAGTGACAAAGATCGACCCAGCGTGGCACCCATAAAGAAGAAAAAGACGAAGCTTAAGGAAGATGAGGAGGAGCCACTTCCAAAGGAAAAGAAGAAGAAAAAGAAGAAAGAGAAACGGAAGGAGGACATCAGGCCTCTACCGGCACCAGAGACGGACGAAGAAGAAGAGAGAGCCCCGACTCCATCCTCTCCCAGGGAGAAAAAGACTGATACGAAAAAGCGACTGGTTGACTCTGACGAGGAGGACAATGAGCCCGTTCCCCCGAAAAAACACAAGAAGGAAAAGGGAAAAGACGGAGGAAAACCCAAGAAAGAAAAGACAGAAGAGGGAAAGAAAAAGAAAGGAAAGAAGGAAAGGAAGATGGAAACTTCGGAAGATGAGGCTGCTGCACCTCTAGAGGACGACCTAAGTGACGGCCCTTCGGAGTCTCAGGTGGACGATAGTGCTTCAGCAGACGCAGGGGCAAAATCAGCCGAAAGGGCCCGTTTGGAGGACAAGGTCAAGCAAAAGAAGGGGAAGTGGGAAGTGAAGCTGCAGGGCATTAAGGACATAATCCAGGACAAAAAGAGCAAAAAGCCTGACACTCCACTAAAAGAAAGCAGCCTCCAAAAACTCAAGAGTCTCACCTCTAAAAGCAAGGAGGAGGCTGCCCCACACTCAGACTCCAGTGACAGCTCCACTTTACACAGGAAAGTGAAGAGCAAAGGGCAGGAGAGCACACCTGTGCCGCCCAAAGTCCCGTCTTCCTCCACATCCTCATCATCCTCCTCATCCTCCGTCACAGCAGCTAGCAGCGCTAAAGGTAAGGAGGAAGAGGTGGCTAAAGAGGAGGTTTTGGGACAGAAGGATGCAACAGGCTCCACTAACCTGTTTGAGAAGTTCCTGTTAAACTGCGAGGCCAAGGACCGGGCCCCCCGAAGGCAGCCAGTACATCAGCCCACCCCAGAAAAAAGCATCAGCAAACCCGCCAAGGTACAGCATTAGTGCTATATGTTTTTATCCATTAGTATACATGTTGACTTAACTTGCTGAAATTGTTTATTTGGTTTACTGAGTAGAAAATCTGCTTTTTTTTGTGTCCTGTGCACACTCTGCTGACAGATTTGTCGTTGTAGCAGTGTGTTGCTTCGTTGACAGTTAAGATTACACCCTTCTTAGGATTACTGGTGCTTTGTGCAGATACGTACATAACAGCTCTGAGCTGATGTAATTAACATTAATCACACTCCTGCTCCTGTGTGTCAACAAGAACAAGGCTTCTCTCCACATAACAGCATGCTTCATGTAATTACGACACCTGACCTGCTAAACAATGTAACTCTCATGTGTCCATGACATCAAAATAGAACTTAGAGGTTCTTTAGGGCGCACTCACATTAGGCAATCCGTACCGTTCCCGAGCACGCTTCACCCCTAAAGTCCAGTTTGTTTGACTTGTGTGAGTGCTCTGATCCGCACGGTACACTTCCTTGGCCCTGGCACATTTGGAAAGATGCTTGGCACGGTACAGTTCATGCACAAGCACAGGTACACAAAGAGGACAGCCTTCATTATGGAGAAATCCCGGGAGTGTTCTGGCTGTATCTGACTGATATGACTGAAATAATCCACAAAGTCAGTAAAGTAGCGGTCATGTTTTCTGTGTTCTCCGATATGAGGATGTGGACTCGACCACGCGTCCCTTTGTTTTTTTGTTTTTCTGAAACCGCCTGCAGTGTTTCCCCTTGGTTTACAGCTTTGGGGGGGGGGGGAGCAGTGTGAGTGCAGGCCAGTGAGGGAATGGGGTGGGTGGGAGGGGGGGAATCGTACGGGACAACTTTGCTAGTGTGAGTGCGCCCTCAATCACTTCTGTCTTGCATTAATTGTCACATATAAGCCAGAATTACAAAAAAAGGTCTTTGTTGTCCGGGTTTGCAATTTCCTGGAAATTAAAAAAATGTGACTGACCTTGTACCATTTATTAGGCTTTGTCAAACTTTTTAAAACACCTATTTTGTCCAAGCAAATGTTCCCCAAAATAGAAACCAGGAGTGTAGAAATCACCCCAATCTACTCTCCTCTATGGAGGGCAGTTTTATTCCATTTTGATTGGAGACATTTGGTATTTTCCTGACATGATTGTTTAGATTATTGGCTTGCACCCGGAGCCTACAGTGAAGATTAATTAATTACATTCTGTATAAAGAGTCACAGCTGCACAGCTTGCCCCTTCAGTTTGTCAAAGGCAGAGGGGAACAGGCCACAGACGGGAAGCTGTCAGTTTACAGTCATAATGAGATGGACGTTCAGGGAGAAGACCTTAAGTGTCCTTTTTGATGGATCCTGCTGCTCAGATATTAAATACAAGGTTTTAACACGTTTTCTTTTTCTTTCTAACTACAGCTAATCGGAAAGATTGAGAAGCTCTCTAAGCCAACCAAAGAGTCTCCAGCTCAGAAACCAGAATCTGAGAAGACGGAGAAGACCAAGCAATCAGATGGTACACATTTCACACAGACATTGATGTTCTTAGTTTGGTCATGTAAGCTACCACATAGCTTATGTGGCAGCTACTTTTGATTGACAGTTGTGATGGAGGATGAAAAAGCCCTTCTAGGGTGTTTCTGACAGGAAATATGGCGTCTGGTCTCTCCCCCCTTTTAGCCCCAAGACCTGGCCAGAGTCACGGCTTCAGTCTGGACAGCGATGAGAAGGAAGATGAACCTACAGCAAAGCAGAGAGCAGGAGAAGATCCCCGGGACAAGAGAGAGAAGCAAGAGGAGGCGCAGCGGCCCAGCTGGGACAGGAGAACATCAACAGACGACAGGCGGAAGAAGAGAGAGGACAGTGAGCCAAGACTCTTCATGGCATGTGATGACAATCAGGACGTCCAGGACCCAGCAGAGGGCGCTGACAAATCTGGTATTTTTCTGATCTTGCCTCTGAGCATATCTGAGCATATGCTGACATTTGCTTCTTCCAAATATCAAATATTTGTTTTTTGTCAAACTGTTGTACATTTCTCTCAGGACCGTTTTTCAACTTTGTTATTTAATGCAAAACTAGACGTATTAAAACAGTTTAAATACAAACAGAAGCTGAGGAATGAAACATACAGTTCATGTTATCAAGCTTTTCAGAGAGAATAAAAAGTGTTTTGAATTGGAGTGTGAAGTTTTCCTCTTGCAAACTAATGATGTGTCACTCTGCAATGTGTTTTGTACAGACAAGGGCCACGCAACCTTGAGTCTAGGAATGGACCTCAACCTGGACTGGATGACACTGGACGACTTCCAGAAGCACCTAAATGGGGAAGATGAGATCCTGTCTGGTCCCCCGCTATCTCCGAGTGAGTTTAGCATTTACTCCTTTACCCCTCAGACATTTAGCAGACTTCTTTCTACTGCAATGAAGAAGCGTTCAAGAAGTTAAAAGGTAACTTTCCAGCTTGGTCGAGGATAGTCACGAGGATATTTGGTTGTTAACCCAGACACTGGAAGTATTTCAATCACCAATTTTCATCTCCAAAAAAACTTGTAGCTCACAACAACAGTTTTCTAAATGCTCCCTCGCTGTTCTTGAAGTGAATCTCCTTGGATTTTTATTTTAAGACCCCATGAAATCACAGTTTCAGGTTCTGTAGCTTCTTCTAAAGCAGGGATGTTGATGGGTTTCAATGGAGGATGTCCCTGGGACCCAGAGGTGGTGATTTTATGCAGAGTGTCGCAACTCTTCTTCAGCTTGTGGCTCATCAGGCTCAGGAGGAGAGGAGGTAGAGGCTGATACGGGCAGAGCTGAGGTGCTCTTTATAGATCTATAAGCTATATAGCAGAGTCAGGGAGGAGTGCAGAGGTAGAAGAAGCAAAAACAAAAACAGCTGCAATAGTTTGTGTATTATCAATTCAACTTTACAATAGAAATTCTCTTGACCCATTACTCGCCAAGGTCCTCTGACTTTCTGTCGGCTGCCTTTCATTTTACTTAGTTTGTAGGGATCAGGGGAGTAAGGCAATTTATTGTTCATTTAGAATACATTTGTTTTAATCTATAATCCACCAGGTTTTTGACTCTTTTTTTATAGATTTTTTTTTTTTGCCTTCATTTGATCGGACAACGGATAGAGTATGAAACAGGAGAGATAGAGTGGGGAATGACACGACGGCTTGGAGGGCTATAGCTTACTAAATGAGGCGCCACCTAACCTCTAGGCCATCTGCCCTCCCTGACATGTTGTTTCCTTCTTACACTAGCTTGTAAAGTATTTTGGATTGTAACAGTTATTATGTTTACTCCCTTTAAACTGAATCTGGCTCTGATTTGTTCCTGTCAGGTGAGCTGCGTGATGCTGTGAAAAGTGGAGATTACATGGCAGTAAAATTGGCACTTAATTCCAAAGAAGACTACAATCTGGACCAAGAGGTATGTTCAATTATTTTTTAAACCCCCCCCCCCCCCCCCCCCCCCCCACCTTAAATATTTTATAAAACCTTATAACCGAACGAAGAACCCTCTTGTTTTGAGAACTTGCGACATTTTCAATGATACTTGCTTTTGGTTCTGTAAGACTTCTCGAGCCCTCAATTCCTAGAAAAAGACGCATTTCACAAGCTTTACCGCTCACACCTTGGTTGTCCCAGTGTGTATGTGTTGGAGTGTTGGTGCTGATGTGTGATGGTGTTACCAGTGTAACAGTGCTGAAAGAAAAAACCTAATACTGAGCATTAGCATTAGCTGACATAGCGTTAAAATTTCACTCCACTTCAAGGAAGGAGAAGCAGGATTGTTCAAAATAGTGAAACAAAGATAAAGGTTCTAGGAAACTTATTTGTCCTCAGTTGAATGAGACTTATTTTAACACACAGTATGTAAATTCAGCCGCCATGGGGGCTCTTAATGAAAACAATAACAAAAGATGACGTCGAGGCTGGAGGGGAATCATGGGAGCGATTCTCTCTCTGCTACTCCATCCCCACCTCTGATGAAAAAGAACTCCGAGTTGACCGAAGTCTAGACGAACGGGCGAAACCGACCTGAGGAAGAGAATATGTTTACAGACGATGTATCCAAGTATAATTTACATGACGTTTATCAGAGCAACAATACGGCAGCTTTAAGTAGCAGCTCCCGCTTCCTTATGCAGCGGTCTTAGATGTAACATCCAGTGTTTCCATGGCAACGATAAAAATGTCCGTCTGTCATGGCAGCTCTGTCATGGCTGCTGCCAAGAAATACACGGGCCGCTACAACTATAGAATTAAGGATTTCTCTGGTTTTGAAAACTGTTGGAAATATTAAAGACATTGTAAGTACTCGACAACAAAATATTATAGAACAATCCATTTTGTAATTAATTAAGATATTTAAGTGTAAAAATTCTAACCCCCTAACTCTTTAAGGTGTTTTAGACTCAATAGTCAAACTTTCCCAAAAGAAATGTGTAGCTGGTATTTGTAAGATCACATTTTCGTGTATTTTTACAAAAATCTCTGTCTTGGGTGCAATCTTCTTTTTTACGATTTGACTTTCTGTTACATATTTAGAGTACCTCATGAAACCTGAATTTAAAAATGGCAGGAATGAAAAACAGCAAATGACTTCCTAGGACCAATTCAAGCAGTCGAGATTACTCACTTTCATCATGTTTGGAGGCTCTCTAAATTATTTACCATAAAAGAATAATTATAGATAAAGACAATGTGCTTCGAGAAATCTGTCTCTACAAGATCTACACAATGACTTCACTGCTTCATGACTACTGTCAATTCAACGCCTCAAGACGTTTTGAATGACTGCAAGGCGCCAAATGCAGGTAAGAGAGTGGCATCACATGCTTTAACCTTTTTATGTAAACAAAAGTGTCTTTAGTGACGTGATAGTGTTGGTAATTTATACTGAAGTCAGTTTTGTTTGTATTTTATCAAGCCAAACAAATGTGTGTTTAAAATGAAGTTTTAGAGGTTAATTATTCATATAATCTAATGAGATACATAAAGGGTTGTGTTGCTTACTTTCAACCTGACCTGTATTGCTTTAATATAGGCAGAATATTTAAAAAGCTATGGTAAACTCCACCAATCTCTGTGTCATGAGCTCTTTCTGATTGTCTGTTGTTGCCTGCATGACGTTAAACGCGTTAAGTACTCAAGCTTTTTGCAGCTTGACCTAAGCTAGTTTGTTGTATCAACCATGGCATGGTTTGAAATTGCTTCTTTAATTTAAATGTTATTGTACAATTCTTATTTTAGCATGCAATTGTCATTTCAATGTGATTATATTTCATGCACATTAGAGACCTTGGTGTTATCTGTCCTTGCAGAGAACAAGCCAAATGAAGAAGACACTGAACACAAAAAGTGATTGGACAAGATGACCCCTTTGAAGCAGGTACATAATGTTTGGAACATGTATCACCATCATAAACATAGCACATGTAAAAACCAGCATGCACCAGTAACTATCAGAAAGCCATTATTTCTTTATCTTACCGTTAACATTTTTAAGGATACATTAAATCTACTTACAAAAAACGTAATGTTGGTAATTGAATGGCTGAACACCATAAAAGTGTTCCCCTGTTTTGCATCTGTACCTTGCCTTGTCCTGGACCTTTCTGTAGCCACATTGAAGACATGTTATGTTACATTATGCGTTTCATAGATTTAACTGTGAAAACTTTGCTATGCTAACTTGCTAAGCGAAAATTTTGTCTTGATTTAAAGCCATGCATGTAGGTGTAGCGTCAGTTCATATTCTGTACCCTCCATGTAGCACTTCATCCAACACCTCATGATTACATTTACTTGGTTGGACATTTACGATGTCAAAACACTGCTTGATCCAATAAAGCCATTAATTGTTATCAAATGGGTCACATGTGGTCTTTGTACTGGAGATTTGAGAGGTGTCAGAGGTTTTTTTGTTACCGATGTTGGTAGTGATGTGTGGCCATCACATTGACTTCTGTTTGAGTGAGCCTGGATCTGGGTGGGGCATTGCCAAGGTGCTGATGCGTAAAACAGACGTTTTTTTTGAAAGACAACAAAACAAAATCACAAAATCAATTTTGGCCTATCACCATCATTTAATAACCAAAATTCCAACCAACTTTTGTTTTTGTTTTTCCCCCTTACATTATTTTCCTAAGAGGTCTGATTTTGAAGTTTCTCAAATTATTCATGGCTTCTGATTTGGCGTTAAGTCTTACATATACTTGTTCTTTTACAGGCCTGTACTATGGGTGAGACGAGGTCATTTGAAGCAGAGAGGAGCTTGATTGAAGAGAGAAGTTCGAGTGACCCTTACAGGTTGACTTCTAACCTTGACATTGCAAGAAATGAAGAGGGCAATACAGCAGTAAAAGTGAATTTTCCACAAGATTTGGATTGTCTTATAGCTGGCGAAAATATAAACAGCTCTACTTCTAATACAAACTCTGAACAAGGGACAATAAGAGATCATGAAAATATACATATTGCTGGGGAGGATGGAACTGAATTCAAAGACACTGGTTGTAATTCAGCAACTAAGCAGGATGATCAAGGAAAGGATGACCAGAGGGATGCGCAAGAAGACCAGATGTCAGACAACTCAGAGGGTGGTTTATCAAGTAAAGTAGGTTTCAGCACTGATCATTCAAATCAAACCACATCTGATGGAAGGATACTGACAAGGACAATAGAGCAAAAAGAAGTACCTGAAGAACAAAGCTCAAGTGAGGAAGCGAATGACTCAAGTGATGAGACTGAGGATGTGGTAGAAGGTCAGTCTGATGGTTCAGATCAAGGTCTAAATGAGTCCGACACAAAGGCCATTGCCGAAACACAGTTACGACGCGGCAGGCAAACTGTGGAGAGGAAACAACCAACACGATCCAGTTCAAGGACCTGTAAGAAAGTTCTTGAAACTAAACCTAGCTCAGAGAATGAGGAGAAAAAAGAGTCATGCAAAAAGCACTTCTGTTTATATTGCAAGCAGGCTTTCACTCAGATTGCAAAGCATTTGGAAAGAAAACATGCGGACGAAACTGATGTGTCCCATGCAATACACTTTCCCAGAGGTTCCAAAGTCAGACAGACTTTGCTTGACCAAATTCGCAATAAAGGAGATTACGAACATAATTGCAAAGTTCTCAAAAGTGGTGAGGGGGAAATTGTTACAAAGAAACAGGTAAAAAATCCTGGCATATCCGTCCGTGATTACCTGCCTTGTCAGCACTGCTTTGCTTTCTATCGCAAAACAGATTTATGGAGACATGAGCGATCATGTAAGGCCAGAAAGGGAGATCAGAAATCCTCTGAAAAGACAAAAAGAAGCAGTGTCCACAGCGCTGCCTCCAGGCTGCTTCCAATGTCAGAATTTTTGACTGGAGGCTGTGAGGAAATCATCCACATCATGCATCAAGATGACATCTCGAGGCTTATCCGAAATGACCCACTTATTTGTAAATATGGCAATGCTTTGTCTGCTAAGTATGACCATGACAAGTCTCAGTTTGCTTATATTGCACAAAAGATGAGGGAACTTGGCAGATTTTTGCAAGCAGTAATTGAGCTTGACGAGAGCGTGAAGTACTTGCATGAAATATGTCAACCATCCAGATTTGAATTAGCCATTGAAGGGGCCAAAAAAGCGAGTGGTTTTGATCCCAGTTCCAGTAAGTTTAAAACAGTTTCCCTTGTCTCAAAGATCGGCTATTCCTTAAAACGAGCTGCAGAGATAGCTTTTGGGGAAAGTCGAATGACAGAGGACAGTGAAACTGAAAGTGAGGTGAAAAAGTTCATACAGCTTCTTGATACAAAATGGAATGGCTGTTTCTCTCGCAAAGCTCTTGCATTATCACTAAAGCAAGAAGTCAAGAAGGTGGAAGTAGATAATTCAACAGTTACAGAAGATTTGATAAAACTCCACAGGTTTATCACAGGGGAAGAAGACGAAGCCAGGAGGGAGCTGAAAGAAAGTCCCAGCTTGTCAACGTGGAAAAAGCTCAGTGAGGCTACTCTAGCAGATGTATGTCTGTTTAACAGAGGAAGGGTAGGGAATATTGGCAGAATTCCCTTGCAAACTTACACTCACAGAAAGAGTAGGGACGCATTTGTTCCCTCTGCAGATCAAATAAGAAGAAGCACAAAATTGGAGCTGGAGCTTGGTGCCAGTTTTACAAGGTTGGAGCTAGAGGGTCAGTCTGGTAGGAACATGCTGGTGCTGCTCACAGAAAGGATGGTTTCATCAATTGAATTAATCATTGCAAATCGAGAACAAGCTGGTGTGGCAAAAACCAACCCATACCTGTTTGCACGGACTGAAGGTCCGTCCTTTATCAGAGGATTGGATTGTTTTCGACGGGCTGCAATGGAATGTGGAGTTAAAAACCCAGAGGCCCTCCTGTCCTCATCATTAAGAGAGCAAATAGCCAGTTGCTGGCAGCTTATGAGCCTCAGTGAAAGTGAATTGGATCAAGTGGCCATGCTGGTCAATAGGAGCAGCGAGGAGTGTTACAGGCTCTCAAATGATGCATCACAGTTGGAGGAAGTAAGCAAACAGCTTCTCAAGCTGGATAGAACACTGCCATCAAGTCAACCCAGCACTACAACAGATGGTAAGTTCCTGGTTCTGCTTTGGTCCATTTCAGAAGTTTGATGGGAAATGTCGGCTGATTTAGAAATACAGTTAACATTTCAAATTACAGTCTCTACGGCAATTTCACAAACTTTTACATTTTTCTCTGTTGTAATTGAACAGAAGATGTTTAAACTTCTCTTGATCCTTTTTAGGACTTGAAAATAAAGTATTTTGACCTTCACAATAGCCATTGGAAGAATCTACTCAAGGTCAACTTACATATCCAGTTTTGTGACATATCAAACAGTCTTTTAAAGAGCAAAGACACAAAACAAAATCTGACTTTTTCCAAGCTCATGGATGAACTGTCAAACTCTACAGTAGATATGGTTTTGTCTTTAAAGGTTGACTGCATACTGCAGTCTTAATTTGATTAAGATTTATTTCTGTTATATAATCATGAATCTTTTACTCTTCTCAGGAGTAAAAGAGGACTCTACTCTTCTTTCTATCTTCTTAGGAACTGCACAAAAGCCTGCTTTGAAGAGAAGACCTTGGAGTGAGAAGGAGCAGGCTGCAGTGAAGCGTTACTTGTGTGAATTCATCACAGCAATGAAGGTCCCGGGCAAAAAGGAGTGCAATGCTTGCATAGCTGCTGAACCAGATCTTTGTGGAAGATCTTGGACAGATGTCAAAAACTATGTGCACAATACACTACAGACCGTACGAAGGAGAAATAGGTCTGAAGGAAATATAAATGAGAGTCCAAATGCTGGAGTCCAAACACCAACAACAGATTTGGAAGACACAAACATCTGTACTATGACAACAGTGAATCCAGATCATATAAGAGAAAGTTCAAATTGTTGTATGACAATGGCGACACCAACCAACTTGAGAGACTCAACAACACTGTACTCACAAGACTTGACTCAGAGTTATGCATCTTTGTGTTCTACTAGTACAAATTTGGTCCATTCGAGTCAACAATTGATTTCTTCTTTCACACCATTGAACGCTACTGATACACAAGTGGTTCCTACATTTACCCCACACAACACTACAAACCCATTAATGTCTCCAGCTTACACATCAGAGAACATGATCATGCCAATGTCTCCCTCTTATGTACAGAATAACACAAATATGCCACCCCCATCTGTGTATACGACACAGGACACTACAAATGTACCTCTGATTCCTAATTATAGCACCCTCAGTGCCCCAAGTACCTCAATGGGGCCTTCTTATACGTCATTAAACACAGCAAGTGCTCCAATGATCCCTGCATTCTCAACATTGACTGACAGAAATAGGCCTATCGTTTCTTCCTTCACAGCTCTGAACCATCCAAGTACACCATCTTACCTCACAAACCAACCTAGGGCTCCTGCAACTGCACAGGTTGTCCCAACCATCCATAGACCCAATGCTCCTGACAGATTACCAGTGGTACAGGACAGCACGGCAAAGTCCACTGCAGGAAAACGAGGCACTCCAGCTGTTAAGCCTCAGAAGAGAAATAAGAGGTTGTGGAGTGAGGAGGAACAGGCAGCTGTGAGGCGTCAGTTTGGAGACTTTTGTAAACTGGTGAAAGTTCCAGGCAAAAAGGATTGTGATGCATGCTTAGCTGCAGAACCAGCCTTGAACACAAGAACATGGAGGGAAGTCAAATACTATGTACATAACTCAATTCAGTCCTTGAAAAGAAGAGGACATCCAGTCGCCTCCAAACAAAGTGTAGGACCCGAACCAGAGACTCAAAATCAAAATCAAAATGTGGAGTGGGATGGTCCTGTTTATCTTTCATTGTAAATATTTATAATAAGAGGTCAGTGATACCATAGTTGTGTAGGGACTGTGGCTATACCATACATTTATATGGGTCTTAAAAATTCAGCAAATGTGAATTGCCGTCAAATGTGTGGTCTGTGAACCATGGTCTCTGTATCCATATGGATCTAAAAAAACTATTACAGACTGTCGTTTTATTCTTTTAGACACAAAAGTTGCTAAATTATTCAAAATCAAGGTTGACAACCAAGCTATTGGTGAACTGTTGCATGAATATACACGAAGTAGGTTGAACCAAGGATGTTTGTAATGTAGGTTTTTCTCCAGCCAGTCAGATATTCATGTGTAATGTGCTTATGTCGCATAAAGTATGCAACACAGTCAGACATTTAACAATTTGTCAGATCATCGAAGGTTATCTCTAGAAAGTGTTCTAATTTAGATGTGTGATCATTTAGTTACTGTCAAACCACATTTTGCCTTGATTTTTCAATTTCTGAAGATTCATTGGTGGTGGACACAGAAATATGGCTTCCAAAAGGAAATTTTCAAACAGTATTTCTAAAAATGGTGACCATGGCTTGGAACCTTCCATCCACTGTGATCCGGGGCATTTGCCAACCCTGTACCAAGCAAAGGTAGACTCAGTGACTGTACATTTCTAGAGGGACTTTTACTCTACTTCAAAACTGACTTGGACATCAATCTTTCTGCCTGTGCTGTTTTCAGTAGCATTTTTACTAATTTGAATACAAGAAAATAAATAGAAAGCCTACCTGAAAATCCTTGCATCCACTGCTAAGTTAAAGATGTGCTTTGAGTTGCTTTTCATAATTCCCAAATGCCTGGCCCAAGTGTACTACGTTCCTGCTTTAGCCAGTAGCCTATAGAGTAGACGGCCCCTGATAGCCTGCAGCAGTAATGGCATACTTTCCTTCCTCATGTCAGAGAATTAGGAGCTCTGTTTATATACCTCTTTCCTTAACCTTAGAAAACCTATTTTTCTGTTGAGGATCCTGTTTGATAAACGTTCACTATCTGCATATATTTGTATTTTCATGTGTGTTTACAAGCTACCGAAAGGTTATGTTGTATTTTTTTTAAATCTCTATACAGCAAGTGTGTAGAATATTTTAGTATGTTATTGTTTTATATGTACTCTGTCTCTTATGTTAAAAAAATACACTGCATCTTCGCATTTGTATCACTTTATTTTTTATCATCTGGAGTGTTGGACATTTATATCCAGCCTCCTAGATTCAGTTGCCTTATTATGTTGATTATTTGCTGTACCATATTTTATCTGTCGATAGATTTCATGTCAAATTTGTCAAACACATAGCATACTTACTTCAACCATGATGCTGTCAGCACAACCACAGCTGAGGATTTTTTTTTCACAAGTAATTGTACTACTTGTCATGAATCCTAAAAGTCAAAGTGACATTGGTTCACACTTCTAGTTCTAAGAAATGGACACCCATTGGGGAGATCTTTGTTGAACGAGACTTAAAGCATCGGCTAAAAGAAGCCACTTTTGTTTTCTGCCCCGTGGATAAGATGTTGATCAAATCCAGATTATTTTCTACTGTGACAGCTTATATCTGAAGATGTTATATTTGATGTAATTACACATTTCATTTGAGGTGCAAATGTAGGGTTGTACAAGTCATACAAACCTTGTTGAGGGTTTATACTGGATTCTTCCGACAGGGTTCAACCTGCATCATTAGCAGCTGGTCACATTTTACAACAGTAGTCCAACAGTGGTCAAATGTTTCCTTCAGATATGAGGTGCTTATACAGTGTTTTATTTTACAGTGGTTATAAAAATGTATTGTGGACCAACTGTTGTTTGGTTGAGAAGGATGACTGTAGACGCTACCACTTTTTTGTTTTGTTGTTGTGATCCAATGGATCCAAGTTTTGATTAATCAATCAATCTTTATTTGTGTAGCGCCATCTTATAACAAATGTATTCTCTGTGGTTAAGAGTTCCACATCGCTCTACTTGGGTTTTTTATGGACAGAAGATTTGGTGTCATCCTCGGTAGCAGCTGTATTGATCCTTTGTAGAGTAACCAGTGTTCCTCCATTTCATACCAAAGCCTTTAGTGTCCAACAGAAATGAAACAAACCTTTCTAAATGCGTGTGAGCAGGGTTGCAGACCCAGGTGAGTGTACCTATGCTAACTCATTCACAGAGACAGGTTTCCCTTTGTCACTGCTTCCTTTTAAGATGGATATTTCTGTGTTGCAGTTTAAACTGTAGTCAGAGTTACAACCAAGTTAAGCCTTTGTTTAAAAAAATGAATCAGTCAAAGGTCTAGAAATGATAAACAATCTTTCATACACTACATTTGCTCTTTGGTGTTGCACAGCAACTTTTTTTTTTCCTGTACAGTAGATCTCGTTCATTCATTGCTGTTGTATAAGCACACAATCCTTGTTACTCTTCATCCTGTTGTGATCATGTTGCCTTCACTTTATCCTTCTTACTAAGAATTGTGAGACACTTCTGCTTGTACAATAAATTGCTTCTTGGCTTAAAACTTGAAGATCTTATTGTCATGAAGACATCAGGAATGTTTTGTCTTTCTTGTTAAATGTTTCTTTTTGTTTTACCCTTGATTATTTCTAATCTAAAGTGCAGAAGTACGCTGGGTTTCATAGATTATATTTGCACTTGTCTTGATCAAACTCTGCACTTCCATCTTGGTGTCAAATGTTGTCACTTCTAGCTAAAAAAATAAAAATATCCAAGATTGCAAAAGTCAAAATGGCAAACTTGAGGCATTGCTAAATGTTTTTCCAACGTGTGACGTTTCCTCACGATGCCCTTTCGAAAGAATGCAGGTTTAAATCTGTTCTGCTTGAATTTGAAATATTCAGCACTGTAGGATACATCCATCCATATTTGTATATAGTTTTGGTATTGGGTCATGGGAACTTGTTTAAATTAAGACCTGACGGCGATACTAAAGAAAAGGTAAGAGAATCAATTTCATAGAAAATCACTCCTAGTACAATAATGTGTGTCTGTCTCGTTATCTTTGACATCCGTACAACGGCCTTACTACTGAAAAATAAAATAAGGACCTCATAGTGGTGCTAGAGAGAAGTTCAGTGTAAGCAAACATCAGTAGGATTCAACCTCTGGGAGCCATGAATGTTATTGTCGAACAAAACCCCCTTTGCACGTTTATTAATACACCAGGGTTGTGCAGTGGACAGTGATTAGCACTTTCACTTTAAGGCAAGAAGATCATCCGTTCTAAACTGGCATCAGACTGGGACCATTGTGTGGAGTTCACATGTTCTCCCTGTTCTCGTAGATTTATCCAAAGTGTTCAGACAGGTAAGGTAGATGAATCTGCATCTTTAGGTTGACTGTAAACATGGATATAACGGTTGGTTATCCACATATGTGAGCACTGCTGTAAAATGAAAACCTATCAAGAGAATCAGCTCGTGCAACTCTGCAAAGGTTTGCTCAAAAAATACAAAATTATTTTGCTTTTGTGCTCAATCATTTTGTTCTCTTCAGGCAGTTACTTCAACACATTGTTTAAAATGACCGTTTCTTTTGACTAACTACTTTTCAAATGCAGACGTGATCCTGAATCCTTCAATCATATACAGATATAATGTGTACATAATGTGAAACCATGACATCAATGTGGATGCAGAAAAGGACCAATGTGCCTTCTGAGGTTCAAGAAACTAGCAGAATAAAAAAAACCTTTGGTAACGTGTAACGGAGTCCCCCTTCTTAGCTGTACTACAGCCAAACAGACCACAACATGTCATTTAAAACCTGTTCATTTTACAACCTTCGTCTGTGACACTGGGGCTTTGCTTCTGTCTGTTTGTCAACAGGATGTGAGTGGTATGTCTCTGAGCATGCTGGCAGCAGCAGGGGGTCAGGATGACATCCTCAGGTTGCTGATCAAGAAGGGAGTGAAGGTGAACGGACGACAG
The DNA here is from genome assembly GCA_020745685.1 of Tautogolabrus adspersus. Classification (NCBI taxonomy): domain Eukaryota; kingdom Metazoa; phylum Chordata; class Actinopteri; order Labriformes; family Labridae; genus Tautogolabrus; species Tautogolabrus adspersus. Next base: position 4,380,319 of record CM036548.1, on the reverse strand, counting down.
AAGAACGGCACCACAGCCCTGATGCACGCTGCAGAAAAGGTAACAAAGCCTCTCACCAAATATGAGAAGAGGGTTTGCAATTGTTACTCTGATGCTGGAAAAAGCATTTATTTGGATTTATTCTCACACCTTTTTGTATCTCTGTCCTCTTTCAGAATTTCTTGACTACTGTTGCTATCCTGCTGGAGGCGGGCTCATATGTCAACGCACAGAATATAGGCGGGGAGACTGCACTGATGAAGGTAAAGACACACGACGCAGTGTTCTGTGTTTGGGTCAGAATGACATTTAAAGCGGTAGGATCTGCACATGAGACTAAGGCAGCGTTGGTAAATGTTTGCTGTATTTAACTTTAGGCGTGCAAAAGAGGGAATGCTGACGTAGTGCGCCTCCTGCTGGAATACGGAGCCGACTGCAACATCCTGTCCAAACACAAGAACACAGCCATGTACTTCGCCAAACTCAGCAACAACCTGATGGTGTTCGACTTCATCAAGGACCACATCAGCATGTGAGTTCTAACTACGTCCTCAACACTGATAGAGAAGAGCAGACACAGTCAACAGACGTGTTTGACTGACAAACATTAAACTGCTTTATTGATGCTGAAGTGTGTTGTTTCTAAAAAATCTGCACTTCAATACTGAAAACAACTTCAGTTAGGTGCACTTTGGCGCCCACAGAAGCTCATAAAACACAGTGCTGTCACGGCCCCCCATCACAGACAAAGTGCATTTGCTGACAAGCAGAGGGGTGTTGTTAGAATCCTAAGACCCACGTCGACTGACAAGGTACAACTTTTGGTGTGAGATGGATTTGTTTATTTATATGTGAGCCTGAGACATAACTTGGGTTGGATGACTCTCTGCACCTGGTAAAGCTGCTCAATGTGAAACTACAACGACACCGAGAACAATCCAGCTTACAGACAATCTGTTATGTAAAGTTTCTGCAGGGTTGTACACTCGGCATCTTGCTCGGTCACTTTCTCTTTTTCTCTTCTCAGCCTCATCCATCATTGTCCTTTTCCGTCGCTAAGCCTCAGCCATTCATCAAACAGTACAGAGGCGGGCTAACTGGCTTAAAGCTGTACACACTGTACAACACTCGCGAGAGGCCCACGGTCACTGCAAAACTTACAGTGTTATAAGCCAGTAACCGGGGCGATCTGTGACATGGGAGAGACGTTATTCTCACTGTTGAAAGTTGTCGTACTATTAGATCGACTTTGAAACTATTATTATAAGGTGGAGAAGTTACATATTGTTGATTTAAGCACTTTCTCAGATTAATTATTTTTGAAAATTAATTGATAGATACATATATATGTGATTTAATTCTCAACACTGTTCTTCTTCTCTGCCCATCTCTCCGTCTCTCAGGCTGTCCAGTGTGGCTGAGGACACGATCCGGGCGTACTTTGAGTCTCGTCTGGTGCTGCTGGAGCCGGTTTTTCCTCTTGCCTGCCACAGGCTTTGTGAGGGACCCGACTTCTCCATGGAGTTTGGCTTCAAGTCCCAGCCACAACCAGAGGGTAAAACCTTTCACTCTGCAAGTCATCAACTGGTTGTATTTTTAGATACACAGATTAAATCACAGAGATCACATTGTTAGTGGTCCATCCAAGTCTTTTATCCGTGAGGGGATGAATGGATGGAGGGTATCTTGATTATAAAAACATTCCAAGAAACCTCATAAGCTGCTTCCACATCTGCATTCTGGAAAATGTTTAGAAATTTAGGCGGACTACCCTTGAAATCCTCCTGACTTGCTTGTTCACACATGCACCTCCTATCCCTGTCGGACAGGAGGGGTTATAGGGGTTGGGGGGAACTCATTAGGCAAGGCATGACGTAAAGAGAACAATGCAGAAGTGGCGAACGAATCAACACCAATCGCTAGACAGCGCTTTAATGAAAATGTTTGCGGCATCCCGCCCATTTTTATATTGCCACCAACACTACTCAGCTTCCTGGTAGAATGTGGCGGTCAGAACCTCCCTCCTCTCGTTTCAGAAACCCTCCTGGGTCATGCCTTTTCTCCTAGCTCCACCTTCTGTCAGCGTGGACATGATAGACGTGTGTGTGTGTGTGTGTGTGTGTTTGCAAACCTAGCTTGTATATAGATGTGTAGATTTTTAGGGGTGCTTTTGAAGAAGATACAGAAGGCTTTTCCATCTCTCCTTTTTTTTCTTTGACCAATGTATTGCTTTCCCACTCATGCTGTGTTTGGTAAAACCTTATTTTATTTTTATCATAGACTGTCCTAACAAGTGGAGAGTATCTTTTCAGATAGCGCTGCAACAAAAATAGAAGTCAGAGGCCTTCTTCTCTCCTTTTGATGCACATTACCTCTGTCCCTCTCCTCTACTACAGGCTCAGGGATCCTCCTCTTCATCTTCCATGCTAACTTCTTGAATGAAATAACAGCCCGGCTCTGCGGACCCTGCAGCGTTCACGCCGTGGTGCTCAACGACAAGTTCCAGCTGCCTATCTTCCTGGTTAGATCTTCTAAAACACGGCACACAGCTCTGCTACATATCATTCAGCTGAAGGCTAAATGTGTTTACCAGAACAAAAAAAATCTAGTTTATATCAAGAAGAATGGGTATTAATAGAATTAGGGTCAAGCAATCTAATGTGCCATACCCCATTTGAATACTTCTCACAGTGACAATGATTGCAGCAGATATTTAATACATTTACAATGTGAGATCATTAGCTTTAAGGAGTTTGACATTTCTTCACAGGCTGCAATTTATACCTGCACAAGCAAAACACATAATCCTGTGTATAACTGGTTATAAGATGTCTACAATTCTGTTAAATATTATAAGTGATGATGTGCTTATTTGTCCTTATGTGTTAATTCTTGTCTTCAAACATACAGGATAGTCACTTTATCTACTCCTTCAGTCCGGTCCCAGGCATCAACAGACTCTTCATTCGACTAGCAGAGGCACCAACAGCCAAGGTGACTTTCAAACACACACACACGCACACACACACACACGCACACACACACACGCACACACACGTGCTCACCATTTTATAAAGTAGGACTAAAAGCTGTGTTTGAATTTTAAAAGGAGGTTAAAATGATCCTTCAGTTCACAGGTTTAGCAGCACAATAGTGTGGTAGTGTCAGGATTTGTATGTGTTTCTGACAATCACAGTAGATGATGGGCGGCTGTGGCTCAGTTGGTAGAGTCGGTCGTCTCTCAACAGGAAGGTTGAGGGTTTGATCCCCAGCTCCTGCAGCCACATGTCCGATGTGTCCTTGGGCAAGACACTTAACCTCAAGTTGCTCCCGCTGCTCCGTCAGCGGCGTATGAATGTGTACGAATGGGATGGCATTATTCCAAAGGTTTCTACTTTCTAAAAGACACAAAAAGACCAAACCAACAATGTGCAAACATGTCTCCTATTGTTTCCAAAAGTCCTCACTCTCTCTCTGTTACTCTGTCCTTTTTATAAACAAATAACAAATTGAGTTTGTGGCAGTCTGCAGCAGGAGTGAAGTACATTTGTCTGGGACTATTTTCAGAAAGTAGATTAATTCACGTTCAGATGAAACGAGTGAGTGTTTTCAGCAGCAGGTCAATGTTTGTAGAATCGAGTCCAAATAAACTGCTGTGTGCGTGCGTGCGTGCGTGCGTGCGTGCGTGTGTGTTCATGGTAGTAAAGTAAAATGCCTCGCATGCAACAGTGTGGCCCATCCTTTTTAATAGAATTTGGAAAACAATGGAGCTCTATCACACAGAGGAAACATGTCTTTAACACTTTGGATACACAGATAATATTTGGTCTTTTACATGGAAGAAAACAGAAAATAAGAAGCCGTATACTTCAGAGCCTTCGTTTTTATTCAGCATATTTCAAACAAAAGAATGTACTCTTCAAATACGTAACACTTTCTCTGCAACAGAAAACAATTGTCTCCTCGACGGACACGTTTCTCAGCAGCTAATATAGCTTTTATTTTAAAGGTCACATATTATGCATCATATTTAATTTGTGTAAACATGCTCATAGCTGTTTTTTTCTTAAACTTTTTGCTATTGATGCTGTTTATATTCCTGTTTTTGAGCTGCTGTAACAACTAAATTTCCCCCATTGGGGGACCAATAAAGTTTATCCTTATCCTCCTATCCTTATCCTTATATACTTCACCATGTTTCTCTAACACTAATATGTGTCTCTAGTCTGTCTACAAACCCCCAATTATGAATGAAGTCCATCCTCTCCGTCTTTAGTCTGCTCCACTTTTCAGAAAATGTGTGCTCAAACAGGCCGTTTGGAGATTTTCCCTTCATGACATCACAAAGGGCAGTAACCCCTCTCCCAGGTGGGTGACACTCCCACAGCTAGGTGTTTGTTCTGCCCTCTGAGTCTGCCTTCTCACCGTTAACAATAGGGCATGGAGCGAGAAAGCCCGAGCCACCCAAGCCCTTCCAAAGAGGGGCGTGGTCAGACACAGCTCATTAGCATTTAAAGCTACATACACAGAAACAGCCTGTTCTGAGCAGGGCTGAAATAGAGGGGTTTATAGGCATGATCAAATACAGGATCAGAGTGGATTTAGAACAAGAGACTTCACACACATGTTTTGGGGAGCTCTGAGAATTATTTAAACTTGTTGAAGAAGAGGAGAATATGTGACCTTAAACAAAAGTGTTTTTTAACAGTATAAAATGTTCTTTCTTCAGGTCAAACTCCTCATCTGTGCATACAGAGTCCAGCTGCAATGATGCCTCCTCTGATTATGTCAACAGTCACATCGAGCCTGGCCTTAATGACAACACAGCACCACACAAACACACACATACTAAGAATCAGCTGAAACACTCTGCAAGGCTCGTTGTCTTCAAAGAGAGGAAACATGTGTTGACTCCTCCTCGTCATGGTGACATTTAAAAGCCAGACTTCTTCAATGTCGGAGAAAAGTCGGAGAAGACTGAAGCTCATTGATGACGTCCAGACTGCAGCTCCTCCAGTCTCGTGTGGTTGATTAAACCTCAAGTAACCCTCGAGCAGCCCGTCCATTTTAAATATTGACACCAACGCTACTCAGCTTCCTGGTAGAATGTGGCGGTCAGAACCTCCCTCCTCTCGTTTCAGAAACCCTCCTGGGTCGTGCCTTTTCTCCTAGCTCCACCTTCTGTCAGCGTGGACATGATAGACGTGTGTGTGTGTTTGCAAACCTAGCTTGTATATAGATGTGTAGATTTTTAGGGGTGCTTTTGAAGAAGATACAGAAGGGTTTTCCATCTCTCCTTTTTTTTTCAATTTTTAAGCATTTTTCTTGGACCAATGTATTGCTTTCCCACTCCTGCTGTGTTTGGTAACACCCTATTGTATAATATACTGTGTTCTAACAAGTGGTGCATACCTGTTTAGATACCACTGCAACTTATATAGAAGTCTGAGGCATCCAGTATCAGGTAACTCCTTGTTATTTAAAAAATTACAAGCCAACTCCTGCACACTGTCTCTTTCTCTTGAGGCAGATTTGGGTTAAAAATGACTGAAGATCTGTATATTTTTTAAAGCTTTGGTACTTTTTCGATACTGTCGATCATTACAGGAATGTTGACAACCTTAGAAGCTGTGATATGTGTAAACTAAATTTCTACATCACCAAATCAGCAGACGGTTTATTGTCATCAGAGACGTTAATGTTCATCAAATCACCACGAAAGACACGTTTTTTTTTGTTTTCATTCTTTGCCACGCTGTCGACTAAAAACCTCACAGACCATCAAGGGGTCATGTTCTTGTTGGAGAAGCTTCAGGACATGTTTCCTTTACACTACATTCGAAAATCCCAAAAATAAGTGATCGATCCCAGTATGTGGTGACTTCTTAAAATTGGTATTCAGCGCTGTCCACGTGTGATCGGACGATCTCAAACCAGTATAAACAGGAGTGAACTCTCTAATGTGGATGTTCATACACCAGGAGGAAGTGATTGCATAGATAATGTTTTTATGAATGAAGAAAAAGTTATTTTATATTTTTGGGTCTGTAAATATTCACATACTATATATAGATATATGCGTACAAAGATCCAGTTATAAAGTGTCATCTGATGACTGGTTATGTTTTGTTGCTCCTTTTTTTTTTTTTTTTTGCAAATACAGGATTGAGATAAGTTATTTAGTGAGTACAATAAAAATCTGTTTCCTTCACTTTCAAGGGCTTAAGTTTGTGGTCTTAGTTATTAGCCCTCCTGCTAGTAGAAGTCGGGGGCATGTAGACTGTGATTGCTGCAGAGCTCGGGCCTTCTTTTTTTAACAGATGATGAATGCTCCTCTGACATCTTGTCCATCCTGGTTTGAATGGTTTACCTGCAGAAACATATTAAAGCAGTTCTTTTACAGTAAGACATGAACATCTAATGAAAACGTTTTGTGTGAACATGTCTGCGTCAGGGCAGCGATATGTCCTTGTGTTGGATCAAGGAAACTCGACTCTTCATGCTTCCTCGACACCCACAGTTTTAAGTTTGTCTTTAACTTCTGACAAAAATGTGAAAGTAAATGAGAAGTATACCACTAGTAGTTGCTCTACTTTTGACTGTGTAAATCACTCTATAAGCAACAGCTAAAAGGCACATGTAAATGTGACCCAAGTTTTCACTTTCAATCTATAGATTTCAATAATTTGCCAATTAGTCGTGAGATTCCAGAGATCCAACAGCTGGAGCAGCCCGAGAACATTTGGAGGCATGTGCTGTATGTTTGCATGAAAATGAAATAGGTCATATGGTTTTGATAAGCAGATAGAAACTTAAAGGTTCCTGTTGTGTTCATTCTTGTGCAAATATTTATATTTCTAAGTCATTTGATCTCACTATATTATTCCATACCTCTCACCTGGTGTCATAGAAGTAAAGCTCAGTTTAGTCTGATCAGGCATAAAGACTCTCCAGATGTGTAACCCGAAACCTGTGACACTCCTCGGCCATTAAATGGCTTCAGGTGGTTTTAATTTCAGTCTTTCATTAAAACATGTCAGAGAAAGGAAAAGAGTTTCGGTTTAGGTTTTTGAAGACTAGCAAGATCTCACTAGTGTTCGAGATAAGTGATGACTGGGCCCAATCAGTGTGGTTGAAAATGATAGGAAAAACTAGTGATGGTTCACCCAAAAAATGATACAAAACTTAAAAATCCAGTCTTTGGTGCTGGAGGAGGGGCTATTTGAGGATTACTATCCTTATGCCATTGATGGGTTATGTGAAAAACCAAAGATGACTCCGGATCAGACCTGTGTGTTTTGCAGGTTTTTGCTTAATTATTCCACATCCTACAGTCAAACCAACCGTTTTCAGAGTCAGCATATGGGCCCCTCTTTGTGCTGAGCGGGATGTATCTGTGAACTCAGTCAGGCGCTTCATGTCCATTCAATCTGGTATAATATGTAGTACTGATGAATGATATTTCAAGTCAGACACATTCTCCAACTTGTGCCATATATCATGTTTCCAAAATACCCCTTAAAGAAGGAACTCCTTTTGCTTTGATAATAAATGTTTCAAAATGTAGAAAATGGGATAATTCTTCCCTTTTTTTGTTTTTGAGAAGGACCACTTTGACCCCACTCTAACTTAGCCCCCGCCCCCCCAACCCGAATTTTTGTTTGCATGACTCGCCTGATTACAGTGATCATTATTAAATCAATGTGGACTTCACACTACTTTCCCCTGCAGTGATAATGAAGCTGGAACGAGTGAATCACCAAACCACAATGATTTTACCCGATTGGTTTTTTAAATGACCTGGAAAAGAGCAGAAATCAGTGGCTCCCTGGCAGGAAGAAATCATCAAATAAGAACTACGTCATCTTTTAGCATGCATTCAAAACTAGTCAGCAGAAATGACACTTTTAGTTGAGATGAATCTTACTGTAAGTCCAGAAGAAAACAGGGTGATCAGGCTGTTATATTAGACTGTTTTCTCTCTTTGCTGATAGTTTTAACCCTTGTGCTGTTGTTTTTTATACTTTCAATCCCGATCACTTTTTGAAGATGCCACAGGTCTCCTGGTTTTCCTGAAGAATCTCTTGTTTACAACTCTCTAAATATAATTAAGCTCTGAATGTTCCTGCAGGTAAACTCTGTGAAGTATGTGTGAGAACGTGTGAGCCCAATGCTGTTTGTTTAGAGGCTCAAAAATGTCACTGTGTCTCTCTATAATAAAAATGTGTACATATTTATTTCCACTCTTAGTTCTCTGTCTGTATTCATTCATCACAGGGGGAAGTTTTAATTATTTTATTTTTTAAAACATACATGCTTCTCACACAAAGGCCCGAAACACACACACGCACAAACAGAACCTGTGGACATGCATTAATGGAGAGATGTGAGAGTGGGGCTGCTACAAACTGCAGGGTGCGCCAGAGCTGTGCCTTGCTCAAGGGCACCTCTGCAGTACTCAGGGAGTGCTCTGTCACCTCTCCAGCTACCAGACCAACTTCAATGTTTGGTCCACACCGGGGCTTGAACCGGCGACCCTCCGGATCCCAACCCAAGTCCCTACAGACTGAGCCCCAAAATTCAGTAGAAATGTTTAGGTTGGTATTTAAAAATATACATATGAATAGCAGCAATGCCCGACAAAATCGTAGACAATGTTGACGGATACAAATGGTGCAAAGGGAAAAAAAAGAAAAATTTGTGAAGTCCACATTGCTCTGTGTACATCAAGTGGGCCGTTTTGTAGAATATTCATCCATAAAATCATGATACAAAATTGTAACTCCATTTACCTCCAACCTCTATCCAAATAAAGAACAAGAATCCTCTTTGTTGTTCTCTTGTTTAAGCTGTCCACAGATGAGTACTGAGATGTAGCACCTTTCAAATCATTTAACCCCTTTTACCTATCAATGCTCCCAAAAATAAATCAGTGTCTAAGTTAAAAATAACCCTTATGTTGAATTAAATTCAATGTTAGTATAATTTCAAAACTTTTGCATAATTGTTCTGCAGGATGACCCGTATGGATTCTTACTTTTTACTTCAATGAACAAATCTGGATGTTCTGGAAGTGAATATGTCATCAAATCGGTCAACATAGTGACAACAGAAGCTCTCAGAGGACGGATACAAGACATTTCCCTAGTGAAGAGTTGAACAACAATGCTTAAAACACAACCTGACTTGAGAGGGCAACCCTCCGTTTGCTATTACTGAAGAAGTTTAAGCTTTATTACAGAGTGGGAGAGAAACAGCGAGATTGACAATTGTTCCTGGATGTATGGGAAAGAAACAAAGTGGGAGGAGTATCAATATTCTGTTTTTAACCATCAGACCTAAACACAACATGAAGCCCTGGGCTGCTGTGTGCTGAGGTGCTGAGTGGATGCTCCTCTCTTAAAGACCCTGCAAAGCCTGAGGAGGTAAATAGATAAATCAAGGAAATCCTGGAGGTAAGGTACTGCAGCTTTAAGAAACAAGGTGAGAAAGGTGCACATGTAGGGAAACAAACGATAATACCAAACTACAGAAAGAAAGACCTCAATCAAAATTGAGAGTTTTTGACATTCAAGGACTTAATAACTTCTGTTTTATAGACTTATTCTGACATCCAAAACACAAACCAGAAAGTTACTAAGAGAGCTGCAGGGAAAATGGACATTTCAACATGAGCAAATCAACAACAGCTCATTCAAAGGGTTAACAAGTTTGGAAAAATAAGCGTACAGTAGTCTAGCAGGGGGTTTAATGTTTTTTTAAATTAGAGATGTGGGGTTTATTAATTTTACCAGGAAAGAGGGCTTGGAGGGGGGGCTCAAATATTTCATTATGGTAAATGTAGGATCGAGTGGTTCACATGCTAGATCAATGTTAGCACATCCAAAAGTTAGTAAACTTATAAAGCCGATGCTTATTTGACTTTATCGATCAACACGTAAATCGCCACATCCCCCCTTTGGACACTCAAAAAACAGGTCCACTTTATGGTTTTTGACTCAGTACTTTGAGTTTTGGCTAATGAATCAAACAACATTTCTGTGGGGTGCGTTTTGTAGGCTATCTTTTGCTTCTGGGTTAAATTAAGTGTTTTGACCCACATTGGATCAACTTTTAACCCGAGATTTTAACGCGTAGTCGAGGTATAAGTTTGCTTTCCCGTTCTGCAAAAGTCTATCATTGAAACACGATAGCATCGCATGTGTCACATTTGCCACCAGTTGCGTCAGGATTAAGATAAATGCTAACATATCCGTTGAATAATTACATTGAAAAGTGCGCATGTTACGCCTAAATATCCAAAAGAGTAGAGGACGTTATTGCAATAGAAGCAAACATGGAAATTAACGGAGGTCCCCAAACGCCTCATACACATTCTAATTACATAAAGGCTACCAGTTTGGTGATTAGGAGGAATCAGTCTTAATCCCTTTCTGCTTTAATCCTGATCACGTTTTAATATATTTCAGTGGAATTTGAACGACATGAAACAGAGAAATACAAGAAATTCTGCATTACCAAATAACATCGACATCAAACCTGGCAACCCGGCTGTTTATAGCCTACTTTCTCAGGCTGATTTAGCGAATACAAACTATCCCACATTCACTGCTTCTTCTTTTATCCACTCAATCGGATCATTTAAGAGGTATCTGAGGTGATGTGGAGATGTTTTTCACTATCTGCATGACGTGAATTCCTTCTGCACGTTTCACAGTTGGTTTTGGTCACTTGAACGCACCTGATCCGCCATATTAAAAACGTGATCACCACTTCATTCGACTTTAATTTGCACCCATGAAAGGAGATGTTATCACCACATAGTCTTTGATGTTTGTATGTATGATTGATCATTATCTTGGTGTACTTAGAAGTGAGTGTGGCTTGATCTTACTGCACATGCATTTCATTTTGGTTTCTTTGACACCATTTATATCCTGTTTCTTTCTTATGTTGCTCATATTGCAGTAATATTGGATTATCTTTTATTTATGCGTCCGTTTGGTTCCCCCTCCTGTTTATTTGGATGAAATTACGTGAGGAAACCCGTTGTTGCACGGACAGATCATGCTGAGAGCATGAACTCTCTCAACCCGGATCCCTGCCCCTGATTGGACCTGAGCTGTGTACTTCAAAGCAGCTTGTTGTAGTCTCTTCAACAAAACATGATCAAAGTATATCACGTTTTGCGGCTCATTGGGAGTCAGTTTACATCGGAGATGTGATGTGCATCGGGTAGGTTAAAGCAGCTTAATGGAGCAATTTAATTGCCAACCATGCCGCCACTGATTGCTCTCCCTGCGCATGCGCGACGGAGATAAAAAAGAGAAATACGAATGGATGTTGTCGAAGAGGAACATAAACGAAAGAGGTCTCACTCTGCCTGTAATTCCCGTTACTTTAAACGTGAGCATATAGACATAGTAGGCGGGACTTCCTGCTTAAAGGAAAATTGCAGAAATTTTCGGACTTTTTATTTAGTTTTCTGTGCACATTACATGCATTACACTATGCACATAGTGTTTGTAGTTTGTGTTTATCTTAACCTTATGCTTTACTACATGTCTTGTGTTTGACATGAATTGATTGTAAAGTGTAATGTTAATTAATGTGAACTATATTTTGTAATGCTCTCCTCTTAATGTGATGTTTGTGCAGACTGTAGTGCTTAATTTTGCTTTGAAATGTACTTTTTTATATACCTTTTCATATGTTTTTAATGAGGACCCAAGTGAAATGAATGTGTAAGAATACTTAGTGTGTAACTTTGCACATGACAGCAACATTGTAGGTGTAGTTTTACATGTCACTGTTTATAACAGAGGCCGAGTATCCTCTACTGGACGGGCCATTTACAAAAAAACATTTTGGGGAAAAAGGTCACTTTAGTGACCAAGTCAAATTCCTGGTATGTGTAAATGTACTTGGCAATAAAAAAACGATTCTGATGTAGGCACAACTACACCACTGTGTATATAAGAGTATTTGTGGTCATACGATGCAAACCGTTCTTGTTGCAAAAGCTGGAAAAAGCTTTGAGGTTACAAAAAAAGGTTTCAAACATCATCTAGCGATCCCTTGCTTCATTGCAGAATGAATGTCTTTGCCTTCTGATTATCCTGATTATGCGGCAGCAGCGTAGTTGGGCATTTGATATCACAGTTAGCCAGATATTTATCTAGAACTTCTTCTTGCAATTTAGACACATCTAGGTGTGTTATGGCCCCCACAGGTAGACAGAAACTAAATACTTCTACTTAACATCACTTAAATGCTTAAATCAGACCTGTGGTATGTACAGGGGCGATTGTAGAGTCTGTTGGGGCCCTAAGCGAAATTCACTGGGGGGCCCTCCTACTAGCATTCATCACCATTATGTTAAAAAATAATCTGACACCAGTGGCAACTTTAAGTGACACATTTAAGTTTTCACAGAAATATGGGGACGCTTACCGTTGCAACAACAGTGATTACTGTCAGATGGGACCTTTAGGGAGGTTTTCTACTGTCATTGTAAAATTCTGAGTCACTGCAACATATGGTTTAAAGTTTGTCAGTCCTCTGTTGGGCCCCCTACTGGTCTGGGGCCTCAAGCAGTTGCCTGCCTTGCCTGTTGACAAGCAGCATCTCTTGTATGTAGGTAATCAATAATTGCCTTTCCAATGAAGTGGTGATTTTCTAATTGGCCAAACAACATTTTAACTAAAAAACAAAATATCCTGTCTGATAATCTTTCGAATGATGCGTTTCTTTGTATTCATCCAGACTTAATTCTCCCGAAAGGTAAAGGTATCCATTAGACCCCACCAACAACGTTACGTGTTACGTCACGTGAGACGCCATTAGCGCGTAGTGAGTCGTCACCATAATAGACGATCTTTGAACGGAAAGTGGAAAGTTCTACGTTGTGCGCACGCGCACCCTGGGATTAATGTCAAGGCACAAAAGTGGCGCTACACCGTTTCGAGCTCTACTCCGGTAAGCATATTTCTCCGCCGTTTTACATGTTCCAGTTTTACGCCTAATTGGTCAAAGTTTAGGAAACTTGTGCGGGACATCAGCCGGAAGTCCAGGGACCCACTGAGTACTCACTCGGGGGCGAGGAGACACATTAAGGGAACAATAAACAGTTAAATTGAACAGATTTGCTCTCCTTGCTGTGTGTGTGTGCTGTGGCTGCTGCCGCCTCTAGTCTCCAGTATTGTTCAGTTTGCTCCCTAATGGCGGACGACAGGCATTGCTGTTTTCCGCTGGGGGAGGAGGAGGAGAGGAGGGGGGGGGGGGCAAGTATATCTTGCTGTGAAATGTTGAGTTACCACCTGGCCTAAGGTCACGCCAACTCCACGGAGACTCTTGTAAACACGATGCGGTAATTTTCTTTGCGCCTGGTTGTTTACCACCGCATGACACAAATGAAGGTAGTTCATGTGATACCTAGAGACAGGGCGCCCCTAGCGGCAGCCGGGTGTACATGCCACTGATTGCGCCAGGGGTGGACTCCGTGCAGGGTAACTTTCCAATTAAAACCACAGCGTCACAGGTATCATACAAATCGGGCTTTTTGTACGGACCCGTGGTCTGTTTTGGTTGCACTGGCACTTGTCCGACTCGGAATTATAAACTGCATGAGACAAGGGGGGGCAGATGTGCGGGTTGTGTTGTGAAACCACACGTTACCAATCGTTAGGGTGTGTGTTTTTTTGAGTGTCACACGGTGCAACATTTCCTCCTCTCTTGAATCATTTGATGTGCACAAGTTGTGATCATTTCTGGGTGGTGTGTTTAACAATGGCGCAGTCTGTGTCTGCTCTCCTCCCCTCGATCCGCCGCTAATCCAATGGCTGTTTGCGCCAGGAAGGGCAGGGGTGGGAACGGAACGGAACGGAACACCCTGAACCACGTTTCTCCTGGATCCCAACTTGGTATAGCCAACCTGCCCCCTCATTTCACCTGGGTTATTTATGGAAGAGTTGCGCTGCTCAGGTAGTGCTTATTCCGTTTATTGGTCTTAATTGAACTTTTGGATCTGTCCTCTAAAGCCAAGTTTGCTTTTATATGACTGCTTGGAGAAAATAGAAGTGCGCAGACAAGGAAGCTATGATCAGGTCGAGTTATATCCCCGCTGTAGCCGGATGCCTTGACCGGATTTGGTGCTCGCTGTGGATCTGATCCTCTACCCGGTGTTGATAATCAAGGGCACGACCATGGGGGGGGACTTCAGCGACCCCTGAAAGCGTGGTACAGGCTGTCCTTGTGTGCCGATTTCCTAACATTTCAGAGGAGAGCTCATCAGCTGTGTGGGGCTCAGAATAGTCCGGGTGTAGTTTTGCATTTTGCTGCCAGGTAACCGGAATGGACTGCATTTTGGCCCATCAGCTGGCTTGGGGGGAAGCTGTGGTGGCTGCGCATTACGCATCACTTCTCAGTGACATAAGCCTTATATAATAATCTCAGGCGTTTGATTTGAATTTGTTAGTAGTCTGGTGTTATCTGCGCAACTGGCGCAAACGGCTAGATAGAAAAAAATGATGTCAACCTGCAGGCTTCATGCACAAACAGACAGGTAGAGGAGCACCTATAAGGTGATGATGTGGCGCAGCCGTTGATTTTAAGTGTTTTATTGCATGGAGGCAGTCTCACCTCAACCCCCGCCCAGCCCACCTCTGTGTCCACCTGGTGTTCACGTTGGGAGCAAGGTTGCGTGTCAGAGCTCATTAAAGCTGGAGCCTCGTTTTCCTCCTCCACGTGAATGCAGGCAGGATCATAGCTCTGCATTGCAGTCTGGAGTGAGTCTGGACCAGGCTATTTTTTCCCCTCAAAGCACCGCTGAGTTTCCTTGCACATAGATTCTCTCTGTTGGAGTAATATCAGGACATAGAGGCTGTAATGTGTTTCCTCTTGCAGCTCAGTTTTGCTTTGGGGAGATGTTGCATATGAAGAAGGGGGCCTGTGGGTCCTCTTTTAGTATTTTGACACCAGTTAACCCCACAGACACAGGCAGATGTGTTATAACCCTGGTCTCATAAAACAGAGTTAGGAGGCTATCTACTCTAAAACATCAGCCCGACTAACACTAGAGAGCAACAACAGCAATCCTGTTCTGTTTTTGAACCGTAGAGAACAACTTATTGATCTTGAATGTCATGCTGTTTTGACTTGTACTTCCTGTCACATGGTCTCTGTGAGCAACTCTTCCCCTCTCAGCTTCAGTGTCACAGTGAAGAAGTCGTCATACTTGCTATGCTTTTGTATGGTGTCATCATCTATGCATTGTTTTTATCAGAAGGCACAGGCTTTAATGAACCTTCACACTAGCTAAACTTACATTTATGAGATGTTTTCTTTATTAAGATTTAAAAGACACAAGTAGAGTATGCATGCTGACACCAAATAGGCACCTATTGACACCTTATATCTTACACTTAGCTCGTAGTAGATGTAGTAAAGTCCTCTGTAAAATACGGTTGTCTGGTTTACTCTTTGAAACGCGGGATAACTTGGAGGTATGATGAGGTGAATAAGGTGTTTTACCATGGTGACTAATTTCGTCCTCATTGGGTAAACAGACATTTTGATTGAGACTTGCCGACTTGTAGTTGATGATTTCACCACTCGATGTCACATTGTTATTTTTAAATAGCTGTAGATTAAGGGTGAAGGCTTTAGCTATTTTGGTTAGGTTGGTGCCCCCACCTAGCATTTTTTTGATTGCTCCCAATAACAAGAGAGCATTTGCAGCAGCAGGCGGCCGCCAGGAGAAAAGGTGCAGCACCCAGCATCTTTTGTCTGAGCGCTCTGCCTTTTTGTGGCCACTCCAAGCGCTTAAAGTTGAAAATCGATCAACTTTTCAGAAAGGCGCTGTCGGCGTCATCGGCGCTCTTATCAAAATGTACGTTATTCCCCGTAGTCCTGCCTCCTACTGGTCATGTTTTGTACTCAAATCCTCTTTGCTCCGTGTCTGCTTGGCTAAAAAACGAACCTAAATATAAAACGTACAGTAAAAAGCAACTGAGCAGAGTCGGTCATATAGCTGACGTTGTCAACAGACTGTTGTCATAGAGACAGGACGGGTGTGCAGCTCTCTTCTTCTCAGCGCATAAACGCTTCATGCAAGAGCTCCCGAGTGAACAGCCAGCGCTTTTGTACTCGGAAAAAACGCTAGGTGGACACGGGGCCTTAGATGAAACTTCTGCCTCCGTGGAGCAACCAAACAATGACATCACTTAACCAACAGACTAGTTTCATCGTTTCATGGTGGACTTTGCACCCTTCAGTAACTGAAAACCGAACTTTCACATACCTGGTGATCAAAAAGATCCCTGATTGTAATCTGTTGTTGTTGTATTGCTTAATATCCTTCAGTATTGTAATACATAATTTGATCAAACAACCAATTTGAATCTTATCTTCGTAATCACAGAAGCCTGAAGAAGCCAAACTGTTCACTGATTTAACTTTAGAGAATAGATTACTTACTCGTGTGAAAGCTGTATACCACACATGTTTGATAATGTGTGTTTTTAAGTCAAGATGATCGAACCTAACAAGAAGTGTTGCTCTGAGACTTTTGGTAAACACAGCACATCAGGAGAGGCTGCAAGCAGATCTGCTGCTGATAAGCTTTTCGATTAGCATTCCTCCAGGGTTCATCGCTGAGAGGTTTCTTCTATGAGCAGGATTATCTGCACAGGTGTCCTCTAAAAAAAAATGACACAAAAATAGCTAAAAAAAAGGAACCTATGTAGTCTCATATCAAAATGAGTTTCCGTCATACGCTCTATGGTGGACAATATGTGAAAAGGGGCTGCGAGCTGAGCTGCTGTTTACAACATGAGCTTGATTTTTAGATTGGGACTCCTTCAGTTGTAGTACATGAAGTTTAAATAAATTACCTGTGATTAAAACTTGTTAAATATAACTAATAGAGCACTTTTACATAAATAATCAGTTTTTCTCTCCCTAACTTGCGATGGGCTTTGGGGGCTGTGAGCCGAGCTTCCACCAGCTTTAGCTAGGCTTGTCTCTGCTCATAACTGCTTACTCATCGGACTAAAGCACCATTTTTGGGGCTTTTAGTCCTTTATTTTGGACAGGACAGGATAGAGTTGGAAATGAGAGAGAGAGTGGGGAATGCAATGCGTGAAAGGAGCCACAGATCGGACTTGAACCTGTGCTGCCCACTTGGAGGACTATAGCCTATAGCCGAAAAAGCTAGGCCATCAGCGCCCATATTTATACCACTTGAGAGTTATTTAGGTCTGCAAGTTAACCAATGGTGTTGTGAAGTGGTTTTATTGTATGTACCTTACACAGCAGAGTTCAAAATGGCCGCCATAGTGATGTCAAGGATACGACCTAGCTTCCTCTGTAGTGTAGACAGTTCTCTGTTAAAGCTCTAAAGGCTGCATTCATGTGCTCTCAGGCTCTTCCTGTTTATGGTGACTGTTGGGGTGAAGAACGTGAAGCTACAAAGATCATTGTCTGCAGCACAGGAGAACGTGTGTGTGTGTGTGTGTTTGTTTCTGTGCTGCAGCTGTCAGCAGTGATGTGATGTGAGGCTCACGGCTCCCCTCACTGCTGTGTGACATGAAAAGGAGATTTTGACAGAAACAGATCAACAGTAGTGAGTGCAGAGATCCCCAAAAGTGCTCTGGATAATATTTGATGCGGAGTGTGGCCCCAATTCAGCCGACAACCCACGTGATTGTATTTTCTTCTGCTATGGATTCATAGAGAGACTAAACCGTTAAATGCATTTTTGAGTTGGCTTTTACTAATTCAGCATCATGCATCTTTAAACCATGTTCATATCGTGCTGGAAAACTCATCAGCACCCAGATGTAGAGCACAGACAACAAGTCCCTGTGGTGGTGGTGGTAGTTGTGGGCCTTACCATAACCATGGCAACCAAGGTGTAGCTTCACCAGTTGCTGGGGGCAACAAGAGAGAAGCTGTGCAGAGTGGCACACAGAAGGAAGGGAACAGGGACTTGAGAGGCGGCAGGTAAGAGGAGGAGTACGACGCTGGGTGGTCGAGTGAGGAGGTGCAGAGAACGGGAAGAGGAGGATGAGTGGAAGAGACGTGACAGGGCCTAGAAGGAGGAGGGGTAGGAGCAAAGATACTCCCTCCGTTGCTGTGCAGGCTGGTGGCAGCTCTTTAGATTCAACGTTCACACGCCATGGAGACGTCGTCTCTACTGTTGCATCTATTTAGCTGCAGCTGCCAACTTTCAGGTCACATTTTCTAGTTGAAATGACACCAGAAAGGCTTGACTCTAGAGCACAGCAGCCCCCACCATACTGTCCTCTTATCAATATACTACTTCTTGAAAGCAAAATTGGAATCAGTTTAGAAAATTGTCACACTAGCAGGGTCCTGATGGAGTCGCTGACTCTGTAATAGCTCTCAACCATTAAAAGCTTTCACTTCTTCGCTTCTGTGTTGTAGTTAAAAATGAAAGGCTCGGATGTAGGGCAAGCTTCGTTGAAAACAAGATGGATGTTTTAGACGAACAGTCGTCATCTCCACTAAATAAATAAAACCTTTGATATTATGTACTAAGATTAAAATCTTAAACCCTGGGAGGTAAAACCCCAAATGGCTATAATGCTGACCATTATATGTCCACCACATTTCAGCCAATGAAGACACGGACACAGAAAAGGTTGTAGCTAACAATGAGTCATCACTAGGCAGAAGGATGCTATGTGGTGGGGGGAGGGGGGTGGCTCTCTTGGGACACCTGCTCTACCTGAACAGCTGTCAGGCATCATGAAACCAATCACTGCTGCTGCTGGCTCTCACCTTATTGTCCTCTTTTTCTTTGTGCTGCCAGGTGGTTGCCTTAGCGATGGACGGGGAGTCAGAACCAAACCCTGTCGTAGCAGAAGAAGCAGGGGAGCATGTGGAGCCCATGGATGCCACTCCCTCTCCCCAGCAAGAGCTCACGCCCCCCCCAGAAGAGGCTGGGGAGGCGGTTTCCATGCTAACAGAAGATGGAGCAACAAAGGAGGGTGGCACAGAGGACAATGATGATGATGATGTGGTTCTAGTAGGGGAGGAAGCCCCCAAGCCTTCTGCCACAAGCCTTCCAAACGACACACCAAGCACAGACAGTCCCGAGCCGACTGCAGACATGTCTACGGCTTCCAAGACCCCCCGGTCCCCTGCGTCTTCCAGCACAACCACAGCAGCAGCGCCTAAACCTCCAACCACAGCCGCAGAGCCCATTGTCATTGACGATGAGGAGGACTCTGAGCAGAAGGACACTTCCTCCTCCTCGCCAGCACACCCTGGAGACTCCTCCACAGCACACTCGCCGGTTGCACTCAGCAGCACCGAGCCAGATTCAGAGATCAGGATCGCCAGCGTCACCACACTGGGCTCCAGTAGCCAGACAGAAAGCTCCACAGTCTTTTCAGTAAACACTCCACCACATCCAGAAGATGACCAAGGAGACATGAACCTGATGATAACCTCGGTGACGTCTCTTCAGGGCGGGGAGGCGGATGTCACAGTGGTGAGAATCAAATGAACTGGTTTTATAGGGTTGTATGAGTAACAGTCAAACCATATTAGGGTTGCAAAGGGGTGGAAAGTTTCCGGTAAAATTTCCGAAAACTTTCCATGGGAAGTTAAGCTCGGGAATTTTGGAAATATACCAAATCGGAAACTTTCCATGGGAATTAATGGGAATCGAGGGTAATTTAATCGAACTGTATCATATCAAAGCATAAATATAAACATTTTGTTTTGTCCTAAGCAGACATCTGTGCAAAATAATACAATTAAAAAACATGACATTTCCACAGATTTACATCAAATGTTTAAAATATATTACCCCATAATATCATCCAAACTTACTTCCCTTTATGTAGTCCACGGGCTAAAATGTCTGGCTTTTATAGTCTTGTGTTCTGTTCTCAAAAGTGTGGTGCAGGGTTCTAGAAATCATCTGTGCATGTGATGGAGGAATACACAGTGCATGAAGGGGGCGTGGCCTCAGTAGCATGTGCATGTGATTGAGGAATAGCATAGATATTCAAGTGTACTTGCATGAAATCTGATTGTTTTAGTCAAGATTATGCTAAAATACATTTTCCCTAACTATATTTAAATTCCCTGTTCAGGGCCAACCTTCAATTTAGTAAATTCCCGGTTTATTCCCATAAATTCCCGTTAATTCCTTTGGAAAGTTTCCAACTTTGAAAATTCCCGGAATTTTGCAACCCTAAACCATATAGATACCTGTTTTGATCCTAGGCACCCATTATTGGGTTAATTAATTTTTTGAATGGCCAGAATTGCACCGACACATTGACAACGTTAGATACCCAAACGTTGCCAATGTATTTGTGTAATTGAGACAGCGTCTCTCCGGCTGTCGCCTCCTCTCCTCTCTGTTTGTGGGAGACATATATGTAACTTTTACACCTTTTATTATTTATTTGTTTAGGATTTATTTGATAGGGACAGACACAATATACATAGACAAACTGTTTCATAATGTTTACAGCAGAGATGTGTGGGGCTAGTCTGAGTCAGGAGTCAACACATGACGTAATAAAGACACTGTGGAAATCCAAGATGGCAGACAAAGCGACAGAGTTCAACACTATAGATTGTTGTTTTTGCCTTTATATCAATGCTATGTTTAATTGGACGTATTGATGAAAGAGTTAGGATGAACATACTCGTGAGCTGGAAAGAGTGTGAAGCTGTTTTTTCCTTTTGAATTATGTGCACAACGAGTCCATGAATCTCACACGAGTCGCTCTAATTTTTCCCGGGTGAAGAATTTGACTTTTGCAGCTCAATCCAAGAAACTCTGTAAATGTTCATCAGTTTTGTGCATGTGTGAAAACAAACTGTGACTTATAGCTGGTTGGCGTCTTTGAAGGCTTCATATCTTGGGAGGCGTAGTTCCAGGAAATGTGGTTCTTCTTAAGTAGTAGACATTCCTGAATGCAGGTGTGATCTTTGGTATAGCAGGTTTTTGTCCTGGCAAAGTGTCCAATGATATCTCTGTTAAGACACTGCGAAGAGCGGATTTTTTAATGCTCCTTTTTGTTCATTCATACGGGCTGCTTCTGGTTAGATTTATTCAAAACACTGCAAAGCATGTGACATTTCATCTTGTTTTCTGATGTATTTTCAATGAGGAAAAGCTAACTGAAGTCTTTTGTTCTACCAGGCAGGTGAAAGCCATGCAGAGGAAAACGGTCTCCAGATCAGCAGCGCGTTCAGCCTGAATCCAGACACCTCACCTGGTCGACTGACGGCCTCCTTCAACCCTGGGCGGGGCTCAGGTCCCATGGGCCAGCTGGTACAGAATGGAGACACGGGGACGCACAATAGAGCAGGTGATGAATTTAACACACAGCCAAAAGTCATTTGATATGTTCTAATATGAAATTAGAGGCTGCTTTGTTTACATTTACTCTCCCCTGAAGTTAGCCGACACTATCATGTGAGTGGTAGCGATCCACATGTTTCTGCACTTTCCTTTAGCTCTCGATCTTGTGTCTGTTAAGCTAAAACATTAATTTGGAGTTAAGGATCACCTCAACTTATTTTATTCAGCATTAAGTTTCAGGAATAATTCCAGAAAAGCTTTAAAGTAAAACATCATCAAACATTCAGGCCACTTAATAAAACAGATTAATAAACATATGTGAAAATATACTAATGATATAAAACTACATTTATCCAAATGTTGAAGAATTCTCCGTCAGAATCAGCCGATAAACTATTTCAACCTGGCTTAACTTTTGCTGCAAAAAATGCAGAGTCATTCACCAAAGCACATGATTGGCTAATCAAATGTGTGCAAGCGTACTTGGATTGTATTGGTGGATTACTTTGTGATGTTTTGATGACTGCTAAGCTTTAAAACTCTTTCATCTTTTGCCCAAACTGCCTCCTGTGATAATGGTTTTCATTCTTCTGTCTCTGATAAAAATGTGTATGCTGAGTTTTGGTTAAAATTCTTTGTGTTTTCTCTGGAGAGACAGCTTTTCTATGTCATGAATCCAATAAATCAGATACAAGAGTGTTAAGAATAGTGGATATATGATGAAAAAAAAACTATTACTTTCTAGAAAAACTGAATAAAATCTAAAACTAAATCAAAAACGGATCATATCAATTCTTAACAAGTCCACTGTAAAATCATTGGCTGGTGATTAAAGGAAGACTGTGCAACATTTTACACATAAATACAGCAGAAATCAAGTCTATCCTAAATGTAAATATCTCTCTGAGTCATGACTGTCTACAATGAGTGAGAAGCTCGAGTCCCGCTGGCTTTGTTGTTGTCTGAGCCGTGTTTACATCATGTTTATGTGGACGGGACGGCCTTGAGTATAAAAGCTGTTTTAGTCAAGGACTAGAGAAAGAAGAATAACATACTCACTGCTTATTTAGACGTCATGTAAGTGTCTTTAGATCTCGGTCATTCTGTGTCAATTTATGTGCAATGTGAAGCTATGAGTTAACTAAAGTGTGCTAACATTAGCATGCTAACACAACAATGCAGGACACAGGCAACTGCAGCTCAAGCAAAGGACAATTTTGTCTGCCGCTTTCACTTAATGGTGCTTAATTACGGTGCGTTCTAATTCATAACTCCTTCGTGCGAATGCGAGTGGAGAGGGGTTGGAGGTGTGCAGCTGGAGTCTGTCTGTCTGTGTTTTAAAGAGCTTATTCCTCTCCTGAAGAGATATTCCAAAGATTTCGCTCTCATTCAGCCGTGAAGGCCACAGATGTTGGTTAATAAGGCTCGACTCAAAGCTGAAATGTCATTACTAAGACTAATGCTGTTCTCGGACTTCAACAGTGTCCCCAATTCAGCCTCTAGATGTGCAAAATTAAAAAGCAGGTCAGTGACCTTGGTCAGTACAGGCATTTGACCCAGATTATGGAGTAATGTGAGAGCTGTACGGATCCAGTCTTTAAGTAGATCCGTAAATCGCTTGCAGACATGTCGGGGCTGCCGAAAATGTAAAACATTTTGGTTATTCAGGATTTAAATATGGATGATTACATCAGATCCCTCTAAGCAGGACAACGATATCCAATTACGGAGAGGGTTTCAAGGAGGCATAGCAGCTGATGGTGTTGCCAAGCAACTGTAAACAGTCTATCCCTGAAGGCTAATCTATCAACCATTTTTCAACCAGAATCATGAAGGTTGATTTACTGTGTCAGTCTCATTATGTTTACATCTGTGTGAGGGGATACATGCTCCCTCTGGCAGGACCATCTGAATATTCTTTTCAGCTCTTTGAGATTGTGCACATATGAGACGAGGAAGAACATCGGTAAAGCTTCTACTGAAGTGCATGAAGCAGCCGATTTCAAACCTGTTATATTTTTAAAACTCACGTAGTCTGAATCCAGCGTAAAAGTCCAACCTGCTAACGTCTTTTGTTTCTCTTCCTTCAGACTCGTGGATCTCTCAGTCTGCTTCAGTCCCACGCAACCAGAAACAGACGGGGGTCGACGCTCCGTCACCGGCCACCTCCCTCCCTAAACCTGCGGGCCAGTCTTCCTCGACTACATCCTCCTCAGGCTCGCAGCCACAGCCCAGGACAGTCAAGGTGATTTACTACTGGGGGTTAAACAGCGCACTAGGCATTTGAGATTTTAATTTTAGAACTTTTTTGCAATACTTTTTCCTCTTCTCTTCATTTTCACTAACTAACTAACTAACTAATTTAATAATGAATGAATAGTGAACGTAACTTTTCTTGCAGAAAATGCAGAAAAGTCTGTTTTCATTGTCTTAAAGATGAAGAGTTTCTTTGTTTTTTGTTTTAAGCTAACTGTTGTTTGTTGGATGGTTAAAGTAAAATCATTTAAGGTCATTTTTCTCTCTCATCAATCTACACTCAATCCACCAACATGAAAAACTGAAACATCACACTGACAGAAGTATAAGTAGTATCAGACCCTTTGCTATGACATTTGAAATTTAGCTCAGGTGCCTCCCATTTATCTTGATCATCTTTGAGATGTTCCTCCACCTTTACTTGAGTCCATCTTTGGTAAATTCAGGTGTTTGGACATGATTCAGAAGGGCACACACCTGTCTATATTAGGGCTGGGTATTTCCCTCAACCCCACGATACGATACGTTAACGACACAGAGGCCACGATACGAGACACATTGATTTCGGATAATGACCATGATCTACACAGAATTCACTACAACAGTTGTTCTTTATTGTTGTTAGTAACAGCAGACGCATTTTAAGGATCCAACACTTCATTTCAGGTCCTCAGACCCTTAAATATTTGAATCCCAGAGCTCTGGCTATGGCGTTATTGTGAACTGCACCATAGGTCAATTGTTTTTCAAAACTGTCTTCACAGCTTTGCAGCCGTATCGATTCTGTAACATCTGCAGCGATACATTCAAGGAGCACATGACGATAGATTGCCATTCAGGTTAGGGTTAGGGGATTTTCTGAGCACAGCTCTAGTCTCTTTAAGGTCTCACAGCTGACGATGCATATCAGAGGGAAATGATTTTACCATAAGGCTGCAAGATAACAAAATGTGAAAAAGTGGAGGGGTCTGAATACTTTCTGAATGCACTGTATCTGTTAGTCGTTCTGAAAGATATTTATTGCAGCTGATAAAGTAAATTCAGAGATATGCTTATTTCTATTGTTGAACTTCCTGGCAGTTAAATCACCTGTGTTTGTTTTATCCCAGGTGACCTGCGCTAACTGTAAAAAGCCTCTGAAGAAAGGTCAAACAGCCTACCAGCGCAAAGGCTCCACGCACCTGTTCTGCTCCACCACCTGCCTCTCTGCCTTCTCACACAAACCCGCCCCCAAGAAGAGCTGCACCATGTGCAAAAAGTAAGTCTGCCCTGAAAGACGCCTGAACCATCGCAGTTCAAACGGATGTTTGAGTGTTTTAATTTAGGGTTTTAAACAAAACACACGGGAACTTTTAACCCAGGTTAGGTCTGCATTACATGCCATGTCAGTTTTGATATCCTGATATCCCTCACTTGCAGTCTACATGTAGATAAGTTATACTTTTTTATATCACATGTGCTGTATTCCAAAAAGAAAAATTTGGGATTTTTTTGGGCTTGCAAAGGGCTGGACCAAGTCTTGTTGTTTTAGGATAATAACCTAAATGTAGCATTGTAGTCAAGACCACATTAACCAGTCCAAGACCAAGACATGCCAGAGTGCTCCGAGACCAAGACGTTTAGGCACTCAGACCAAGTCAAGACCAAGACCAAGGCAGGGCGAGGCCGAGACAAGACTAGGACCATAAACATCACTGAAAAATCATCATCTTGTGTGCCGGGGGCGTATCACTCACTTAGACCGTAAAACCGGGAAGGTTGCAGATATGGGTTATAAAAATCAAATTATGAATGAATTGAAGTTATTGGTTCTTTTAGAAAGGGGCGTTTTCCTCACTAATGACGTGGAAAAATAGCCTATGAATGGTGGTCTTGATCGGTCTTAATTTAAAATCCGGAGTCCGCCCAGTCCGAGACAAGACCGAGTAAAAAGGATTTTCGATTCCGAGACGAGACCTTCAAAAAGTGATCTTGAGACCAGTCTTGAGACAAGGACCGATCTCGAGTACTACCACACTACCTAAATGATAAAACTGTACTATAGTAAAGCTGAAGGTATCTGGGGATATTCTCTTTTTTCGTTCATATTAGATAATATGTGTCAGTTGATATCGGTGTTTCTGATATCATGCGGCACTAATTTATCCTTTCAAGTCCGAAACACAACAGAGAAAACAATCATGTCTGCTCCTGTATTTAGATAAGTGTTTGTATTTTCTGCAGATGTTAATCTGTTCTTTGTCGTGTTTTTGTGTCTTTTAGAGACATCACAAACATGAAGGGTACCATCGTGGCCCAGGTGGACTCCAGCGAGTCTTTCCAGGAGTTCTGCAGCACGGGATGCCTCGGAGCGTACGAGAACAAGCAAAACCCGCCGAAGTCAGGCGTCAAAACCAAATGTACCGTCTGCGGCAAGCTCACAGAGGTCAGTCTGTTTGACACGGTCATTCTTAACCACGACAGAGATCCTGCCACTTTATTCCTGACAACAGAACAAACATCATTTCTTTTAGTGTAGTAAAATGAAATGTTATGAATCTGAGCGCGCGATCACACTGTCAATCTGTGCCGTGCTTAAGCAAGATTGGCCCCCCTTCCTCATTTCCCCGCTGGCCGGCACGGCCTGCGCTCACACTGCTCCAGGACAAACCGGGCCTAAGCACGGTTTCCTCTTTTACATAACATAGTAATACAGCACATGCATGCTTTATGTTTTTATGAAATGTGCTCAGTTTACAAACAGACAGACTCGAGATTTTTTTTTTTTTTTTTTTTTAAAGGACGTGCAGTCGAGTCTGCGTCTGCAAATCAGAGAACAGCACTGAGAACATGACAGCTTCTTTACTGACTTTGTGGCTTATTTTGAGTCATTTTAGTCAGAACACTCTGGATTTCTCCTGAATGAAGGCTGTCAACATTGTGTACCTGCGTGCTTGTGCTCGTGTATGAACTGTACCGTGCCAAAGCACACCTCTCCGAAGAGTGCCAAGGGAGTGGAGCGATCACACTGGTCAAGTCAAACGAACTGGAGTTTAGGGGTGAAGTGTGCTCAGGCACGGTACGGTTTGCCAGTGTGATCACGCCCTGAGTCTGAGGCTTCACTCCCCTGCCTTCAGTGTTTGTTAGTCCTGTTGCATTCATGTATATATTCCCATCATTCTTTTTAATTTTCTGTCTTCGATTCTTATCCATTAATAATAATTTCCTTGATAGCATTACATTTCCTCTCTCTCTCCCTCCCTCTCTGTTTGTGTCCTGTTCAAGTCGCACACATTTAATATTTATCTCTCTTCTTCCTTCTGAGACTTCAACGTTCACTGTTCTCTGTTCTCTTCTCCACAATTAGAGGAAGTATTTTCTTTAAAAACTTTTAATTTTACTGGATTAGTAGTTTCATAAACCTTTTTTATGTTTAGTTTGGTTGTTTTTCTCTCCATTATATAATTTTTATTATCTACTGCTTCCTTTTAAAGCACTTTAATCAGAGCTCAATTTGTTTGCCCGAATGCTCGCCTGGAGATCCTCTAGAAAAAAGTGAACTTAGCCGTAACGGACTGGAGCGGACACACAATGCACACGTATCTGGTGGAAGTTCTGGGTCAGACTCTCTCTGCATTTCTCTGCCTACAGATCCGACATGAGGTCAGCTTTAAGACCGTGACCCACAAAATCTGCAGCGACACATGTTTCAACGTTTACCGCAGAGCCAACGGGTTGATCATGAACTGCTGCGAGCAATGCGGGGACTACCTGCCCAGCAGAGCGTCAGCCAACCACTTCCTGCTGGTCGACGGCCAACAAAAACGCTTCTGCTGCCACAACTGCATCAGGGAGTTCAAGCAGGTACTGTAGACCCAAACACAGGACTCAGGGTTGGGTAATGAACCTGAATGGAGCCTCGTTTTATTTAATTCAACCATTTCTGTTAGAAATTACAGCTCTGCTTTGACAGCAAGAACTTCAGTCTTTCTTTCTATGTTGACTTTGCTGTGATGAACCCTCGTTCCCCTCAGAATACAAAAGAAAAATGTTATCATCGTTGCACCAGGTACATCAAAAACAAGTGAAATATAATCCTCCTGACATTTAAAAGTATCAAACACGCACATCTCAGTCAGTCACTATAGCACTCGGCAGGCTGTTAAAGTAATCCAGGAAGGGTTGCCATGTCTTGTAGTATTTTGCAATAGAGCCCTGGCTGCGTTATTTCATTTAAATATAATTGACATTTTGCAGAGTTATTCTCCATGGATGCATTGCATTCTGGGATATGTATTTCAGTTTAATGGTACTTACTCACTCTGTAATAATTCCCCAGATCTCTATAAATGAAGTAAATACAGTTTTGAATATCACGTTAGTATGTTATTTTTGACGCAGCTTGTGAATCTTCAAAAGGCAATAGGCCAGGCTCACTTATCTTCCGTCTACCTCTGATTTTACTAACGCAGAGTGTTCCTGTCGTACAGCTCAGTGTTTGCACACATCTCGATCTCGTCTCGACTTCGTGTCATTCTGTTTTTACTGAATAACTTAAATGAAATTTTGTTGTAATTCAATATTGGCCAGTTATTAGAGGGTTGAATTGTATTTGTTGCTCGGCAACAGCAGCTTATTGAACATTTCGGTAATAAGTGGAGAGAGAAAAAGAACTTCTGTCTGATTTCAGTGTTATAAACTCAAACAGAAGGCAGACTGTTCAGTGAAGCTTGTGTTTCATATTTACACTGTGGGAGAAAGTTTAAATCTTTTTTCTCTCTGAGACCTTCAAATAACAGACTGCGTCTTAAATACCGATGTGACTTATAATCCAGATTTTACGGTAGTTATTGCAGCTTTCTTTGCATTAAAATTAGCCAACTTCAATGTGAAGGTTTCTTTATTCGTCACCCTAAGGAAAGCATTTAAATTGTTAACCATGAAGCTTCATCCACGTGTCATTGTCACATTGAGTTGTTTTATTGTGATTATTGTTTCCCTCTCTGTCCCAGGCCCACAGTAAACTTGCGAGCTGCAACACTTGTAAAACGCTAATAAAGACGGGCGAGGTGCTCCACAGCATCGGAGCGGGCGGCGCCATGTGCACCTACTGCTCCGTCAACTGCATGAACAAGGCCAAGCTGGCGCCAACCACCGTCATTAGTGAGTAACCAAGAATACCGAACAGAGCTAGAAACTTTCCAGAGTCTAGGATGTAAATGGTTGTTCTTCTCTGTCCATCAGAAAAGAACTTACTGACTGTTTTAAGATAAGATATCTTTATTGTCACTGTACAAGTACAATGAAATACTGTTGGAGCAAACCTGTAGATGCCTAATATACAAAATATCAAAAAAGAAACTATACAAATATACAAGAACAAAATACTAAAACCAAATTTACAAATAAGAATATGGATAAATAATGCAATATGAAAGACGGTATACAATATAATAAATATGCAATAAGTTGAAAGTGACATGTGCTGAGTGAATGTATTGCACTTTTATCAAGAAGAACACGTTTTTTTAGACCAGAGTAAGACCTTCAGATATCAGCAGAGTAAGGGTATTTTCTAAAGGCTATGTGTGGGCAGGAGCAGAAACATAATTAGAATTTATGATTGCGAGGTCTGGGTAGCCTTTGGTTTGTTCTCAGGATGAAATTATTTCTCTCTCTGGATGTATTAAGGTTTTTTTTTCATTCATTGGTATGTACATTCTGAATTTCAATAACCGTCTTCACCAAGCAGCAGGGTGAAAAAAAACTTCATAAATCAACCTTACGTTTGTAAAATCAACGATTAAAAAGTTATTTTCTTAAAGTTCAACCCACAAGTATTAACAAGGAAACAAAACAAAACATATAGTAAGTAAGGTAAGCAGATATTACTGAATAAATATCATCAAAAAGATTATGAATTAAGAACCGATGCATACAGTGTGTGCAGAAAATTCATGATAGGAGTTAAGACAATATGATTCAAAGAAGAATGCTGTCATTACAAAGACCAAAGTCCAGGGGTCTTATTTACAAACCGGTGTGAATCCATTCAAAAAGTGTTCGTACGCCCAAAACCTAGAAATGGCGTGCACCAAAAACAGTTAAGATTTATAAAATCGTTCACGCGCACACCTGCGCGCAATGTTCCCTTTATAAATCACGACCCACCTGGATATGTATGCACGTGGTTTTTGTCCATCATGAGTATTTATTCCATTGATGCTTAACAACAAATAGACAGTAACCAATGTAAAAGAAGCTATTAAAAAGACAGAAGCATGTGTGTTAACTTTGCATTTTCTGTGAGTGCTAATGTGTTTTTGTTGTTGTGTGTGCAGACACAGAGCCCACATGTCACTTCTGCAAGAGGAACTCATTACCGCAGTACCAGGCCACGCTGCCAGAGGGCAACATCCTCAACTTCTGCAGCTCACAATGTGTCACCAAGTTCCAGGTGAGGAGTCTCCTGACATTCAAAACCAAAAGACACGAATCACGAAACCAGAACATAGCAGAAGGACATGCATATCCAACCGTGGAAGAAACTTCTATTTCCCCAAAACATCTGTTTGTTTTTATTTCTTAAATTCAGCTAATTGAAGAAATATTAGTTTCTGCATCTGCTGTATCTCAGCAGCTGTGTGGGTGTGAGGCTGCATACTGCTGTAAATAAGCACACATGCATACTGATCTCTTGCAGATTACTAGGTTGTCCGAAACTTCGATCTAGATACTATTTTCAAAATGGCCACCGTCGTTGTAGGGCCTCAAAATTCCCCTTGATTGATGTCACTGAGACAATGTCCATTTTTTATACAGACATTATTTGCACATGCAGCTCAAAGGCAAGGGTCTGCCTTCATGCAAAAGTAGACAAAGTATTTTGTTTTCTATTGTATTTTACACATATACTGCAAATCATAAAATGATTTAAATATTTTTGTCATGTTTTTTTCTCACAGAATGCTACATTTCAAACAGCCACAAATGGACAGACGCCCAACTCCACCACGAACAACACCGTCCAGCTGAAATGTAACTACTGCAGAGGAGCTTTCAGCCTGAAGCCTGAAATTCTGGAGTGGGAGGTGAGAACATCCTGACGAGGTTTTTTCTCATCTTTTGGAGTTGATATGAATGTTTGAGGCTGGAGTTCTTCCCTGAGTCCATTCAGGCCATTAGCACGCAGCATCTGAGTGCAAAGATGCCCTCAGCGTCAGCTGTGTTTGACACTTCACTTACAGCCCTCCCAGTTGACAGCAGTTCCACGCTCATCAATGTCACGTCACCCTCTCTGACCAATCAAATTCAAGAAGGGGCTGGACTTCTGATATTAGCTTTGTCATCAACAATGGCGTAGGAGAAAGTAATCTGACTCGTCTTCTCCAGGTCTCGAGTAGCTGCCACTGTCTGGACAGGATTCATTTCCATAGATTTCATGTTTTCTTTGTGATATTTCCTTAAATAAAGGAAAATGTTACGCATACAGAGCAAATTAAACCGACCCAGCGGTCACTACTGAGGGAAGCAGAAGTTACATTTAGTTACCTAGCAACAATGAGTGCTGGGGAGAAGCACTCTGCAAATGAGTTTATGTGCGCTGCCAAGGACTAAATCAGAGGGCAAACACAAATCATAGATCATTCCCAAATGGTTGAATTCTTTTGAAGCAGTGGTCTTGCACGATTTGGGGCCAATTAATTTAATTTAATAGACAAAATCAATGACAGAAATACTGAAGCTTCACTCCGATAAAGAGGCAGTCTGTTTGTTTGTTTTGTTCGACAGAGACGGGAAATGGGGAAAAAAGTGTTGAGTGAAATGTAGCATCAACCTGCAGTTTTCTTTTTTACTCCATGCATTTTTTAAGACTCTTAAAAACCAGAATAGTAGTTTTAAATGCATCTATCTATCTATATCTATGTGTCTGTGTCAGGATAAAGCCTACCAGTTCTGTAGTAAGGCGTGCTGCGAGGACTACAAGAAGCTCCATTGCATCGTGACGTTCTGCGAGTACTGCCAAGAGGAGAAGACGCTACATGAGACGGTCAAGTTCTCCGGGGTCAAGAAACCCTTCTGCAGCGAAGGTACTCATCTCTTACCCTCTCCTCTCGTCTGTAGGACTCGTGATAAATCTGAGCCATTTTCTTGAAAGCTTTGAAGGAGTCTTTAAAGAATGCTTACATCCAACGATGGATGTTGTCTAGAGGTTTTCATTGCTCTTTGCTATTTTAAGAATATTGTTTGTTTTTAGGATTTGATTTGTAGCGTCAAGATGAAATCCCTTTATCCTTTTTATACAGTATATCATTTTCCTTTTTCGTCTTTCCTCCTTCTTTATGATGTTACTCACCTGTGTTTTGCTTTGTTTGTTTCGTAGGTTGTAAGCTGTTATTTAAGCAGGATTTCATCAGGCGGCTGGGTCTGAAGTGTGTCAGCTGTAACCACTGTAACCAGCTCTGTAAGAGAGGTGTGACCAAGCAGCTCGGCGGCATGACGCGGGACTTTTGCAGCGAGACGTGTGGCAAGAAGTTCCACGACTGGTACCACAAGGTCTGTTGTCATGCTTTTTATATTTGAAAAAAAAAAACCTGAGGATCTACTTCTACTCCTGAATAAGTTTTTTGGAATGTACTGAAATGGTTCCTCTTGTGGCCACTAGGCGGCGAGGTGCGACTGCTGTAAGGTGCAGGGGAACCTGACGGAGTCTGTGATGTGGAGAGCGGAGATGAAGCAATTCTGTGACCAGGAGTGTCTGCTGAAGTTTTACTGCCAGCAGAACGAGCCCATCATGGTCACACAGAAAGGCCCCGAGAACACAACAGTTGGTACGAACTGTGTTTCTCATTTGGTGCAGCTCAAGTGGAGTTTTATACATGACGCACACACCTACACACAGACTGCACTTTGCACATAATTCACACTTTTGTGTATTTGTATGTTTTCATTTTTTTATATTTCTTAATTTTCCTGCATTAGTGTCTTTTAGAGCAATGCTCGAGTGTTTTACTGCATGGTCACTGTATTTCTCTGCCAATCTAGAAACCTGCCTCTAGAGCTCATATTTTCCGTTACAATGAGACTTTAATTGCTTTGTCACAGTCGAGAATTCAAAACGTAATTTTAGATGGAACGATACAAAACCATGAAGTTACAAAAAGTAGTATTTAAAACATTTAAAAGATAAATGAAAGCAGTTAAATTTGTGCATGAGTTTCTACGTGTCACATAACAATGCTTCATGCAAATTAAAGGTTCGATGTATTTCTTTTTCATCTTGACAGGATACGAAATGATGCAGGAGGCCAAACTCGGGGTGAGTAAGAAAATGGAAGAGGTCTCCGTTTTTTTAAGTTTGCTTTGAAATGAAGGAACATTTGTTGATACGTAGTTCCTTTTTGTTTCTCCTGCACATAAGCCATTAGTTTATGCACCTCTAACCTGAAATGTGTAGACATTTTCTTTGCAGAATCATTATTATTTTATTTTATTTTTTATGGTGAAATTTGTGAAATCGGTACAAGTGCCAGACGATGCAAACAAACAGAGTAGGAAGACGTAAACAAATACTGAGACATCTATTGACATAGACTAAAACCAGCAAAGACATTACAAAGCAATACGAAATACATGAAAAAGGAAACAAGAAGGAAACGAAGAGGGACAGAGATAGAGAAGGAGAAGGAGAGATGGCACTTTTTAAATGTGGTCTTGAGAGGGAGAAGAAAGGATTGAGAAGGGTGTATGGTACGTGTTGAATATGTTGATGTGTTATGTATTAATGCTGTGGTGTGAAAGGTGAGAGTCTGTGTAATGTTTATGTTGTGTGGATATGGACTGCAGCCGGGGTTTTGAGGTCAAAGGTCCACTGCTGTTCATTTGAGGGTAGGATGGAGGGAGAGGGTGATGCTTTCTTTGGTCTGGTCTTTGCAGAATATTTAACATCAGACGTACTTGCCCTTTAAAAAACTATCCGAGTATTTGTTCCCTTATAATAACAAATGTGTTCTCTGTGCCATGTTGCAGACGGCGAGTCAGGCTACATTGCCGTACACTGGTGGAGGTCTGATGAGAGACGTCAAGAATAAGGCTGTGCTTTGCAAGCCGCTCACGCGGACCAAAGCTACTTACTGCAAACCACACATGCAGAGCAAACTTTTACAGACAGGTAAAGTCAATAATCTTACTAAGAGGAGGACTGCAGACTGATGCATGAAGTTTGTTTGATGGTTGAGTTAGCCCGATAAAAAGAAACCGGGTAGCTGCAGAAGATTGTTGTTTACATTGAGCCGTCAAGAATGATCTAAAACTACCTCCATAATCGCTGGAGAAGATCTAAAAGACATCTGTGTAACATTCAGGTCGTACAAATGCTCAGGATTTGAAGCAATCGAAGGTGTTTCATAATAAATTCCCAACATAGGCTCTGGCAGATGACGTCTATGTGTATTTGTGTCCACAGATGTAGATGATGGTGTGAAGCGGGAGTACATCCCTGTACCCATACCTGTGCCTGTGTTCATCCCCATGCCCATGAATATGTATTCCCAGGTCACCCCCACTCCAGTCGCTCTGCCTGTACCAGTAAGACACGATTCTAAGCTCATATGATGTATAAAGCAAGAAATGATTTCAGTGCGCTCTCAGTAGTCAGAAGACGAGAAAAGTGCTGAACAAGCTCAATGTCGTTTACCATTTTCCAAATCTGTCCTGTCCAGGTTCCTGTGCCTGTGTTCCTGCCCACCACACTGCAGGGGGCAGAGCAGATCGTCCAGACCATCAACGACCTGAAAAACAAGCTGGCGTCTGACTCTTTGGAGGCCGGCCTGATCTCTATGGCTGAGATGATCATGGAGGACCAAAAACTAGGTACTGTTACTGTATAAAGAGGAAGAACATAGAAGATTCACTTTATTAAAGTATGTGAGGGTTACGTTTTCTGGTAGAAGTGATGAGATACCAGTTTCTTAGATGTGTGAAATCACCCTGATGAAATGGACCAGAGTCATTTTTTGCGACCTCTGTTGTTTCTTTTCAAAAACAATGTTGTATTTACAAATTCACTAATCCAACACAAAGCTCACTTCACTTAAGTTTGAAGAAAGCTGCAACAAATGATGACACTGACCGGGCTGTGTTTCAGATGTGAAGCTGGTGAAGGTGAAGAGAGAGAGAGGAGAGGGCGAGTCTTCCAGCAGCAGCAGCAGCAGCAGCAGCAGCAGCTCGGAGGAAGAAAAGGAGAAAAAAGAGGAGGTGAAAAAGGAGGAGAAAGAAGAGGAGAAAAAAGAACAAGAAGAGGAGGAGGAGGAGGATGACAAGTATGAGCCTGACTTAGACCTGGAGGCTGACTTCCCTCAAGGTAAACATCGACTACCTGGAGTAATGGACCTGTTGATTTAAGTGTAGTGTCAGGGAGGACAACATTAGTCATAGTTATACTGTTTGCTGAAAACAGGCACTATGTTAAGGCCAGACATACACTGTGAGATTATAAAAATGTCCTGGTGGAACGGTATCTCACGCTGTACGGCTGTATCACACAACCAAAAAGCTCATGATTTTTTGCTCACGCTGTGCAGTCTGATTATCAGGCACAACTTCCCTCTGGTTATTTCTGGCCCTGCTGTCATCACTACTGTCGGAGCACAGGTTTAAAGGTTTGGTGTACTGTCCAGAAGAGGAGTGTACAGCTCGTAAGCAGGCTAGGAATAGGAATCAATTTATTGTCTTCTGGCTCAATATATATCACAGACTTTAGCAGTGCTGAGCCTGCTCACCCATGAGCTTGAGATCATGGCCTCTGTTGAATTTGAACTAAGCCTCGTCGTTGTCACCGCTGTAGGTGGCACAAAGGTTTTAATGATCATTTTACTAAAAAATAAGAAATTAATTCAACATTTTTCGTTCCCCCTCTCAGCCTCAGATCCTGCTCCAGTCCTGGAGGGAATGGACGAGGACATGGGTTTCTCTCTACCTACTGTTCTGGCAGAGGAGAAGGAGGAGCCTGTACCTCGACCGCAGCCACGAAGACTAGTAATGCGCACACATACACAACACATCTACACGTTACAATCACAAACTATGTCCTGGCCGACTAAGGGTGATGGTGTTTCAGGAATGATGTTGTTGTCAACAATGACTCTTGGTCTTTGTTCCTTTACAAAGACCACATTTATTTATGAAACCCGTTTCATAAATGATCTCCTGACATTATCCCGGCGATTTAAGGACATTCAGGCCCTGATATTTTCAGGAGTTTGCCTTTTACACATGCACCTTACTGCAGGAGAATATTTGTATCTGACTCTCTAACAACTCGATATGCTACATTTGGTTTAGCTTAGGTGGTTGGGGCTGGGATGCTCTTACAGAAGGAGGGGGAGTTTTCTGTAATGGCGACCTTTTCTGTCACTTCAACGTGTATAAGAGTGTTTCCTCAATAAGAACACAACAGTAGAAAAGCAGAGAACCTCTGCTCAACGTGAAGACTACCTGCTGCGTTCACACATCAGCTCAACCTGACGTCAAGCGGACAAAGTCTGCATTAAGTGAACAGATTTGACCGTTTGTGTTCACACATGAAACCCCACCAGGACAATGTTTCTCAGGAGTGCAGTACATGTGTGAAAGCGGCTTGTGTATCAAAACAGAGTGTGGAGTAGGGTTCTTTCAAGTTTTGCAAATTTTCATCTGCATTGTAGTCTGGATTCTTCAACTGAAAAGGAAGAATCTGTCTGGCTAGCTAACACTCTAAAAGTATTACAGCTGGTCAGAAAGAGAGCTTCACTGATGTTGGCAAACCTTAAGGGGTGACAGTAGCTCAGTCTGTGGGGACATTGGTTGTGAATTGTAGGGACTCAAGTCCAGGAGGGGACCAAGATATGGAAGTTGGTCTGGTTGCTGGAAAGGTGCCAGGTCACTTCCTGAGTACTGTAGAGAGGGGCCCTTGAGCAAGGCACTGAACCGCCAACAGCTCACGCATGCTCCCTGTGTAGCAGCGACACTCTGACATCTCTACAATGTGTGTCAGAAGCATGTCTCTCAATAACAGTGTAAAACCAGAATTTCCCCTCTGGGATTAATAACCTTTGTGAGTCAACATTGTGATATGTTTCTGTCAGGTAGATTTGTTTAACTTTATAAATAAGCTAGTTTACTGATTATAGATTGCGTTTTCTCAACAGACTGAAGTGTAATCGTCTCCATTGTCTGCTCTAGACGAGAGAGACTGTTGTTTCGGTGTATATTTGAGTTATTGAGTCTGTAGTAATCGTTGCGTTTGTGTTGCAGGGGATCAAGAGGCAGGCTGTAGAGAGCTCAAATCCGGCCTCGTCCTCGTCCTCTTCATCGAATCCATCAGGAAAACCCTCAGAAGGACGATCGCTGCCTCTTAAAGCTCGCTACGGCATCTACGCCTGGAAACGCTGGGCGATGTCTGCTCCTGACAAATCACACAACACCAAAGCAAAGGATCACTCCAAAATAGGTACGCTACAATTCATCGTCAAGTTACTGCCCTGTCCTAGTATTCATATATCCATGTCTGTAAATAAAATGTTGGTTATAGAATTTAAAACAATTTAGAACGTGATTTTAACAGCAGTCTGTGTCTGTTTCCGTGTCCCGCAGCTCGGTCTAAAAGTAATCTTTTGTCGCTGAGTTCAGAGGAGCTGAATGTGGCTCTGTCCCAGTTTGTTAGGGAGGTCTGCAGGCCCAGTGGGGAGCGCTACTCTCCAGACAGCATCCTCTACCTCTGTCTGGGGATCCAGCAGGTTGGTACCAAGCCAGGGAAACTTTATTTCTCGTGGGGGGGGAAATTCAATAAAGCAAGTTCCAATAAGTTGAAAGCAAAACATAAGACTTCAAACTGGGCTGTTTCCACATGTGCACTAAAACCCTTAAAAGCTCCCAAAGTCTTCAGGGTGAGCTGCATGTGTGAATGCTAACAGCTGATTTGTTCTCACAAACTTAATCCAGTTTGAGTGAGCCAATGTGTGAACATAGCTTTAGTATTCAGGTAAATTCAGAGAGCGAATGGGCAGGGTGATGATGATAATGTCCTGCAACCAGTGAGATCTTTTTGCACTTCATGAAACAGCTGCATACTCTTTTTCTCTCACCAGCATGTTCTTCTCCACTCTTTCATTCATACTGTGAATATGTCCAATTACAGGTAGCAATGATTTAATTGCAAAGAACTGACACAGTGTCTGACTCTGAAGCTTAATCCGCCAACAGACAGAAAGGGGGTCATAAAAAAGACCCTAAGGAAATCTGACAGGACAAGCTTCCCCCTGGGAGGGAAATATCTAAATTATGTTTTCACACATGCACAATTTTTGGAAAATTTTAGGCTGACTGCCTCTGAAAACTTCCTGCGTTGGTTGTTCACACATGAACCTCACATGGGGGGGGCGGGGGTCCCAGGAGGATTCACATGAAGTGAAAAGAACAACGTGGAACTGGCAGACGAAGTAATCAAGAGTCCAACGTTATAATGACATTTTTTATCATTTATATCAATGCTACTGTATGTGTAGTTAAACAATAGAGTGAAGAACAACACACTGGCAAAGAGAAAACCTAATGAAGCAGTTTCTTTACGTGCAGGGGGTTCACACCGGTCGCGTGCATACAGTCTATGGTTGTGACCCCCTCCCACTGGCTCGAGGTGAATTCTCCTGAAAATATCCCGCTGCGTTGCGTTCTCACTTCAGCGCCTGACTTTACACGAAAAATGATGATGGATGATAAATTCCAGGTAAATTTGGTGTTTGCATTCAGACATGCAGCTCACCCTGAGAATGTCAGGAAGTCGTCAAGAATTATGTGCGGGTGTGAAAGCAGCATAAGCAACTGAGGACGTCTTCAGGGGCAGGCTGGAAACTTTCAGGAGGGCTTCTGTGAAAACTGTGATGGACACTTAACTCTGCTGCTATTCATCAAGACTCACTTTTCCCCACATGTCCTGTCTCTTTAAGCTCTTTCTCTCAAAAGCAAAAATGTCAAAAAAAGATATTAAAACAAAATGAACAGTTATTATACAGTGGAATATAATTCATCTTATTCCATATATTTATGCAGAAACCCCTCTTTAGTTTAAGTATAGAATGGGAAAAGGTCTCAACACATAAAAACCATCTGATCACAATCCTTTCATCTTTAATCCGATTTGTCCCACCATCACTTCCACCTCCATCTGTTAAAAAAAAGTTTGCATCAATAAAAATGCTTTAAAAACACAAATGTGAAACTAAAGTAAAAACAAAAGCAGTGCATGTTTGGTTATTCTCACAATCTTGGTAGTTCCCATAACAATTGTGTTTCCCTCCTTACAAACACAATACGTATTTATTTGAAACAGGGTTAAAACAAATGTATGATTTAAATCAAACTATCAGAATATGACATTAGATTCACATTTAAGTCAAGATTAAAATAATCCCTGCCATTTTACCTCTCAGTCCCTCTCCCTCTGTGGTCACGTTGGAGGTAGGAACTAAATGTAGGGGTGTTGTTTCCAGTAGGACATAAATGACTAGTGCACGCTCTTTCCCTCCTGCTCTCACATGTGAGCAGCAGCAGCAGCAGCATGGCTGCAGAAAAGAGTCCTGCTTTGTCTGACGGTTTCAGGAGTTGGATTCTTCTGACTGAAAAATGTAAGAGTGATTATGTTGATTGTGAGAATTAACTTGAGTTTAAGATTTCTGTTTTTAATTTAAAGTTAAAAGAAGTATTTTGACTTAAAGCTCTCTGAATTGTCTGGTGGCTTTTCAGGGCCTGCTTTTCTTTTCCTCCTCCTGTGTCTCTAAAAGTGTCGTTGAACAACCTTTTTAAAATCTTTGTTCCTTCTTTTAAAAAGTAGACCAGCAGTAATCAGATGTTTTATGAACGTAGAGAGTTGTGTGTCCAGTGATTATAATCATTTGCTGTTCACATCCTGAGAAACAGTGATGATCATTTAAATATGAGGACACTCAAGTTTTAAGCAAACACAGACTGCAGTTTCTGTTTTTATTCTTTTGACCTTTTTTTTTTTTTTTAAATCTGCGTTTGTCTTGGTCCGCAGCATCTTCATGCCAAAGGCCGGAAGGATGACCTCTTCAGTGACCCGTGTTACCAAACGTTTGGAGACGAGCTCAACAAAGTCCTGAAGGACTGGCAGCCCAGTGTGCTTCCTGATGGTGAGTGAAAAGACCGTCCACAACATTTATATGAAATATAGATTTATGGTTTTAATATACTACAAAGAGAGAGAGAGGCAGCATTTTAAGTGAAAGACGACATAATAAATACTGTTGAGTTATAGCATGGAGAGAAGTTAAATGTAGATGTCACATTTGTTCTTAGTCCAGTGTAAAACAAGCTGCAGTGGAAAAAGTAGCTTTCATATCTGCAAGATGAACAGACACGTTGAGTTTGAACTCAAATAATCCTTCAACAATGATTACGACACCGAAGAAAATGTGACCACCCAGTTGGTTTAGAGCAGTCCATCTGTTGTGTTGCTCTTTATTATGTGACGGCCCTGTGACCTGTAAGGTGGTGCCCTCTCTTCTCCTGTGTTGCAGGTTCATGTAATTTAGAAGGTGTGGTTTCTAATCCGCCTGACTGAGAGCACCTGGGCACAATGCTCGCAGTCACTAGAAAAGCTGCCACCTTAGTCTGCTCGGAGACTTTCTGCATGCGACTTGTTTTGTGACTGAATCGTCTTTTTCAATGCAACACATGCACAGTACACACAAACCTCATCTCTTTTTAGAAATGTATGTTTTTGTAAATACATAGGCATAATTAAGGGCTCTTTTGGCGTCTCTCCCTTTTATTTGCCGTTCATGACGAGGTAGAGAAGGTCATCTGTTGTGTTGCTCGTTATCATGAGCAGCGGTGTCCGATGATTAGAACTCTTCTGCTGTTCACATCCTGATTTTTTGTGATTGCACTTCTTGTAATATGAGGACACTAACAGGTCAAATGTATTCTAGAGCTCAAAAACATATTGAGCAGGTAGACGATAAGATTTAAGAAGTCTTTAACGTTTTCAGAAAGATGACCTGAAACGGGAGGCTCATAAATATTACTAAACTCTACGCGCCACCTTACAGGATGCTGAAAAGTGAGTTTTGAGATCTTGCATTTTAAAAGTGTTAATTTCTCCGCAGGCTCGTTGTGGGGTCGAGTGGAGGAGCAGAGTCTGTGGAGCAGCCGGCAGCTCGGGGAGCAGAGTCCTGCCGCTCTGCTGCGCTCTCTGGTTTACTTGAACACCAAATATTTCGGCCTGCGCACCGTGGAGCAGCACCTCCGCCTCTCCTTCGCCAATGTCTACGGCCCCGACACCGTCCATCCTGTCACCAAGGAGACCACCGTCTGCATCCGCGTGCCTTCCATCTCTCAGGATCACAATGGTAAGAACGATAAAATGCACGTAGGGGGACATTTTTATCCCTCTGAGTAAGGATGTGCGCAATTGGTCCATCAAAAAACTAAACATTGTCACCATTGCTAGTCAACACAAGAATTACTAGGCTATTGGATTAATTAATATTTGTATTAAGGCCCACAATGCAAGTTAAAGTTGTGCCTAAGCTGTAATGCAGTCTCCCTCCACAAGATGGGGCTGTAGCTTGTCTAAATGAGCCTGCTCTCGCTGCTCTACAGCCTGGATGTAAACCAGCACAGTGGACGGACGGCGTCTCGTACCACAGAGCAGTTTGCCGATATATTGATGCAGGAAATGGAGATAAAGTTAAATGTAGGCTGTCGGGTCAAACAGGCTTATCAACTGGAGCGATGAGGAGCCACATGCAGCACAGGCAGGCGGACATAAACCTGTAAAGAGGACCGAAAGGCCGGTGCTGCTATCACTGCTAACGTTAGCAACACTAAGCATGCACAGTACACAAGAAACCTCATCTCTTTTTGCAGTTTAATTAAGGGCTCTTTTAGTGTCTCTCCCTTCATGATGAGGTTTACTTATGACACAGAGAAACTGTCTAAACAAAGCTGTTGGTTTGAGGCTTTAGAGAAGTTCACCTGTTGTGTTGCTCGTTATCATGAGCAGCGGTGTCCGATGATTAGAACTCTTCTGCTGTTCACATCCTGATTTTTTTGTGATTGCACTTCTTGTAATATGAGGACACTAACAGGTCAAATGTATTCTAGAGCTCAGAAGCATATTGAGCAGGTAGACAAAAACATTTAAGCTGTTGTTAAAATACATTTATGATACTTTAATTGGTTTATTTCAAAATGTGTTTTCATTTTTGCTGTCGTGATTATTTTAAATAACAGACGAGTGAAGAGCTAGTCAGGATGTACCAACTCTTCGTGAGTCTTAAAAGTTTTGCAGATTGAAGACCAACCTGACGCAGTTTACCTGCTGACGCTGTGATCCCATGTTTAGCCGCTTTAAATAGTTAAATTAGGACTGTTTCCTTAACTTTTTACAAGTCGACGAGTCTGAACATAAATGTGCGTTTATCGATTTTGAAATTAAACGCCTTGAAACATAACTGGTTTTAAAAAATGTTAATGATTTGGTCGTCTGGTTTTCAAGTGCAAACAGAGTCGAGGAAAAGGAAGCGGAAGTCGGAGGACGGGGATCAGGACTCTGAGCGAGATGACGACTCGGGAGGCTCCACGATACGCTGCCCGGTTAAGAAGCACGAGTGTCACCTGTATGAGCTCTACAGATCCAAGTGGTGGGTTTGATGTCTTTACTGGTCTTAAGGCAGATTTATTGATATCGCACATTCAGCTGTTTTTTTGAACATTTCATCTTTGGAGTGCATTTTTCTTCAGTTCCATTTTGCGTCCCTTATTCAAAGGCGGCTTGTTTTCTCTTTATTCCTCTGTCGAGTCCTGTGATTATAACTTATTGCTGTTCACATCCTGAACCACAGTGTTGATTATTTAAATATGAGGACTCAACGTGAAGCAGTCTCATTTGTCTTAAGTTATGAACGATAGATTGACTCTTCTCTCTATTCCCCTTCTTTTTACTCCTTGTCTCCTTTAATCTCTGCTCCTTTAAACTCCTTCCCTACCTCCGTCATTCTCTCCTCGCTCCAGCCCTGCGTTGCTGCAGGAGCGTTTGGATGTCTTCTACGTTCAGCCGGATCCAGCCTACAGTCCTGAAGATCCGCAGTGGTTCAGCTCCACGCCGCTGGAGCGACGGATCCTGGAGAGCCTCCTCACCAGAGTCCTCCTGGTCAGGGACGTTTACACAGACAAGCAACACCTAGAGGAAGACGAGGAGGAGGAGGAGGAGGACGACAGGGGGGGTGCAGTCGGGGGAGAGTAGCAGAAGCTTGGACTTTTTATTTTTTAGAGTCTAAACCGAAACAAAAGAGGAGGATAGCTAATAAGAGTATGTGCTGCTCCTCCCCAGTCTTATCATATGGTCCTATCTTCCCTCCTCGCCGACTCGCTGTGTCCTCCTGGTGAGGAGCGTCCAACACAGGGAACTTAAGAGAGTAGAGGATGAAGAAAATGGCGGTGAAGAGCAGCTCGAACTGTTTCGGATTGGTTCTAAAGCAGAGGAGAAGATGTGACCTAGCTAAGTTTAAACAGGATGAGGAGTTGGGGATAAAGGAGGTGTGATTTATTCTTGTGTTCAAAGTAAAATCAGGTAGAAGGCAGACTACTATGACACTCATCATGGAGATATTTGGAGAACGTTAGATGTACAGTTGTGCATCATCATCAGTTCTGAGGGCATCGTTTCTTTCATAGCGCTCAGACGAGGAGTTTAAAATTATGAAAATCCCTGAAATCATGCTTTAACGTCTCTGCATCCACCAGGAGGCTACGAGGAGGAGGAGGAGGGCTGATGCTGTTTTTACAAATTACACGC
This sequence comes from Tautogolabrus adspersus, assembly GCA_020745685.1. Taxonomy (NCBI): domain Eukaryota; kingdom Metazoa; phylum Chordata; class Actinopteri; order Labriformes; family Labridae; genus Tautogolabrus; species Tautogolabrus adspersus. The sequence continues at coordinate 4,336,892 of CM036548.1, read as the reverse complement.
AGGAGGTTAAAATGTCATCTTTGATGCAGACAGAAGTTCAGCTTCCTCAAAATAGAAACAGAGCTGCTTGAAGTCAAGCCAACATTCACACCTGTGCTAAATTCAGCAGCTGTATGTCCTACTTTGTTTTCTTTTCTTGGACTTATTTGTTCTTAAAAATGCCCATTAGTGATTAAACAAAATGTTTATGTCCAATGAAACTTCACTGATGACCGTTCCTGTTCCTTAGATGGTCGCAAAGTTTTGATTAGTACGAATATTTTTTGGTAAATTTCAGATTTTAAAGTCATGCACACCCACACACCTGTTCTTTCTCCCCCCTCAGGTAAATTTCGGCTAAAAGTACGATGCGGTTGTCTAAAGGCAGGACTCTCACGGTGTAACACGGGGAAGGTTTAAAAACATTCAAATGCAGCAGCCAGAGCAATCACTCTAAATTCTGTTCTGCTCTTGTATCGGTCATTAATCGGTGCCTGGTATTGTTTTTATTTTGCTGAATTGGAACTGCTGCAGCCACGGGTGTCGCTCCATTTATCAAAGAAAAGAACAGGAAATCAAATCAGTTTTTAATGCCTATTCGTTATAAATGGTCAGTTTGATCTCCAGCCGGCTCTGGTTCAATCACAGGTCTTACTTTACCTTTGACCAGACAAATTAATTTTTTTAGCCTTTTACACAACAGGTTTTAGCACTTAGAACATTAGCAGGATACAAACTGCTCTGTTGCTTTTCCATATGGTTTAATTTGTGATGGCTCTGAAGAATACGTTTACCTGCATTAGACGTGTGACAGAAGTTATTTAGATGGACAGGAATGAAATGTGAGGTGACCGAACGACGTGGGTGTGTAGGACCCTGTAAGAGAAAGAAGTTAGTGTGTTTTACATTAGGTTACATTATCTTGTGTTGACGGTTTCAAAGTCACCCTTCAGTTTGAGAAATGTTGCCCCCTAGTGTCTTCCCGTTGCATTTTCCCCCTCATGAAGGTGGAGTTTCTGACTTTGCGACAGTGCAACCTAACTCCATCAGCCTCCTCCTCCTCTCCAGCCTGGGTAACCTGCTCTTTCACACATTCACCCGCGCTGCACTCATTTCACTCTTCCTCCGTCAGTACTGCTCTCAGGCGAAACCTTTGCACCACAGAGGACCTTTCAGCTCAGCAGGATTCAGGACTGCAAAAGAGGAACAGACTCTGACAGGCCTCCCTCGCCGTGGTGCAGGGGGTAAAAAGCAACCTCCCGACATGCTGCGTTTCTTTATAAGACACAAGGGGAACCCTCATCCATGCAATGTAGCATTAAGAGCATACTAAGCCCAGATTGGGTTGCTTGGACGTGTAAATATCTCTGAAACAAGGTGATTATTTGTGATGAATCAACACAGACGACGCTGCGTAGTTTGGTTGAAAGAAAAACTCTCAGTGAAACCTTCAGCTTGAAAACCCGCCTCCTGACGAGCCTTTTTTTTTTTTAAAGACTGGTTATTTATTTTATTTGTTTTTATTACTTTGACTGTGCCCCCCCCTTTACGTCATGATGGGGTTGTCATGGCTCCCACTTCCTTCTCACCCATAATTCATTGCAAAAGCCGCTGCAGCCCTGCCCCTCGCCTCGTCTTCTCCTTTAAGAAGGTATCGTTTGAGAATCTGTGAGACATGAGGGACACGGATCATTCAGAATTAAACAAACTATTTTCTCCTTTCTGCTTTTGACCCTGTGTTTTTTCATTTTCCTCAAGTCAATACAGATTTAATTTGAACGTGAGCATTTGGTTATGAGGCGCTCTATTCTTCCTTCAAGCTGTTTTTGAGTCCATGCACTGCAAACTAAAGTTGGTTAAAGTCTGAATTCTTTTATTTTCACAAACTCAAATACTGTTTTCTTGGAGTTACAACAGTCCACAGTTCTTTTCCTTTTTTTTACTTTTATCTGAAGTTTCTTCAGGATTGTTTCAATAAAATGAAGATGTGTCATCAAGTAAAAAGGATGTTTATTTTTATTTTTTTACGGCCTTTTCTTGACCACGTTTATTTCTATTCAAACAGGAAGAATTTTCTGAGCTGTAAAACTACATTTGAATACAAACCAATGTTTTTTTTGGCTTAAATTTGAAGGAACACCCTCCAGATGTTGAAAATGAACATGAGAAATGTCTCAATATTTTCAAACATGTCTTCTTTGCAGGATCCTCATCAGTTTTATTTCATCCTAAGAGCTACGTTCCAGTTATTTTGTGCACATGACTCTGCAGTCACTGCTCTAGATTTGCAGTGCAACGTTTCAGGAACAGAGGTGGTGGATTCAGAGGGAGACTAAAGGGTCTGGATTTCTGACACCAGATCGGTCACCAGCCCAAAACCCAATCCTTTAAACTTGACTGAGGAAGTTAAGAAAACTGACCCCAGATCGGAGGACTCTGGTTAAGCCGGCTGAATTTTCTCCTGCTGGACTCAGTGGCGGTGACCAAACCTCTAACCCCAGGGTTTGGACCTCCAGTAGTTGCTGTGGCTGGCTTTGAAGCCGAATGTGATTGTGCCTATCTGTATATACTGAAAGTGAGTGATTGTGACTCGATGCTTTGTGTGTGGGCGGGTCTGCTGATACGGTCGTGTTCAATAAATGGTTTCATTTTCTAACCGGACTGCTGCAGTTTGATTTACCTTTAGGAAAACAACAAAACATAAGATGGTCATTAAAGGGTTAATTCAACCCATCATTTCTTAAAGACGTGTATTTTCTCTTTAGGATTCTTGTTAGCTGTAAAATTTGAATGTTGTGTAATCAGGAATTGTCTTGAGCTGTTTATTTAATGTAATAGAGGTGAATTAGGGTTTCTCTTTTCCCCGATGTTTAAAAATGATGCTGTTATGTTAAATAGAGTTAAATTTAGCAAAACGAGGCGATGAGGTCTAAAACTTTCCAAAAGAGAGAGATGATAAGCCCATGTACTGTTCCTGTGAGGCAAATGGAAGAAAGACATTTAACCACGCTTGACAATTCATTGTTTCAGTCATTTTTCAAGCAAAACTATCAAACTGGTTCCATCATTTTATATTCGAGGATATCGTGCGTTATGTTTTTCTTTTCATAGTAAAGGAAAAGTCTTTATTTGTTGACATTTCATTAGACAACAGAAGTCATTTGGAAATGCAAAATGTAGGCTTAAAGAAATTGCAATGGGTCTTTTAACATTTGGACACTAAATAAGACTAAACCATTTCCTGTTGAACTTTTAAAATTGCTCAGAATAAAAGTTGAATTTGTTTATTTTTTATCAAGAATTACAGGGACATTGTTTTGCCAAGACAAACGTCTGTCAATTTGTTTTAATTTAATTTTGTTAATTTAATTCTGTTTACCTCCATTGTTTTTCTTTTGGGTATAGATTTAGGAAATCCTGAATTCAGGGCGCCACACAGCCTAGCGGTTTTGTGGCATGCCCCACGTACTAGTCCTCGTCACACTGGCCCTGGGTTCGAAATTACCTCGGCCCTTTGCTGCATGTCGTCCCCAACATTTCCTCTCTCTTCAGCTATCCATTAAATATCTTAATAAAGATTTACAAAAAATAAATTCTTAGTTCAAAACACTTTTCCACGACAAACAAGAAGAGAACTTACTTTTATGATTTTTGGTTAACTGACCCTTTAAAAACAGGGTTGTGTGTCAATGTTTGAAGGTGCCAAATGGCTAGAGGAAACAGATAAAGGATCAGATGACGATTGTTAAACCCACCACTGTGCAACAGGTATGTGGACACCTTTACTTTACACTCATTACAAACCTGTATTTATTTTCTGCTGGATTTTCAGCTCTATCTCTTTTGTTTTCAGGCTTAAGAAGGACTCTGGCTGCAGGAGTCTGCATCCTTCAAGATAAAGGGAAATAGGTGAGGTCCAGTACAGGTGTTTGGTGGCATGATTTGGCTCACAATCAAGGTTGCAGTTATGCAAATGGTGCTGGGTAGGGTTGAGCTAGACCTGGACACACTCCTGCTTCAGATCCCCAAACATGTCTGTGTGCAGTGGTGTTTAAATACTAATGCAACTTCATTAATCAGACATGAGACAAAGATTCAGGTTATCCTTCTATAAAATATTCTAAAAACTTCTAATTCTTTCAATTTAGATAATTAACATAAAACAGATGGAATGAGATGTTTTGTTACAGCGTGTGAAAGTTGGCTCAACATGGGGCCTCTTCAGTGTGTTCTGACCTTCCACTCTATCATGTCCATTTTTTCCTACAAGGTGCCAGGCGGACATGACACCGAGGCAGGGAGCGTTATCTGGGAGATGACTGACAGCTGGGCGGGAGGAGGTGGGGTCTGTCGACACTCAGGGGTCAGTGCTGCAGCCTGGGAGACGAGGCTCAGGGTCACAGTGAGAGGATAAACTAAAGAGGTAAGGAGGTGTTGCTTAAGCATGCAGGGAGGGACTCAGCAGAGACCTGGATTCCTGTTGTTCATATAGTTGCCTTTAAGTTCTGTGAATTCCAGTCCAGCAGTAAAACAGATTTGTCACCACTAAATCAAAGACGAGCAGAAACCAGACCAAATATATTGGTTCATACCATAGACTGTATAAAACATGGACGTAGTCTGAGCCACGTCACCTTTAGCTTTCTAAAAAAAGGCATTATACCAATATGTCCAATATGGCAGCACAAAAGTGGTCGACACAATAGTGGTCGCCATATTGGACATGATGTCTCAATTGAACTTTCAACGAGGCTGCATTCACACTAGGCAATCCGTGCCATGCCCAAGCACGCTTGACCCCCAAAGTTCAGTTCGTTTGACTAGTGTGAGTGCTCTGTACCCCTTGGCCCTGGCACGCTTGGAAGAGGTGGGCGTCGGCACGGTACAGTTGCACATGCATGAGCATTGGAAGGCAATGTGGACATTAGGTATAATTGATGCCAGCTCTGCATTATGAGAGTTAAAAGGCTGTAACTGACCAAAAGGAATCAACATAAGCCACAAAAAGTTACTTAAGTTGCAATCATGTTTCTTTGCACTGTTCTGGTGCGCTCCTGCAGCGCTACACATATGATGATGATGTATGTGCAAGAGGTAACCATGCTCAGGTTGGGCCAGGGGACTGGGGAGGGGGGACAATCGTGCTTCAGCACGGTACGGGAAACAGGGCCTAGCGTGAGTGTGCCCTAAGTCTAGAAACAGCCAAAAAGGTGGAGCTGAGTCAGGCTTTGAGCTTCCTAGCAAACAGCTACAACGCGCCCCCTGTCAGTCAACTCTGCCGCACTCCTAATTATGAAGATTTATGAACAACTTAATGACAGCTAAATTAAAATAAAACTGGATGCGTAATTTGAATCAAATCACCCCCCATACAGTTTTTAGGAATAAAGAATGGAGTTATTGTTGTCCTTTAAACATGCTTATTTCTGCTGTTAACATTTTTTGCATTTCCATATTGGCCTTCTTCCTCAACAGAGGTTGCTGCTTGGACCATATGAAGATATCTGTAGATATAGCTTAGCCCCGCCTCCATGATGTAGCCCTGCCCAACCTAAGTTTGTGAGTTTTTTTTATGAATGCATGAATGCAGGTACAGAGCTGCAGCTGTTATAGTTTTGTATCTTTATTGTCTGCATGTCGCTTTAACAGACCTAAACAAATAATACACTGAACCTTCCTCAACTCTTACAAACTTCTCTAGCCTGTCTTTAAAAAGTGTCACAGACATGATAAATGTTTATCTCAGTTTTGGGGAAATCTTACAAGAGAAGACAGAACATTTATCAGGGACTTTTTGTTGTTGTGGTTTAGATAGATAGATAGATAGATGTACTTTATTGATCCCAAACTGGGAAATTGTGGAAACTGGGAAATTGTGGTTTAATGCTTATAGATTGCAGTACTGGGTGAGTAAATGGGAATTAGGCATGATAAATTATCTTTTGTGTTACCATGGTACTCGAGCAACATGAATAGTGTGGCCGATGATGTTTGTATAGTTTCTGGGCAACAAAGAGGAACACCTGTTGATAAATTCAATATCTCAGCTTCAAAATGTAACAAAAGACCTCCAAATTCGAAACACCCTGTCTTTGTGTGAGTGTGAAAAAGGGCACTGTCGTGTCCCCACCAATGGGTGGCGCTACGCCCTCGCTGTGAACCCCTCCCGGGGGGAGATGGCGATTGCTCCTTTATTGGCACTTCCATCATCACCAGATCTACTGTAAAAATCTAACACCCATCAGTAGCTGCAGGACAAGCTGCAGCTTTGTTGAGCTTTCATGTCAGTCTGACAAGAGGTTTCATCTGCAGTTGGCTAAAGTGAGGCGGCCTCCCCTCTCCTCCCATAAGCCTGTGCACACACTCCACCTCCTCCCCTATCCCCCACCCTCATCCTCTTGCTCTCCATAAGGCAAGAAAACTCAAATCTTTTGGGAAGCTTGAGGAAAAAAAGAAAAAACATTCCCCCATTTCACCTCACATTTTTGTTGGGAACATGCACCGGTGGAGATACAAAACACGGTGACAAAACCTAATTTTTTGAAGAGGCAAGCTTTTTTCTTTCTGTGCTATCTGTCAGAGTTGGCCAGACTCCAGTAACTTGTCCCATTGATCTAAAGCTAAAACGGCCGTGTGCGCCCACACAGCCAGGCCTGCGAGGGAGCGGGGTGGGTGTAAAAACATTTTTTCACCCTCATGGGGTTTTTTTTGTTTGGGCTCAATCCCCAGCTCTTTCAGGGGGCATAAAGAAAGCGCTGTGCTCAGCAGGGTCATGTGGGCAAGGCCCGGGGGGCAGACTATAGGTGGCGATTAGGGCCTCTAATGTGCAATGAATCCTCTTCGAATCACATGATATGAACTAATGTCGCCATTTAATGATAAAACAACAGCGACTGGGAGGGAGAGCCAGTGTGTGTGTGTGTGTGTGTGTGTGTGTGTGTATGTGTGCGCGTGCGTGTGTGTGTGTGTGTGTGTGCGCGCACGTGTGTGTGTGTGTGTGTGTGTGTGTGTGTGTGTGTGTGTGTGTGTGTGTGTGTGTGTGTGTGTGTGTGTAGATGCAGTGTACAGCTGCACAGAGGACAAGAGGGCAGGAATGGATGACAACTGCATTTCTCAGGTTGTGTGCCTCAACGCTGGGCGCAGGACTGGCTGAAGGATGGGAAAGAGTTTAGCTGGGATGTTTGTGAACGTGCAAAAAAAACGATTTTCCCCGATTTTCCCTACTGTATCCTCTTTTATACTTTTTTTCTTCTGACATGTTTCTTAAATTTTGCTGCATTAGGCACATTATATGTCGTTCCACCCTTTGTTTCTTCATTGTTGTAGAAGTTATGGCATCTTACAAACTGAGACTCACTCCCCTGCAGACCTGCACAGTGTAATCTTTGGCTGGCATTGCAGAAGAGTAGGGGGCTTGGATTGGGTTAAAGTACACTATTTGAATAGAAACAGTGAAGCCACCAAACTCACTTTTTTCCAAACCCACACTTCCTGACGCATCAGCCACTTGAACACCCTCCCTGTGTTCCCCTTTAAAGTCAGAGCCACACTCTCCTCTACCATATCTCCAAAAGTAGCTACTCCCCTCTCCTTCAGCTTTATTTTTCAAAAACTAATAGCTGGTCCTCGTCTCTTATAAAGGTCTTGCTTGCCTAAAAAAGTAGTCTTAACCTTCGCCCACTTCAACATAAAAGGGTGAGAATAGACATGGAAAATTTTTTCATTTAATCTGCAGGATGGTCTGCTCCTTTTTACGATATCAAAATGTATTGATATACATTATATTCATGTGTGCGACAAGCAGGGTCAAAGACCTTTGTCAAAGCTACTATCATAAAAAGTATATTTGTGAAAACACAGAATGAAATAGAAACTGGTTATGAGACCAACACTGTAAGAATACACAAGCAACAGATTAAAGATAACCTCCAGAATCCCTTAAACCACTGCAGGATCAGAGGCAGAAAAAACATAGCTGTGTGAAGAATACTCACACTGTGAGTTTGTTTGCACCTGACAGGTCACATCAGGTCAAAGTGAGGAGATGCTGCACTCAACATCCAATTTGACATTTTTCATAAAGACTTAAACAAGCTTTGGCTGACCTCTGCAGAGACTAACAGAGAAAGCATTTCACATATTTTGTTTATAATAAAGCACATTTTTGTTCAATATTCTTTATTGTAAGGGGGCACTTTCAGAGAGTCCTGATGAACCTTGGTGAAATCAGCCAGGTGCATCCTGGGCACTGCAACCATATCCTTTCCTGACCTGTAGGTGTCCCCGCAGAGCTGACCTCTGTCCACACAATGCTCTTTCTCTCTGTGCAGCCCCTCCCTCTTTCCATGGACAGACAGTCAAAACAAGCCCCTCTACATGACTGCACACTGTACCAATGCTGCAACATTACATCATTTGTACTTTTAACGACCGCTTGGTGTTATTTTCTGTTAAAAGGCTGTTTTTTAAAGAATGAGTTATATACGAAATTTATCAGGGTCAAGTGACTGCAAGATTTTATTTCTCCTTTTTTTGAACTTTTAGATGGTTTTAATGTCAAGTCATGGTCAAACAAAAACCTCCCAGAGTGCATACCCATCCCATGACCATCAATAAGCATATCTAAGATGCTTTCTAAAGTTTTGGTATCAGATGCATATTCTCTGAAAACCAAACGATACAAACAGAGATCAAGCAGGGCTGCGTGGTGCTACTTAAGTCCTCTGTATCAAATATCTGTAATAAAAGTTTTAAATGAGTGAGAGTTCAAAAACACACAAATGGTACAACATTGATTTTCTGCTGATGCTTCAGATTTTTTTTTTCTTGTTTAAATTTGTATTTTTTAAGAAATGTAAATGTTACCAAAACAGCAACATTTAGTATTTCTTTACCAGACCTGCTTTAAAAGTCCCCCTATGGAACCTTTCATTTCCCCCCCTCTGTATTGGCACCCCAGAGGACACCTTGGTCTCTCCGCTGGAAGTGCATCACAAAGGCACTTCTTTAGGTTTTTCTATACTCGGGCACCCTTGAGGACACTTCTTGTCGTACTTCTGTCCACTGGAAGGACACCAAAGAGGCGCTTCGTCTTGTTTTCTCAACTGAACTCTCTTAAAAGCACTTTTCCACATTTTCTCCACTAAAAGAGCAAACAAGAGAGCATTTCATCACAGACTCTTCACTAGAAGCCAATTTAGATGGATCAGGTTTTCTCAACTGAAAGAACAACCTAAAGGACAACCTATTGTTTTTCTCTGCAAGGGAGGTATCAAAGAATGCACTTTATCTTGTTTTCTCTGACCCTAGGGGGGCCCAACAGAGGAACAATATGCATACAAGGGATGTATACAGCTTTTTTTTTCCAAAGGAAGGGCACTGTACAAGTGATTAAATTATGTTATCTCCAATTGAGGGTGCACCCTATTCAGTTAAGAACAAGACAATGCTCCCTTTCTTCAGGGACACGCAATCACCATTACCTGCACTTAAAGGGCGTCCTTGAGGGTAGTTCAATATGTGTTTCCACTGGAAGGTCAGCTTTACATCACATTTTCTCCTCGGGTAAAGAACACATAGCAACTTATTATTTCCTCCACTGGAAAGGCAATCAATCAACTAAGCTCTTCCAGCGTCCTGCCTTTTCCTGCACTGCATATTGTCTATTTGTGTTATTTGTGTAATTGTTTTAATTCTTTAAATAAAATGAATAAGTAACCAAGAGGGCACTTCAACATGTACAGTACTGTATACTAGAAGGGAACCCTGGAGTGAACAATTGAACATGTTTTCTTCCCTGGAGGGAGTTTTCTTGCACATCGAGAGAATTAAAATGAACTGAAAGAAATCGTAACTTTTTAGTGGCTAAGGAGTTTGGCGCTGTATTCGGAGAATTTAGACTCATGATCTTGGTGTGAACTTCTATGGAGCTCAACTTAGACTAAAGGCAACACCCATCGTCTCAAATAGGGCTTTCACACTTGCAGAAAGCTCCTGAAATTTCCAGGCGGAGCTGTATATGTGCACGCAAACAGGCTTATTTTTCACTCCGACTTCACCTGGAGTTTCTCCTGCCAAACCCCTAGTATTTTTTCCGCAACAAGTCCGAGTGGGCTGATGTGAGAAAGTTGCAGGATATTCTCCGGAGAATTCCCCTCGAGCCAATAGGATGGGGGAGTGACGTTTACAGGATATACTGTGACTGCTGCACGCGACCACCACGGTCTCCGTGCACGTAATTAAACGGCTGCATTCTGTTTTCTATTTTTTAGGATGTTGTTTTCCGCTCTTTTGTTGATATAGTGATTCCTCCTGAATTATCTAGATATTTTCAGGAGTGCATATGTGAAAACTGCTTAAGACAATATAAAGTCAAAGATTTATTTTCTTCCCCAAAGTTTTTCCAATGACTTAACTTTTACATTGTGTGTCTAATGGTTCCTTCAAAATCAGGTTCATAAAGAACCTTTAAGTCGTACTTCATGGTCTTTAAAAAATCGAGTCAGAAGGTTCAACAGTTTGATACCAACCCAAAGGACTTTCTGTCAAACAGACCAACCCTCTGCCCATGAGCCAGCGGTCAGGCCTCCTAGAAACAAATTCATCACACTCCTGAAATACATAAAGAGGGGCTGAGGTATTTGTGCTGTGGGCTGAGTGTGAATTTGTTAGGTGATTAAAGGCTAAATATAGCCTCCTGTCTGCTTTGAGCTGTAGACTGGTGACTCAATTCTCTCTCACTGTAGTAGTAACTTTTCCACCACAGGGCAGAGTGGGGCTTGACAGAGCTTCAAAACAGATAAGAAACCACCAACAAAACAAAAAACATGACCTTAAAACTGAATGTATTTACTTATTTATTACATGAAACGTTAGGGTTCATTTGATTTTCTCCGCTAAAAAGGTATTTCAGATGAATTCATGGTTTCACATAGGGCTAAAATGTCGTCAAGGATAACAATAAACTAAGCTGTCAACCTAAATTACAGCTCTCAGATTAAAGTTTACCGCAGATCCAAACTCACATTGTCATTCTTTTAATGCTAAAGTAAAGTTTCAAGAAACAGTGTGTTTAAGTTTACAGGTTTGAAACAAAATTATTTAAGTAAACAGCTGTAAATACTGAAAATCTAAAGCTGGGAAAATATTCCCTGAAAAGCCCTGAGCTCTGTTCAGTCTTGTGTGGCCTTGCAGTGGAAACAAGGCTTCTGACTGAGTGACACGGCGGAGGCCTCCAGTCAGTCGTGCCAACAGATCAACTATCTCCCATCACTCCTCAGCCACTGGACCCAAGAGCCCCCCACTCATGTACTGTGCTCTGTTGTTGGTCTCAATGCCAAATATCATGTGCAAAGAAATCATTCAAATCCTTCTGCTGTTTGTTCCAAAGAGGTAAGGGCAAAAAGACTACATTATTGAATACATAAAAGTGCTATCCCCTGCATAGCTCCTGGTTTGATCATGTTTAGCTAAATTGCACTAAAGCGCAATACAAGACATTTTCTAAATAATACTTAATGTGCTTCTTTATCCAGAAATAATCCTGAGCAATTAAGAAAAACAGACCAAAGAAGTTTGAGAGAAAAAGACCCAAATGTGAAAGCCTTGACATGTTTTCATTTGCGTTATAGCATCGTAAAGAAGATCAGTGTTTTGTTTTGGGTTGTGTCATTTCCAGCCACTCTTTTTGAGCAACTGGCGCTTTTAGAAATGAGAAGGTAAGCACGAGTCATGTGAAGGTTATTCGAGGGGGCGTCAGAGGAAAGATGAAATTTGAATGGCTGTAAATGTCGTGTTTTCCTCAATGACCAAAATGTTCCCTCACTCTTACGCTGGAGCAGCCTGAGCCTTTGATAAATGTTTCACTCTCAGGTGCAACACTGGCACGCCACTGACACGCCCCTCTTATTTTAATTACTTATTGATGTCGTTTTGAAGGGGTTCTCCCCGTGTGAGTGTGTGTGTGTGTGTGTGTGTGTGTGTGTGTGTGTGTGTGTGTGTGTGTGTGTGTGTGCGTGTGCGTGTGCGTGTGTGCGTGTGTGTCTGTCTTAGCGTCACATTCTGACATTCAGTGTTGGAATGCGGCAGAGTGAGGGAGTGAGTGTGTGAGGTTGGAGGTCAGAGAGTCTACAAAGAGAGTGATGCAAAAGACACTTATTAGCTCTCCTGATCCTGATGTGGGTGGCATACGGCCTCAAGTACACACAGGAAGCCGGCAGTAACAAGAGATACATGCTGACAAATAAAACAAACCTACCCTCTAATAAAAAAGGTTTGTCTAAAGAGAATTAAACAAAGACAAAGACGTGGGATAGAACCACAGAGCTTGGATATGAAGGACAACACATTGTGTCAGAGCAGTCATGGAGTCAGACAAACACTTGATCTCATACAGTTTACGATTTACAAGAACATTGTTATCTCCAAGACAATTTGGATGTTAGATTATCTCATTAGTTCAAAGAAAGCTGAGCTCAAATATGTCGTAGTGGCCGTGTGGTAAAGTGTTGGTCTTGTAAACCAAAGGTCGAGGGGTTGAATCCCCGTCCATGCCTCTAATGATTGCATCGTATTCAAATGAACATCCTCTTTCCAAGTTGGCTTGAGTGAAACCTGCATATCCTGGAAGATGCCTTTTTGGCTTATTGTTGTGTTTAAGACCATATTAAGATGTTGGGATAAGATATAGATTGGTATGTCCAAATATAGCAGGAAACTATAAAAGAAGATGTGTAAATCCCTGAGTGAAGGGAGCGAGGAACTACCTAGGAAAACTTTTCATCTAACAGCAAATACACGTCCTTTAAATAGGGACTGCTTGGTGTGAGTGAGGAACCTATTTCAACTCAGGTCCGAGGGAAGGTTAAAAAGCCATCATATGCAAAAAGAAACCGAAGCTGTATGTCCTTCAAGAAAGCCCAAATAATATTTATTAGCTGATGTTGAGGGTACAAGGTCAAGACTTAAATAAATCAAATCAACTGAGCTTTTATTTTCCTCTCTTTTCTTCATTTCTATCTGTTATTTCTAAAAGCCTCCCATGGACAGATGTTGCCAATTTGAATTTTTCTATAAACACTAAGAGCAGTGCATCTGGGACTAAGGTCAAGAATAAGGTCAAGCAAAGTCTTCACGAGTCTGAAGCTCTACATGTTGATGTACTGCATGTAGAATTGATGAATTTCACAGATTTCATAGATAAAATGAACGACAGAAATAGCAGGGATATGGTACAAAAATTTATTTAGTAACAGTTTTGTAAACATTTGAGGTAAATGAACATTTACATCAACTTGTTTTTACAAAAGAATCATTCATACACAAGGCACTTCTCTTGTTTAAGACAGCATTGAAGACAGGTTGCTGTTCTGAGCATTGTGAGATGGTTCCTACTCCCTGACAAGCCAGAGAATTCATGCTCTGCATGAAACGTAAGAGGAGAGAGATCGGAGGAGTCACAGGAATGACGGGCTTTGAACACAACATCCTGTTAGGGCTTTGTGGGGGGTTAGGGAAGGGCCAGCTACCCAGCTTACATTCTCTCAACAGTGGACTCGTCTGATATGAGTCTGACCAGAGTCCGGACCAGTCTGTGAGAACATACCGAGTAAACACACAGAAAAAAAGTACCGCAACTGTTTTTTTTCTCTCTCTCTCTTTAGCTGTTTTTTAAATCCTCAAACTCGTCATTATCTGAGCTTGAAATCAACATAAGCTTTTTGATTAATACTGCCTTTTTTTTGGAAGAGCCACTGCGTTTTTACTTTTAAGACATTTTTTTTCCTTTGAGGATCATAAAGATTGGCAGTTTTAACATCTCACTCTCTCTCGCTCTCTCTCTCTCTCTCTCACACACACTTTCTCTCTCGCTTTCTTTCTATTACTACCAATATTAGCATCGTAAAACAGCAATTTTCTTTCCTTAATGTGCAAATCTTTATCAACTACCAAAATGTAAACTTTAGGGATCAAAAACAAATGCAGAAAACAAAGATTTCTTTGTCTTTTTGAACAAGAAGACGTGGATTAGGGAAGGCTGCTTTAACCCATGCATTGTTAAGATGTCTCCTCTCTGTCTTGTAGCACTAAATGTGTCAATGCAACTGAAATGGGCTACAGTATGAAACGTTCTAACCATTATGGGTGTAGATACTCTTACATTTTTACAGTACCATTATTTTGTAACCCCACCAAAAAAATAAATAAATAAATAAAAGAACAAAAAAAAAAAATCTGATACCACTTTACAATGCTCTTACTCCAGTGTATTGGCCTGTGTATCATCTGCTGGAAAAGTCTTCTTACTACAAAATACTGTTCACAAAAATATTGGCATCTACTCTTGTTGGGATGGCCGGCGAGGGTTAAAGATACAAAGCAGATTTTTGAGATCTCACACAGTTACTGTCGAGGTTGAAACTCTACTCCAGGGGTGAATTGACAGGAGAATACATTGGATTAAGGTCGAAGATCAAAAGAAAAGAAATAAAAAAAGATTAAGTGCCTGGTTGTGAATGAACCAAACCGCACAGGAACACAACAGAGACAGAGGAACGCAGTTGCGGATGAATTCAGTTAAAAGTTTGTGTTTCTATAGATCTCTAAGAATCAAGATGTACACAACAAAATGGAAGCTGTCAAGGGTTCGACTGCACCATGGCGTTTTTTTGATACTTTGGAACGCCAGTCATTTTCTAATGTCGCTGTTTTTTCGCAATCACAAACTGACTACAAATATGCAATTTATGAGAAAAATTCAATTCAGTTTTAAAAAAATAGCACTTTTCAGAATAAAACCAATGAAGAAGCACATGAAGTGTGAAACAGTGAAATTCATCTAACTCCCAAAGTTGCTCTCAATCACTAGGTGTTAAGAAATAAAAAGGGGGTCGGGGGTTCGACGGCAAAAACATCTGCCAACTATCTACCTAAAAAAAAGAAGAAATTTCAAGACTAACCGAAGAGCATTGGTAGTTTTTAGTTTGAAGATAAACAGAACATTGTTATTCTTTTTCTCCAATGGTGGTTGTATTTGTGTAACATTTTGAAGCTTTTTGAAAGCGTTGATGCTGAAGTTAGTGGCGAGCATTTCCTTTTTTCAGACATGTTAACTGAAGGCAACGCGAACAGAGGCGGGGATAAGGGACTCTGCTTTTTGTTTCCTCTTTTATAAACAGCGTAACGGGATTGCTTTGCTTTCTATGTTTTTGACAACCCAGACGGGCTCTGTGCAACATAGGGATGGATGACTTTCACCAGCAGCTTTGACCCCTATCCTGTACTGACTGCATCCATGTTTGTTTGCTTTTCCGAGGACTCTAGGGATATCAAATTGTTCCATCTCAATTGAATAGTTTTCTGTCATTTTAGAAAGCGCTGCAGGGATCATAGAAGAAACCAGGTAGTCAACTTCTGCCGTGCAAATTTATCAGTCAATCAGTGAGTTGTAGGGGTTCGAATACTTGCTTGTACAACTACTGTACAAGAGACACAAAACAAATGACTTCCTGGATAAAATATGGGAGATTGTTGAGGAAAATTCAGGAAGTGCTGCAGGAATTAAAAAATCTTCCAGGTTAAAAAGACATACCGTGAAACAGGATCCAGACATGTGGAGTTAAATGCTGTGCATGTGCGCTGTGATTCTTTGAATTGGAAACCATTAAGAATGATAAACAAGAAATGTGAGTGAAATTTCTGCCTACACGTCAAATAATTAATCTGTCTATCAATTCAAGCTAACTGTGAGTTTTGACAAAGTAGCATAAATATTCACAAAAGTAAGTCCTTTGGTTTTAACACAAAGAAGAAAAAGTAGAGAAACACCATGAGATCCTCCTGTAAACCAAACATGTCGGTGAAATGTGTCCATTTTTATGCAAAAACATGGCGTCGCAATGTTCTTTGCTTTGTCCATCATTTTTCAGAGCCTTCTGACTTTAAAGCTCTATATGATCACATTTTGTTTGCATAGATTAAGACCATCCAAAAAGAAAACAACAACCATGCTTCGACTACTTTTCAACTCACCGATTGCACCAAATCAACAGCAGCTGCTGATGAAGTCATTTCACGTTTCCCTTAGTGTTTTCTTCGATTCAGCTTTCCTGTCTACTGTGTACTTGCCTTCTTTCATTTTTTTTATTCTTTTTTTTCATTTTGTCATTTTTTTTGGTATGTTTTTTGTTGCATTATGCAAGTTTGGGATTTTTTTGTCTGAGAATCACTTTGTTTGGTGGGTGGGTTTAGGTAAGGCGGTTTGGTGGTCAGGGAGGGATTAGGGACATTACAGGGCTGAAGGGATTTAGACAGCCAGGTCACTCGGCCTTGCCCTGATGCTGCTGCTCTTGCTGGCCCGACTGAGCCGTCGAGGGTCTGTGCTGACCGTTACCGGCGGCACGTGCATCTCCACTGTGGTGGTGGTGACGTTACCTTCCTCTTGCTCACTCTTCCCCCCATTCCAGCTGCCTCTGTTGGAGGCTGTGCCAGGGCTGCTGCTGCTGGATGCGGCAGTGGCGGTTGTGTTGGTATGACTGTTGGTGGTTGGAAGCAGAAGTTCAGCATCGACAGGCTGCTGTTGCTGCTGCTGCTGCTCTTTGTCGGTGCTGGTTGTGGAAGAGGATGATGGAGATGGGGAGGTGGCCTTCATCTCACGAGTCTGCTGCTCGGTAGCCAGGTTAGCCCAGTTCTGCTGTGTGGCCAGCCTGTGGTTGTTGTTGTTGCTGATGTAATAGTGGGAAGAGGGAGAGGGCTGATGGAGGGACTGCTCCTGCTGGAGGTCCTCCATCTTAAACTCTGCTGCTGAGGGCACAGTTGCTGGCCCGATTGGCGGCAGGAATGCTCTGCTGCCCGCCGTCACGTCTGTGTAGTTGGGAGGGTAGCTAAGACTGGATGGGGCAGTTCTGGAAGCTGGGGCCAAACACTCAGGTTCTGCAATGTCGACACGGCGTAGCGACCCGCGTTCTGGGGCAAACTCGTTTGTCATGCCCTGTTTAACTTTCTTCCATCCAAGGTGATAGATCTCTAACAAATTCAGCAAAAGAGACACGCAAGCCACCACAAGCATAAATATGATAAAAATAGTCTTTTCTGTAGGCCTCGATATGAAGCAGTCAACAGTGTTGGGGCAGGGCCAACGTGCACATTTGTACAGGGGCCTCAGCTGGAAGCCATAAAGGAAATACTGGCCCAAAATGAATCCCACTTCAAACAGGGTCTTGAAAATAATGTTGAACACATAAGTACGCAGCAATGCGCCTCTGATACGGATTTTGCCATGCTCATCCCTGATAGGCGGCTTCTGCTTCTTGCCTCCTCCTCCACCAGCATCTCCACCATTTCTAAATAGGAGTTCTTTCTCCTCTTGGAGCCTGTTTGCTTTTCGCAATTCCTCCTCCTTTTCTTTCCGCTTCTCCTCCATGCGGACAATGTGTAGCACATGGCCCAGGTAGATGAGGGTCGGCGTGGACACGAAGATGATCTGCAGCACCCAAAAACGGATGTGCGAGATGGGGAAGGCCTCGTCGTAGCAGACATTCTCACAACCAGGCTGCTGGGTATTACAGGTAAAGTCAGACTGCTCATCTCCCCAGACCTCCTCAGCCGCAGCCCCCAGCACCAGTATCCTGAAGATGAAGAGGACAGTCAGCCAGACTTTGCCGATGACTGTTGAGTGCTCCTGAGCGTTCTCCAACAGCCGCCCCAGAAAGCTCCAGTCGCCCATGCTTCAAGATTTCTAGCCTATGGAGAAAGTACAGGCTAGAGTTGACACAGAAATGAGGATCGGGGAAAGAAAAAGAGGAGAAACACAAGTGAGAAAAATACTTTTTCATGGAGCTGTAAAAACGTACTCAAAACTGGTCGGACATTTTCATTGCAAAGCCTATCATAGGCCTTAGTCCGGCTTAAACATTTGAATCATAAGAACACACAACGAGACGCAAAGACACTGATGTTGAAACACTTGGACTAGTTTCGGACATATTTCTCTTTTACATAAAACCGCTTAACAAAAATTAGTCTTTACAGAAAACGACCACTTTCATTAGATCGGATTTCGATACCAAATCGCAACACAGAATTCGCTCTAAACACAGACGCTTTTCTTTTTGCAGCTTGTATACAGTATACACCACCTGTTTGACTGAACCCTGGTTCACATTCCCTTTCTCTCTCTCTCTCTGTTAGGCCTGTCTCTCGCTCTCACCTGCTCGCTCCACTGCCCAGCAGGCATTTGCTGAGATCAACAATATAATGTTCAAAACAGCATTTAGCAGAGATGGGGCTCTGGTGTGGCACACACACACACACACACACACACACACACACACACACACACACACACACACACACACACACACACACACACACACACACACAGGGAAACAAATACCGACATACACACGTACACACCACCCCACTGTCCTCTCTCTCCCTTTCTCTCTCTCTCTCTCTCTCTCTCTCTCTCTCTCTCTCTCTCTCTCTCTCTCTGTCAACTGTAAAATAAAAAAAACCCAAAGGAATCTAATAGAAAAATGTTACAGTAATGTAATAAATGTGATTTTCTTTTTGATATTAAAGGATTAGGCTGCTTTTAAGTTTCTAGTTGAAAAGATAAAATAGAATGTAATACTCAATTTCATTTATCCTTCATTTTTTCCTCTGATTGATTGACATTTTTGTCTCTTAGTTAACCATTAGGGCCTATTTAAAATAACGTGAAGAACTTTGGGCTCATCCAATAATAAAATTGTATGTTTTGTCCCAAGAAATGGTTGAAACCTCAAATATATTCTAAAAAGCTCTGTAGAAGAAAAAAAAAAGGGCAAATTTCCAACACTTGAATAGCTGAAACCAAAGGGATCTGCACAATGCAACATTTCATCACTAAGTTTGGACGTGCCATATTAACAGCTCACTTTAAGTTTAAGCAAAAGTTTCTATTGTTAGATTTGGTTCTGATGCCTCTGTACTCGATTGACATGGATGATTATGAATATGTTTTTTTAATAAAGGTTTAGTTGTTGTTGCCCTTTACAACTTTTAGACACTATTATGTTTAAAATGCTCAACAAGCTTCACAATTCAGCACAAACACACAGCAGGGGGGAAAAACTTACTAAAATATTCTTGTATTAAAGGTAATAAATCCATCGACTAGGGTTCACAATATGTATGACACCTGGAAAAGAAAAACACAAGTCAAGTAAAAACTCTTGTCTGATTTTGAGACCATGAATCAAACAGTTAGCAGATCAAAACTGGGATTAAAACAGAAACATCTGTGCATATTTTAATCAGTTAACATCTGAATAGTCCGTTCAGATTGCACAGGTATGAAATGTAAATATGTTGACTGCTGAAAACTGAAGATATATAAGTCTAAAATCTCAAACAGTTTGATTTTATAAACTTTGCATGTGAGATTCCTGTTATAAAAAAATACAAAGGCTTGTGTTTCACTTTATCTGTCGTGGAATGACGTAATGTTGGTGGCAAACTTAAAAAAGAAAAGAAAATCTCTCAGCTCCACAGGTATTTGTGGCATTTGTGTCGAAAGTAACAGACAGAGCCATGTTCAAATACAAAGCCATTACTGCAGAGCTGACAATACAGAGTGTGCCAGAGTCCGCAGACTCCCTTTAAGCGCCACAAGCTTTGTCAGGCTTTTGTTTCACACTTGTAAAGTTCAAATAAAACACCTCTTAATTACCTGATTACACGTCATTCATGGTTTCATTAGTATTTCTCTGATCTTATTTAAGGAATAGGACATATTCACCATCCGTCATACCTTTACTCCAGAGACTAATACTTAATCACGAAAAGTAAATCCATCAGCCATCCTTGTTGCCATCATTAGAGTGCGTTGAAAGCGTGTAGACCTCCCGCGGCTGCAGCGACCCTCCCTCTGTCTCCCTGATGTAAAACTCGCAACCTGTCGCCTCTATGACAGATCAACAAACTTTTTTCTTAACGCTGCCTCATAAACTCGTAAATTATGCACAAACTTCCCCAGGCCTGTGGTCTGTCCTGCTGTCCCGGGCCCGTTAACCTAATTGCGCAAGGAAAAGTTTTCCTTTGTTGTTGTTAGTTTGTGGAGGCGGCTTGGAGTCGGAGATGAGGCTCGGTCAAACGGAGCTGCCTCCCGTTTACAGCCATGTCTGGACTGTCACATTGTGTGACCATGCATGAGTGAATCCACAGAGTCATCAGGCTGTCCGCAGTCACACCACGCCCCTGCCAACCTCCCCAAAAACTGTCCAAACTGTGCGCAACAAAAAAAAGGTTGACGAAAATGTGCCCAAAATTGTTTCCAAAACTTCCGGAGATTTTTTTTCCCAAAACCTGAACATGAAGTGAAGTCCTCCGGTGTGTGACATAAAAAAACAGCTAAACACATTTCCAAACACTTACTACAAAATCCTTAAGAATTCACGAACAATCAGTTAGACAGAAAGAGAAATAACTTAAATTTTCTTTAAAATTATAGGGCTCTATTATGACGTGACGTCACCATAAACACACTAAACACCTCTCTGTTCAAACAAGATGAAGGAGTGATTCATTCTGATATCAGGTGGAAAAAATTTGAGGAAAAGAAATAAATTAGTATAATGCTGAGCTCTCAGAGCAGACTTGCAGAAATTAGGGCATCATCTAGAAATTAAAAGGGATTATTAGCCTACTGATTTATGGAAAAAGTCCCAAGGAACAAAAAGACTTAAGGGGTCAAAGTACCGGTGTAGTAACGACTTCCGAGGCACAAAACGCAACCACCATCGTTACATTCTTGGATTCTTGCTGGAGGAAAGCTTTGTATTCATAAGTGAATTGTAGCTGTTAAAAGCAGACTTCTGAATGGATTTTTTAATTTAATTTGTGTATTTATTTAATTTATTTAGCCTTTATTGCTGCTGCCGTCTTGGCCAGGTCAACCTTGTGAAAGAGATCTTGATCTTAATGGGTTAATTACCTGGTTAAATAAAGGTTAAATAAAAACAATAAAATCTTTATTTAGCCAGGTTAGTCCTGTGGGGATCAGGGTTTTTTTTCATGTAAAGAAAGAAGAAAGATAAAGTCTGCAAAGAAAGATGCTTAAAAACAAAACATTTCTGGATGGGAGTTATGATTATTCATGCACAGTCCTTAAAAATAGTGTCCATTGTAAAGTGCTGCTATCAGAAATACAGCATTAACATGTCATTCGGCTGCGTTAGAAAGCGAATAAAGAAGTGTTGATGCAAAGCAGATACACAACAGAAAACCAAAGTCATTATGTTTCATTATTAAATCCTCAGACGGAGAGGTCCAGACTTCCATGTTTGTAAGAATGGGTGATTTAATTTTTAGTCAAACTTTTAGTGCCCACTGACGAGTGTCATCATTACACTTCATGCTGTAACAGAACTGCAGCAGATGAATCCGTTATGTCAATCAAACCACTAATCCAGATTTTATATTCATCATATAAGCATCAACACATCTACTTGATTGTCAAACCTGTAACCCCTCCCTCTTTCCAGTCTGTTGTGATCCCCATCTCACTGTGCCAGCATGTTCACATTAGGTGAGTTTAATTTTACAACACATATGCGACTAATCCAACTCGGCTATTCCTGGATGGAGGGAGGACAAAGACATTTTCACACAGAGATAGGCTCTGGTTCCTTACATTGAGAGGGCGAGTCGTGATTAGTGTGCTGGCTAAAATAAGGCACATGCTGAAAGCTGATACAACCAGCTGGGGTCAGTGCACACTGCAACAACAGCACAAGTTGAAGAGGGTTCAACACAAATCCTTTTTTTGATTTCTTGACATTGTTTCAGAACAAGTCAGATGGTTACTGCAAGGAGACTAATTTGAATCTCTGTCCGTCTGACTTTTCAATCCTGCTTTTTGAAATGATCTCTTGGAAGGTATCTGCAACAGCAGGCATCAAAAAGCGGTTCAATGCAAAATGTGAAAATAAATCTGTGTTAATATTCATTATATATTCATTATAGCCAATTGTAAGAAGCATGTAAGTCTGTGGAACACCTGCCAAATCCTTAGACTAAGATGAACAAGTTGTTTGACTACAGTGGAGTCAAGTGTGTTCTTTGGCCTCACTGGAGTTATAGTATTTGTACTCCTGATTGAAGACAAAGGTACGGTGGCTGGGAAGTGCAAAACAAAAGGACAAAGAGTGAAACACTTTTGCAAAGCTTGAGACAAATGTACGATGAGTTTGTTTTAGTGGAAAGACTGCAAAATGTGTTTTGTTACTTTGTTTTATTAAAATTTAAAACTGCTTTAAAAAAAGTACATTTCTCCGAAGTTTTGTTAAAGTGTTTCACACTTTGTAATTTTGGTTTGCACTTCCCTGCAACCATAAGAAAGTCACAACTCAATCCACCAAGGCTCTTAACTCCACTGGGGAGGGTTAGCATCCTGTGGAAGACCAATACCCTTCATTGCCAGCTGAAGAGGTAACAGAGGACGGGGCTGCCCTTTTTAACTCCAGCATGTAGCGGAGACTCTATAACTCCTCGTGTCAGTATATTTGACCTGTTGCTCGATCATGTGCTGAGTCGAGGAAGATGCAGCTGAGTAAACTGATACTTCCTATCTCTTGCTTATTTTAAGACACTCCTCTCACTCTCTCTTTATTGAACATGACCTTGATGTGGGAGAAGCTCAACCTATTCAACATTCACCATGGAGGAATTAACCTGCCCAGATTTTAAGGAAATGCAAAGACATGTCACAAACTCAACAAGACCATCACACACAGTTCCTTTCTGTACCTGAAAATTGACGATTGTGTGTAAGAATCAAGCTACGGGTATGCAAATCTTGTACATGAATGTGTTCTTCTGGAGGGTCCTTTGAAAGTTACCTTGTGTGCTCAGGCAGTTGCCTCATGCCTGACACCTTCAGGCCTGTGTTTATACAAAGTGATTAATGAAGCCCAGCATGAGTTCAAGCAGGAAGACTGTTTCATACTCATACATTCAATCATTAGTCATCATTCATTCATCTGTCTTCCTGCTCAAGTGATCAGCTGTTTGGGGGCGTTTACTCTTTAAGTACTTAACCAACCCGATTACGCCACAACATCTATCGACCAATCATCCTGCTGCTATCACATTTCAAATTTGATCTCCTCTCTTTTGCTGTCAGTCCGCTGTGTACACGTGCATTTGAAGAGGTCAAGGCCTGGATTTCCTCTGCACCTGTTGTAGTTTGATGGGTTGGAGGGCCTTTAAAGCTGCAGGTGGATGCTTACAGGCAAGGAGCTGGAGTGGGGATGCTACTTCCCAACACTGTGCTCTGTCTCACTTGGCAGCATCACATATCCTTAACGCTTTAACACCATTTTGGTTTGTCTTTCTTTGGTTTTCATCTTTTGCAACACTCGTACTTTTATTCATAATTGCAGATAAGTAAGTCCATAACTCTGCATTACAACTTTTTCCACTGAAGAAAAACTTGTCTTTTGGAAAAATAAATTGTGTTTGGACTCCCTCTTGTTACAAGATTGAGCAGTTTGTGGTGGTTTTCTCTGATGGTTACTCTCAGAACCACTAGATGTCAGTAAAGACTCACTTTAATGGAAGAGATCAGTCTTCCAATGCAGTGTACGTCCAAGCAACTTCAAATTGCAATAAATTCACTTGAATGGACTTTGAGGTCCCCCCTTTGTCTTAACCTTGCCATTAGAGGCCAGCATGTTCCTCTTGTCCCCACATTTCTTTTAGGCGATGTGCATGGCTACCAGCTGGGCTCATGTAGATACACAGATCAGCTGCAGGCCCCATTAGTGAATATGTCACGTGAGGAAGAAGTGGTCATAGTAGACATTTTTGCAGCCAGACTGCTGTGTGGTACACTGTTGCACTTATATAGTAGTTTCCAGTCCCTGTCATCATTCCTCCAGGGTTGCAGGAAAAACAAACTTTCTTTGTGGGCTACTGTTTTTGAACCTTGTAGAGGAATTTATTTCTAGTGAAACAAGTTCATGTTTTTGATGTAGACTGATAATAATAGTATTGAAATGTTGCATGGATACTTGCTGATATCTGATACTTTTCTGAGGCTGCATCAGAGGCATTTCCAGTAGTGATGGGACTTCCGTCTCTTGTAAGTGATCCGGATCATTTTACTCAGATTAGTAATAAGAGCTGACTCTGACTGCTCCCAAACAGCTCTTTATTTTGTCCCATTACGGCTTAATTTAATCAGCCAAATGCAGCAATATTTCAACCTATGATTGATATGTGTGCATGTATTTTACCAAAATTAAGCATTGCTAAACCATAAATTCCCAGAATAACACTATTTTACATGATGCTTGGTATAAAACACTCGTGATATACCACCGAGCACTTGGTGTGCCCGTGGCCGAGCGCTGTGGAAAGAAGATCGTTTCATTCTTTCGTGTATAGAAAGGAAAATGGCTCTCAGATGGCTCGTTCGTGGCAGACACATCACACATTTTAAACACTGGTGAGCAACTCTAATGATAAGATTGTCATTATTTTTCAAAATTTAGTTTTTAGCTTTTTGCCTTTGTTTGACAGGACTGCGATTGGAGTAGGAAATCAGGGAGAGAGAGTGGGGAATGACATGCGGAAAGGAGCCAAAGGTCAGACTCGAACCTGTGGATGCCTGCTTGCAGGACTATAGCCTCTGTACATGGCCCACGACCTATAACCCCTAGGCCATCTACCCCCCTGATAAGTTCTTATCAAATCATTATTAAACCTGAGGGTTAAATGTACTCTCTGCTCAAAAAATATTACTAAGAGAGAGCTGTAAAAAACCTAATACATGGTTAAGAAGGAATGAGTTTCAATAAAATACAAAGTTAGCCTCATCCTGAGCTCTCTGAGCGCACTTTAACTTCATGGCATCACCTCCTAGACCCTTCAAAAAGTAGAAAAAGAGCTCCCCCGTCCCCTTGTCCCAACCAAACGCTGAAGGAAAGCCCGCATCATGAGTGAAAGTGAAACACATGAACAGAAAACACACACAGCTTCTCGTTTTACTGATTTATGAAAAACAATTTCAAAGAGCAATATTACTTCAAGGATCAAAGTGCCAGTGTAATAAAATATCTTAAGTACAAAACATGATTATCAAAACATTTGATTTCTTCATCTCCTGCTGGGAAAGCTCTCTGCTCATTACTAAGTCGTTTGCTGTTAATAGTAGACTACGAGATTAATGAAGAAATCAGAAACATGTTTGGGACTGGAATGATCATTCAGGTCCCTAAAAAAAAACAACGATTTCACATCATTGCTATCACAAATGTAGTATCAACATGTTACTTGGATGTTACAGGAAGCAAAAGACAGATTCTTTCTAAACCTTTATACAGAGACTGCCTGTGATGTTGCATGGTTTGAAGTTATTGCCAACTGAAGGATGTCACCAATACGCTTCAAGCTGTAACAGATCTGCAGCAGTGATGCGAATTTAATGCTCAACTCGTCCAGATAATGGAGACATCTCATCGATTGTCAAACTTATCTAACATTGTTTTCTAATCACTTAAACCCAGTTTCCTTCTCACATAAGTCGAGTTTTATTTGACCTACACAGAAGTGACTGCTCTGACTCGTCTTTATTCTATAGGTGCGGAGGACAAAGACATTTTCACTCAGAGATCAGTGAGCCGTGATTATTATTGAGGCTAAAATAAGGCACTCGTTGAAAGCTGATACAACCAGCTGAGGAGAGCAGACACTGCCACAACAACACAAGTCTATATAACACCAGAGCAGGTCTGGGGCTGATCAGGACTCTTTTTAAATTGTGTTTCTGAAACGAGACTCAGAGCAGACTTTCAGCAACGGCATCAGACGGCTGAAAAAAGGCAGAAAACAACACAAAATGCAAAAACAAGAATGTATGAATATTCTGAAGACGTTAGATTTTGCTTCTTTTTTTTAAGATGTTGATATCCAGATCAACTCATCAAAGCAGACATTTCACAATTATTCAATAGTATCCATTGAGGATGTTTCTAAAGCACTTGCTGATTCAAGAATAAAAAGTAAAGTCCAAACAAACATCTCAATATTCTTCTTCACCGAGCATGCATGTGCGAAATTATGCAACACATGTTCACTGTGTTCATGCGTTTAACTTAAAAACAAACACTACAATTCAAATACTCTCAGTTCAAGTAAAATACTAAAGACATTCTAGTTTGATTCAAGGTGTGAAATCTGTGAAACCTCCTGGGGCTGTGATTTCACGTGTTTTGTTATTTTCTTCATCAGCATTATCTCATCCTGTGCAACACTCAGTACTGTTATTAAACACACACACACACACACACACACACACACACATGAACACTCTAGTGTTATTCAAGGAGTCATTTTCTCTAACTTAACTTCATGCAAAAGTCCCCTCAATCATTAAATCAGGATCGTAAAAGCTCATCTGCTTTTATCAATAACCGTTTAAAATCAACCACGCTTAAAATAAAATGTCCGCTGTTGTAAACTAGACACTAAAATGTAATCATAAAAGGCACTTTTTATTTTCTGCTTCACTTTTCACGGCTTCATTTGTTCCGCTTTCCTCGTCTGTAACACTTCAGAACTCCTTCAGGCTTCGAGGAAAGCGTTTGTGTTTCATTCTGTAACCACTAGATGTCAGTGTAGACTCATCCAAAGACCGACCGCTCACTCCGCAGTAGCAACGCACAACACATTCAAGCAACATCAAACCTTGATCAATAAATTAAGACTTCAAAACACTATCGGACGACGACTGTATGAAAAGTAAGGTGACACTTGTGAGGAGGATACTACGCTGTATGAACACGATTCTTTGCTTTTTGTAACAAGATCAGAAACAGGCGCTCAAAGCAACGCTCATTGGGGGGAAAACTACCACATTTTGTCTGGATGTCTTTTCATCAGAGAAGAATTTTTACTGCTTTTAGAGGCCAGTCTGAGGCCATATGTAGGAATAAAAGGGCGATTATTGATTTCCCTACTGATGGTTTTAGAAGGTAGGCCCCCCATCATGTTTCACTTCTCTCCTTTGTGTTAACTTTAAGTTCTCACAGTCTCAAAATTTACTTCAGAATCGTCATCTTACCATGGCACAATTCTTACACTGAGAGTCTAAACTAAAGACACAAACTTTAACACTTTAGTAAGGTTGGATCTACTGTTTGCGCTTTTCTTCTCTGGTAACTCCACCACTGATGGTGGTCCTTCAACACATGGTCTTATTGGTGGAAGAGTCTGCAGAGGACGACAACAGCATCTCGTTCTTCTTGTTAAGGGCATTGTCTCGAGACATGCTGTCTGTGTTGGTGTAGATATGTTTCCTCCTGTTTGCCCTGGAGGAGCATCTCAAGAGCGCCTTGATGACGAGGTAGCCCAGCTCGGCCACATTCAGGACCATGCAGATAGCCGACGAGGACACCATGAAGATGGTGAAGATGGTCTTCTCTGTTGGGCGTGAGATGAAGCAGTCCACCTTGTTGGGGCAAGGCCATTGCTCGCACTTTACCAGCCGGGGCATCTGGAAACCGTCGTAGACAAAGTACAGCGCATACATGAACCCTCCCTCAAAGATGAGCCTGAAGAACAAGCTGCACGTGTAGGTCCACCACAGGGGGCCTGTGATTGGCAGACGTCTCTTTTTAAGTGTCTCCAGGTCTGAATCTGTCGCCTTCTCTTTGTCATTGGCCAGCATGGTCCTCTTATCCCCGCGTTTCCTGTAGGCGACGTGCATAGCCACCAGCAGGGCAGGTGTGGATACAAAGATCAGCTGCAGGCACCACAAGCGAATATGTGACACAGGAAAGAAGTGGTCATAGCAGACGTTTTTGCAGCCAGGCTGCTGTGTGTTGCATGTGAAGTCCGACTGCTCGTCTCCCCAGACGCTCTCGGCAGCCAGAACCAGGATAGTGATGCGGAAGATGAAAAGGACAGAAAGCCAAATCTTTCCCAGACTGGTGGAGTGCTTGTTGACGCCGCCCAGCTGGGCATAGAGCACCCCCCAACTCATTGTGGCGAAGAGAACTCTGGATTCTCAGACAACCTGTAGAAAGAAGGAGTAAAGCAGAGTGTTAACAGCTTAGACATAAAAAGTTAAGTGTGTTGATGAAGGTGCATCTACATCTCTCAAAGAGCTTTTTATTGTCTGAAGTTACAAACCTTCTGTTCACCTCCTGTCCTTTTCTTAGCACATTGCATGCTGCAGTTGTTTTTTTTGTAAAATGTGTTTGAGTTAAAAATTATTTTGAAAAAAAATGCATTACATGGACTTTAATGGGACTTTGAATCACTTTCCGAGGCATGGATACAAAAGCACAGGTTTGTTTGGTTTTTATTCCACCTAATTCCACTTGTGATTGGGTGCGGACTTAGAGCCACTCCCTACTCTCATTATCACAAACAATTAGCTTGATGAAGGTCTAGCCTTGAAAAGATGCTAATATCTGTATAACTTAGGAGAGTCCTTTTTGCAAATTCGGAGCCACTCTCTCCTTTACTTTCCACCTGACTCATGAAATAGGTGTGCAGTGTCTACTTGTTCTGGGTCATTCAGTCACCAAAACTTTGTTTGATGGAGTAGCCTTCTGTCAGTATCTGTTGTGCCTTTAAACAGATATTTACTCATCACATTTTACTCTATATTAAACTTGCTTATGTTAAAAAACGCCTATCTCTCCAAACACTGTATGAGCAGTCTGTTGTTAGACAGGCACAGAAAAAAGTGTCTGACCCGACACCACATTCTTCTCGCTGAGTTTCAGCTTTAACCCTCTGGGAGAAGATTCAGGGTCCCTCAGACCGGGCTGAACCCGAGAAACATTCATTTGTGTCTATGTATGTCCTTAAATATTCTGAATAACAGGTAGTGTAAAATGAAGTACCAAGGGGCTGTGCAATATGTCAACATGTCACTACTTTAAGAAGGTGTTTTTACGTTTATGTGGGATTGCTAAATGTTTTTTTATAATCTCTATTTATGTAGTTTTTTTAATTCTCTTGCAACTGCAGGACAGAGGCCACACAGATTTCCTTTTGGGGACAATAAAATACATCTTATCTTAAATCTGTATGTTGATGATTACAATCACTTTAGAAAAACATTAGACTGTGATGTACTTTTAATAACGCAGTATTATTTTATAAAGTCACTTTATAATGTACAGTATGTACTTTAAAGAAATGCTTTTCTTACGCAGTCTGATTTTGGTGATGAAGACGATCAGACATCCTGATCAGGCGGGATTAAATCGCTTTTTAGCGTCACAGCTTTCCAATAAACCCATATTCATCATCTTGAACCACTGTGGCCTAAAATCTTTTATTTGCAAAATCATTCTTGCTATCCTTGGAAAGAAAAACGATTTTCAGCATCTGCCTTAAAAATATGTAGCCTGCACATAGATGTTAGCTATCAGATGGAATATGGGATTTTTATACGAATTATTTAATGGGATTTTGCCTTTAATTAAAAAACAAAAACAAAAAAACATTCACAATACAATTATAATTTTTTTCGCTCGCACTGTATGAAATTGCTCGTTTAGATGATTTGCCACGTGCCTATTAATTGTGATTTAGACAAGCCTAAATAATCTCATTACTGTCGAATATGACAATATAATCGATATGTTTATGGTGAAAGCTTACTGCCTTAGTTTAAATCATCTTAAATATAAAATCAATACGATATGCAACGAGTTCATAGATCTAAATATGAGGTAGAAGAGCTGAGACTTACCTGACTCTGTAGAGATAATCCAAATCTGTTCTTTAACTTTCCATGAAGGTAAAAACAATAAATCCTTTTTTATCCTCTTTGAGCTGAGGATCTCTGTTTCCCGCTCGGAGTCAGAATCAGGTCAGAAGTCAGGTCGCTGGGGATGATATCTGACTTGTCCCGTGTTTGAGGTGAGTGTGACAAGCACCTGAGTCTTCAAAGGTTTTTCATTTAGTAAAAGGGGGGCGGGGCCAGGCTCAGGGTGGGGCCAAGCTGGGCACCCAGAGGAGGTGTACTGGGGTTGACTCTGTCTGAGGAGCTGTCTCAGATTTACTGCATGACTGATGACTATAATCATCATCAGCAGGCACATTTACAAGCGAATTCCAGGACAAGGTATACACTTTAAAGTTAAACTTAGATGATGCAGCGTTAGTTCAACAGGTTTTTATTTTATTTTAAAGGGCAAATATTAAACTCTGGCTAAAATGTACATGCAACAACTATACATGAGGACTTTGTGTGAAGTAGCATAACTCAAGAGGGGAATATTCACTCTTCTACATTCAGGACCAAGAGGTGGGTCGCGAACTAATCAATGTTTTTACTCAGCCCTAGTATACACTATATATCCTACAGTATAAACATGTTCATATTTTTGTTTTTGGGGTGTTTTTTGTGCAATTTGTCACCTTGGATACAGGTTGTCTGCACAAACATGATCAGGTGATATCCCTGTGAAATGAAATCTGCAACAAGAGCGGAGCAGAAATGTTTCTCTGTAGCACTCAAGACAAGTTTTCATTCTTTGTTTCCTGGGACTCAGGACTTTTAATCAGAAACCATGAAATGCTGCACTCATCATCGATTTGTTTTGCAGGAGAGGATAGAGACAACTTCAGACACACCTAACTCATGATTTCATAGTTTTTATTTTCTCACATGGTCAGAATCAAACATGCTGCAATTTGTCAATATAAAAAAATATATAAAAATGTAATTATTTAAGACTCAGACGCTCAGATTTTTCTCATAATTGGTTGACCACAGAGGCCACTTTGCAATATGATGCACCGAGGGAGATGAGAGCTTCTAAATATCTCTTTATCATCATACAATGAGTCTTGAGATCAAGATACAGACAAAGATATTCAATGTTTAGTAATCTGGGGGAAAATAAATCTTTGAAATGGATTCCCTGCCTCAGTTCTTCTAGAAGATTAGCAGTCGTGTCACACGATCATCCATAAAAGGCACTTTGAGAACAGCCACTTCTTGCCACTCTCATTTTTATCGCTGACGTAGCACAGATATCTAATTCAACAATTTATCAGCCTCATTTCAAAGATTTTGTTCCAAACAATGTGCCGACTTACCATTAACAAATTAAGAGGGGTTAAAAAAGTATCTTGCAGAGGTCATGGTATTAAAGAAAAAACACGCAAAAATAGATTGTTGTTGTTCAGAGGTTGATATTCAGAATTTAAGAAGTTTTCGTGACTTTGGCTCATGTTAGTCTTAGTGGTCCTTCTTCAGCTTGGCCAGAGCCATGAGGAGCTGGTCCCTCCTCTCAGTCCGGGCTGACAGATGCTGCCGGTCATTTGGAATCAGCTCACACATCTCCTGTGGGAGGCAGGGAAGGAAACATGTCAAAAAAAGGAGACTGTCAGAGCAAAGAAAAGAAGGCTTTATGTGATCACAAACTGGCGGCCATATTGGGGCCTCCTTGTGGATATAAAAACACTGAAGAAGAAATAGCCAATGGTATTAATGAAAACGTGCTGCAGTAATTACTAAGCAGTGTATTTCTGTTCCAAACAACACGTATGTTAACTGCGAAACATTTTTTGGTTTTAATACACAACTTTGCTGCTGATTTCTACTCTGAATTACGTGTTTAGTACAGCCTTGCTGGTTTGATTCCTGCAGGTTCTCTTGATCACACAGTATGTTAGTAGCAAGCAAAGTTGGCAGTGATTGTGGATATTGACGCTGGTAGGGGTTCTCATCCTCGTCTATCACTAGCGGTTCCTTCAGGTTGTTTCGAATGCCCACACAGTCCGAGTCGTAATAGGGGGAAAGTGTAAACTTTGCTAAGCCCTCAACCCCTTGGTGACTCACTGCTGTCAAAAAGGGCAAGCAGACTGGACACACAGAGTTTTAAGAAGCCAGTGTGTCTTTCTGCAGCTCTTCAGCCAATCATAGATTTAGATTTTGGGGTGGCCAATCAGATTTCAAGGGGGGGGCCACCCTTGGCAACCCCATTGGACTCGCCTCAGGACTTAAGGCAAGATTTCTGCATTAGTAGTCTGGAAGTTGTTGGATGACTGAATACTTTTCCCCCTGTGAATCTGTTTTTTTATGTTGGTATCTGGAGCAACTGTTCTGACTCCAGGCTGGCCACAGCTTTGTTCCTTTACTGCGGACTACATCAAACTTATACACTGCAAAACTCCAACCTTAGCAAGTGATGTAGTCGAAAAGTCTCATTACCCTTAATATAACTCCTGAAAAGTCCAGATAAAGATCCAGCTTCAAGATATTACAAGTTTAAAAAAAGACTTAATTGCTTGTAATAAGTAAAAATATCTGCTGATGTAGCAAGAAAATGTAAATGTTTTGAAGAAATCCAGGCCTTAATGTATGCCTGGATTTTTCTTGAAATGATGATGATTATCTGGACCTGTCATGTAAATGTGTCTTAAATTGAGTAATGAGATATTTTTGCCTGGAAATCAGAAAAAATACACTTGCTAAAATGTTAGTGTTTGCAGTGTAAATGCCCAGTTTGAAGTAAAAAATGTGTGTTTGTTACGTTGATGTTTAGTTGAGTATTAAAACCTAAGAGTTAATAAATCAGTATGCTCACAAAGTCAACATTCAAAGAAGATATCTTCTCTAAGAATGTGACTTTTACAACGTCAAACCTGCGTACTGGTTTCTGAGGAAAAACAAGATCTACTGCCGCTGCTCTCTTAACTAGTTGACCTTAAACTATTTATTGCAGTGGCTCAGGGTTTCTTCACATTATGACCTTCTGTGGCTGACAATTTAACAGCCTGTGATAGCATGTGACCATGTGATGTGTACCAAGGAGAGAGCTATTTAGTGCAAGTTTAGAAGGAACTCTTGACTTCCAATCATGCAGAAACAGCCACCATTCAACACCAAACTCAATAAGAAGAAGAAACCAAAAAATGACCTAAGGCCCGAATAAATGCATGCAAAAAAAATTGCAAATATCCAGATTACCGTAAGTGCACATGTTTCGATTAGCGTATTGTTAGGTGGGGGTTGTTTCTGTATTAAATGGACAATGAGGACATCGTGAAATAGACTGTGGATCATCTTACATTGATTTAGCTGTGGTCAGACAACATAACAACAGAATACACATCGCAGACAATTGCTGACCCATGCTGACAAATATCTGACCATTGCTCACACATGCTGACCAGGATCTTACAATCAATGGCAAAGGATTCATCTACACAGTGTTGCTTATATTCTGTTAGAAAGTACAGCCCACACATTCCTGTCCACTTGGGTACATCTCTATAAGGCTAGAATGAAGACATCAACTTGACTTGTACATGTCAGACTACATTTCTTCAGTCTCAGAGTCACATTTCCTTTTCAGCTCACAACAGACACTTGGCTCCAATCCAAATATAACTCTGCTGCTATGAGGTCTCTTACACACATGTATTACAGCTTCACAAACCTAAAAGAAGAATTACTCTTAGATGGTGGACACAATTCAAAGATATATCCACAAAATGATCAAGATGAATGAATCCATGAAAATACGTACTAACACGTATTTAGGGATCAGTTTAAATAGTTCTCTTGAGCTAACAACACACTTACATTAACGATGCTTTTGGATCCCTCACCGCAGAAGTCTGGTACAGGTCCAAAGGAGGTCAGGACTCGAGTAATGCCCACTCCGTAACGTTTCATATAGTCTTCTATACCTGTGAGGGGACAGCGCGTCAGAGGAGTAAGACCAGGAATGAAAACATTGGAAAGAAGCACTGATTTGGCGGCAGTTGTTTCACATATGCATCATGAAATACTTCTCAGAAGGTCCAAACTTTGGCAGAACATGTGAAAATTCTGTTTTAGTCCAGGAGAAAGTTGTCACAGCGCTTAGAGCAAAACATAAACATTTGAATATGTGTGAGAAGTAGGTTGAACGTAGTTGAAGCAGCTGCAAGACATTAGTGGAATTTAAACTTAGTGTGAAGTATTATAAAGAGGAGAACAAGCTTCTCTGGTCTACTTGAGGTCACGTGTTTAGAGAAATACTAATAGGAAGGTTTGTCTTACAACAACATCTAGAACATTCTCCATGAATATTTGTAACACCTTTTTCTGAGTATTTTTTACAGATGTTTTTAAACTGTACATTGGTTTTGTTAAATTGTACTTAGGTTTCTATTCTTATTCCTGCACGTGTTATGGACATTTTCTTCAGGTTTCATTTTGATCTATGTAGGGGTTTCTTTAAATCTTCGTTTAGGTCAATAGGGACAGCGGGTGTAACAAATGTTTAATGTCATGTGTGTCTTTGTGAGCTGCTACTGGATGCTTTGAATTCGCCTCGGGATCAATAAAGTATCTATCTATCCATCAAATGTACAATATGCAGATACTGTTACAAAAGTAAGAACACAAAGTACTTTGTGTTTGCTAACTTGAAAGAGAAAAACTGTAAAAAAAGAAAAGAAGCAAAGACGTGTTCATCTTTTACATTTCACAAGTCTGAATGTCGAGCTACAATGACGCCATTCACTCTGAAATGTGAACTGAGTGCACACGTTGAAGCCTTCTGAGTAACTCTCAGGTTCTTCTTTGGAGCTCGTCTTAGTTTGACTTTCAGGGTGATTCCTCCGAGTTATTCTCTCATTACCTCCATTGATTCCTCTTTAATGATTCATTATAAACGTAAGCAACAGTCCCTCTGGCTGATAAATGACTGCTGCGCTGCTCAAACAAACTGTTAAAGATTAATAAACGAGGGCTCTGTGGTTCTCTTCTACTTAATGAGCTCAAATAATCAGGAAAAAAGTCTAGTTTTGTAGTCTTGCTGTATCGACTCCGCTGCGAATGAATTTCAAATCAGTTGAGATATTTTTTGATATCATATTATGAAAATGAATACATGTCTTTATATGCAAACTTAGTGCAATAGGGCCATCACAGTAGCACTTTAAAGTTACAGGCTCCAGGGCAAATACACAAGCACTTTTGCACTTTAATACTCTGGCACTTTACTTCCTGTAGCAGAACTTTAAGCACTTTAACTCTGAAGGTCACTTTACCCTGGTTTGTTTTGAACAACATCGCACAGCCACTGTTTATGTTTGTATATATGCGTCTCTGTCATGTACACTTATGTTGTTGTCTGGTCATTACTCGTCTGATTTTTGCACGTTATTGTGGTTACATGTACATTTGTATATGTGTGTGTACCACCAACCTGCAAAGGGACAACAGATGGAAATTAGCCCAGGGCGTATATGTTTATATGTTTATGTTCATTGATGTGCACAGTCCCTATTAAAAAAATCTTGCATCACAAAATTCTCTGAAATCTCAGTAAAAAATGTGCCATTAAATCACCAGTGGACTGTTGGTCCCTTGGCTGGTCTAAATAAGGACTTAATAAGGATTAAGACAAGTGGCCTGCTGACTATCACTGCTGACACCAAACAGCCGGTAAAACCCTCTGATCTTCTTCATCCTCCAAGCTATTCGACCATTCAAAACCATCACCATGACAACCATATTTTACGAATGACTTTACACCAATTGAGAGCTAGGTGTAAGATTTAAGTTTTAACTTGTGCTTACCTGCGATGGAACTATCTCAGCTGGTGCAACACCTTAAATATAAGTAGTGCGTAAACTTCGTCCTAAATTAGATAGATGTTTGAACTCACACGACCCTGTACTGAAACTACCCCAGGCTTTTTGTCTATTACATTTAAATATGCTACAAGAAGCTGTTTTATATAAACATTCTTGAGCACACAACTGGAGTACCAAACTTTTGTAGCAGTTGGTCTTTGATAGGTTGAAAGAAATGATTACAAAGAGCTAACTATTTACCAGTTACCACAGGATCTCCCAACAACAAAGACTGGACAAAACACATCATAAAGAGGACCAAGATTATGGTTTGTTGACTTTCCTCTGATAAGAAACACTGAAGGACAAACCGTTCGATCTTTGGAGCGCAACAAGTCTGGAACAAACTGTTAGAAAAAAAGATATTCACAGCAGCTCTTTAATTAGAGCAGGTCAGAAGGTGCCCAATTCAAATAGTCCTCTCAAATTCATACGAACTTTCACACCAAGGATTTAATGTGTGACTCATTACTTCATCAAACACACTGAAATAAGTATTTTTAAATGTTCTTACTTGTATTTCTTACTGTAATGTTCTTGTTCCAACTCCAAGTTAGGTTTTTTTTCCTGAAGCTAAACGTTGTATGTTTTCATGAATCTTAGTGGGACACACTATATATATGACACAACAGTGTGACAAGTACCATCTATGTTCTACCAAACACAGACTTTGTGTGGGTGGAAGATACAAGTGCTACTTCAAGACATCTGCCCTTTTTTTCATCTGCCAAGCAGTTCCAGCTTTGCAACCATTTTCTCCCTTTTATTTTAATAAATACGTGTACTTCATGCATCTCTAGTCCGTCTACAAACCCCCCAATGATAAGAAAAGTCCATCCTCTCCGTCTTTTGCCTGCTCCACTTTTCAGAAAATGTGTGATCAAACAGGCCGTTTGGAGATTTTCCCTTCATGACATCACAAAGGGCAGTAACCCCTCCCCCAGGTGGGTGACACTCCCACAGCTAAGTGTTTGTTCTGCCCTCTGAGTCTGCTCTCTTACAGTAAACAATAACAGTAACAGTCCATGCATCCAAATCAAGAATCAAGGACAATGGCTGCTGTCATTGGCTTTTAAAATCTTCCACCATGTGTCCTCACACAAGACTTTCAAAAAGCAACCTTAGTTTGCTCTGGAAGACCAAATTAATCAACCAGCTTTGTTCTGTGCAGCATCCTCAATGATTTACTCTGAAGTCCAAACTAACAAACTAAAACATAAAATGCTTGCTGATGCTAAATCTGTTAACAATACTTCATGTCTTCCAATGATTGTTGCAATAACTGAATTAACAATGGAAGTAACTTTGGAAAGAACGATTGCTATGGAAAGTTTGAAGCTACTTTGTTAAATTATATATGGTTAATGGTAAATGGACTTGAGCTTGACTTGAGCTTGTATAGCGGTTTTCTAGTCTTCTGACTTCTCAAAGCGATTTCACACCGCAGGTCACACCTACACATTCACACACTGATGGCAGAGGCTGCTATGTAACCAGAAGTAACTAACCCCAGTCATACACATTCATACGCCGCTGATGGCGTGCAGAGCAATTTGGGGTCAAGTGTCTTGTCTAATGACACATTGGACATGTCGCTGCAGGAGCTGGGAATCGAACCCCCGACCTTCCGGTTGAGATACCACCGACTCCACCAACTGAGCTACAGCTGCCCTGACATTAGTTTGGTGTTACAGTAAATTGTTTCCAAAGGCGACCCAGTTTTACCTCAAAGAAAGAATCAACATATTTACAACAACTTTGTGCTTGCACTCTTGCGGCTTGCGCTATTTGCTGAACTTTTGTCTCGTGCAAAACTTTGGCTTCTTTTTTCGTGCAAATGACATGATATGACTAACAAAAACAGCTGCTAAGATTAAGACAATGGATTATGTAGAGGAGTTAATGATCGGATCAATTTGCAATGTGTTCCTGGAGGTTAACTGGATCACCTTTGGAAATCTTCTGAACTTTTTTGAACCCAATCTGTTTGAAAGAAGAAGCAAGATACAGACAAACAGTTCAGAGCCTTCTTTAAGACTACAGTCTACAGTTTCCAGTGTTTTATTCCTTATAAAAATAGGATAATGGTCTCCTGTACAGGTACATGGCCTACAAAGCCAAGCAATTCATGCAGAGTAGAAAGAGAGACAGAGAGCCTGAGTGCTACAGTATCTGATT
Source organism: Tautogolabrus adspersus (assembly GCA_020745685.1). Classification (NCBI taxonomy): domain Eukaryota; kingdom Metazoa; phylum Chordata; class Actinopteri; order Labriformes; family Labridae; genus Tautogolabrus; species Tautogolabrus adspersus. The sequence goes on along the minus strand of CM036548.1, from coordinate 4,299,085 downwards.
GGAATGATTTAAGGACAGTAAGATACACCGGGAGTGGGTCTTAGCAATCTTTTGAGGACATGGCCATACTACTGTTTCCTGAGTATAAAAAACAACACATCAGTAGAAAGCTTCAGGACTGTAACTGCAGGTAGAGTTGGCACCTGGTCTGCAGGCAGAGATGTTGGCTCTGTGAGTTTTGGATTACTGGTGTGAGGGAGTGCATTCATCGCTCTCCATCAAAAGCCTGCTTTGTTCTGCCAAAGCGTCCCCCTTTCGGTGTGTGTACACAGTCAGGGTTACTCTCTGGGTTTCACACTCCCCTTTGATATTCTCCATCTCCCTGAGGTTTCACTCTCACTCTCTCTCTCTGACACACAGAAACGCCACCACGCAGTATGGTACAGTACATGCATGTTGTACTTACACATTTGAGCTATGTCACTGTGGACTGTGTCCCATTGCTGATGACGGAGGGCCTAGTTTTCTTAGTGAAAACCCTCAGTGAGTCATCATATCAGCTTTCGACAATCACTGGACTTTGGTATGTTTGAGCCAAGTCCTTTAATTAAAGCTCCTGTGATGGTTTTTTAATTGGATAAAAAATATTCAGAACTGAACACTGATGTCTCTTTATAAGCTACAATAGCAAACAAGACCATCGGGGACACGATTAATAAATGCTATAGTTATTGTCAATGTCTGTATCCAATGCAAGGGGGTAGGTGTCAAAGTGATAAAGTACACACTATCAAAACAGCCTTTATTTACATTTTACAAGGCAAAGAGTTATGAGAAGTGATAATTTCAAGACAGCAGGATGATATTTTTTGTTAAGAGAAATGAGTTTCACATGTACAGGACAAAATCAGCAAAGAGAAAAGAGATATTGTTTTGTCCACAGGGGGCGCTAAACAGAAAGTTCCTCACTGGAGCTTTAAACAATATTAATCTCTTTAAATCTCTTTAAATCATTTTAAAAGTAGATTGAAGGTGTTGGAGGAAGATGCTTCGGGTTGTAGATGCTTTGAATAATGACATATCTGCTCTGTGACTCAGGACATGTTGATTTGTGTTTGTAATTACTCCAAGTTTTATCTCTAACTTGTTTTTTGTGCTACTGCCCCTCTTGGCCAGGACACTCTTGTAAATGAGATTCTTAATTTTTTAATTTCTCCTGGTTAAATAATAAGAGAAAAAAAGAAAGAAGAAGATCCTTTGGATGGAAATGTTGCCCTTAATAAAGTTGTTCATTGGGAGCTGAACAGTGTGCAGACCTTTCCCTTTTTTCTGCAGTATCAAATGTATTTGAGAAATAATCATATGGCCTTTCTTTAAGAGAAAGTAATTTCAGTAAAAACTAAAATCTAAAAGAGTATCTACGAGTCAAACTTCAAGGCCAGTGGTTTGCATGTCGTAGCAGTTATTAATTGTTTGTTTGTGATTTAGATATGTATCCAGTCTGTTCCAAATTTGAGCTCGTTCTTCCATGACGTATTTTATTATAAAAATAGAGCCAGTGTTTTTTCTGCAGATGAATGGCATCGTAATCATCCATCCATCTTCTGGACCGCTTATTGTGAGCCAATCCCAGCTTTCATTGTGCGAGTGGTGAGGACTACCCTGACAATGAATTTCTAAAAATCTATGCACCCTTCTATTCATCATCTGTTTCGCTTATATGAGCCAATCCCAGTTGTCATTGAGCGAGAGACGTGGTACACCCTGGACTGGTCACCAGTCGATTACAAGACTGACATAAGGACCAAACAACCATTCACACTCACACCTAAGAGCAATTTATTATTAATTAACCAAAACAAGCATGTCTCAGGGGAAGAAGCCAGAGTACCTGGAGGGAACTCATGCATGCATAGGGACAACATAAACACTCCACACAGAAAGGCCCAAGTCTGGCTGGGGATTCAAACCAAGGACTTTCTTACTGTGTTGTGACCTCATTCCCTTTTTAAGTAAGTTCATATCTTGGAAATCCACTGGGTATAGGGTCTTTTTTGGATCTTAGTGATAGAAAATTATAAAGTCAGAAGACTGTTGCTAAACTTTATTTGTACTAGATCAAATTCTAATTGATCAAAAATAGATAAACTGCATTTAAATTGCACCTCTTTTCCATTATCTACCATGCATTCTGTGTTCAAGTGGCTCAGACTTTTGTTGGATCTTGAAGTATCTCAAGTAGAGTTTGTCAAAACAAAAGCTTCGAGAGGTATGGGTAAGGGCAGGGAGCTTCTGTTTTTAGAGACCAGAAAGGGAACATTACCTTCAGGTGCATTGAGGTGAATTGTTTCCATTGGACCAATGAAGGCGTAACGCATTCCTAGCCCCTCTGACATCACCAGGTCGATGTCCTTGACAGAGATAATGCCATCCTGATGGAGTAAGAGAGACAAATAGATACTTTAGCATGTTTCATTGACTTGTTTTAGCTTGATCTTCTTTGGTATACTTTCAAAAATATAAATCTGGTCAGTCAGTAAATGTGAGTACAGCTTCTTAGAGCCTCTTCGAAGACAAATGCTTTCTTTCACTGTAAGAACCATTTAAAGAGGGAAGAACCATGAGGCATCTAATGAGTGTTTTTCAATGTGTTGCCTGTTTCCTGAGCTGAGGCTTTAATACTTCTGGTGCTACAAAGTAACCAACTCCTGATTTAAATCAAACTGTGGTGCAATTTGTTTTTCTTAGGATGAAAACAAAGTACTTTCTAATGCAGTTCAACAAGGTCATGGCTTTTACCACCAAGGTTTTGGACTAACCACATTGCCTTTGATCATGTCAAACTACTCCCAACATATTAAGTTTCCCCGATCAGCTAGTTCTGTGTCCTCAGGATTATGCAGCCAGTACCGGACAGAGAGGATGGAGAGGGAGTGGTTCAGGTAACTTTGGGTTAGAGATACCTGTTGGCCAACCACTGAGGAAATCAAAGCTTGGATACAGAGACAGGGAATAGGGTGAACAAGACGAGAGGGACAGGGTCGTCTTTGTTTGGGCCCTTGCGCCCAACAACGGGCCTGTTATCTAAGCAAAGCGGGACAGTGGGTGGGGTCCTTTCTCCACAGTAATCACAGGGGGTAACCAGGCGCTTTCTCAGCTGCTCTGCTTTCCAATGCTGGCCCTGACTCAAGAACCATTTTCTGTTTTGATAAGGGGGTGAAGGAGGGTCCCTGTTATGTAAGAGTGATCACAAGGCCGCTCTCAGCTCGCGGTCTTCAGGCCTTGATGCTCGAACGTGTGGTCACATTTGATGTTTTTGGATTACTTTACTTAAGTTAGGGTGTTATTGAAAGGGATGTTTACTTTACAAGCTGTGCAAGTAAACAGTCACATTTCTACAGTATGTAGAGTTTGAACAGGCTGTGTGTGGACACATATTGTCTCTGAGGAAAGGGAGGCGTCTGGTGAAATGATGCCGATTTTTCCAGTAGATAAGCTTTTTTATCTGAGCTTAATTTTCTAATTAGTGTGAACTCACATCAGACAACGGCACAGTTAAACTTATTGTTGCCTCCTTATGAGAAAGGTCGCACTGGAAGATCAATAATGACGTCACTCGCTGCTTTTCTACTGGATGTGGCTGAATAGAGTTTTGGTAAGAAAGGACATGAAGAGCAGAGCCCATTTACAATTGTGACACATTTTGTAGCATGGTCAATTTGATGTTTTAACACAGTCTCTGTAATCCAATTATCGTCAGATTGGAGAAGACATAAGTGATTCTATTTACACTGAAAACATCTCCAGTCTCTATAAGTGTGCCGGTAATATCTGTCAACCAGCATGTATAGAATCAGTCCCTGAATCCTACTGTAAGCATCTACATGGATTTAAACCATTTCAATTTCATTATTTACACATGGGATTCACCTACTGGGGCCTATTGGCTTTATACATTCTGGATTCTACCATTTACAATTAGTCAAGGACGCAAATGTGTGTATGAGCCTACGTATCTACTTGTTTCATTTTCTTTTGGGGGGCTTTTTGTGCCATTATTAGAAATCCTTTTTAAGATATGGGACAGTGGATAGAGTCAGACATCGGGGAGGGAGTGAGTGAGGGAGGAATGAAATGTGGGAAAGGAGCTACAGTTTGGATTTGAACCTGGGCCACACCCTTGGAGGTTATAGCCTCTGTATATGGGGAGCGTGCACTAACCACTAGGCTACCTGCGCCCCATAACTACTTGTTTGTATTGAAAGAAAAGACTTGCATCATCTCTGGGAGCAAATCCACTTATTCTACAATTCGATTAGATTAATTGAATTTTACAAAGCTAACACTGCTTCCAGAGTTCTGTATACATTTCTTCTTGTCCTGATTCTTGTCCAAACATTTTCATCATTTTATTGTACATGAACATTTTAACTGAATTTGAGACTCTCCTTAAAAACAACTTGTGTTGAGTAACGTGTTGTTCTTGCTATTAATATCACCAACTGCCAACCATGATTAGGATTAAAGCAGTTCCTCCAGTGTGCAACACACGATGCGTCAGCCGCACAAGATGCGTTAGCCGCACACCATTATACAGATCAGAAGTCAGAAGGTGTGTTTCAGACTGAGCTGCATTTAAAACTCTTGTGTAGTACTTAATTGCATGACTAGATAAGAACAGCAGTGATAACATTAAACACACGTCTTCTTTGGCTAGAAACAATAAAGAGAGAGGTGTGCCCCCAATATTAACTAAAACCAAGAGGGCTCTGCTGAAACTTCTTTGTGGCGGTAGCTGCCCCAAACCTGTGGAACAGCTTACCCCTCCAAATAAAATCTGCATATTAAAAGAAAAGCTTTCAGGGTGTTTTTTGCAGTCCTCCTGATATTATAAAAAGTAAAACGTCGGTCACTGCTAATACAAGAATGTGTTCATTTATAAAAAGGTACGATTTTCCCTTCACAGCAGCCAAGAAAAAAATGAAATTAAAACAAATTGGCAACCATGTTGGTAATACAAATATTAAAAACATTTAAGAGAATATTTGAAAAGCTTGTGTTTCATTTGGTGAAATCATCTGGCTTGAAAACATCAGAGCTATTTCATCCCCCAGGCATCTCATTTCAAAATTAGTTAGGCTTTAGAAAAATGCAAAATTGCACAAAAAAATAAATCAGAATCACAGGGTGATCCTCAGGGTGGCTCCATGGAAATGCTTTTGTCTGTCCAACACTCACATTTTATTATTTTTTATGTATATATTTTTAGCAACCAGTACTTGAATGTTAATCTACAACATGTAGAAAGTACAATACAACAAAAACAACAGGGAAAATAAAGCCATGCTGTTGTCAGCTGGTTTGTCTAGTTCACCTCTAACATAAAAGATGTTTTAGAAATATACTGTACTTGTTGCACAATCTTCAAAGGTATTATATGAAGGATTATCCTCTCAGTCTGATCAATATAATTATCAAACAGGATGTGCAACAGAAAAAAGTGAAAACAGGTGTACACAGCCGTGCTCAGGTGGACTTCTTTCAATCCAGTGCGTATTAAGAGTCAAGAACGTAATAAAGATTGGTTTAGAATTCAGTTAAAACAGTATCTGCAAGTATTTCATCAATCATAGATTGCTATGCTGTTTGTCTTTGTTTAAACTGCATTGTGTATAAGTGACTATGACTGTATGTGTGTTGGGCCCAGGAAGAATAGCCAATGCGTATGCTGGTGCTAACGGGGATCCTAATAAAGAAAGACAGATTAACTGTTGATCTCTTTCTCCAGTGATGTTTTTTCCAGAGATCAGTCAGGCTGAGTAATGTCTTAGTCACCCTACTTGACTAATTTAGCGGCAGGCTGACGTGCAGAGTTATGACAGCTGAGACTGCTAAATATTCAGGATTTACCTGTTGATCAACTTCGAGAAGAGAAGTTGTCAAAAAGATTTAACTGTAATTCCTGTCCGACAGGTTTGTCCATGTTCATTGAATTGGGTTAGCAATCCACAATATTTAGCTAACAATGACTTTTTGTCTCTCTTCTAAATTAACAAACATCTGCCCCAAAATCACAGATATTTGTAGTGATTAGCAGATGCAAGTGTGGCAAGGTGCAATAAGGGATGGTGTATAATAACTAAGAAACTAATCTAACTGACCCGACAACGCCACCTGGGGAAGTTCACCCCAGGAAATATATAGACACCTTAATCAAACAAAGACAACACAGGTTCAACAACTGAAGACAGAGACGTGGTTCCAAAAGAAAATGTAAATTTATTGAAAACTTAAACTGGAAGTATCTGTGAAGAGAGGGGTTTTAGTTATTGTTTTAATGAGGCAAATCAATCAATTTAGGAAGATGTATAACAAATTTATTACAATATAATTTACTTTATTCTAAAACAACACTTCCAATCAAAATGTAATTTAAAAAGTAGCAAATTGGGAGGGGGAAGTGAGTGGTGCCAGCAGAGGGGAGGCAGCCTAGCATCTAAGGGTGTGTTCCAGGAGTGCAATCTACTCACCACTCGTGAACTCACAGCAAACGGCAAACACGGCAAACAGGTGCAAACTATTGTGTCCCAGTGCGCTTACCACTACAAACAGTGCAGGGAATCACCTAGAGTGCCTAGCCTCCACCAGCAGCCGGCAACCACTTCACTAAAGGGGGAAATAAAAGAGTTAAGCAAAGAAAAGCTAATGTACCAGTTGGTTCAATCTAAAAATACATAAGACAATCTAATCAATTACCAGCACTAACATAGTAAATGTACCGAAACAGCCACACTAGGCAAAACACTAACATAAAAACGTAAACAAGCAAAACAAGTCAAATTGGCAAAACAGCAGCCGATAAAAGGCCTGAAATACAGAAAAACATTACATATAATAACTCCTTTATTACATTGTAATAAAGATGTAATAAACATCATACTATAACCTACTTACCACTTAACTGACTTCACTATTACCCTCACACAAGGTGACAGCTACCAGGACTTTAGGTAAGTCTACAGACAGGGAACCAGGCACTGCAGTACAAGAGATAAAATTGGTTTGTCAAATATGTCAACATCTCAGGCAGTGAATTAACCTATTTGAAGACAAACCTCAGGAAACCAGCCACCAGTACCCACGAGGCAGACACAGGCTGTTGTAAGACAAATTACACTTGTCACTTTAAGCAAATGGAAAATTACTTAAAGTAAACTTGAAGCACTCATAAACGCATAACCTACCTCAGAGCAAGGAACATGTGGCACCAACAGGCAGACAGACAAAAGGGGCAGCCATGTTGCCCCAGGTGCCTTATATATGGTGCAGCTAATTAAGGGGCTGGACCAGGGGAGGAGTTGACCTACATTAAAGAGGCTGCATTCAAGACAAACAATGAAAAAAAGACAAGAAACCACAGCTCCCACTACACAAGGATTTGCCCTATATGTCACCAAAGACTTCTCTGAAGGTTTACATCAGAAGATAACATCCTTCATGACTGAAGCTGCAGTGGTTGTCGTTTCTTTCCACGACAGACTCATGAAAAAGGATTTTCCCAAAAGGTCTTTAAATAGCAGACAAAGATCCTTGTTTTTCCACTGCTTATGAACTTAGCAAAACAAACAAAGTTCTACTACTTTTCCAAACATAATCGCAGTAATTCAGTTCTCCCAATAGACACACACCCAAGTAGTTCTTCATCTGTACATGAAATACATTTGACATAAAACTGTTTCTTATTTTAACTGTTGCCATTTAGCCTCTCATTTTCACGTCTTTGTTACTCGCAGCAGTTTAGAAGATGCAGCGTGATGCAGTCCATTGGAGCTAATTCCAGACCAGAGTCGGACACTTTAACAGCAACGTGGCATTTTTGTCAGCTAGGACCTAAGGGTTAATTCTCCTCAACAGGAGCCTCACAAATGAGTGATCCACATATGATCTGGAATGTCATGCAGATATGAGTCTTGGCTTCAACAGGACCGTGTGAAGACACAAATATCACACAGTGGATGCATGGAAGTCATGGTCCAGCCAGCCCAGTACGGAGTCATGAGGGAGAGGGACGCGGTTTTATCTGCTCCTTTTCCTCGAAGTCACTGAACACTTTAATTCTCAGAAGCCCAAAAAGCCAGTGCAATGTTAGTTCCAGCACTTGTTCCTTATGCTTTACATTGAACAAACTTACAAGGGTTTTCAACTGACTGCAGGTCCACTAAGTTTATCACTGAACTGAGAAGAGCCTCTTGAAACTAAAAACACACAATAATTTAAGGAGAAATTCCGTTGATCTCAAAAAGTCAAAACTGCGACAAACCCAGAGCCTTTGTTGTGAGAGATCCACCACGTTCTGTCCATAAAGCACTTTCTCTCTCTCTCTCTCTCTCTCTTTGTTGTGAACGACAAATGCATCCAACACAAGTCTTTAACAGATACCTTCCTAAATAATTGGTCTCTTTTGAGAGTGGTTCCCCAACTTTCAGGTAGTTTTCTGACATTAAAGACAAAATTTACTTCAGAAACAATGGAAATGTTAAAGACTGTTTGAGCACAGTTGTGCATACAGACAGACATTTGTGACGATATTCAAGTGTGAAAATAATTGATTTACAGAGAAATGCATACATGAAATCTGTCTTCACAATGCCATACATTTCCACATGTAGAAGCAGAACATAGTACAGGTGTGTAACTAATGGCATTAAAGGATGCTCATTTCAGTTAAGTGCACCAGAAAGTCATGTGAGTGAGAAAGCGGCATTCTCTGGAACTGGCTCATCGAACTGGAATGTGTGCATCATTGATGTAGCTTGTAAAAGTCAATATTTCTGCTTGAAAAAAAAAGTTCTTTAGAGATCCTGTTCACAGCTAACGAGATACTACTGTCTAAAAAAAAAGAGTTGGGCCTACCAACAGACCAATATGTCAATCATAGAGCCTTGGTACTACTTGAAAATTACGATTAAGTAAACACAAGGGGTCGACCGATACTTGTTTTGCAGGGCCGATACCGATACCAATTATTGATAGTTCATGAGACATACAACTGATATTTGGAACCGATATGCATTCACAAGTCAAATTCAGAATTTGTTTTTTTACAAACTCGAAGACAAGACTTTGTTTAAATGCTCAACCGGAGACTCTCCTCCTGCTCCGGGCTGCGCTCGTCTCTGTGCATGTCAGTGACACCCAGGCTTCAGTGTTGATTGGCTATTACTCGTGTGACGTCTAGCCAATCAGATCGTGTTGTGGGCAGGCCATTAGGTGAGACAGAGTGGTTAGTGAAAACAGATCCAGAGTGAAAGACACACCTACAGCGGAGCCAAAGAAGCATACTTTATTAGCGCCAATACAGATAATTGGTCAGGTCGATAATCGGTTGACCCCTAGTGAACACTTCTGACAGCTCCTCAAAAGTTAGATTTATTGCAGAGTTGTTGAACTGGATTGACTCTCTATATTCAGGACTATACATTAAATAAAAGTTTTTAGGAAGCCTGGGAAACTCCTCCCACAGCTCGCCGACTGAAGTCAGGTGTAAATATAAATTCATTGAGACAAAAAAGCATGAAGTGGCTTTGTCCAACTGCTGCATGTGCTTTTTTTTGTTTGTTTATTTCGATCCGCATTAGCTTCAGCATAGTGAGAAGCTCTTCTTCCTGGGGTCTGCATTGTTCTGTGCATTGTGATCAATGTCATATAGAAACAAGTACTGCACACTTCAGGTGTCTTTTCTGGGAATTTTAACTGGAAGATGCCTTAACATGTTATACCAAACCTGAGAGGAAGAGACTGCGCCATGGAGATGTAAAAGATCCCCTGAGGAGGTGAAAACAGATATCCAGTCCACCGACCTGTTCTGATAGTTTGTGTACATTCCTGTAGTCTGGGAACTCAAATCAACAGACTGTTGCACTGCTTTGCTACGTTGCTGAAAAGCTGAATTCTGAAGTATGTCACATTGGTGGAAACAGATTTAGTGTGCACGACTTTGCAAAGATTACTTATGTAAATGTAAAATGCCCAGGGTGACCCCTGAACGTCCACTATCACTCTACTTTAAAAACTCTAATCACTACAAGAACAAAGAGTTGGATAAGTGAATAGTTGTATTGCCTGATAACAGAGTTAAAAAGCTGTTTCTGAGATTTTAAATTATTCTAGAGGATGTTAAAATGAAGTGTGCAATATAATAGCAACTTGTAAAACATGTTTCAGTCTCCCAAAGACACGTTGATTCAAAACTACTGCATGACTGGCATTTTCAAATCTTAAAGGAGGAACTAAAGCGTGGACTCAATGCTTTATTAGTTTAAATGATAGAAAAATAAACGGTCAATGATGTGGAAGAAAGCGTCCAAGGGTATAAGTAAAAATAAACAAGGGCAGGGATGTCATCTATTATGTTGTAAAGAATGCAAATTAAAGAACACCTAAATGTGTACACTTTATTGAGCCAACCCAATCACACATGAGGAATTGAGCTTGTATAGCGCTTTTCTAGGTGCTTTTAACACACCTAACCATTCACACCACATTCTCACACTGATGGCAGAGGCTGCTATGTAAAGTGTCCATCAGTCTGAACTAATCCGTTCATACACATTCACAAGCCGCTGTAGCAGCGGGGGAGCAACTTGGGGTTAAGTGTCTTGCTCAAGAACACATCGGACATGTGGCTGCAGGATCTGGGGATCAAACCCCCGGGCCCCGGTATTCTGGGTTCTGAGACAACAGACTCTTTCCACTGTTCCACAGCCTCTCCTGCTATCCCTCGATAGAGCACCGTTGTTAGGAAGAACAAACCGTAACTAAGAACAGCAGATGGTTAGGGACACGGCTCATGTCACAGACTCTGGGGGACTAATTGTGTTCATATCTATCGGCGGAACAAAAGTTTGGATAATTTGATTTCTGTCTGTTTAATGTGGGAAAATAAGAAAGTAGAAGATAACAACAGATGAAAAGAGGATAACAGATGTACACTATGACGGACTAATCAACAAAATTAAAGATGGCACATGAAGTAAACACGACAGAACGTGCTATGGGATACGACGGTTGTTAAGGACTGGGGAATAGAAAAGAAAATGTCAACAGACTCTGACGGAGACAGAAAAACTGAATCAGGCGCTGCGCTAATGCGGCTCTGTTCACCTCGTCTGACTCACTACACCATGAGTGTAAACGTTCAGTTTAATGTGAGTTGTTAACGGCTAGTTTATTTTATTTCATGATGGCTACAGAGTTAATAGTCGCCATGGACTTCCAAATTGTTGATTTCCTAAGTAAGTAGCCGTGCAGTAAGCGGGTGAGTAAAGTGAGCGGGTTGTTGGAACGTCTCGCTCACTTTGAATGGATTCCTCTGTGATAGCCAACCCGCTCACTTTACTTTATGTCTTATGTCACGAAGAAGACGTTTCCCTTCATGCATTCATCCTGCATTAGTGCCGTAGAGAGTTCTTCCTTAAGTGTAAACGATCCTTTGAGTATGGAGTCACATGGAAAACTTATAATAGATTTCTGCTGTTTGTAAGTCCATAGCGATATAAGGAAATCCTTCTTTCCACATTTCTAAAGTCAAATGTGATTATCCAAACCATTTTTTACAGAAATGTTCTCAGCTACAAACAGTTACACAACAAAGTCTTCTGCCAGTGAATAACTTATAGCAGTACACAATAATGCTATGAGAGTAATCAACAACAAAGTTTCAGCCATTTGGAGTAAACCTATAATTTAATTTGTCTATAAAAATGCAATAAGTGTTCTCGTTTTGTGCTGATTATTATCCTGTCATCTAATTGATCATTTGTTTATAAATCTTTGAATCTATTTTCTCTGACCCTGAGGTTTTTTAAGTTCTAATTAAAGGAGCAATATGTAACTCTGACACCTAGAGTTTAAAACGGGTACTGCAGTCCAAATTCAAAACATTGGAGAGAGCTGTCTCCCCCCGCCCCCTCCTCCCAAGAGTCGATGCTCACGCTGGTTGCCATGTTGCGGACACTGAGGCTTCAGTGTTTAGCCAGCTCTGCATCTTGAAACCTTTCTGCGTTCTAATCTGCGTTCTAAGGTCGGTTTGAATCTCTTGCCCACTTCCATCGCTGCAACTCCTGTTGTTTTGCCGTTTACCTGGCAAACCGAGGGGCGTCCAAAACGGACATGTGGAGGTGCCTTAAAACCGCCTACCTTCTCTGGTCCAAACAAATCCAGAGCATTCAGGACCAGAATCTAAAGTTAGAAGGAGGACATACTGGCTGCTGCATTGTTGACAGAGAAGCCAGCACTTCAACATAGCATGTTTCCTTAATGTCTGATCATATAAAAAAGGTAATTTTACGAATTTTCTAAGTAATTTTTTGGGGCCTTTTTGCCCTTTTTTTTGGATAGGACAGCTGAAGAGAGACAGGAAACGTTGGGAGGAGAGAGCAGGGGATGACATGCAGCAAAGGGCCGAGGTCGAATTCGAACCAACGCCCGCTGCAAAGAGTACTATAGCCTCTGTATATGGGGCGCGCAACATAACCGCTTAGCAATCGGCCTATAGCTAAGCGGTCTATTATTCACCAAACAGTACTTTTGATTACTTTTAGAAAAGCCCAAACATTGTAGTCTGACTGGAGCTTCAAATCAAACTACTTCTGATACCAATGTGTTTTCATGGATTCATTCATCTTGATAATTTTGTGGATATATCTTTGAATTGTGTCGACCATCTAAGAGTAATTCTTCTTTTAGGTTTGTGAAGCTGTAATACATGTGTGTAAGAGACCTCATAGCAGCAGAGTTATACTTGGATTGGAGCCAAGTGTCTGTTGTGAGCTGAAAAGGAAATGTGACTCTGAGACTGAAGAAATGTAGTCTGACATGTACAAGTCAAGTTGATGTCTTCATTCTAGCCTTATAGAGATGTACCCAAATAGTAAAGAATTTGTGGGCTGTACTTTCTAACAGAATATAAGCAACACTGTGTAGATGAATACTTTGCCAGTGATTGTAAGATCCTGGTCAGCATGTGTGAGCAATGGTCAGATATTTGTCAGCATGGGTCAGCAATTGTCTGCGATGTCTTCTGTTGTTATGTTGTTTGACCACAGCTAAATCAACGTAAGATGATCCACAGTCTATTTCACGATGTCCTCATTGTCCATTTAATACAGAAACAACCCCCACCTAACACAATGTGCATCGGCTACTTCGGTGCAACAACCACTGCTGGTGAAATAACTGACGACATCATGTGTTTAGTGTCACACCCATGTTTTTGTTGTTGCTTCTGTTCCACTCTGAAAGTTGGGTCATTACTGAATCATTTCAAACGTGTTTTGTGTCTTTGTTATCTGCACTTTTAGAAAGAGAGAGAGATGACGGTTCTCTCCCTTTTTCTTTTCTCTTCCTTGTTGTGTTGTCTTTTGATGAATCCATCATCATGTCAGTATCATTTCTACTTTTGTCTCTCTTCAGCAAAGTAAATAAAAATAAAACAAGACTTTGTCAGAAACCAGGAGCTCCAAGAGTTACTGTTAAACTAGAAATTATATTAATGAATTAAATACAATAAGGAAGCAAAAACAACTCAATGAAATGTCCGTCTTCATGGGGAGTTCAGCTCAGGCTGCTATTGTCATCACGCTCATCGTCCTTATTATCATTCTAAGCATTTCTGCCATGAGTGATCATGTAATGGAGTCTGTCATCAGAGGCTGAAGCTCATTTACCCTCTTTGTGTTCCTGTTGGGACGGAGAGCGTGGAGATTACAGCAGAGCTGAGCTGACAAGGGGCTTCCTCTTCTCTTCCTGCATCTATTACAAAACCATCAGCAGCACGGCGCAGAAACACAAAGCCTCACTCTTGTGTATCCAACATTAGGGCTGGGTTACCTTCCCCTAACAAGGTTGTAATGATGAATCAAAAATGTTTTGTTTTGATGGGAATAAATAGTCCTCCCCCGAGTTTTAGGGAAAACTGCTGTTTAATACAAAAATTCAATCTCCCCCTACAGGTTCTGAGAGCAAAGACTTCCTGGAATAGCTTTCAACAGGTGAAGGCTACTCCAGGATCGACTCTTTTCTGGCAACTCTCCCCTTTTTTTCTTCGCTATTAACATCCTGTTTTACATCGGAAGAAAACGAGTCCAGTACTTTGCCTAAAATTGGGAGAAATTTAACTGTATCATCCAGAAATCTCCCCAGGCACTCACCTGGACCAGCCTCCAGGACTCTGCGATAATGGCTGCCTGGACTCTGTTGAGAGCGAAGCCGTCAATCTCTTTCCTCAAACGGACAGGTGCCTGGCCGACCTGTAGCAAGAGAAATCTGTCATATCAAGGATAGGTATATCTTGTTAGAGGTAACAACTGAGATCTGCATTTTTAAAGAAAATTAAAGCTCTATTAGGGACCTTTGGTTTGTGTCGATTTCTGCACCCCTATGGACAAAGCGGACCTTTGATCACTTCTGTGTTTTTGTCCTGTGTACGTGAATGTGGTATTTTTTAACAAAAACCTGGCACTTCTGTTTTCCAAAAGTCAAACTTCTAACTCACCGACAAATTTAATGAAAGACTGTTTCAGCACTGTGCTGTTAATCACATCTTTTTACACCTACCCTGCGGCAGAGGTTTCAGAGATCAAAAATAACTGTAAAGAAATAATCCATCTTTATGCGTATTGTCCGGTCACACTTTGTGGCTCATTGAGAATCATCAATATTAATTTCAGTTGTTTTCAATACAAGTTTCAAACTCCTCACAGGAGCTTTAAGGAAATGTTTTCCATAATTTACATCACTGCCAACCTGAGCACACCCAGGGATTTAAACAGATTTGTATTTTTCCATGGAGCTATTGTTTTCACGCATGTTACGAAAGTCTTGCATGCACATGAAAGGATTTGCTTTCTTCTGAGGTTTGTCATCGATGAGCAGTTATACAGGTGAACCAAGAACTAGTGATGCAAATCCAGATCTGAGTAACCTGTTACTGGATAATCAAATCAACTTCAACTAACAAACACATAGACACTGTAAAAAAGGTTTTAGGATTCTTACCTACAGTATACATATCATATTACTTAAGTCCTGGTCTACCTTCAGTCACTTTCATTTGAGTTATTTTTTGTGCATCTCTCTGAATATTTGTGTAAACAAGGAACAAACATTCCTGAGAACGAGATCTAGGATCTTTACCTTGGTCATTAAGGCGTGGGTGGTGTCCATAACGGTCGCTGCTGTCTCTGGGTGAGGCACCAGCTCCACCAGTTTGACATAGTAGGGTGGGTTTACCTGATGATGACAGAACAATCACACGTCACGCAGTGGGTACCTTAATGACAGAGCTGATCTGACCTGAGGAATGTAAGGAGCTTGTTAGAGCGTCATAGTTATTTTCCATCAAGGTTTTTATTGAGTAGGGAACCTACATTAGTATCTTGGTCACTTAATAATGTAGCTATTGTTTAATATATTACCCCTTATATCATGCAGTGTGTATTATTGTCCTCCTGTTATTGATTGTACGACCCCCCATACATGCAATCCATCATATTTATTGTACATTTTGTTTTTATATTTGGTAGTGAGCAGGATATAATTTGCTCCACAGTGTTTATAGCATTGTATCATGTCGTGTTGTCCGGTGTGTTTCTTTATTATCCTCTGGTGGGAGGAGTGTTATTGTTTGTCTTGCGTCACTTTATTGTGGGAGTGCAGATGGAAATTAGTGACTCGCTAAATCTGGTGCAACCCTTCTTTTTTCTTTTTTCTTTGTCTAAATGATTAATGTCATTACACACTGCCCCTTGATAAATAACATAAATAACTCATAGGACTTTTAAAATGACCAGGTTACACTTTGTTGTTACCTGTATACTGTACGCAGAACTACATAATAACAAAACTACCGATTTATTCCCAATCTCAACAATAATCCAGACTTTTCATGTTTTAATACATTATTATATCAAATGCTGCTTTCTCCTACAAAATATTAGATTCATTTTTTCTCTGATCTTTGAATACACAAAACACTTCATGAGTAGTGTTTGCCCCAGAGTATGTTGGAGTATCTAAGCCAGTGCCCTCAGGACCCACCACCAGCTTCCTTCATGAAAAATTGCGACTTGAATTTCAGACATTTTTCAACCAATCAGATTTGTTCAGTGTGAAATAATGCAGTTTGGACTTCAGACAGTACAACACGTGACAGAACAAAGAAACAAAATAAAACAAACGTGTTGGAAAAGCGCTTCATAGACTTCATTTTGACACAATATTTTTAGCGACCCACTGAAAATGGCTCCGCGATACGCGTTTGGGTCCCGACCCACCAGTTGAGAAACAATGATCTAAGATATAAACATTTTCAGCACCTTGTTCTTGTTTATAGACGTTTATTAAATTAGACCTACAGCTATTTAAAAATGATTTTGTTTTAAACCAGTCTTAATACTACAGCAGACATGATGTCATGAAAATACTCAATGTTATCGAGAATCATTTTCGCTTTGTTGGTCAAAAATCATGAAAACTCAGCATCATTTAGGTCAAAACTATTTCAAACGTTGTGTAACAACTAAACAAAGTGTCAGTGTGAGGACTCAAGAGACACAAATGCTGATTTGTCCGTAAAAGAGGACAACGGACTAGTGTTCAAAAAATGAATAATTGTTGGATCAGTGTCATTTATTTCATTTTAAAATGATTTCAGTGTCAAAAAGGTCGGCTGAGCATTTGTCTTTGATAAAGAAAAAACCTGAAAATAAACTAATCTGGAACAAAACTGCTCTCATTCATAGATGAATCCATCGTAAAAGTGTTGAGTTATTGCTGGACTGGTCAGGAAGTGGCAAAAGTACAAATAAAATCAAATTATAAAACATCCCTAAAGGTGACAGGATTCACCACAATAGACGACAGTATTTCTTTCCTGTTGCACTTTACGGTATTTTACTAATCTGACGACTAATCCTGTTTAAGCTTCGTTTAGACACTTCACGTAAACCTGTCTTTAACTTTGATGGATGGTTCAAGTTGTACGGCGACACAACGAGGATCAAAAGTCACCTGAGATTCTTTCACGTGATTGAGAACTGAAATCTTCTTAAATGTATTTATTTAGTTTTCTTACATATGATCCTAGTCTTCTTCGTCCCTGTCGCTCTGTTACTGCAGACTAAAGGTCAGATCTTTGTATTATTATTTGTATGTCTTAATAGTTAGCTTTCAAGGTCAGCAGATAAGGGCTGAAACATTTTGTAGTGACCAATTTTAACATATCCAAAATTGTTTCGAAAAGTCACTGAGGGATAAATGTGGACGCTGTTTTCGGACGCGTGCTCAGCTCTAAGAAATTAAATCAGTCCGTTGATGCGATTTGGATATTTCCATCCATTTATTATCAAACATGTTATCAAAAAAGAAAAATAAGACGAAACATTACGTCCTACTAAATGCAACAAAACAAATCCGCTTTTGGACGTGCTCACAGGCTGACACGGTAGAAAAACTGTTTGCCTCCATTCAATCACCTGTCTCCCCTCACCTGGAGCCTTGATTTAAAACACGGCACCCACTCACTCCACATAGTGCCCAGTAGAGGGACTACACACGCAACCAAAAGAAAAGGGGAAATTTAAAGAAAGGACACAATGGAGATTTTATGAACTGGGACACTGATTAAGATTGCTAGTTTATAGATATATGAAACAAAACGTGCTTACAGAGCTTTAGCCCAAGGACGACAAAGGAAAAAAAGGCTGTGAAAGCAACACTTAACCACATTTATAGACTCTTCTTTTTATAGCAGTGGATAGAAAGTTTGACTCTACCAACCACTCAAATCATCATCATTACCCAGTTTGTAGTTTATACTGTAAAGGTAAGGTCAATGTTCACTACCCACAGGTATCAGGACTGGTACTAACCGGGTGTGAAACCAGGCAGCGGCTCCTGTTCTGCACTTTAGAGAAGACGTCGCTCGGCACCAGACAGGAGGTGGAGCTGCTCAGGATGACGTCTTTTCCAACAAGACGCTCCAAGTCCTGGAAGACGCTCTGCTTGACCTCAAGCTGCTCAAATACACACTCCTGAAAAAAACACATGTACGCACATTCAAACAGGGCAAATGTCAAAACACACGGATTCACTTACACACACACACAAAATGCACCATGAAATATCTGAGAGGACATATCAATCATTTTACCATCACTAGAACTGGTGATACAATAAGTTAGCTTTATAATAAGCTAATGCACATGACGGTCTGTTTCAGCTTCACTTTTGATAAAAATGTCAGAGATCTTTAGTTAAAGTGGAGATGAACAGGGAGCTTTTGTTCTTCCTCAGATCATTTGAGAAGATGATTCTTTAATGTCAACATTCAGTCATTACAGTTTCTTTGATTATATCAAGATGGAAATGTAATTATCATAACGCCGGTAGCGTAGTGGTCAGTGTGTGTGTCCCATATATGGAGGATATAGACCTCCCAGCGGGCAGCCCAGGTTTGAATCTGACCTGTGGCTTCTTTCCACCATGTCATTCCCCACTCTCTGACAGACATTTTGTTTCCCGGCAAATGTCAAGGCAAAGTTTACTGTTGCTCCTGACAATTTAATCTGACTCAAAAGCTCAAGGCCATATTATTCTCACATTAACAAAACTGGATACAACTAGTTTGAGGTTCTGAACTGTGTGCCATTTGCTGTGACAGTGTGGAAAAAAGGAGTGGCTATGGCGCTGTGTTAAGATGATCCTCTAATAGCATGCATTCAGTGTGTAGAACTGCTACAACTGGCTGAACAAGCAGCATACCTGCTGAATGCAATGCATGTCTAATAACATGATGCGCCCCTCATTAACAATGTGAGTACGTAGGAGTACGTAGGAGACGTCGTGTTCTACAAAAACAGAACAAAAAGGACGTTCCTATTTTGACAAAGTCATTTAATAAAGTAGTTTTGTTTGGTAACGACGACTTTTAAGATGGTTTCTATACTGAGAGCTCTCAAGAACAGCCGTCAATGTTGTGCCTCTGTTAACTGCCTGTCAGCACCTGTGTGTCCAATCGGACTTAAAGCTGTTCGTTTGCACTTACTGACATTGTTTGCTTTTTTCTAGATCCTTGCTGGTGCTGTACTTGCTCTCTGATGTACGTCGCTTTGGATAAAAGCGTCTGCTAAGTGAACTGTAGTAATATGTACTTTCTACTTTTATTTATTTTTTCAGAAATATAATCCGTTTCACAAATTTGAATGAATTATAAAAACAAGTTTATGACATTTTGAATCATAGAAGATCATATCTTCTCTCTTTCATCTGAAAAAAATCGACATATTTTTCTGATGATGAGATCTTTAACCAATCTTACGGAAGGAAATTACCACCACTTCTGAAGAAAATCAATGAGCGAGGCTTACGTCAGATGGCTTCATGGTATCAGGAAACGTTGAGCAGAAAAACTTGATTCCCCCCCCTTGATATTTCCCTCTTTCTGAAAACACTTCTGTTGTTCCTTGTTAGGGTGAACTCAGCACAGAGTATTGATTTATTCTTACTCCTACCTGACTCTCTGTAATGAAGAGCACTATTGTCTGCAGAGCCACACACACACACACACACACACACACACACACACACACACACACACACACACACACACACACACACACACACACACACACACACACACACACACACACACACACACACACACACACACACACACACACACACACACACACACACACACACACACACACACACACACAGTTTCAAAAGTTAACTTTCTATTTCATTCAAAGGGGCTGTGTCACCCGTGATGACTGAGTTGGGATAAACGGGCAGATTGTTGAGTTTGTGCTTGTTTTGTGTGCTCAGCTTAACAAGACAAGATGAGTGACTGGGTGTTAACATGTCACGTTGGAGATTTCAAGAGCACTGCCCCTGCTGAACCTTTGACAGAGTGAAGCTCTTTTTTCGGCGGTTACTATAAATAATAGACAGCTCACAAAGGAGGTCATGAACGTGACGATATCTCTAGAAAGATTTTATATCCAGGACTAGAAAGAGAACATTTCAGTAACCAAACGGTGAATCTCTAGTGAACATATTAAAGGGCTAGGTTTCATTACAGTGTCTAAAAGTAGTGCCTGTTTATGCTCTGATGAAAGTTTTGTCATGATTATCATGCTGAACAGTCAAATAATGACACTAACAGCATTCAGTCATTACTCTCTAATACAACACTGAATGTTGCTTCACCTCATCTGTAATATGTAGAATCCATATTGATTCATTTTAACCTCAGAACTGATATTTCTCATTTCTAACCCATGATAAATGTTACAGTTGATTTGGAAAGAGAAATAGGAGGCCGTTTAGCCGTAACATTTTCCTGTTCTTTTCATACAGAAACATATTAAGACTGGACAGTACTGGTAACTTATTCATGTGCATAAATCTATCCTACCTGCATGAGGGATACGGTAAGATAGAAATGTACCTAAAAGAATGACTAATTTCATCCCCCGGTCTCTCTCTCCTCGATTTCTGACTCTATCCACTGTCCTATCTCTAAAATAAAGGCATTAAAAGCCTCAAAACACAAAAACCCATTTGGGGTAAAAATGGCAATTTAATTATCCCCACTTCTTCAGGAGCCACTACACCACTGCTCTGGGTGCAGTCTAGTGTGTCACCTGCACAAAGAAGGCTCCCTCCAGCGCCTGAGCCAAGTCATCGTAGCTGCTGAGCAGAGCGAGCTGCTGAGTGGCCGTCAGATCTCCTCTCAGCATGTGGGCTCCCTCCAGCTCCTCCAGCTGCTTCCTGACAACAACACAAAGTAGAAGAAGTTGTTAACACCCATCCACACACTTTCTTCCATGGCTTTACATTCAACAACTGTCTTGTGTGCATGTGACATTACTCTTTCTAGTAAGGTAATTATTGCTTAAATATATAAGCACCAGATTTGAATGGTTCAATAAAAACATTATATAAAAGATTGAGGAGTCAGGCCAGAATCCCTATGGGTAAATGTTTAAGTCATGCTTGTCTGTGGTTTGATGCCTGATTGTTGACAGTTCGGTTTCCCAGCCAAGATTTAAAACCAGACCTTACTGGCTGCCACTTATGCAAACACAGTAGCCTTAAAAGAGAAGATGTTATACAACTCATCAACAAACCTGAATACATATGAGGAAACAAATGTGATTTAGGTTCAATACATTTATACAGAACTGATGTAGAACTGAAAGACTATTACGATGGCACCCTCTGCAGGTCATACCAACAACTGCATCTTCGAGAGTCAGTTACCTCATCAACAGATACGATTTTTAAAACATAAACTAAAGTGAAATCAGCGATATCTGGGTTCAGCAATGTGATTTGCTTCATCCAAGGCTTTGGATCTTCAAGATATTTTTTTGTCAGAAAGTGATTTTCAAAAGAAATTTTCACCAAAATCCCTTTGTCACTCTACAGTGATGATTAACTTGTGCTGACTTTGCTATGAGAGAGTAATTCGACCTGAACGTGTTCGTCCAAGTGTTCTTACAGTGGGAGGAAGTCACTGATCATACATTGACCATGAGTCTCCTCCATGAGGCCCTAAAAGAGAGGAGGTCACATTTTGGACAGGGCCCTGCTAAGTGCATGTGAGGAAGTCTACATGACACATCTGGTTAATGTTCCCTTCATGTTGCTCTTCTGCAGGTTTCATGATTTTTCTCTACTAAATACCCTTGTCAGCACAAATCTTGGTGTAACTAAAGTCTTATTATACATTAACAAACTACTGTGATCGGAGCACAATATACATTTCTCATTAGCCCTAATTATTATTACCCTTCTGAACATCATAGGATGGTCTGAAAACAGCAGAACAAGATAAGTTAACCACACTTTAATTCAGGCATCTTAAAGCCTACTCAGAGGAATTTCAGAGAAAATGTTTTAAAGTCTTTTAAAGTCTAGGTTTGTACAACCCAGTGTCATGTGCATAGCCGTGTTAGGCTTTTCAAGCCAATGACTTCAACAGTTCCTAGACCCAACTCATCCCACCTCAGGGGGAAACACAAAGGAGTGCATCGATAACAAAAAAATGTGGGTGAATTTTTATTTTCCTTTATACTGCATCAAATGTTGGTTCATGTTGGAAAACAATGGCAGTATTGTGTGTGTAGTAGTGCTGACCTGATCTCTTTAATAGCATTGGCAGCCTGCCCCGGTTGATTGTCATAGATCCTCACGCTGTAACCTCCACTGATAAACACCATGGACCAGGAGCGACCAATGAGCCCACTAAAAAAAACACACACACAAGCAAACAAACATGAGAGACATTCATTCTTTTCTGCAAAGGGAGGAAAACTTAATACACAATTTTATCACTTTAACCATCGAGTATCAGAAGTGGAAGTGTTCTTGGTGCATCTTTTTGTCGTTTAGTGCTCATGTGGTGTGTCTACAACATCCCTTCCTCCACTACACATTAAAAAATAAAGTCTTGCTTTTGTTATGCTGCAACAGTTCACGTTTTCTTCCCTATGCCAGTGTCAGCGAGCAATATCCTTCTGTTTAAAAATGTAGGTTTTTAAAGTCTTTAAATTTGAACCTGCATATTCTGGAGTACTGTGAAGTTCAGTTCACTTTCCAGGTGAGAGGTCACTAGAGGGGACTGCATAGTATTGATTTGTTTGAAGAAATGAGCATGAGCAGGATACAGAAAACAGGTTAAAGTTTAAGCCTCCACCAAACATATTCTAATGGTTGAGCCTTAATACAGAAGAGTACAATAATTAAAACAGTGGTCAGAGTTATCGTGACAAAGTACAAGAGGTCAGGAAAACAACTGTGCTAGCTCCATGTCGTCAGATATAAGCATGCATTCCTTATATTCATGCAGGTATATGTAGTTAAAACATGAAATTGTACAGCAAAACCCCTAAACTTACGTCCTGTTCAAAATAACTAACGTCATTTCAAAAACTACATATTCAAGCTGAGTGAGTAGGCTACGTTTCAAGTCAGCTCCATCCATAAAGTACAACCTGCAACTAGCCTATAACCTTTAACATTTTTTTCTTCCTCACCTGCCGATTACAGCAATAATCTTCATGTTAGGGGAGCTCATTTTGTTCTGTTGTTATTCAGTTCAGACCGGTTTAGATAAACTAATATTTTCACGAGTGAGACCTCTTGCACCGCCCCTTTGGAGTCACGATGCTCATACCGGTATGGTAACGTAGAAGGTCCAAAATACCCCAAATAATAAAAAAACACATTACATTGTACACGTTTTAAATAAAGTACAGCCAACTGTTCGCCTTTAATTATCTATTTAAGCTAAATAAATTACATTATTTACTTTTTAAAATACTGCTGCTAGAAATGAATAAGATCGAGCGGGTAGCTTACACATGTATCCTAGCAACGCACGGAACCAGTCTCAGCCAATTACGTTAATGCTTATTCGTGATTTACAAGCATGTAACCAATCAGAGGCACGCGATTGAAAGTGTCCCGCCCTCGCCGCGTTGAATTGTGGGATTGAAACCTGGAAAGACAACAAACTATCTGCTCCTACAAACTCTAATAATTACTGTTTTCTCCTCTACTTTTGTACGTTTTTCGTTACGCCACCTCACCGGGGAAAAGGGAAATGGAAAATGTGCATCTGGCCATGGAGGAGGATGATCTTTATTCGGGCTATAACGATTATAATCCAACATTTGACTCCGAGGTGAGTTAGCCACAACGTTATAAGCTAGGTTTGGCAGCTAGCTTATATGCGTTTTCATTAGGAAAACTTTAAAGAACTCATAATTATTATTAAAGCTACACACGAAAGGAGGGGGAGGGATGAAGACGGACAACAACGCAACTTTACCAAATAACCCCATAACTGAACTGGGCAACAATACTGGCATTAATACTGCCTTTACTATTCATTTCAACAGTGATTTCAATAAACAATCTTTATTGTCTACATTATTATCTACTTGTATTATACATAATAAACATATTGAACATATTTCTCACTTCTATTCTTATTCATTTGTACTAAATGTTTATATTTTAGTTAAGAGAAACTGCAACATGGAAATTCCCCTCTGGGATGAATAAAGTATTTCTGATCCTGAATCTGAACACAAATTGTTTTAAATAAGTTTGCTTTAAAATGTGAAGTATAAAGACTAATCATTGACCAATTTTAAGGAGTTGGAGAATGATGTGGACTTCCAGCAAGCTGTAAGGACAAGTCATGGAAGAAGACCTCCGGTGAGCACTACCTATAGTACTGTGTGTGAGTGAAAGATAAACTGGGGGCCTTATTGCACATTTTTGTTATTCTAATAAATCCTGACTTACATGTCTTTATCTATCTAGATGACAGCAAAATTTCCTGGCACTGCCATTGGATCTCGGGCCTTAGGTACCTCCTTTGGGGTAAGTATGATTAAATGAAATTGTTTATGATAACACCTGATTTAAACACTTTAAATAAACTCTTCAGAGTATGAGTTCAAATTGAATGAATTAGACAATATTTCAAATAATTACCTCTGTTGCACGGACTAAATATCTGCTAGGTTCTGCTGTTAATTATTGTCACCTATCTTATTGTTTCATGAAGTCTCGAGTCCCTCTGCCCTCTTCGATGGGAAGACCCATGACTGGAGCTGTGCAGGTGAGCGAGACTGACCCATAAAGTGTGCCATAGGAGTGTGGCATAATTTCAGTAGACATGAGTTGACAGCATTTCATCACATTTACTCAGTACATCATGTGTAGTGATTGTACTTGTTGTATTTTGGGGTTCACTGGCAGCTTTACAAATTTCAGTGTGTACACAACTGACCAATATCATGTGTTCGATCTAAGCTTTATAAAATCCTTTAATGTCATATAAAGTTTTGTGAAGACAATTGTTAAAAAGATGTAAGGAATATTTATGTAAATGTAATGTGTATCCTGTTGTTTCCACACTTTTTTAAAAATGTGACAGGATGGAGCAGCTCGACCAATGACTGCTGTCAGAGCAGCAGGTTACACCTCCTCCATGGTCCGCGGTGAGTTTAAAGAAGTCACATAGCGATATTTAGCGACTCATTAAATATACATGGACGTGGGTTATAATGTCATGACACCATAATAAGGAGCATGGATATCATTTTGATTTGTTCTAACTGTCTAAAGCTGAAAGAATTCTAAAACAAACATCTACATAACATGAAAAACAGATGCTGATTATTTCAACCAGATGTTGTTACGCTGATAATTATGAGTATGATCTGTATTTTCAGGCCCTACCTTTGATCCTCTGGGCCAGTCCAAGGGCCCTGCTCCTCCGCTTGAAGCAAAGAATGAGGACACGTGAGTTGATTTCTTAAAGCGTAATTGAACGTTTTAATAACGTTGAAATAATCCCTGCATTACCCAAGATGTTAGTTTTACCCAAGCAGTGTGTAAGGACAATATCTGTTTGAAGGTTGTCTTACAATACAAAGCTCAAACTTTAATTTCTACACTTTAGATTTCAATTAGAGAGGGAATGAGGGATTCAAACACTTTTCCTGTACTTTAATAAACATTGATCTGAAAGTGGAGAGTTTTGTGAAGTTGGTAGAGAAAAGCTTTTGCCTTCAGGCAGCATTATTGCACACTGTATATCTGTGTCTGTGATCCTGCAGGCCCGAGGAGAAGATCAAGATCCTGGAGAAGAAAGTGAACGACCTGATAGAGGAGAGCTGCATGGCACAGAGCATCGGAGCCTTACAGCTGGTTAGATTCTTTAACAAACTGTTTGATAATAAGGACTGCTATGGATTTAGAGTGGCTTATTGTTGATCATGTGAGCTCTATGGTCCAGCTCACAGGACTCAGTTTCTATTTAAAATGTGTCATCAGATGCTCACGGTTTATACCGAAGATAACACGCTGATAAAGCTTTTGATTTATTTACGAAAAGTGTGAATTAGTTGCATTAATTTTCTTTCTCCAACAATGAACTGTTGGTCTGATTTAGTGAACAGTAGCAGAGGGCACATTTACTAGTTTCTATGTATTGTATTGTTCATTTTGAACTTGGATGTTGGTGTCACTACCTCAGTCTTGTTTGTTGTCTTTGTGTGAGCTTGTGCATGTCCCCCTAATGAAACTTATGTGATGGTGTTTTTTTTAAACAGGCTCTTGAAAAAGGCAAAGAGGCTGGGAGGAAGGAGAGGGCACTCGTGAGACAGAGGGAACAGTCTGGGAACGCTGAGCACATCAGTTTAGACCTCACCTACTCTGTAAGGCTGCTGCTATGGATCAACTTCTTGTTTAGTGTCTCTACATAAAATGTTTTAGCATTTACTTCATACACTCTAAGATGACCTTCCATATAAATCAGCGCCTCTTAAAAACCTTCTCTCTTTAACCGGTCAAAGAGTGCAAACATTTACAGAGCTTCCAATTTGTTTACATACGATCATTAATTAAAACTATTAAGAATTACTAAAGAATGTTCCAATATTCATAACGTTATTGTGACTAATGACAAAACAGTTTTTCTACTAGATAAGTAACTGTTTACCATTTGTGTGTTCAGTATGTATGTGTGCTCTCTGTGGTAATTCCTTGTAGTCACAGTAGGTGGCATACTCACTTTGGTGTTGGGAAAAGGTTACAAGTAGAGGAAGGGGTAATCAAGGACAGGTGAGCAGCCTACCGTGAGAGACGCACAGTTTTTGACCGCCGTTTGAAGTATGTCGTGAATGGAACATTTAGCCTGGTTTTTGTTTTGCGTGTATGTAAACGACCAGGAGATTTGTTGTGAATGTATGATTCGGATAAACCTGTTTGAGTGTGACAGCACGGAGTTGACTGAGTTATTGCCACGATAGACGGAAGACGACGCGTCAATTAAAGTACGGTAGGCTATCAGCCCAGGCAGCAGACAGGAGACATGTTTGGTTCTGCAGTCTGTGAACATGACCTCTCAGCTATGTGGACTCAGCTCACAGAAGACAAACTATCAGCTTAGTTTGCTTCAATGCATTTTTTTTGTTATTTAATCAGAAAAATGTAACGTGTTTGTGTCATTTTCAGGTTTTGCTTAACCTTGCCAACCAGTATGCAAACAATGAAATGTACCCTGAGGCCCTGAACAGCTACCAGGTCATCGTGAAAAACAAGATGTTCAGTAATGCAGGTGAGCAGACCTCTCAGCTCTAAACACACATTACTCATAATAGATGTTTTTCTTGTGATTCCACATGTAGGGCAGGCCGGATAGAAACCACTTGTTTAACACTACTTTAAAAATAACAAGGTTACTCCTTTCTGTGTTCCTGGTTTTACACAGCAGCAGCATTAAACTGTAAAAACCATGGCAACAACTTCCTTAACATTCAGATGATTGAAATACTTTCCTCTGCCACATTGAAACACTAAGACAAAGCCACCTTTTATGAGATGTGCTTGATAAATGATTTGACTTAAACTCTGCCTGTGCTGCTCACTCAGGCCGCCTGAAAGTCAACATGGCCAACATCTACGTCAAACAGAAGAACTACTCCAAAGCCATCAAGTTCTACCGAATGGCGCTGGATCAGATCTCCAACGCTCACAAGGAAATGAGGATAAAGATCATGCAGAATATTGGCGTGGTCTTTGTCCGCATGGGTCAATACTCAGACGCCATAACGTCTTTTGAACACATCATGATCGAGAGTCCAAACATCAGGACCGGCTTCAACCTCATCCTGTGCTACTTCGCCATCGGGGATAGAGAGAGGATGAAGAAGGCCTTCCAGAAGCTCATCTCTGTTCCTCTGGGCATTGACGATGAAGACAAGTACATCCCGACTAATGTGGGTTCCAGTGATCTGTAGTAGTCTTTATTCTTTGGTTGATTTTGTTGTTCCTTTGCTATTTCTGTACTGCAACAGTTTAACTAGTTATCTTTTTAGACTAAACAAACAGAAATTAACCTTTCCCTTCCTCACGTGTAAAGGGGGAACATTTGTTAGGTGGGGTTGTTTGTTCTGTAAATGTCTAATGAGGAAATCAGGAAATCGATGCCTGACACCTCTTAATGTAAACATGATCTTGTTTTCTCCACCAGGACGACACCAGCTCAAACATGGTCATTGAAGCCATTAAGAACGACAAACTTCATCAGATGGAAAGAGATCTGTAAGAAACACAAACACACTCTGGCCTGAAGCGAACATGATCCTTTTGTTGTCTTGACGACACTCACATGTTGATTTTTTATTTACCAGAACCGAAGCGAACTGCATATCAAAAACAAAACCCCCCAGTGTTTTAATATAAGAGATCTTTTACTATTTATTCCCTGAATGTCTGTCCTGTTTTCTGTACTTAGAAAAGTCCTGGCCGAGAAGTACATCATGACTGCAGCCAAGCTCATCGCTCCGGCCATCGAGACATCTTTTGCCACTGGATTTGACTGGTTTGTAACTTCTGTATTTCTCACATCTCAACACCAGAGGGCATACCGTGTACAAGCAGACTCCAGCTCCATCAGGTCCTTTAGGGACTCAACAAACATGATTTTCAAGGGTTGTGATCAGTGCATATGTTTTTTGTTTGTTTTGTTTAGGTGTGTGGAAATGGTGAAAAGTTCTCTGTATGTTGAGCTTGCCAACGATCTGGAGATAAACAAAGCCATCACCTACCTGAGACAGAAGGACTTCAACCAGGTGACCCTCTGTTTGAGCAGAATAAAGGGAAATACCACTCAAATATTTCCTCTTGGCTGAGCCACGCTGGCAGCAGCTGCTGAAGTGACATCCCACTGTTAATAGGACATGACAATAAGCGTATGTATTTAGCAGACTGTTTACAGAGGACTAACTCGTCTCTTCCCAGATCATGCTTTTCTAAAACAAGTTTTATATTAAATTAAAAAACCCAATAACAGATTAGATACTGACGAGAGAGACGAAAAGAATTGGCGTAAATATTTGTACATATCTGTATTTAGAGAAGTTCAAACATACTTTGTCTCTGTGTAGCCATTACGTTTTTAAATAATGGAGTGAGTGGTATTTCCCGTCACACATGAAGTTTGTTAAATGTAGAAGATCTGTTTTTTTGCAGACTGTTTTTCCACCTTTTGTTCTTACAACATGGTATTTCCATGCCGTTTTTTCCCCGTGTTTTTTGTTCTATATGTCAGTTTTCTCCTGCTGTGGTTGTTCCAGCTGTGATCTGCATCAGATTTAAATTTTTCCCCCTTCTCATGCCCCTCCATTCTCTCTTGCTTTTGTCTTTTTTTCCTTCCCATCTGCATGCCTAAGGTTGAGGTATGTTTGCCCTCTGTTTCCATGTTCACATTTATATCATGTTGTTGTTTTTTTCTGTCATAGCATGCCTTTTTAAATAACAGCACTGCAGAAACAAAGTTAGAGAAGCAGCTGTGGGTTTGAAACCCACTGACCAGGGAGGAAATTATAATCATGGTTTCTTCTTTTACTATAAACCACTGAGTTCTCAGGGAACTGCAGCTTGGCATGTGGTGCTGCTCTGTGGCAACATTAACACGACAGTAACACATAAATAGACACTTAGCAGCTCCAAGTTTTCCAACATAAAACTGCAGTCGTCAACGTTTCATCACGACAGGATTTACGTTTGGGACCCCAAAATGTTCAATATTTAAATAACTTTCATACGATACATGAAATATGAAATGTCATGAGATTATTGTTTAAAGAATCCTACATTTTGCAAAATAATTTTGGTAATCATGATTTCTATATACGGCGTTTTTTAACGGCAGGGTCGGATTGGAATTAGAAAATCTTTAATGTCCCTGAGGGGCAATTTGGTTTGCAACAGAAGGCCACATAGGTGATATAAATACATACATATAGTACATATTTCCCATGTATGCCATCATGATAGACATGAGTGGGGCGTCGGTGGTGTAGTGGTTAGTGCGTGCGCCCCATGTACAGAGGCTGTGGTCCTCCAAGCTGACGGCCCGGGTTTGAATCCGACCTGTGGCTCCTTTAAAGCATGTTGTTCCCCACTCTCTCCCTCCTGATTTCTGACACTCTACACTGTCCTGTCTCTCTAATAAAGGCTTTAAAAGCCCAAAATAAAACTTAAAACAAATATGAGCCACAAAGTTCAACAGTATAAGTGTACTGTGCCTACAGCGTATTCAAAAACCTACCTGATGATGGGACAGATGACCTCAGACATTTATTTGATTTGGTCCTCCCAGTCTAAGTGAACCTCCTCCCTGTCAGCAGAAGTCTAAACTCTGCATGCAGAAGAGGAGGAGGGTCTTCCAGGATGGCCTTTGCCTTCTGAGTGGCTCTTACTTGAAAAACATGACCAAGATCATTTAAGAAGAAAACAGGTGCTTCCTGGCATATTCTTACAGCAGCTTTTTAGCTTGTACTCATTAAACATGGGGCGTGTGATTGGATAATAATTAGAGAGCAGTGACCTTACCACTGTCACAAAATTCAGAAATAAGAAGTGGCTTGAATTTTGAGGCCAAAAATGTTATTCATACTGAATGCAAACTTTTGAGAAAGGACATAATGACATTTTAAAAAAGTCCTTCAAAATAAATTTCAGGAATTGTTTATTTTATTTCATTTCATAATAATTTATTTATCTATTTAATATTGAACACTTTGGAGCTCCATATAAATCTGCTGCATGGTTGTGGTGCTTTTATATAAATATATATTTTGTTTTAGACACTGGTGGTGGTGGTGGTGTAACCTGCAGCGTTAGTGCAGCTGTAGTCTAGCTGGTGGTTTGTCAAAAAACTAACTTCAACACACAAAGAACGTTGGAAAAATATTTCAAGTATGTAGAGCACTTACATGGCATAATAACCAACTACACATTCTATTATTACATCTGAGACTTTACTGTGTGTATTACAATTAAGATAGTTTCATCATGCAATCATCTTTTTACTCTTTGAAGGAGCAATATGTATCTCTGACATGTAGCGATTAAAACGGGTACTGCAGTCCAAATTCAAAACTCTGAAGAGAGCTGTCTCCCCCAGGCCCCTCCTCCCTAGAGTCGATGCTCACGCAGGTTTACTTGTCGTGGACACTGAAGCTTCAGTGTTTAGCCAGCTCTGCATCGTCTGTAAACCTTTCTGCGTTCTAACCTCTCTCCATTTTTCAAAAGAATTGATCCTAGTTTGAGCACGTTTCTGCTCGTGGAGCTTATTAGAAACATGCAGAGGCTTTTTAGGTTGGGTTCAATCACTTCTATCTGAACCAGTTCTCCCTCTCGCCTCAATCACTGCAACACCTGTTGGTTTGCCGTTTGCCTGGCAAACTGAGGAGTGAGGGAATCCCGTATGAGGCGCCAATTTGTCATAACCTGGCTCAAGGGCCATGACAAATATGGGAAGGACACGTTAGTAAACTGCAAATAATTATCATTTATTGTGAAAACTTAAACTATTGAACGTATAATTGCAAACTTGGAGGGTGGCATAATGAAGTGGGATGAGTCCATGTGGCATGAGAGAGAGAGAGCCACACTGGGGTTGTGCTCTAAATCGGACTATCCGATTCCTCTAGGAGTAAGGGAGACAGAACCAATGATTAGAATCCTGATTATAAAGGTAAGGCAGTGACCGTTATGTCTTGCATATTGCTCCTTTAATTTCTAATGTGTGGATTTTTTTACAACCCCAGAGTGAACAAGTCCAAATGTATTGTATGTAGGTTGGTTTTTATGTTTGTAGGTATGTTACATACTGGGGGAAATGGTTTGTACTTCCGTGATGCAGTATGACGTTTTACTTGTGACCTTGACATCTTTTTTGAATGATCATCACCAGGCTGTGGAGACACTGAAGACGTTTGAAAAGAAGGACAGCAGAGTGAAGAGTGCTGCAGCCACAAACCTCTCATTCCTCTACTTTTTGGTAAGATTTAGAAGCTACATTTTAGATTTGAAAATTGAAATGAATAAGATTTAATGTTTTTCCGTGGAATTCAAGCGTTCAAGGATACTTCAGTACACCAGTTTTTTGTCAACTTGTAAGAATTTAATTTTTAATTTAAAATTTATTTAACCAGGAGAAACCTCATTGAGATTAACAATCTCATTTACAAGAGTGTCCTGGCCAAGACGGTCAGCAGCAAAACAAAAAGTTACAGACATAAAACACAGAGTCATCACAAACAGAGATCAACATTTCCTGAGTCACAGAGCACAAAATCATCAGTCAAAGCATCTACAACCTGAAGAATCTTCTTCCAACACCTTCAATTTACTTTTAAAAAGATTTAAAGAAACCCGCGAAGAGTTTGAAGAGTTGAACGTCCCATTGTCTGTACCAACCTGTAACCAGACACTGCTTTTCCTCTGACCTTTCCCTGTCACAGGAGAAGGACTATGACCAGGCTGACCGATACGCTGACCTCGCCATGAATGCTGATCGCTACAACCCTGCAGCACTTATCAACAAAGGCAACACGGTGTTCGTGAAGCAAGACCACGAGAAGGCTGCAGAGTTCTACAAAGAAGCTCTGAGGAACGACTCCTCCTGCACGGAGGCCCTCTATAACCTGGGTAACTGGAGAATTCAAGAAGAATCCTAGAATGTTTTTAGGAACATACAAAGATTAATTTGTGATGATGACTTTTCCACAAACATCACCTGACATAAAATCTAGATAAGCTACAGATCCAAACTAAGTTAATCATAGGTCTTTGCTCCTGTCCTTTTGTACCAGGTCTAACATATAAGAGACTGAATCGTCTGGAGGAGGCTCTGGACTGCTTCCTGAAGCTTCATGCTATTCTGAGGAACAGCGCCCAGGTCATGTACCAGCTGGCCAACCTGTATCCTGTTAACAAGCCTGAATTGGTATATTTGTTTCTGTTGCCCTGCTTATACCTGGTATTAGCATGTTTCTTGGATGTTATGATAACGGGGCAGGCAGAGGAAGTATGATGACAGTTTGAGAACCAATCATCTCGGCCATATTTGGAGATGTCCCAGGCCTCATTTGGCACAATTTCTTTAATATTAAAGGTAGGGTTGGTAATTTCCTCCAGATACACTTTTTAAGATTTTGGTTGAAATTGTCTTTAGGTCCTGACAGAAATTAATAATTCATGTGCTCTGAAAAAGAAACGAAGAAAATCCGTAATTTGTAGCAGTTGTAAGCACGTAAAAACTTTGACCAATGTCTGCACTCGGTACGAGTTTTATGAACCAATCGTGCCTCCCTGTCTCCCTGCTCGTTCTCTACCCCAAGCATGCACGAGCCCACACTACAAGCATGAGCTGAAATTCGCTTCTGGACCAATGGCGCTAGTGCATGTAAGTGAGGGGCGCGGCTTTTGAGGGAGCACAGAGGGGAGGGGGTGGGGGAAGACGGAGCACGGAGAGAATGCTACTTTCAAAATCATGCTAGTTTTCAAAAATTACCAACCCTGCCTTCAATATTTAGTTCTTGAGCATTTTTCTGAATCCATGTTACAGAATGTTTTACAAAGGCAACAGTATAGAACAGGCCAGGTCATAAAATCATTAGCAAAAGCAAAGATGAAGAATTAACGAAATGTTTTTAAAGACATAAAAGTGTTGAACGTAACGTAAAAGTGAAGGACAACGAGAAACGGCACAAAAAGACAAAACTAACACAGAATCAGATATCTGAATTCCACTGGAACAGAGCTTAAGAAAAACAATTCTTCAACTTCATTTCAGACACACTCTGTAGTGAGGTGTCAAGTCATATATTTAGAAATGTCCACAATTGGAAAACCCATCCAATCGCATGTTTACGCCAGGTGTAAACATCTCTGGGCTCTGTTGTTTTTTTTAACGAGTTGGTGCTCATTTAGAGATCCAAACCTGCGTCTTTTTCTTCCCACATGAGCCTCTGTTCGACCTTGACTCAGTGGCTACATATATGAGCTCCTCGAAGACACTCAGCAGGCGATCGAGTGGTTAATGCAGGTCATCAGTGTAACTCCCACTGACCCCCAGGCACTGGCCAAACTGGGAGAGCTGTACAGTGGGGAGGGGGACAAATCCCAGGCTTTCCAGTACTACTACGAGGTACAAGAAGCATTATTTAAAAGTTTTCCAAATATTTATAGATTCAATTTGAACATCTCAGCTCTGATGACCTGTGTGTGTGTGTGTGTGCTCTGACGTTGTTGGGTTTCTTGTTGCTCTTCAGTCCTTCAGGTACTTTCCCTCCAACATTGATGTGATAGAGTGGCTGGGTGCTTACTACATCGAGACGCAGTTCTGTGAAAAGGCCATTCAGTACTTTGAAAGAGCCACACTCATACAGTAAGTACTTACAAATGTTGGAGGACAAAAGAATATATCCATATATCCGACTTAAAGACAGGTTGTTGTATCATCCTGAGAAATATTTGCGACATGATGTCCTCACTTCTTCGACACTTTCCCGACAGGATCGAGGGCTTTGTCTCTTATTTCATCTTGTTTTGATTTCATCGCGAAGCTTATGCTCATCTGGAAGTCGTTCGTAGAAAGAGGACACATGATTTGATTTTGTTGGCCTTCAAACTGAATTAGGAGTTTTTTTATTTTGACCAGTTTCTTTCATATGATGGTTTATTCAACCCCAGGTCTGAGCCTGACTCCACCAAAATGACAGTGCCAGAGACTGGGGGCCCCGGCTGTCCCTGAAGGTGGTTAAGGCATACGCAATAATACGCCTACACAAACACAAAAGGGGCGGGGGGGTCCGGACCTCCGCTTTGGGAACCACTGAAGTTTACACTTTTTAAGAGTGAAATGGGGATCACAGGTTTCTTATACGTTGAAACACGAAGACATAACACTCAAACACAAAATAAATAAACTGACTAGAAATGCTGTTTAGTGTGAAATACGAACCAGCATTGATCTGTTTTCTTTTTTAAATCACTAAACATACTTTGATGTTTTTTAAAAGTTCAGTTCAGGGTTGTGTCTTCATACTGATCTTTGTTTATGTCGTGTTTCTCAGACCCACCCAGGTGAAATGGCAGCTCATGGTGGCAAGCTGCTACAGGAGAAGTGGTGAGAATGAATCTGTTCTTTACCTTTCATGTCATGAAATACATCATGTTACTGAACTACCTTCTGTCTGCCTGTTTGGATACTGACATCCAGATCACATAAAGAGGATTCACTCTTCAATGTAATTCCAAAACTTTACTATTTTGTCTGCTTGCCTTTTCGGCGACTTTAAAACAGAATTGCATTATCAGATTAAATTGTTGGCCAACCCCTTGAGAAGCTCAGACTAATGTAGTTACAACTGTCCCAGAACCCAAATATGAACACTGGATTTAAATAGATGTAATCAAACCAGAGATATTGATAATGCTGTAATCTAAAAATGAACTTGATCCCAGATCACGTAGAGGTGGCAGGGCATCAGGTGGAAAAGCCTTGTGTTATATGAAGTTATATGAAGTTCTGTATAAACAAACCCTTATCGAGCGGTTATTTGATTGATCTCTTTGATCTTTTTCTCTTTACAGGAAACTACCAGAAAGCTCTGGAAACGTACAAAGACATTCATCGCAAGTTTCCAGAAAACGTCGAATGTAATTCATCCTGTCTTTTACACTCATATATTCAGAACTCTTGACTAACAGAAACATCAGAGTGTAAAGAATATAAACACTTAATGTGTCTTTATCGTCAGGCCTGCGTTTCCTGGTGAGGCTGTGCACAGACATGGGACTCAAAGAAGTCCAAGAATACGCCACCAGGCTGAAGAAGGTGGAGAAGATGAAGGAGATCAGAGAACAGGTGCGTGTCTCTGGGCTTTAACACCTAAGACATCAGTTTGTGACATGTCGGGGGAAATAAACCTCTGTTCTTCTGCTCCTCATCACCTTGTTGCTACAACCTGGAAGTTATTTAGGCTGAAGTTAAACAGGCTGACAGTTTACAGCTGTCATCACTTGTTGTCTGACAGCTCTCTCATGGAAAGAAATATGGTACATGGAAGCTGTGGATCTCTCGTTAGCAGCATGTTTAAAAAAAGAGAAACTTTGATGACTAACATCTCTGAGGGACTTTTAATTTTGGTCCACATTGTTTGATTTTTACTTCTTGTTGTCTTTTTTTGTGGGCCTTTTTGCCTTTATTAGATAAGACATCTGAAGAGAGACAGGAAATGTTGGGAGGAGAGAGTGGGGGACGACGTGCAGCAAAGGGCAGAGGTCGGATTCGCCTCTGTACATGGTGTGAACGACCCCATGTACAGAGGCTAAAGTGCATCACCTCTATAGCCATCAAGCACCCTGATGTATATGTCGATTTCTGCTATTGTGATAACTCTTATCTGTATTTAATTAACCCTGAAGTACGGGAGCCACACGGATGTCCCTCGACTGTCAAACAGTTTTAGATTGTTTCTGATTGGTTTGTAGATTTGTTATGTGAACCAACCCACTCTGATTATTATCATACAAGAGCTGCTTCAACCTCCTCTCGAGCTCCTTAATAAATTAGTCCTTATTGACAATTGTATGAGAATTTTGGACATATTTTTCAAGTCATTTATTTATGAAAGCATCTTAAATGTAACAAAAGATCTATTTTCTGGTCTTGAATTTTTACTTTCACTTCCATTTAACTCAGAATAAAAGCTCCAAAATCACGCTTTAATTTATTGCATCCTCATGTTGAACGATGCAATAACCTACAGTGATCCAAAACCAAAATAGTGATCAGCAACACTTGTTGCGGTCTCTGTTCTGTTCAGTTTATAGAAAGAGAAAGATTCAGAGTAACAGGGACGTGTGCCATGGTCTTTGGGAGATATTTCTCATAGCCAGGAACAGATGAGCACGAGGACTTTGTTAAATCACAAGCAGCTGCTCGTAAATCAGTTCAGAGACGCTGTTGGAAACACAGAAACGATCCTGCAGAGAGAGAGAGAAAGAGAAAGAGAAAGAACTGATCCTCTGATACACCTGCATAGTGTGGCAAATAAATAAGGTAATGATTAAGAATAGATGCATCTATTTATCTTTGTTGACTTTGCTTTTTGCTGTGATATTTCTGCAATGAACTCTCACTTCCTCAAACTGGAAACTTAACACCAGTTAACCTGCAACATTTTCTTTTTATTCAAACTTTAAAGGCAGAGTTGGTAATTTTCTCCAGATACACTTTTTGAGATGTTGGTCAACCTAATCCATCATCTGTAGCAGTTGTAAGCCTGTAAAAACTTCGACCAATGTCTGCCACGAGGTACCAATCTGAAGAACCAATCACGCCTCCCTGTCTCCCTGCTCGTTCTCTTCCTCTTGCGTGCTCTAGCACACACTCAAAGCATGTCACAGATGACGGAGTTTATACTGTGAGTTTGTCGTAGTTCATTGTGAGTAGTAAAATAGTCACGTTTTATTTTTTACATGTTTTATGATAAAGTTTAGTGTTAACTTACCGCTGAATGAGACATGAGACGACGTAGTTTCTAAACAATGTAAGCGATGAGCTGAGGTCCACTTCTGGAGCAACGGCGCTCGTGCATGTAAGTGAGGGGCGTGGCTTTTGAGGGAGCATAGAGGGGAGGGGGTGGGTGTAGATGGAGCACGGAGAGAATGCTACTGTCAAAATCATGCTAGTTTTCAAAAATTACCAACCCTGCCTTTAATATTTCTTTCTTGATATTTTATTGTCCCCGAGGGGAAATTAGTTTTGCAGCCAGGTGAAAACAAGAAACAAACAGAAACACATGCTCATAGACTCAGACAATAGAAACAACATTAAATACATAAATACAAGAGTTCATCAGGTAACAACAGGAAACCGTAGAATTAATAAAAACATCCATAAAACCATCATTACAACAAAATAAAACTCATCAGTCATCAGTGAGGTTTATTTTGGTTTAAATGAAATATTCTAGTTTTTATTTAAACTTGTTTTCATGCCAAGAAAATGACTTCTCTTATGGAACAATGAGAGAGGCAAAAAAAGAAAGAGGCAAGGATACGTCATTAGAATCCATTAATGGAGTACTAAAAGTTCCTGCTCTGTGGTTTGGAGTGCATCTTTATTTCCTCACTTGTTCTTTCTAATCTAAATGTCCTCTAACTGCTGTGTCTCGTCCTGCAGAGGGTGAAGTCCGGGCGCGAGGGCAGCGCCAGAGGTCGGAGAGAAGGCAGAGAGGGCAGCGCTGGGAGTGCTGGTGAGTCAGTAGTTACAACAACAGAAAAGGTTCCCACTGCGTTGATGTGGAAGCTGCAATATCTGAATGAATCCACTTTTTTAAGACATTAATGTTAAACAAAAATACAAACCCAAACATCTCAGGGATAGTGTGAACTTGACTGAACTTCAAAGTGTGCAGACATCCTGAACATAACAATCGGTAACAATTCTGTAAACTAAACACGAACATGACTCATTGTGTATTTTTAGCATGAGAAGGGCTGTGTTTACACCGCAACACTTTATTCCTACAGTTTAAATAAAACAAAAACATCAACATTTAAACATCTGTTAAATACTGAAACTAGATATTAGTGCTTTCCCATATTCAGTGTCTCATGATCCATTTTCTACGACAGATGTTGATTTGTTTTCTCTCCTGCGTTGATGACTTGTTTTGGTGTAGAAATGTTTTTGCCAGGATAAAAAATCTGATGTTTAAATTATCCTGTAAGAATATGTGACAAAAAGGCAATATAACTTGGACAACATAAAGTATGTAGGCCTATTGTGCACAGACAGATTAAAGTTCAGCTGTATTTTAGGGTACCATAATAAGCAGGTATTTATCACATGGTAACTGTGGTGCATTATGGGGTAATACCACTGGTAATAAGGAGGTAACTACAGAGGAACTACAGCTGAATTACAAATAAAAACCTCCACTATATTGGGCGCTGGTGGCGTACTGGTTGGTGCGCGTACCCCATGTGCGGAGGCTTTGGTCCTCCAGGCAGGTGGCACGGGTTTGAATCCGTCCTGTGGCTCCTTTCCCGCATGTCATTTCCCCACTCTCTCTCTCTCCTGAATTTCTGACTCTATCCACTGACCTATCTCTAAAATAAAGGCATAAAATGAACCTTAAAAGAACATATTTATCTTCTTCATTATAGGTATTGATAATATAAAACTGTGAAATCTGACTTATGATGTTAGCAGCTGAATCACAAAAGGCCCTGCCATTAGGGTAAGGGGATTTATTCCCTTGATCATGTGTGTCGTCATCACTCCCCTCTCCCCTTCTGTTGTTCACACACGCTGCATGCTGGGCAGCAGGCGTCTCCACACCTGTCCTCACCTCCCCTAAGAAGGCCGGCACTCTGGGTATATCTCACACAACACTGAGCCTAGACTACACATCTTCTGTAATGAGTCTGATTATTTTGAAGTCCATAAAAGGAGAATTTAACATGATTTGGATGCATTGCTGTAATCCCAAATGGGTCACTTACCGGGTGATCCTGATTGGTTAACTTAATTCCTGCATCGTCCAATCTGGAGTAAACAGGCTTTATGTGGATTCACGCTGCAGCCTCATGTTTGTAGGATTAAACTGCATAACATACTAAGAGCCTACAGCCTCTGCAGACACATGAGAGGATAAACATCCACAGTTTGAGCTCACTTCACTACAGATCAACAAACACAGACACATTCTCCAGACTGGCTCCGACTCTGGAAAGCTGGCTCCTGGGCAGAATTTAAACTCAATCCAGACAAACTGCAGAGAGCTGCCAAAAACTGTAACGAGGCCCAGCTTCGCTCTCTCATGCAGCTCAGCATCTAACCCATAGCGTAGTGAAACACACACATATACAGTATATATCAAGCACCTGTTAAAGTGAGGGGGACTCCACCCTGCCAAGACTCCCATTACTCTCCTTTGTCCTGATTAATTAGGTTAGAAAAACTCAAACTCTCGTGCTTTAGCTGCTCCGTTTTGTTTCTTCCTGCCAGAGCTGTGATTGCATGTCTTAGAATAAGCTTTGCATTATGTGTGATCCTTTTTATCCTTGAATATTGGTTTTCTTCTGCCACCTTTAAGTTCCTAAACTAAACACTTTCACTTTTCACTTTCCCTCTGCACATCAGACATGGAAGTTAAAGCAGGTGAGAATGCGAAGCTGCCGACAAATCAGTTCTGAAAAGCCGACATTTTGCATGCTTGTGTAATCTCTCTTTCTCTCTCTCTCTCTCTCTCTGCAGTAATTTCAGTCTAACTCTGTCATTTTTCTTTCTTTTCTCTGTCTCTCCGGCTTCATCTGTAATCTCTCTCTGCTTCCTCTTTGCTGCGAAGTTTCTCAATCTGAGCCTAAACAACTCAGTCCACTGTTGGACTCAGGGAGAGGTATGTAAAAGATGAAGATATGTTGGTTTTAAGGATGGGAACACCTCGTGTTTAAAGATCTTTTCAGAATCTGCTCGTTTAGTTTTACTTGTCGCTCATCCTTGGCAGAGAGAGAACGTTTCTTTTTTTTGGAAAATTAATTGTTTTAGACAACAGCAAAAAAAGCACAGGCTATCCTTGGGAACTGCACTCACCCCCTTTATGCAGAGTGCAAGCTGCTGCCATCTGGTCGCAGATATACTTTGCCCAGATGCAGGACGAACAGATTTAACAATGAATGTGTCCCTGGTACCATTTGTCTCCTCAACAGCATCATGTAAATCCTCCCCCCTTGATGTGCGTATTTCAATGTTTTCTATTCACTGCTGGCTGTAAAGCTCATTTCCTCTTGTGGATAACAAAGTTTACCCTGACCTTGACTTTGACAGATGTGCAGGGTCATCATGCGTAATGCTTGGCATCATGTGGAAATATGTACATTTAAAGGAGAAAGAAGAAGAAAGTTAGATGAGTTACATGATGGTATAAAAGTAGGAAAGTCCCAGAACATCTTTTATAATTTTAGAGCTCCTTTAACTCGAAGATCATTTACAGTAGAAGGAAACATGTTGCTTGGGCAGATGTTAGCAAAGCTAGAATAGCAAAATAAATGGATGTCTTTGTGCTATGAAGCTAGCTATGACATCCTAATTATGTTTTTAAATCTCCTTTTCCTCTTTGAAGATCTTAAAGTGTTTTTTTAAAGTGTTAAAGACGTGAAAATAATTGTTTTATAAAATAACATAAAGTTGGTATTTCCGGTTTATGCAGGGGAGTAAACTTCATGTACAGTTTAAAGCATGTTCTCACAGTGTCAGTGTTTTTATAGCAGTATTTTAACCCAGTTATGATGTTTTAATATACATATTTATAATCATGCTTGCTAAGAAATCAGTGAAATCCTTCTGACTAAAAAAACACAATCTGAGTGTAGTTTGCGCGGTTAAGAGAGCAGTCTGAACACTTTTCCATGACGTTAACAAAAAACAAAACAAAAGTATTTGAGTCAAAACACCTGAAAAAGGTCCAGAAATCTTCTGACAGGCAGCTGTGATGTTGGTACTGCAGGTTGTTCTGTGTTTGCATTCAGAGTTCTCACTGAGGAGAAAGAGGAGGAGGAAGCGATCGCCCTCCGTCAGATATCTGAGAAAACCTCTTTTCTGCAAAGTCTGCACATTTTCAGCTCTGTCAGTAGAGTTTGTGCGTTGACGGGGAGTTAATGCATCATTCTTTGCGTCTTCTCCTCTCGAAAAGCAAAAGAAAGGAAAAAATGTTGAGTATTACTCATCTTTCTTTTACATCCTATTTTTATTTTAACTTTTTGTAACCACATTTTCTCATTTTCTTAATATTCCTGTGCAAACACATTAAGAAAAATAGACTAGTGTTTGAAAATGCATCCCATTTATGAGCTGTTTGTCCGACCTTTTGTCTCTTTTTTTGCCCCTCATGATCTTATAGTGTTTCCAAATACTGTTTTTAAGCAGGAACAAGAGTTGCAAATATCGATCGACTTTTCTGTCCGACCTTTCTGAAATGCTCGGGCTGTATTTTTGCTTTGGGGGCGTATAAAGCTTAATTATATAACTCTATATGTGGAAACAGTTACTCTCCATTCGTTTTCAGTCTGGCTTCCAACCTGTTGTATCATCCCTCTTTTTCCGAGCCCGGCAGTTGAGGATTGTAAAATAGAAAATCCACCGAGACATCCAAGAAAAGAAAAGGAAAACAAAAAATCATTTCCCAGCACAGGTTTCAGTTTGCCAGCAATTTGTGAGGCCTCGAGTGAGACGTTTCAGACGGTGAGGAAAGGTGGAATATCGCTCTTCTTCCTGTTTTTCAGCTCTCTGCGTTCTTCTGTCATTGGGTTAAAAGCTACCTGGCAGCCAGATGTGGAGCTGCTGCTGTCTGTAATCATGTCTGTGCTTCAGCTCACTGGACTGCTCTGTCACCATGTCATCGTAGCCTGGAACACACACACACACACACACACACACACACACACACACTTTCAACATATTCATAAATCTTGTGAAGAGTCCCAGCTCGTTGTCTAAAATGATTAGGGCCTGAGGTGGCTCTAGTGTTCAGCCTCGTCGGTAAATTGCTCTCTTGTGGGATGTTCAAGAGATTTTCCTGTTGGATTTTGATGGATGGTCTCCTTTAAGTGCTTGGCCAGTGATTTCTTATAAAGGGTAATTCCAGTGTTTTTAAAACCTTGCCTTTTTTATACATGCTTTTGTAGTGGATGCTCTTGATAGGGCGCAGTCTCTAGATTTGGTCGGAGGAGTTGCAGCCTCTTTCACTGCCGACGAATTCCAAAAGGTTTGTGTCTAGTCGTCATTTCAACCCAAACATACGCTGATACAGAGGCCAGTTTAAGATTTTAAAAAGTGTTGAAAAAATATCCACATATTTGTGATTAGATCAAAAATGGTCTTTAAAAAAGTGTGTGAGGCTAATCAGCATGTTTGTTGTTAAAATAGCAAAAAAAAAAAAAAAAAACCCTCCTGCTAAATGAATCTCTAAAAGAACTTAAAGCTCCTGTGAGGAGAGTTTAACTGGTTATGAAACAGACTGATATTAATACTGATGCATCTTAATGAGCTTCAACTATTCATGACTTGCATGATAAGACTTTAGACTTGATTGTCCCCATGGGGAACTTCCTTATCACAGTCCTGTTTCTGTCCAAACAGACGATTCCCACAAAAGAACAGTACATCCACCAAGCACAGTTCAGAGAGGCCTTTTTGTTCAGGGCAGTGATAACAGCAGGGATCAGACCTCTCCCAAGGCGAGCCTTTTTGCACCTCAGTGCTCTGTATCTGTACAGATATTTTTTATGCCTGCAGCCTGATGAATTCAAGCAGATTTCGTAAACAAAAAACACTGGTTTATATATGGCTTTATCCACAGGGATGGTCAGAATGAAAACAAACCCAAAGTTCCTAACAGTGTCAGTAAGGCTGCGTTCACTCTGCAGGTCAAAGGTCGTTCACTCTGCAGGTCAAAGTGTCCTGAATCTGAACTTTCTTTGCTCCTATGTGACTTGGATCTGATTCTTTACGACAATGTGAACTGCACAAGTCACATGGAATTTGGGCCACTTTCATATGTGGATTCCTACAGGTGTCTGATACAGGCCACATTTTAAAAGTAACGTGACCAGCCAGACAAAAACAATCAGATCCAAGCAAAAAAATCTGAATTGAGCATTAAGGTTCGCAGCCTAAGTCACAATGTGCTGCAAGTGAAATCGTGGCAGCCTCATTTACAAGCACCCTTAAAAATCCAAATACAGTTGATAGCTGAAAGTAAAAGTAAATGTCGAGCTTTTTTGTTTTGT
Source organism: Tautogolabrus adspersus (assembly GCA_020745685.1). Classification (NCBI taxonomy): domain Eukaryota; kingdom Metazoa; phylum Chordata; class Actinopteri; order Labriformes; family Labridae; genus Tautogolabrus; species Tautogolabrus adspersus. Next base: position 4,255,396 of record CM036548.1, on the reverse strand, counting down.
TTAGAGGATAATCGCACCAACATCAACTTTATATTGAAATGTGTTGAATAAAAATCCATCTGACTGTTTTGTGTGGGAGCTGCTGCTTCACTCAGAGGTTTCCTGAGTCTCTCTCACTGTTGGATGAAAATCTCACATCTCCATCATGTTGACTTTTCAGAAAGTGAGAAAAATGAGCGACGTCCAACGTGACCTCTGTGCATTTTAAAGTCTATCTGCTTTGATGAGAAACTGACCCAGATGCACAAAGTCAGAGAGGTTTCTCACACCGTATTCAACATCGTCATGTGATAACTGAGATGAACACTGGAGGGCCGCATTGATATTATATTTTTTAGTTAAACTGTTTGTTCATTTTTTCTGCATTTTATCGACCTTTAATTTCATCAATCGTTCTTTCTCTGTTAACACCAGTTCATAACAAATGTTATCTCAAGATGCTTTAATAGTTAATGGGCTTGAGCTTGTAGAGCGCTTTTCTCATCTGCTGACTTCTCAAAGTGCTTTTACACCGCAGGTCACACCCCTACACATTCACACACTGATGGTAGAGGCTGCTGTGCAAAGCGTCCGTCCATTCGTACACATTCACACGCTGCCGACAAACAGGAGCAATTTGGGGTTCAGCGTCTTGCCCAAGGACACACCAACATGTGGCTGCAGGAGCTCGGGATCAAACCCTGACATTTCAGTTGAAAGACGACCGACTCTACCACTGAGCCACAGTCGCCTCACAAAAAGAGCAGGTCTTTATTATATTATTTACAAAGAGGTGACATTAATCCACCAATGAGCACAGCGCTGAGCAACATTACGTGAAGTTACAGTGGCGAGGAACAACTTCAGTTTTTATTTGAAGATTTATATTTGGGCATTTTGCCTTTTTTTTATAGAACAGAGGATAGAAGCAGGAAATCAGGAGTGAGAGAGGGGAAAGACATGCAGGAAAGGACCTGCAGGTCAGATTTGAACCCGGGCCGCTGGCTGGGAGCACTATAGCTTCTGTACATGGGTGTGACCTAACCTAGTTTTTTTAGCTGATATTTGATTTATTGTGACTTCATTAGAGGGTGAAAAGTCTTCCTGGCTTAGTTTAAAGTTCATATTTGTTCTATAGATGAGAAGAAATTTGGGTCTTGAAAAAGCAAAAGTTAGAAATCCAGATGTTCAAATATCTTTATTCAAACACGTGCATGTCAACACAACAGATGAGAAATCTCTACACTCAACAAAACATGAATCATTCCAGCTTTGAGGAGCAAGTAAACTCCTTTTAAATGTGTCCAAACACATTTTCTAATTCTGAGTATGTTTGTGTGTTTTGCTGCAGACAGCGGCCACAGCAGCAACAGCACTAAAGGAGAGCGTCTGAGCGCCAAGATGAGGGCACTTCCTGGTTCGAATGAGCCCTACGAGGCGAGCAGCCCGAAAGAGATCGGTAAGAAAAGGACACCGGTTTTTCTTTTCTTTTATGCGTCTCTCTTACTCGCTAGTTGTGTTGTGTTATATTACCTGCCTGGTTCTCTTTTCTCTTTGATCCCTTTATGTTCTAAACATCACGTGTGCTGCTTTGAGAAACCCTTGTAGAAATGTTTATGATCAATCTTTATGGGGGAAATTCAATAACAGATAAAACCTGTTCTCCTCGAACAGATGCATCTTACGTGGACCCTCTGGGGCCTCATATGGAGAGACCGAAGACAGGCGCCAAGAAACGCGTGGAGGACGACGACGACTTCGCAGACGAAGAGCTCGGAGACGACCTGCTGCCCGAGTAGCTGCTCTCACCCTTCAGACCTCACTGCAATGTCAGAACACTTTCAGTTTTATTAACTCTTCTGAAAGGCAGGAAACTTAAAGATGAGACTAAAACATTTTAAACAAAACGCTTCAACAAAACAAACCCCCAGACGTTACAGGATATAGACTTTATATTCCATTGGTACTGATGAGAGTCCAGTGACTCTGTTGTTGTGACTTCTGAGAGTGACTTTTAATAACTCATCTTTGCCTTTAATCTAAATATCTTCGATTGTAATTCTGAGGCTCATTTTTCGAAGATAAAAAATGATTTAGCAAAAGAGTTCCTGCATACATGCAAAAAGCTCTAAAGCTGTTTGCATTTCGTTTAGTTTCAGCTCTGAACTCCTGCAGAAAACATTTCAAATCAAACACTGACAAAGAAATTCAAGTTTTCAGATTCGACTTTGAGCTAAAGGTGATTACAAACATATTGGATGAAGTGTTTATAAATTCCAGAGCTTTTTGGACACACTTTTCCTCCCACGAGTTCTTCACCGCTCACCCGATACGCATGTGAACGCCCTCACACACCCTGAAAGCTCTTGAATCCAGTGATGGGGCGCAGAGCCAAAACAATGAGAAACATATCACCGTCCTGATCATTTTGACTGCACTGTGTGTTTCCATGTGTGAGCGTGGGAACCTTCTGGAAAATGCATCAACATGGAGATACCAAACCCAGCGAAATACGTCCATGTGTTCCTGTAGTTTTATACATTTTGTACTTAATCTAAAGAGTGTGGAAGTGTAATATTTATTTTTCTAGCTTGTTACTTTGTTGATGTACATTATATAATTAAAATATTGAAATATTTGACATGTTGAACTCAAACTTGAGCAGTGTCATTCTGAGCTAATTAAAGGAGGCGTTTGCACATCCAACTAACTCGTGAAGTAGGTGTGTAGGACATAAAACTATCACACTGAAAAGAAAAGATCCTGCACTACTCTTCTCTTGCTTGGCTTCACCAGATTATTAGAAGAAATCACAGCGTTCCTGTCCCTCTGAACCTCTGACAAGTGTGTTTGTGTATGTGGAGAACTTGCTCGACGAAGGTTCACAGGGACAGAAACGTTGTGACTTTTTCTAATAATTTGGTGATGCCGAGGATATGTGGGATGTTTTCCTTTCAATGTAAAAGTATATAAAGTGACAATCTGAGTTATGAACGTGAAGTTTCTCCAGGCAAAGCAGCAGATAAAAGTGAAGATTTATTTGAAGGAAAACTGAAGTAAATTACTTTTTTAACTGGCTTTTGATATGCATGATAACATTTAAAGCTCTGGTGCATAAATCCTGATGACATAATAAGTAACAGGAAGGAATGAAGTCACAAATATGTACTTAAAGCAATGATTTGCATCTGTTTGTGGTGGTTTGACCTCAAAGTTATCATTCAAACCAGAGCAGTTTGTCAAAGCTGGATCCAGTTTATCTTTTAGTGAAGTAGACTCTGGTGTGCAGCCAGGATCCAGCAGGCACATAGTCTGGACTTCCCACTCTGCTGTCATGCACACTGCGCTCTTTTATCAGAGAGGTTTAAGACAGAACTTCTTCTGTCAGTACTTCAGTTTGATTTAGACCCGCTCTCTGTGGTGAATCACGCCGTTCCTGCGCGCTCAATCATTTCCAGCGGATTTTACGCACACGTCGCTGGAGAAAAGCAACAGGAAAGGTTGTATTTTTTGAATCGGCAGGTGTTTTAAACTCCCTGCTGGATAATAGTTTCAGATTTTGAGTCAATTATTGCTCCTGGCGACGCTGTGGACGTGTTGTGCCAAAATGTTTCCGCAGTTTGGTTGGCGGCGCGCCTGTGATTCGGTTTTAAAGCCACGACTGTGGACTGTTCGCCTGCCTCTGCTTTTCCTACGCCCCCAACATTTCACTGGGTGTTAACAGAGGAAAGAAGCCTTTTAATGATAAAGGATTGTCTCAATAATAATCTTTATTGAAGGCGTAAAACTAGTGCGCAGGGTTTTTTTTTGAGCGGATATCGTTATTGGGACATCACCGTACTAAGAAGCGCAATGGAGCCACATCGCCTCCGTGTCATGCTGCTGCTGCTGCCGCACCTGGTCGTGCTCCTGCTGGGCTGGCCTGTCGGGGCTGTACGGATACGAAAAAAGGCCACCAGGGCCCGGTCCTGCCTGGACCTGCCGGAGGAGATCCTGGAGCAGATGTTCGGGCGGCTCTCGATTGGAGTGATGAGCGCTTTTCACCACGCGCTGCAGCTGGAGCCGCAGGACAGACTCAACCTCACGTGCCCGACCACCGCGCGGCCCCCGAACAGCAGCAAGACCCGCCTCCCGGTCAACCTGCTCAGCATCTCCCCCTGGGCCTACAGGTGAGAGCAGGTGGAATTCGGAATCTCCTGCCTTTACAAATTTAAAATCTTTTAATTCCTATTACAATACTTTTATATGTAATCCTTACTTATCCATAACACTTCCATGGTGTGTCACAAATGTAATCTTCAAACCTTTAGTTTAGCCTATATCTCCTGAACTTTTTATCTATGAATACACAAATTGATTACAGGGTGTAACATGTCTTGTTATGATTTAAAATGACCGCTGAAAAACGTCAACATCTGGAAACATCTGGAGTTTTGCCTAATATAAAGCGGGAATAAGTTGTACCAGGCATCTTTGTCTTTACAAAGATGTATTTAAAAGCTACAGTCAAATATTTGGCATCCATGTTATGTTGCAAATATGAGGTAGACTGAAAATGACAGACTTCAGAGTACAACAACAAATCTAATAATCAAATAAATTCAGCATTTTGTTTTGCTGTATATATTTACTTGCAAAAGTGAAACTTTTACAGAAAATTCACATTTGCTTATTTGAGATCACGTTCATACTAACTTAATGCTTTAGAAGTTATGGTAAGTTTTCAGTGTTACTAACTTTCTATCACAGATTCAGTAAAATCTCAGTAATATGTTGTGATGTGACAATGTACTAAGAATGTGAGTAATGTAAAATATAAAAATAGTATATTTTCCAGAATGATAAATTATTTACTTATGATACAGGACTTTCCACAGACAGCCAGTGGGAAGAGGTAGCCAGCTAGGGGGGTCTGGATGCATGTCCCGGTGGCTTCTGGTACATTTCAAAGTCTCCCTCTACTATATCATATACACTGTTTTTTATAATATTTTACATTTGTTAAGTTTGCTGTCTCAATTCTTATCAGTTAGGGAATTATTGCAAAGGAGAATCAGGCTCTTTGTCAAATAAGGGCGGGCTGGTAAAACATTTTAGGGGCTGTTGGTAGCCCAGCAGATCCACATCAGGCAGACTTTGTTCAAACATATCTCTCTCTTTCACATCAGCACATCTCTCCTGGCCTCAAGTGCTCCTCCTACTGCTTCTAGTTTGAAATCACAGACTGTGGGCTGCAGAAGAAGAGGACAAAATGTATCTCAGCATCCTAATTATTGTCTAAAGTTAAGGGCGTGCAAACTGAAGGTGGTTGAGTTAAAACAGAAAGTGAAAAATATTATGATACAAAAATGTAGTCTGACAGAAAGTATGTAGAAAATAAATTAAGCCTGAACTTAGTGATGGCACAGAAGGCAGTTACCACCTTGAATAATCAAACTCTAATTCTGCAACGTAAAACTCTGTTGACTTCTTTGCAGGCTCTCCTACGACCCATCCAGGTATCCCCGTTACATCCCCGAGGCGTACTGTCTGTGTAAGGGCTGCCTGATGGGACCGTACGGCGAGGAGAGCGAGCAGTACCGCAGCACTCCGGTCTACGCTCCCTCCGTCCTCCTGAAGAGGACGGGCTCCTGTCTGGGAGGAAGACACTCGTACACAGAGATCTACGTCTCCATCGCGGTGGGATGCACCTGCGTGCCGCTGCTGGAGAAGGAGAGGGACGGACACAAGAGCAACCAGAGTCTGGAGAGAGTGGAGAACAAAACAGGCCGAAGGCGCCTCGTCTCGGTGAGGAAGAAAGTATAAAGTAAGCTGACTGTGGTGTTCCAGATAAATTATTCTTCAACAGATGCACATTTGTTGGATTCTTTCTCTACCTGGAGAAGTACACTCTGAATATTTGGATGATAAAGTACACAGTCAAACCTTTAACAGATATTTTTCTTCCTCTTTAGAAGAACATCTTAACTACAGTTGATTTTCAAGGATTCAAACTTCAGAGTACAGCAGACTGAAAATACAACCCGTCCTATTTTTGACAGACTGATATTTGGACCAATTAAACCCAAACTATCCTTGTGGACAATAACACTAGGAATACATTTCATAAATGTTTACGTCATTTGATGGAAAAACGTACCCTTTGTAATTTAAAGCCAACAAATAAGTGGAATAATGATCCATATTCAATCATAAAAATGATCAACACTGCCACCTACTGACACAAAGATCAACTTCCTCTGTTGCTTCCTTTTCTTCTCTGACATTTTTTAAAGACAACTTCTCATCTAAATTTATTGATCAAAATTTGTACCTGTCAAAATTCAGCAAAGAATAAAAACAGTCAAATAAACAAACAGATTTCTGGATCTTCAAGACATCAGTGCCAATGCATGCTCACTTCTCCAAGCAGAAAAATGCATCCCTTGTGTATTTTAAGTCTCATTTTGTATTTTCAGGATACAGGAGGTGCTACAAAATCCTAAACATCAGAGGTTTCTCACAGGTGTAATTATCAGATCATGTAAAAGGGAAACAATAAACACTCCAGCTACAAAAGTTCTTGTTTTTTTTGGGACGTTCTTGCCTTTATTTGACAGGACACGTTTAGAGACAGGAAATAGCGAACCTGCGACCAGTGGGACGAGGACTCCAGCCCCATTACATGGGACCCCTTCTATCAACTGAGCTAAACCGGCACCCTTAAGTTCTTGTTTTTGAAATGCATTCATCTGGCTCCTTTTCACGGTCATCACTGAACCCAGAACAGATGTTTTTCTTCTGTCCTCTGATCAGGAATCAATGAATCATGCAAAAAATGAAACATGTTACTGCTGTGGTCTGCCACTAGAGGAGCTGTGCATCTGTTTTAAAGACTCACAATAAAGTTCTCATTTTGTGTCTTGTGTAAACTTTCATCTGGCCTCTCTGTTGTTTGTTTGGAAAGCTGGATTGTGAGGCTAATTTTATTATTTGGTTTAAAGGTGAGGTGTACATGATTCTTGAAATTTCCACAGTAAAAAAATAAAATAAAATAATCTTAAACTGTTCCACCAGGGTTTTAATTTCAACAAAGACAGGGTTTGACATCGAACAAAATCAGCCCAACTCAAAAACTGAAACCCTGATAAAAGCAGACTGACTACTTTATTCACTGAAAGGGGAAAACTAAACTCCCTGAGTGCCACTTAAAGTCAGTGCACTCGTAAAAAGACTGATTTGTTAGAGAGCTTTTACATTAAACCACATAAGGCCAGGGCTGCATTGGTATTGCCTCAAAAACACTGGATCCTACATTTCCCATAATGCAACTCCATGAGTCTTTTTGTCACTTCTTGTGACATATTTTGCAGAACTTCCAGCCAGAGGTCTTAAAGGAAGCAGATAAATGTTTTAACTCTGTAGTCTCCAAACTTAAACAGACATCACCCTGATGACATCACCGTGACATCATCAGGGAGTCAAATTTGGTCACGTCCTCGCCCCATCAGGCTCTCAGTTCTGGTCAGACGGAGGTTTAGGCTCCTCAACAGGACAGCAGGCGAGACGGATAGTTGACGAAACAGCGGAACTCGTTGGACAAGTTTCTGTTGTGTTTCGGGAGGAAGCTGCACATTTTGACATCCAGGAGCTCCTTGGCAAATTTCTCCATGATCGCTCCTGCAGAACAGAGACGGAAATGTTAATGAAAACGCTGATCAAATATACAGAAAGTAGGTTTCTCAGCTTCGTATTTTACCATTTAAAGGACCAATATGTACTGATATAAATTACAAAGTGACCTTACTATATCATCATATCATTAGCAGCCCCTCCCACTCTCACCTGTGCACAGCAGCACTTTTCCTTTGCTCAGGTATTTGATGGTTTGGGCCACTTTGCTCAGACACTCCTCGGACAGGTACGGCGGGTCGGCGAGGACGATGTCGAAGCTCTGAGGAGCCACTCGGGCTGGGAGAGACAGCGGCTCGTTGTAGTCATAGAAGATGAAGTCGTCCCCGTAGGCGGCGAAGCGGCGGTCGTACTCCAACACGACGGCAGACACGTGGTCTGCTCCATCCACCACGCCCTGCTTCAACTTCTGGTACGCACTGGGGGCGCTCACACACGCTATCCTGAGAGTAAAAGATGATAAGACGAATTAAGACACTTAAAACTTAGAAACATGTTGAGGATGAAGCTTCTTCTGCAAGTGTGCAACTTCAGGGGGCTGAGAATTGTGCTCTCAAAGGGGGTTGCGTTGTCTTTCTGTTTGTGACTGTGTGTGTGTGTGTGTGTTTTACCTGCCTCCCTCTCCGGCTTCACGTACGACCTCCTCGGCTAGTTTAGTCGCTGTCTCATCACTGTACCAGAACTGACTCATCCGCTGGTGGAAAGACGGATGCACAAAGATATCAGTGACGCTGTGAATTTTTGTGAGTTTTATCGAGAATAACAATGATGATAAAAAAAACTCAACTTTTCAGTGCACACAACAGAAAAAAATCACAGCTTCAGTCAAAGTTTGTTGTTTCTGTCTCCTGTCGTCATCTAAATCCAGTAAACTCACCCAGTCCTCCTCCACTGCTCCCACAGCGAACTGGTCTCCTGGTGTCGTGCTCTGATCCTGAGCTGTGGTCTCATTGTAAAACTCCTGCAGGGCAGCCAGAGTGTGAGCGGACAGAGTGGGGACATCATCATCGCTGTCACTCATGGCTGACGGAGCAGAGGACGCTGACAGGAGGGCAGCTGTCCTTCAGAGTTTGAGCATGGATGTTTTTTAATTTATGAAAAAAAAAAACCTAAAACAAAAGACAAACATTGTTATTGAGGTTTTATACAGCTGGGCAGAAACTAAAAATATAGATTTATGAGACCTGCAGACGCATAATAAAAGTGAAAGCATTGTGATACTGCCTTAAAAGTTTGAGAAACATTGTCCAACAGATTTAGCAGTTCTTCTCGTTTGTTCCAACATCTACGACTTCTCCCCATCTTTGATCCAAACCAGCTTCAAATACGTGTTTTTTCTCTTTTCCAATCCATAAACACCTGACTCTCAGTCTGTTTTCAAAATGTTTTTCCAGTTCAATTCCCAAATCCATCATCATAATACAAGGTCAGCCAATAATCTTCATGCAGCCTTTTTCAGGAAAACCTTTTCTCTATCCTCCATCAGATCCCGAGGAAGTCATTGTTGGAACAATTTACAGACTCATGTTAGAAACAGCACCAGCTTAAATTCATTCAAGAAACAAAACATACATTTTTAGCTACACCATTTAAGCATTGCACCCTCATAATCATTATCTGCCATATTTAACCTCCTAATCATTATGTAGAGCTAGTACTGTTGTGTGTAAGGAAAAAATGAATAAAATACATAAATAAGTTTGGGAAATCATCAATCGTGATTCGTCAGTCTATGGTCAGGCCTGATGATTAAAAACATGTATTTTTTACAACAATTAAATCAGTGTTACACATCATCACATTACACTGCACTAAGCATCAATTTGACTTTTCACCTGTGGATTTTCACACATTCATAACGTGCAAACATAAAGCTACCAGTATCCTCCCACTGTCATATCGATGTTGCTTTTTGTTCATCTTTTTGTTTTGAAATATTCCCAAGTTACACTCATGTTTGTAAAACGTGTCATTTTTTTATTCATGAACCCTCCGAGAATATAAACAGACACACTCCAAGAGAATCAGAAAATAGATTAAAACACGTTACAAGTTTTCAATTACCAACCGGTAAAGATCCTGTTGGAATAAAACACGTTTCCAACCAGAGACTTTGTTTGAGTTTGTATTAGTAACTCACTTTGACTGAAAACTAGCAGCGGATCTTCGATTATTCTGCCTCCACGTAAACATTCACTACAAACACACACACATATGAGTACACATGTCCAATGAATTAAATACAACAAACGACGAGAGAAAAGGTTGATGTACCTGATCAGGGATCGATGTGCACTTCACTGCTGCTGTGTTGTGAACATGTGAGTAGTCGCGCTTTGATGACGTAATTACAGAGCGTACAGCTCTGCCGGGGGACGAAACCATAGATATATATAGAACACTAGATGTCTCATCCGCGCTGCTGGCTAATGGAGTCGAACGTCCGCACTGGCGGCCATCTTGCTACGGGCAGCTCTCTCACCTTAACATTGTGTTGGTAGTGATACATGTACTTTTTAAATAACCATAACTTGCTCAATTTTCAACCGATTTTCAAACGGTTTGGTTTGTTATAAACTTCAGGGATGTAGTTATGACACTGCATACTTATGAATAATTATGTTATGTTCTAAAAAATAGAATAATGTTCTAAAATAGGTACACCTATCTGTTCTGTTTAATGTTAATTTCATATGAAAACCCATGATTATAATTACATAAATACATCTCTGTACAGGGTGGGGATTTTAACATGCAGCCTTTCTTGATATAAATTTGTAAAGGGAAATCTTGTACCTATTTTAGAACATTATTCTATTTTTTAGAACATAACATAATTATTCATAAGTATGCAGTGTCATAACTACATCCCTGAAGTTTATAACAAACCAAACCGTTTGAAAATCGGTTGAAAATTGAGCAAGTTATGGTTATTTAAAAAGTACATGTATCACTACCAACACAATGTTAAGGTGAGAGAGCTGCCCGTAGCAAGATGGCCGCCAGTGCGGACGTTCGAGTCAGCGCGGATGAGACATCTAGTGTTCTATATATATCTATGGACGAAACAGTATTTTTATTTCTTCACTAATTTGTCTTTGGTTTATTTTCATGTTTTGACAGCCAATAACCACCAAAGATCGTTTATTCGTCTATAACGAAATCTGATCTAACTTTTTTTAAATTGAAATAAAACCAGAATTAGGGTTTGAGAGATAATAACAATAATCAAACATTCAAGGCAAATAAAGACTGACCTTAAAGATTGAATTCAAAAATGTATACATTTATTTGTATATCTAATCAAAATGTTAGGTATTAATAGTTACATAATATCTCTTCACAGAGAGAACGACATCAACATGTCTAAGAAGCTGTCTGAACTGTCTTACTCTTTATGAAACTTTGTTATTAAAGGTAAATAATTAAATCTGTACTCAAGCTTTAAACTGGAGGAAAACTTGAAGTCTTATAATATGAATTTTTACTCCAATATAAGTTGACTTAGGTTTACTTAGAAAGTCTCCATCCTTTGAGTTGGAGTCTTATTCTTGCCTCATTTAATCTGGAAAATGTGACATTCTCTGATAAAACCGAAACTGTATTCATTACTAAAGAAGATTTCAGCTGACGGACACGTGAAAGAAAACTCTGAGGCCAGAACTTTTTATACAATAACTTTATGTACACTTTTACACTTCATTAACAAAACAGCCTTTCTACAATAACCAGGATAGTGCTGTGAATGTGGAGGATTTGTGTCTCCAACAGAAGAATACTCCGACGAGTGGCTCCGCTCCTTTTTATTTGGTTTGTTATTGCTGTCCGACAGTCTCTGCTTCAATCCACTGTGTGTTGAAAAGAGAAACGGTGGATGTGCTGCTGTAGAAAAATACTACTGAAATTAATCTGCTAAACTTCAGGAGGCCCGATTCTCCTGATCCCGGGGGAGCCCCTCGCCTTACAGGAGGGGGCCGCAACATAATACTACAATCCAAAAAGAGCAAAAATATCAAACCGCAAGAAAAAAAAAGGTCAACACAGAGAAAGTTGCTCCCTCTTTAGCTGAATTCATTCAATGATGAACTCATTAAACTCTTCCTGCTGTCTACAGGCATATAAAAACATTTCTGTTATGTTGCTTCTGTTGCTATGAACATACATTTCTCTTCGCTTCTGATTTGAAAACTTTATATTTATATATATGTACATCCTCTTAATGAAACACAATCTGATTTTGGTTTTCTGTCATCGCCCTCCTGCACTGTGCGGATCAGCAACCCCCAAAGGCAGCCAGAAGTTTCTCATGTGTGTGCATTTGAATTTAATGTGTGTGTGTGTGCATGCACTTTATTCTTGGCGTAGGACAGGCACAGTCATTGTGTGTTGTCAGTTAATGTATGGCGTGTCTCACATACGCACACACTGAACAATCAGCAAAACAAAGGCACTCTGGGAAGGATTTGGGACAAATGTGTGCGTCAGTGTGTGTTTGTGTGTGAGCGAGTGGAAACTGTTAAAATGAAATGTGTATTCAATTCAGGACACAAACGGCAACTCTAATACCTTCAAAATCTCACACTTCCTTTGATTTAAAAAAAAAAAATCCTGTTAACCCTCACGTCACTCTGTGTGTGTGTGTGTGTGTGCGTGTGTGTGTGTGTGTGTGTGTGTGTGCTCTGGCAGCCTCCAGGTAAACCAGGCAGCAGCAAAGAGGGGTGGGGGGGGGTGTGTGGAGGAAACATCGCCACACATCAGCTGCTGCTCCGCTCCTCTACTTGTCATGATGGTCAGTGCTTCATTGTTTCAGTCATCCAGTCTGCTATGCAGTTCTATCTCCATGGTTACCACATCATCATCATCATCATCATCTTTAAGTCTGTCAATCATGCTGGAGGGCGGGGCCAACAGGTGGGCAAAACAAAAACAGAAACCCGAGGAGGATAAAACATTCAGGCATGAGATGATTCCCCTGCAGCGCAGGCAGATAGACGAAGAGATCCTCCGAGGCTTCGAGCCCTCTCTTCTTCTACCCAGAGTTCTCAGGGGCTGAAGCGGGGGTCGTCCTTGATTGGTTGCATTTCAAAACGATGATTTGAGGCGGCGTCGGTTTCCAGTGGTTATTTCACGCAGAGCAGGCCGCCCACATTGGCCACAAACTCCTCGAGGCTTTTGAGGAAGGCGACCTTCTGCTTGCGGTCCATGGTGGGCGGCGTGCTGCTTGCTGTCAGCTTGTTGAAGGCATCGGCCAGCCGCTGGTAGATGACAGCGTCTCTCTGTGACGAGAGCAGAGTTTCAACCAGCTCAGAGTACTCCGCCTGATGGACAGGAGGGGAAAAAAACACAAGACCACCAACTCAGGTCAGAGGTAATAACATAACCAATACCATCTACATGTTTGTCACAGCACTGCAGAACAAACATGATGCAATGACACTGAATGTCCACTAGGGGGCACTGTCCAATAATTGTTTTTTTACTGTGTCTTGCTGTTTTTTTCTCTTTAATTTTGATCTGCAACAAATTGCAAAAAGTAAATATGTCTCTCTAATTGAGACCGGCCTTTATTTGTCAAAATGTGCAGCAGCATCAGGCTCCAAACGACGGAGCCTTACATTGGGATGGGCTTTCATTTGAAGATTTACGGTACATCCTGCCTGACATCTTTTGAAGTCAAAACTCATTGATAAACAAATGTAATGTATCTAAAAAAAGAAGAAGCAATTTCCGCAGGTCAGATTCAAACCCAAGCAGCATGCTTGGAGAAATACAGCCTCCGTACATGTGGTGTGACCTAACCGCTAGGCCATCTGCACCCAGATTTATGAATCTCATTTGAGGGTTTTCTCATTGGATATGAAAGACTTGTGTTTTATGTTCTCACCTGATGCAGGCATACAAGTGTGTAGAGAGCTTCTCCTGCTGCCACCGTCATCTCAGTGTTGTGTTTCTGCAGGACCAGCATGTCGAACACCAACTGAGGGCACAGACCATGGAGAGTACAAAGGTTGAGGAGGATCATTAATAAACAGTTTTCTTATTATCCACCAGAGTTGATTGGGATGATACTCGAATGTCTGTTCAGTAAATATAAGCTTCAGCCAGCTATTGGTTTGCCAAACACGATGAAAAGTGTGTGTGATTGTACCTTGAGGAAGTGACGAGTGGCGATGAAGAGAGGCGTGTCCTTCTCCTGGTTTTTAGCGCACTGCTCGGCCAGAGGAGACAACGCCTCCAAACACAGCTGGCTGATCTCTGAACTCATCCTGAACACACACGTTAAGGACAAACAAACACTTCATAACAGTTAGCTTGAACTCTGTCGAGGCGCTCTTAGACAGCAGCAGCAGGAAAAGTAGCAGCTGCAGAAGCATGATCTGTGTAAAATGTAAGACCAAATCTGAAAACAAGCGACAAGAAATAGTAAACTATCGTCCAAGCACCTGCGACTTAGTGCAGGATAGTTCATTTGTACGCTGTTAAACCAGCCCAGAAATAATACGGGAACATGATTGAACATGGTGACTTTAAAAGAGGATCCTAGGATTGGGCTGAGTGCAATGTATTTATCATTTTTGTCATACTAGTGTCGATATGGGCGGCTGGGATTGGCTCCAGCCCCCCTGCGACCCCGAACGGGAAAAGTGGAAAAGATAATGGATAGTGCCGATATGTTAGTTGTGGGATAAATACAAACAATCCCTACAACGGGGCAATATGAAACTTTTTGTACTAAAAGCTTCTAAAGAAGAGCAGAAACTGGCCTCGTTGAATCAGCACAGACACAAAAAATACTGCAGACACGCACAAGCAGACATCGTAAGGATACGAGGTCATTCCAAGCTCCAGAGAGAACATGAGGCTTTTGAAGAGGTCTTCAGGCAGCTGTGGGATTTTTTCTGGAAAGATCTCACAGATGAAGGTGATGAGCTTGTAGTACTGGTTACACAGAGACGGAAACTACGAGAACAAACAAGAACAAGATCCAGAGAATGAACTCACATCTCATCACAGTAAATCCAGTTTGATAAGGAAGCAGAAGGGAAACATCTGGCTCAGATTGAATATCAAATATCCGTGTCGTGCAGTCTTACCTTGAGCAGGTCCTGAGACATGAGAGGAAGAACGATGTTCACACCGTACAGAACGACATCTGCTGCTGATACCGTCCGATTAGAGGCCGGCGTTCCCTGGTCCTGGTTTCGAAACACCTCGTCTATAAAACACAACATAAACACGAGTAAGGGAGCAATCTTCTACTGGAACTCTATTTAACATCGGAAACATTCAGTGAGCTCACCAGTGTCGCTGAAGTCGATGAACTCCTTGGAGAGCAGGTTTGTGAGCAGCTCCATGATGAGCAGCAGGTCCTGGTACTGGTCCTCCTCGGCTGCAGAGTCACTCCTCTTTCTGCTCTGGTTGTTTTTGGAGTAAACCTGCAGCAGCGTCAGACACGCCTCGTACAGCTTCATGGACTTCATCTAAAGGAAGAGAGAGGAGACATCAGTGACCGTGAAGATCTCAGAGAGCCACGCGTACCTGAAATCTTTTTCTAGATGTATTCTTGACAGACCTATGATGGTTATAAGGGCCATAATAGAGAAAATAGTGAAGCCTCAGGAGAATCACATAATATTATTAGATAGAAATATTTAATCTGCTGCTGTATAAATCATCCCTTGGCCAACTCTCGAATAAATATCAGGGAGTTAACTTGTGGAACGAAGTCCTTTGTGTTATTTTTGGTGTAAAAAAAAGACGGAGAAATTCTTTGCTGACAAAAACATTGAATCATGAACAGAAAACAAACACTATAAGAAACAGTCATTCCTTAGTATGGCAGCTTCTTTTGATTTCCCCTCTCTCTTGTTTAAATACATTTCTGTATTTGAACAAGTGCACTCTGATATTCGGGTTGTTTTCTTTCTGTCTTCTAAGTGTGGTTTACGTGTAAGCCAATTACAGG
The DNA here is from genome assembly GCA_020745685.1 of Tautogolabrus adspersus. Lineage (NCBI taxonomy): Eukaryota > Metazoa > Chordata > Actinopteri > Labriformes > Labridae > Tautogolabrus > Tautogolabrus adspersus. Next base: position 4,239,780 of record CM036548.1, on the reverse strand, counting down.
TTTCTACCATATCCACACTCTTGTGTAAAATAAATACAAAGAAAGAAAGAAAGCCTGCTGCAATATCCAAACTCCCAGAGCTGCAATTTTTGATAAAGGTAGAACTGTTCTCCATAAATCGTTATGGTCCTACAACAACGCCCTGGACTTTACGTTTTTCACATTGAAAGTTAAATGCAAGAATTTGAAGTCTGAATCACAGCAGGCCTGCAGGATATGAGACAAATCTGTTATGTGTAATAGTATTGTTCACTTTGGTGAAACTGATATAACATGTTTCTGTGTCTTTCTATTCTCCATGTTTACATTACACCTGTGTTTACCATGTGTCCCTCCTGAATACAAAATACATCCATACACCTTTTTTTCCTCCACTAATGGAAATACCTTTGAGCTAGCTTGAGTATCATTAGCATGAATCAAAATCATCTAAAAGCATGACCATCACATCCAATCCTCCAGCCAACAGGTGACATGTATGCTGAGAGACTCCTTTATCGATAAGTCAAACTTCTGCAATATGTTTATTTCAAATACTCGTACTGCAATAACGATGAAATTGCAGTTAATTGTGTGACCCCGACTCCTCGTGCACATCGTTCAGCCCACATGTTCACAGCTGTCACTCACCTCTCCCAGGTAACAGATCTGCTTGTGTGCGACTTCCACAAAAACCTCAATGATGAGGTTGATTGTCTCGGGCGTGTTGCTGTAGACCTGAGAGACAAAACACAAACAATGAGATTCAATTAATTTTCTTCCTGACATTCAAGGATTCAAGGTTCACAAACACACTCACAGTGATAATCTCTGTCTCTTTTGAACTCTACAGACAGATTTGTTTTCTGCTGTTAGTGCAGCGAATCAAATCAGACAATTATTCAATTCAATTCTCTTTTTCTTCTTCGTGTCTTTTGATCTTTATCCTCGTGTGCTTTACAGACCTATAAGCTTCACAGGATCAACAACCTTTAACCGGTCACCCTCACAACTCTCTCCAATCTTACCTCCATGAGGCCGATGCAGCTGGACAGAAAGTCCATCAGAAACGAGAAGAGCGAGGCCACGTTGTCGATCTGCGTCGCCTCTGCGATGCCGCACAGCGCCTCTAACGTGGCGACGATTTCCCGTTTGACAGCTTCCTGCTGGCTGATCTGAGCAAAGTTCTCCTGGTTGATGAGGTTGAGGAAACGCTGCTGGAGCGGGTGGAGCACCTAGCAGAGAAAAACAGGTTTGATTGATTCAGGGGTGAAGTAGAAGGAAGGTGGTTATGGCACTTCATGAAGGGGCAGAGCGATAATAACATCAGCAAGAGGAAGAGGATAAGCCGCAACTTGTGCTGTGTGGTTGTAGTTCTTTGTTTGTTGTCTGCCTTGTTTGTGATTTTCTTGTTAGATAAAGGCTCTTTATAAATGAAGTTACTATTATATTACATTATTTCTTCTCAGTGTTCAGTGGGAGTGGCGTCCTTCTGCAGACAGACGGTACCTCCTGACTGTTGCTCCGTCAAACTTGGTTTTCTGAACTGAGTTATGACATACATATCAAACCAAATCCAAGCTATTTGACTGGACGGGACAAATCAGATTTCTCGGTGCATGTAAGGGAAGAGGACGAATGTGGAGATGTAACAAAGGAGTGTTTGATCAGTTGTTGGCTCCGTCTCTCCTCTTCCTCCTCCCACAGAGCGATCCAAGCTGAGACTAAGCAGCTGCAGGAGCAAACAGCTGCCGTCTCACTTGTACACCCCCCAATAATTACTCTGGAGTCATTGTGGCTTTGCACCCCCGTTTACTTACTACTGTCAGCTTATTAAGAGACAGGCCTGCTGGATCACTAAAAGGATCATGTTATACACACGGGAGAAAGACTCGACGGGGGAATATTATCGGCTACATCCGTAATTCGTCTGTAGATCTGCCTGGAGTCTGTAGACATCAGACATAACGCGCTAAAGCACAATACTTTATTCATAAGGCACATCTGTCTGCTGTAGATATTCTCACCAGAACAGAGAGAGAGAGCAACAGTTTACAGAACTAGCTGTGTTTTTTATCTGTGAATGCATTACGGCTTGATTTGAAGTGTTTGGTCCACAGTTGTAAAAAATAAACATGTACAGAAACACATCTGTGTAGGAAGAGGCAACAAACAACTACTTCTGTATTCATTACTAATTGAATGACTTTGGTGACTGGTGCAAAGCGCACACAAGAGATTGAGTGGCTTAAAATTACATTTCTTAATTAGATTTTCCCTTCATGACATCACAAAGGGCAGTAACCCCTCCCCCAGGTGGGTGAGACTCCCACAGCTAGGTGTTTGTTCTGTCCTCTGAGTCTGCCTTCTCACTGTAAACAATAGGGCATGGAGCGAGAAAGTCCGAGCCACCCGAGCCCTTCCAGAGAGGGGCGTGGTCAGACACAGCTCATTTACATTTAAAGCTACAGACACAGAAACAGCCTATTCTGAGCAGGGCTGAAATAGAGGGGTTTATAGGCATGATCAAATACAGGATCAGAGTGGATTTAGAACAAGAGACTTCACACACATGTTTTGAGCTCTGAGACTTATTTACACTGAAGAGGAGGAGAATATGTGACCTTTAAACTTCAGCCTACACCTTTTCCGTCTCTTAAATCCCTAGATGTATACATTGTAAATCATATTCAACTTCTTTGTGTTTTTGAGAGAGGTGAAATTGTAAATGCTGGTTGATAAAAACATACTACTAGTACACATTACCTCAGCCCAGTACTGCTGTTTGGTGTCGGCGTCCATGTGTGCGAAGCCCCCGAGGACCAGAGCTTTCATCAGAGTCCTCTGCACCGGGCTCGACAGCAGGTGGAGGGGCGGGCTGCGGCTGGCAAACTGCTTCGCCAGGCTCCACCAGCTCTCACACTGCACCACGATGTTCGCCCTGGACACAAAACAAGGAGGCAGAGCAGCTGTTAAGAAGCTGTTAGGATGTCTGATTTTACCTCCAGTGATGTGCAAAAACATCTGCACTTAAAGACATCACCCAAAGGCGTTCAGAACACCGGTCCCAAAAACCCTTTTGAACAAATAAACTCAGAAATCACAGATTGCATGGTGCTGTTGTTGTTCTGTGAAAACTTCCATTTCAATGTTCTTAACAGAGTATTTCGACAAATGAATATAGCTATGAGGATTGTTTAGTTTAGTAAATGAAACCTGAAGTTTCAGAGTTATAGGAGCCGTTCACACGTAAAATAAAAACTAAAAAACAAGGTGTGGGCTTCCACACTAATGAATCTAGTCCTGTACACAGTTGGGCCAACCGTGCCCTTAATTCTCAAGTGAAGGCAGCTTAGGAACATTTTTTTAATGAAATGTCACTGTAAGTTACAGAGATAATCACACAATAGCCCTTTTCATAGTGCAATTTCACACCCATAACGAAGCTCTGCCTACATGACGCCTTAAGAGTCTGTGAACTCCCATTGCTTTACCGCGTTGCAGAAGTGCGTGAGAGAGAGCAAGAAATGGCGGTTGCACAGAGCTGTGCTCCTCCGCTTGCTCCAGGGAACCTGTCCTACACCCTGTAACGCCTGTGTTACTACATCTGAAGGGTAGAGGGGATCACTTTGCCCCCCCATTACACCTCTACAACATTCAGATCGAAGGCTAAACGTCAAAGGGGCGTAAATACCGCGCCTCGAAAGTGCAGTATGAAAAGGGCTAATAAAAACTGAGGAGTTTGAGGAATCCAAAACTCTTACAAGCGTTTTTTACTTTCCTTTGAGTCAACCCAGTTTGATGATATCTCGTGGAAGGTCAAAGAGGACTTCAGTTGTTAAGGTACAATGTGTGATGTGCAGCCAAATAAGTATATAAGCGTTTAATTAGTTATAGAAAACAATAGCCATGACTGAGTGATTAGAGAAGGAAAGTTATAAAGTTTCCAAAGTGCCATAAATTAGATTACATAAAGTGATAGCCGGGCTGTGATTGGCTGTCAGAGTCCCTCATCTTAAACATCATCTTATTGTCCCAGAAGTGATCCTAAATCACTCGTCTCGAGGCGGGGGTTAGCCTGGTATGCCCCGTCGAATGCTGCTTACACGGACTCTTTTCTTCAAATCAGTGCTGTTACACGTTTAATCGTGTTTCATATTGAATGTGTTGTAGGCGGCGGCCTGTGTTCATATCGCTGCTTCTGTGCAGTGTTTGCACAGTCTAAAGTTCTCTTATGCTCTGCATGGTATTTTTGGTCTCTTGGACGACTTTGTTCTTCTCCCCTCTGGTCGGAGGTGCAGGCTGCACAGGGCCGAGAGCAGCAGATACAAACATTCATATGTTCCTCTTGCAATAATGCACTTCATCTTCTTTAGACCTTGACTGCACTTTCAAGCAGAACTAAAGCACTTTATTTATATTGCTACCTTATGAGTGGAATTTTTAACGAACAGCGACATTTTTCTTTTTCTTGGTTTGTTCCATCCGGTTGTGTTGTTCTGTCCTATCTTTTTATTTGATGTGTTTTTGTCCACTGCTGTAAATATAATTTCCTTTCCAGGGACGATAAAGGCCTGAACTTTAGATGAAGATTTGTTTGACATAAATCTGGCAAAGTACTCCTTTCATACACATGCTTAAATAAAGTCTGTAAAATGTCAGATAAATGTGAAAACAGCACATCAGTTACCTTCTCAAACTTACATACAATATAAAAACAGAAAATAAAACCATTTGAGCTGCTGGAACTCCTTAAAGGTGAATCACAATAGTTGACTATTCCTATTCTCTCAGTCGATTCATGCACTGCTGTCCTCACCTCTCCCTCCTCTCCACCAGCGTCACCAGCAGCTCCACCGTGTCGTTTGCCAGCTCAGCCTCTGAGCTCCACACGGACAGGTTGTTGATCACCTTCTCCAGAAGATATCCCACAATCCACTGGGCCCCCTCGGTGTCTGCACCGAACGCTGTGCTGAAAGGGATGCTAATCTGAGGAGAGACAGGAGGAAGGATGAGACAGCCGAAGGAGAAACATCTGCTCAGCTGAGGAGGGAACACAAGAGAGAGAGCCTGGTACCTGTTCGTAGAGCTTCTCGTCCACCAGCAGGTACGTCTTCGCCCAGCGTCGGAGGAACCACATGATGTCCTTCCCCATCTGTGGGCTCAGCAGCTCCGTCAGGCTCGCTCTTGTCGCTCGGGACTCGACTTCTGACGTCCGCAACACGGCTGACAGCAACCTGAGACCCGAGAATAAAAGAGAGAAGATGGATTTGAAGGTTGAATTTGTGAAGGAACATCAGAGAGAGGAGATTCATTGTTAAGGGATAAGATTAAACTAGAGGGTGTTGAGACGTGGGATTGTAGTTCAGAAGACAAAGATAAAGGACGAGAAAGAAATAGAAACAGAGTAAATGATATTAACAAGTTAATGAAATAAAGTGGCGCTCAACCTCGTTCTTTTCTTTACAGTTACTTTAAATAAATCACCCACCTCGAAAACACAATAATCAAACCTTAGGTAATATTCACATTGATGCCCTTTGTTGGAATGAGTGTTCTACAAAAAGTCAAGTCCACACACCCACACCCACACCCACACACACACACACAGTTCAGAGAGGACAGAGACAGAGGGCTTAAAGCAGCTTATGGCTCTGCCCCCCTCCGTGGAGGACAGTGCACAGTTTCACATTGTTTGCAGAAAACAAAACCACGTTGACATTTATAGGGCCGGGGTCGTCCGCTGGCTGTGAGGAAACATGATGCCAGCAGCCCCTCATCTCTGCAATCCACTGTCATTGCTGTTTCACACACACCCACACACACGCACACACACACACACCAACACACACCAACACACACCCCTTCTTAATGAACAATCTAGAAAGAATAAGGGCTAAACGACCTTCAGCAGACAATCTGGCTGGCTGCTGTGACTATCTATCGTCGTCATTGTTATTATCTGCACACACACACGCCTGCCTGCCTGCACACACACATACATACTTGATTGCCTTCTAATAGTTGAGCATCCAGTGCGACCGCCAGCTGCCCCTGAACCACACGAGGTTCAAACACCAAAGTCACATTACTGTCGGGCTGCACATATAATTGTTGTTGAAAACTAAAGCCCATCTGATAACAGCAGCCAGAGACGCTTTGAATCCCTGAGTCTATTTATTATCTGCTGTTAAGTCGTCATTATTAAAGAGTTGTTTTGTTTATAAATGATGTTCAACAAGCAAACTGGGAGCAACCTGATTGTGCATGGTAATGATTTATTATCCCACACTGGAAGAGAGAGACGGGGATGTAGAACAGGAGAGGCTGTGTTTGGACTAAGGACACACACATTTCTGCTTCTGTTTTGAAAGTCAGAAAAAATCTGCCACCAGGAAATGATTGTACAATTCTTCTTCTTGACTGAGAAACTCTTTGACCGCCCTGTAGATATGTTCCTGTCATTTTGAGATCTGCTACTGTAGGAAACTATTTTCTGCTGCAGAGGTCACAGGACAAAGTCACATCCGGTTCCCTTCTCATCATGGTGTAAACTGGAGAGATGGTTTTACATACAAATGTTTTCATACTTAATATATCCCCGTTATTTGACAAATTAAGTTTATTAAATGTATCCTAACTCAGTTAAGCTCTTTTACACATTTTTTTGCAAGACTGAGAAAGAGCATGAACAGGAGCTCCTTGGTGTGCGGGTCTTGTCTGCTTCTATTTACTTTGTGTTTCTGGATCCAGCACCCGGTTAGGGATGTACGTGTCTTTTTTCATTTTACTCCTCCCATTAGTTAGCTAGGAAATAATGGCGCCATCATTTCAAGCTTCTCAAGTGTGAATTTTTGAGTTATGGACAATCTAATCAGAGTGTCGGCGTGCTCAACTCAAAAACTCCCCAATCGTAATCGGTGCCATCTCAGAAAGTATAGCAAAACACTATCAGCATTCCCCATAGAGTATTAAAGGGGACATATTATGAAAAATCCACTTTTACAGTGTTTTTGAACGTTTATTTGGGTAACCTGAGTGTCTACCGACCCACAAAATGTGAAATAAACCCATCCAGTCCTTTGTTTGTGGTCTGCATAAGTCTTACAACACAGAGAAAAATGCTCTGTTTCATATTTGCTCTCCTTGTGACGTCACAGTGGGATTCTGGTAAAAAAAAATACCCTCCCCTCCCCTGGTATCTCTACCCATGGACTCCACACCCAGCCTAGAGCAAAACTTTTGCGCAGGTCTGCCATTTTTATTCTTGCTAACGAAGGAGTGATGTCTACCGGGAAAACTCAGGGGGGGCTCATTGCATTTAAAGAGACACACACACCAAAACGGAGCGTTCTGAGAGAGCTGGTTTATACAGGGTCACAAACCTCCTCTGGTGCTTGATTCATGTTATATTTTGACCAAAGCACAGCACAGATGTTTCATTTAGACCACAGGGGACTGTTTGAAAAGGTGAAGAAGGGGGAGAATATGTCCTCTTTAAACAGTAAACATACGTGTTTCAGCCCGTAACTTTTGTCAGCATTTGTTTCTTTCAGCTGCTGTTTATCTTCATCATTAAAAGTTTAATACTTTATCCCGGGACAGTCTCTATTTTGTGTCATTTTTACTGGGAACAACCGATCGAATTTGAACAACATAGTAGAAAGACTTACTAATAATGAGATGAATGATTTACTTGGAGACCAATTAAAATGTTGGACTTAAACATTTCATGAAGATCGCATGCATCCTCTTCTATTTTTGGTCTCTGTGACGTTGGAGTCGGGAGACACACCTCCTCCACGTGTCTCATCTTATTGATTTATTGTTCAGTTTATGTGAGAGAACGTCTGTGTTGCAGAGCAGACAGTTTGATTTCAAGTTTAACATGTTTGTCAACAAAAACAAGAAGTTGCAAGTTGGCCTGAAATCTAATTAAACTAAACTCTGCCCAGAGAGTTTGTCACTGTGTGTTTAACAGACTTTCAGATGGTGTTTGAGTGTGAGTATGATTAAAGCTTTACAGGACAATAACTATCACAAAACTTAGAGGTTCAACTAAGCTAGGACATCGAGGAAGTCTATTCTGGGGGGGTTTATTAGCTGCGGCTTGTCACATGTAAAGTGAGACAAACTGTAATGACATCCCGGGATCGCTGGGCACAATGAAGCGCCATCTCTTACAGTACAACAAGCCAGAAGACAGCACACCCACGGTCCTTGAGTCACACTGAAGAGCAGTACCAAAAAAACAACCGAACCAGTGATGCATACTGTTTGAATTAAAATCTTCTGGTTTCACAAACTCAACCCTGAGACCTTTAAAGATCAACAAAATAAAAAAGAACAAATGTTTGTCAGAGCAATATAAACTCATATTCCTCTTTCCAAACCTTTAGCAACCTTCAGTTAGTTTTCAGATTTAAAGGTCACATATTGTACTTCTTTTCAACAAGTTCAGATAAGTCTCAGAGGTCCCTAAAACATATCTGTAAAGCTTCTTGCCAATCATCCCCTCATCATCATGCCTATAAACCCCTCTATTTCAGCCCTGCTCAGAACAGGCTGTTTCTGTGTCTGTAGCTTTAAATGTAAATGAGCTGTGTCTGACCACGCCCCTCTCTGGAAGGGCTCGGGTGGCTCGGGCTTTATCGCTCCATGCCCTATTGTTAACGGTGAGAAGGCAGACTCAGAGGGCAGAACAAACACCTAGCTGTGGGAGTGTCACCCACCTGGGGAGGGGTTACTGCCCTTTGTGATGTCATGAAGGGAAAATCTCCAAACTGCCTGTTTGAGCACACATTTTCTGAAAAGTGGAGCAGGCAAAAGACAGAGAGGATGGACTTTTCTCATCATTGGGGGGTTTGTAGACAAACTAGGGACACATGTTAGACCTTAAAGCTGTTGACCATCCAGTTCTCAATGCTTGATGCCAGTAAGAGTCAGACCTGACAGTTTCTTTTGCAATATTAGCCACTAAAAAGCCTCAAACACAGCAAAGAAGAGACGAATCCTCACAGCCATGCATCCTTAACACAGCACCTACAAAGATCTTTTTGAACAGTACAATATACAAAACATTAAAAGCTACTTAGGTCTTAATCTTCATTCCTTGAAAATGTAAGACTCCAAGAAGGCTTTATAAATCTCTGCCCATCTCTCTCTCTGGTTAAACTTCTGTCATGAATAAAAAAAATAAATACAGCAGAGGAATTCAAAGCAGACCTTACTACTCTCTCAGCAGAATTTAACCCATTTGATTCCACCTTAAAATGATCAAAAGTACATCAAATCAACTTCCGACACACAACAGAAACCGTACCTGATGACTGAATCTGTGCGGTTGCAGCCTGGTATGGACGAGGCTTTCTCCCCTGGCGACCCGAGGATCTGCAGCGTCGTGTTGATGTCCACCTCTGTCGAGTGTTTGATGGAAAACTCCATCACCTCCGAGGGGATCAGCGGTGTCTCTCCCTGAGGGTCGTCTGCCAGTAAATACCCTGAAGAAATGCACAGATGAACATTTGAAAATCTTTTGTGAGGAAAAAATAAAGTAATCCAAACATGAAAATTAAAGCGCTGAGGTTTTCAGAAATTTCATGCACCAAAAACTAAATCAAGTACTGAATGATACTGGAAATAAAAAGACTTCTCAGCTCCAGGATCCAGCTTTGTATTTGAATTAGTCAACATTATCAGCCCCTTTAAACAAGAACTCAATAGCCTTGTCTTAGTCTTAGAGGTTTGGTGTTAAGTCTCTTTTCAGAACCACAGATGTCCCAGTTTCAGTCTTTGTTGTACTCCACCAGACATCCGAAACAATGAACAACAAATTAAAGAAGCTATGAAAAAATACAGATGTCATCTGGAAAGTCCTAAATATAGAGTGAAAAGTGTGGAATCTACAATAATGCTTGGCTGGCCTTTAATGATGCTGAGTCAGACAATATTTCATTAACACGCAGCCACAGGACCGGGTGGAGTTCCTCTCTTTTGTCTGGCTCAAAGTTATAGCCAGTAAAGTGGAATTAAGTGAGCTGGAAATGTCATTTGTGAACACTATAAAACCACTGTATTTTGGTTTTTGAGAACATAAAGCTGGCTTAACTATTACAGTTTGTTTCCTATCAAACCATGACCTACATGAGACCAATTTCTGAAGTCTTTACAGGAAAACTTGTGTAATATTAACACTACTCAGAATGTTTTATGTCCATCTGCTGACCTGAGACCAGTATGAGCCAATGGATGTCCTCATAGAGGTCGTCCAGGACTTTGCGGTCCATTGATCCGGGGTCAGACGTCGCCATGAGGTGCTGCTGGGTCCTCTGGAGTTGACCATGGAGTCGTGTGACTCGATCTTCTAACAGGCTGCAGAGCGACGTCGTAAGAAAAATGTCAACATGTGAAACCCAAACAGATTCTGGCTAACCTGGTTCTGAATATAAAAAAGAATTTAATAAATTCTTCTAAAAATGTTGCAGCAGAAAATGATAAGAAGTTGTCATGTGTTTTACCTGTTGAGCAGAGGGATACAGTGGTCAGCAGCCACACGTCCCAACATGCCGATGCTTGACAGCTGGTCAGAGAAGAGCTCTCTGTCGTCTTCCTGCAGCTCGTTTATCTCCTCCTCCTCATGAGACGATATGCCGTTTACCGACTGAGGGGTTGGAAATTGATCAAGGTTTATGTTTTTTTAGTAATGCAAAGAAAAACCCTTTGTCGGGAGGAAGAGGATAAGTGCTTCATTCAGCAAAATAAACAATGCATGAATATCTTGTAGTAGTAGCAGACTCCTGAAACTTCTTTCCGAAACTGTATCAAACTTTTTAAAATTTGTCTTATGTCATCAAAACACACTTTGTTAATCGTAAAGACGAGTCAAACAGGGTCTCACCAGGTTCCGGGTGCCGTCAGGAGCAGCCAGGTGACACTGGATGTACGAGTTGAAGACCTGAATCGCCGGCTGGACAAAGCAGCCGCGAGGAAAATGTTCGTCGTCTTGGGCGAGCGTTAGCCACGACTCAAGCAGCTTGTCGTAGGCCTCCATGTAAACCATGTCGTCCTTATCCAGCTGTGCAAGGACAGAAGCAGGAATTAAAACAGGAAAACTTGTTTAAAGCTCATGTGAGGAACTTTAGGATTGAGTTGAGTTTGGCGCCACCTCTGGACAAAGTGTTATGTCTTATCTGCTGATGTTTCCTGACTAAGACATCTCATCCTGCTTTAAAAAATGTTACTTATATCGCTCACTGCGTGTCTTTGCTGCATAAAATGTAAACACGTTTAAACAAACATCTCTGGGTTTTGTCTTTAAGATGTGCCTTAATGTGTTTTTATTCACTGAGGCTGGTAGTCTAGTGGTTAGTGTGCGGAGGCTGTAGTCCTCCAGGCGGCTGGAGCCTGCGTTCGAATCCGACCTGTGGCTCCTTTCACGGATGTCATTTCCTACTCTCTCTCTCCCTGATTTCTGACTCTATCCAGAAATGTCCTATCTCTAAAATAAATGCCCCAAAAGCCCCAAAAATAAACCTTAAAATTCACAGAGAATTATCTGAATTTTGTGAGGCACATGAAGGTGTAATTACTCACCACTTCCTCTAGGGCGGCGCTGCGTCCGAAGGAGCAGGTGAGCAGTGTGAGGCAGTTAATGAAGGAGGTGAAGAGTTCGCTGGGCAGCGCGGTTAAGATACTTCGAGGGAACATGGTGATGAGATTGGAGATGATGTTGGAGATGCCCACCGCCTCGGAGTCCTCGATCTCAATCCTGGAAACACAGATATTAAAAGAGTTAATCCTGGTCAATAAGATGTTTAATTATGTCATGAGATTCAGAAGTGAGAAATAAAAAAACAAACAAGAACAGCGTGTACAGTAGTATGAACTTTTACACTTTATGATACATCTGCTGCCAGCGTTACATTGAGTGATGAAAATCAATTTAAAAGTCCACACAGCTTCTCTTCCATCGAGGATTCAAACCCGTGCTTTGGCCTGCGGAGGGGACGGTTTCAACTCTGCAGGGTGAGGCCGAGCACAAACTGGGGTCAATTTCAATCTAACTCACAGACCACTGAGGTTTGGAAAAAGGCATGAAAATTGATCCTCAACCAAAACTCGCTGGAAACTTGACCCCTGAACACTTTTCCACCGCTGCATGAGTAAAAAAAAAAAGAAGTTGACTGTAAAGACTGTAATTACGCTTTTTAAGAGAACATTTCATGATCAGATTATACCATGAAGACGGGCGTGACAGGCCTGGACATGCTCAACATAATTCACACATTTTAAAAACCATATTATGAAGTCAGCTTTTATTTTAATCCTAGAGCATCTGGACAGATATACGCACAGTGCATGCACGCCACGTGAAGAGAAGGATCACACTAATGTGCAACGCAGCAACATTAATAACTCCAACACTGATGATTCGCAGGTAAAGTTCACTATGTCCATTATTTCAACTAACTTGTTTAAATGAGTCTGGGCTGCCAAACGATGACGTTTTTTAATCGTGATTCACAGCCAAAAGGAAGTGGCTCAGTGGTAGAGTCGTTCGTCTCTCAACTGGAAGGTCAGGGGTTCGATCCCCAGCTCCTGCAGCTACATGTCCAATGTGTCCTATGGCAAGACACTTAACCCCAAGGTGCTCCCGCTGCTTCGTCGGCGGCGTGTGATGAATGTGTATGAATGGGATTAGATACTTCTGATGGTCACTTTAGTTATTGAAGCAGCCTCTACCATCAGTGTGTGAATGAGTAGGTGTGACCTGCGGTGTAAAAGCGCTTTGAGTAGTAGGAAGACTAGAACACGCTATACAAGCTCAAGTCCATTTACCATTTACCACACTGTCTTGCTCCAAGTGGCTTAATTTTTTTCAAGTTTCAAAATTCAGCGTGCAACACATTTTGTTTCTTGAAACATTAAGAAGAAGAAGAAGATTCACTTTGAGAAAAGCCCTTCTTTAATCCACTTTGACATGAAAACTCGTTCTTAAGGGAAACTTCTAACGTGAAACGAACTGCATGAACTGAGATTCGCAGAAAAGAATCATCACTGAATGACAGAACTGTTAAACCACATTATAAAAAACAACGTGTGAGCGGGCAGATGGAGCAAAAAAACAAGACGATTAAATTTTATGTGAGAGAAAGCTCATGCCCCACATCAACAATAAAATCAGGAACAAAACAACGCCCAAACAAAGACACGGAGCCGGAGATTTGTCCAAAGACGAGCCGAGCTTCTCGTTTGAAAACATACTGTACAAGCAATGTCTTTAAAATGATCAGCATGTTGTCTTTACAGCATGTCAGAATACTGAGCAGGGCTTTTTATTAGTAATCTCTCTGGACAAACTGTTTTCCAAATGCACCAAAATAAAAACCAGTTTACTCTGATTTTTTACAGACAATGCTCCCTCTCAACCCTGAATACAAAAGATCAATGTCCTTTCCATGAAACAGTTTCCAACACAGTACTGTCAACAATCAAACTTCTACGTTTCCTAAAAAAATAGAGGTGCTAACGACACAACAAACACGGAGCTCTCGTGTGCGTTTCAGCTGCAGAGCAGAACCACCAGATCCAGACACGATACTGACTACTGTAGGCATACAACAAAACCATGGTAACTCTTGACCCATTTAGACCTGAGGCCGCCTGAAAAAACACCCTCCTCAATCTAAGTAACGTTTGAAATCAACCTGCCAAAACCTGAGGATTTCAACATTTACTTAAATCTTTATGTCTCTGCCTCTGTATCAGATAGAGACATCACATCATAAACATTTGAACGCTTTAACTCGAAAATTGAAATTGCCTTTGCACTTGTCTCATCAGGTCTTTAAGGTAGAAGTACGGCAGTGTCTCATCAGGTCTAAACGGGTCAAGAGACCAGCAGCGAAACAAAACCAAATAAAAACTCAATATTTACCGGCAAGAGAAATATGAGAAGATAAAAATGAACAAGATAGACTCAGGGTAAAGACACCACTATATAAAACATGAAAGCACTTGAATGAGGACAAACAGGGCCGTTCATAAATCATATATTTGCTAACATATCGTATGTATGCTCCACTGTCAGGCAGGCTCTGCTTACGACTCAGGAGAACACGCAGCTCTATAAGCCAGAAGCTAACCCACACAGTCCTGAACCAAACACACACACCTCAAACATTCACAGCTTCTGCTTCAAGAGCTTGTTCAGGGTTTTCCACGCCTGCTGAGATGAAAGCACATAAAGACGCTCAGGGGGGAAATCCTCTTTAACCCCTCTGTACAAACCCTCCCCGCCCTAACACTGAAGTTTCCTGCGTATCTTTGTCTTCTCCGTGTGGCCTGTGCTGCTCATAAATAGGCAGAAGTCTTAATCTTCAAGTTTTATTTGAATTGATGCACCTCTCCACAGAGAGAGAGAGAGAGAGAAAGAGAGAGAGAGAGAGAGAGAAACGTTGTGTGTGAGAGAGGCCGAGCTAACCTCTATCAGATGGAGTTAAATTGCGAGCAGAACTGTTCAATCACTGCAGATCTGCCATCCCTCGCCGCATGGTTTTCCGATGAGGCAATTGGAAAAAAGCTCCAAGAATAGGTGATTACAGACGGAGCGGGAGAGCGGGGAAGAGAGAGAGAGAGAGACCCCTGCTCACTGGATCATGTGCTCCAACAACATGCTCATGTGCACATTCAAATATGTGTCTCAGTTATTCGTACATGTTAGTGCCCCCCCCCCCCCCGATTCAGATCAGAACCACTTTGCCCACAAATGAACATAAAACATTTCTGCTGTACTTACTGGTTTTAGCTCATCAAACACACGTTTCCATGAACACAACTTTTTCTGTTCAAAACCTTCTCTAACTCATCATTTTATCCAAAACATTAAAAAAAATCTGGGTATCAAACTTACATTTTTAGTATAAATGTGTTTGTAGCACTAAGAAGTAAAAAACTTTGAAGTACACACAGCTGGCAGAGAATAAGATGTGCATGCAGCCTCTTTCAGGGTTTGACTTTGATCACAGTGTCGGTCCGTCTGCGGGCTCGACTCCCGTCGTGTAGAAATAAAAAGACTGAAGTGAGATGAACAGACTGAGAATGTTTTCTTATTTGACTGAACAGTTCTTGATTTAGTTTAGTGTAGTGGACATAATAAAACGTTAAATTGCTATAAAATTGTATGGCAATTCTCAGCAAATTGTCAAAAAGTTTAAAATCGCAATAATATCGAGTCGTGACTCAAGCGTCGTGATATCGTATCTCGGGGCCTCTGGTGATTCCCAGCCCTAGATTTTTCTGTGTATTAAATAAAGCAACTGTTGGTTCGACTTGTGTCTTTTTTTTTATTGCTGGCCATCGAGATCAAATGTCAGCCGATCATATTTCACTGAATTAATCAAAGATATCTCAACGAGTAGTTTGAAATGTAAGGCAGCGTTTTAAAAGGACCTTATAGAAACATATCTGTTTACGTTTGTTCGTCCGATCACTGTCCACTTATATCTCTATTCTACTGGATCGATTTTGTATTTTATCCTTTGTATTTAATTTGATATTTTTAGTTAACAGTTTTTGAGCCTCGTTATGCTACTGCTCTGTGTGCTTTTGACTTTCCCCCCGGGGACTAACAACGTTTTTTGAATTCGAGTGTTAGGTCAAGTCCATTAAAGGCTTTATGACTAAATAACAAAAGCATGCATGGTACTTAAAGAGCAACATGTAAGCCAATGAAAGGAAATTTAAACAGGCTCCTCTCTCTCTCTCTCTCTCTCTCTCTCTCTCTCTCTCTCTGCACTCTGAAGTCCTTTTTAAAAAAGTGCAGAAAATAATGGACGCAGCAGAAACAGGTTGAAATAAAGGTCTGAACGACGGTCTGAAGGTCAGTGAGAGTCTATAATTATTGGATATTTTATGTTCTTCTTAGCTCATAAAAAACATGAATCCAGTCTGACTTACAAGCAGCACGTTTGGCTCGGTTTGAGGTTTTCACATTCACAGTGTTCTGGTTTTAAACTGGTATTAAACCAGTAACTCATCTCGTAAAAAGATACGGCTTCTCTTTAAACCTTTAGGTAGCTGTACCTGATACCCAGCGGCTAAAAACAGAACCCGAACCTCTTTAAATGCATCCCCCCGAAGCCCCCCAAACACACTCAATATGGACACCACACACAGGAACAATCGATGTGCTCCAAACAGCCGCCTGTCTGTGTGGAACGCCACGGGCTTACACAACGCGTTCTGTTACTCAGCACAAAATCTATTTCTTCACATGACCTCTTGGAACAAGCGGGCAGTGCTGGAGCAAAGAATCACTGCTGAGCGGAGGAGGCCCGGTGGCTCAGGTTCTCCGACGCCACACACATGCCCTCAACGATTTAAATCTAATGCCGGTTAAACCGCGGCAGTCGGGAAACACTACGAGTTATACGCTGGTTAATGTAAGGAAGGGTCTGCGTTAACAGACACTCAGCCCCTCTTTTGTTTCATGTGGTCTTAATTCATCTAAAAGTTAAAGTGTTTAATCCATTCTGAGGGTTACTTCGGTAACATGGCCTGGATTTGTTGATTGGAGAGGGATGGATTATTTCAGGCGGACAGAGACAGAACGTTAGATTTGAAGTCATGCATGTTTACAGACTCCAAAATGACATCAATGCACGATGCAGAAGTGAGAAAGGGGAAGGACTCGACAGAGGGACACAGTGGGAGCAATAATTTACAATTGGGGTGGGATAAAATATTGATACAGCAGTTCATCGTCTTGACTTGTGTGATACGATTATCAAATCCAAGATGCCAAATATCGATAATAATTTGTTTTTTTTCCAGCGCTCTAACTACATTTCTCTGCCAGTGTGACTCATCCCATCGCATCACTACTTCATGACCCTCAAAGCCAAGCCTCCCCTGAGATCTTTGCCCCCCTCTGCCCCCCCACCCCCAGGTTTTGGAACCAACGCCATAGAGTAGGTAGATGCTAAAAACAGAGGTTATTATAAACACAGACTGAAGGAGTAATTACTTCCTTTAAAAAAAGCAGATGTCACAGTATGAGTCACACAATCCTGCTGACGTCGGCCTCCATCGCTTGTTGAGTCTCTGAATTTAACAAACATGAAATCCTTGACTGTGAGGAGATAAACTACGGAGACTGTAGCCAAGGGAATGTGACGGTAACCGTGTGTACTCATCCTGCTTTCTGAACGCCGCTCTATGTTCAGTTGGAATGATCAGCTGAGATTCAAAAAAAAGAAGGTACAAACATAATCCACACTTTATCACGTAATGCACATCTGCACTGACACAGAAATTAAATGTCCTTTTGATCTAATCTCCTTTTATTTTCTACAAATCCTTCTGTGCCGCACTTTTTGTCATGCATATTTCCAAAAGGTCAACGCATCAAAGAGTAGTTCATTAAAAAACAAATGTGATGTCTAACATGCTTTCAAACTGCAGGTCTTAAATGACTTTCATTTGTTTTTGTCTAACCCCTCACCTGTGCATGCAGTGGAAATTACTTGATGATTCTGCTTAATATCAAATATTAGTTTTGCCAAATTATAACCTAAAGAAAGAAGAGAGAAAAAGAGAGAGAGGAGGAGAGGGAGAGTATCAAATGGAGTGCAGATGGCCGTGTGGTGAGTTAGGCCGCCACATGTACAGAGGCTGTAGTCCTCGAAGCGTTAGCCCGGGTTCAAATCTGTTACGTGGCGTGTCATTCCCTGCTCTCTCTCTCTCTTCCTGATTTCTGACTCTATCCTCTGTCCTGTCTCTAAATAAAGGCACAAAAGTTTGAAATAATCTTTAAAAAAAACTATTCAGAATTCTCTGTTTGCTTTTGTTTAAATTGAAAGTTGCCCCTGCTATGAGTGCTCCTGTGGATCAATAATAGCGTCATCATTCTAAGGCGCTCACAATGAAAACGCCATTATGCTTACATCAAGCAGGACTGATGCTCACCATCCTTGATAGCGTCAAACAATTTGCTCAACAAGTCACTGCACAACAGGAAAGGAAAAAAGTGCAGTAGCTGATATCAAAAGAGGAACGTATATGTCCGGACAAAATGTCAATCGTTTCCCTCAAAGCCACAAGTGTCTGCCTCCTTGATGGGGCTCCAGTGAAGGTGAGAGAATCATCAAAGTTATTAGCGTTCATCCTCTGGAAGCTACGACTATCTGAGAACTATTACGACAGTTGTGGAGATAATTCAGACTCTGGACCAAAGTTGTAGACACGGAACTGAGATTATTTATGAGCCATAGACAAAGTGTATGTTCAGTTTTCCAGCACAGTGAAGGACTCACCCGTTAATCATGCTGAGCAGGCCCTCCACCAGGTGGGCCAGGTACGAGACCTGGGCGCTCTCGTCGGGGAAGACGGGCCCATGCATGGAGGCCAGCTGGGCCAAGCACTGCAGGGAGTCCTGTGCCATGTCCGAGTCCTCCCGAATCTTCCTGTGCACCTGCAAGACGAGAGAAGAAAGGTCGGTCCTCGTTTTTGAAGTTGTAAAAAAAAAGGAATCTCATCGAGTAGAAGAAAAAACAGGCCAGAGTGAACAAACAGATACTCAGCATGTGCAAAAAAAGGACAGAAGAGTAGATTTTATGTGGATAAATACACTTTTATCTAGTTACAGAAAAAGCAGAGATCCTTTCAGTTTTGTTTTTAATGCATTTAGAGAAATGAAACAGTGATGCCTCATGTTTTCCGCTTCATTATTCCCTTTTCGTAAAAAAGAGGGTAATAGCTACGCTGAGCATCTAGTTTGATCCGAGTCAGTGTTTTAAAGCCTCCGTGATTCTGAAGACGCACGACAGTAAGGAAGCACTCAAAGTGCCTTTTGGAATATAAGATACCTCACATTAAGCATTAAATAGAAATACAAATAAACCAGTCCAAGAATAACAACAAAATGAAAAAAGTAAGCTGTTAGGGGGAAACAGAGAAAGGAAAATCAACAATTGAGCGAAGCCGTCTCCTTGGCTCCTCTGTTTTGTTAGAAATATAAACGTAGGTGCATTCTTACAAAACTGTTCTGTTCACGTCTTCTTTTCTTTGATTTATTTTACCTCCTGTTGTCAGAGTCTCTCTTTATGTTTTCACTTTATAGGAACGTCAGAATGATCTGCCCTGAAGTCTGATTCAGTGTTTGGCGTATTATTTGTGAAGTCAGTTTTTTTAAAGTGTTAAACATTTCAGTTTGTTTGAAAATGACAGAGGGTAAATTAATACATGCATACTTGCTTAATATAAATGACCAACAGGGTACACCGTGCACAGCAAACCTACGTTCTCAAGTGCCGCTGGTTAGCAGGAAGATGCAATGAAAGAATAAAAAATAAAGCATGCTGGGCGAACCTGAAGAAGCTGCAGGCCGTATGCCAACAAAGTGACAGTAAAGTCATCTTCAGTGTGCCACAGATTACTGATTTATTTACACACCGGCCTTAAGTCTTTTCTACTTATATAAGAAGTTTTATATCATGTCTGCACAGATTGTTTAAAAAACAGAGATGGAAGGATTTCTGCATTCTTAAAATAAAATTCTTCCTTTTGGAATATGTTTCAAATACCACAATAAATGTAATTTTCATACATTATTTAAAGAGGTACCAATTAAATAATTACAGAACACCAGTCACCAGATTTCTGCGAGACACTCTGGTTACATGTCGCGGAGCTGCCTAACCGCTTACAGTAACCAGCGGTGGTGGTAGTGTTCGCTACAGGTCGAATCAGCCTCCTGCATACAAAATTACTGCAGCACTAGAGTGTCCACCTTTTTAGGAGGTGTATACGGTTAACTGAAAGCCAGCAAAAAATGTCTTACTGATATGAGTCTACGAAACATGAGGACAAAATTCAAGACCTTTGCTAATTCAAATTTAAATCAACAGAACACCTCCTTATTTCTTAATTTTAGGGAACATAGTGAGATCATCTTTAAGACTTTTCCTATCACTGTAGAAACCCTGAGATTAGACTTGATTTGTTTCCTATTTGTCCAAGTTAATGTGTCCAAAAAAGACACGGGTCACATTCCTGTAATTGTGTAAAATGGCATCTAATCCGAGAGCATTGATTATTCGCTGATGCCATAACATACTTGTATGCTTCTTGTTATTGGCATTACATTACAGATCAATCGTAAAGAGAATGCTGCTTTGAAATCAAAGTCCCAGGCACAGAAGGAAAAGGTGAACCTGTGTCGTCCTCCTGTCAACACTTTTAAAAACAGACCGGCAGATACAAGGCAAGGTGAATACTGTACTCACTGGTGTAACCCAGCAAGCAGAGACGAAGCGAAGAACGGATCTTTTTTAGCACAGTCTGTCTTCAGACACTGTGACCCCGGTCTCAAACAAACAATCACTGAGCCCGTCTGAGCCCACAGACAGCCTCAATCAAACCCAGAGTGGAAAAATCTGGCTCCTTCAGGAAAAGATCTGCTCGATTCAGTCTCATAGCAGTTCAGAGCTTTCGGTCAGTTGTGAGATTTCGGGGTTTGTGCTGTCTGAGCTGTCACACTCCAACAGAAGACGAGGCATTGTTTTTTTCCAACTGTGCACAGAGACATACACACGCAGCAAGGTAGCAGCAGTAACAGCGCAGCGAGTCATCACAGCCTCTCAGCAACATGTTTCCAATAACGGTAAAATGCGGACGTCTGGAGCTCAGCTGCGTTCCTCCTGTGAGCTCTCCCTCCTCAGCGAGTCGGAGCCCTTTTTTTCTTTCCTCTTCTTCTTCTGCTCCTGTCTCTTGAACCGTCATCCTCTTAAATCCAGAGTGTCTTCACCGGCTTCACACACTAAGCCAGCGCATGACTCCATCGCAGCAGCAATCAAACTTTCAACCTCCCTCTCCTTGTTGCTTCTTCCTCCTCTCCAGTGCTTTCCCCTTCTCACTCCCTCAACCCCAAAAATTCCTTCCTGCTGCCTCTCCCCTCTCCTCCTACCCTCTCGTCCCTCTCCCTGTGCTCTACAGCTGGGGTTCCTGGTTGGTTGTAAGCCACGCTTGCTGGAAATCTTGGAGATCTTGGATGCTAACGTAGCGTAGCCACTGTAGTTTTCAGCACTGCTGCTGCTTCCCTCTTCCAGAGCGTGAAGTCATCCTCTGGAAGAACTCAGTGAGAGGAGGAGGAGGAGGTGGGGTGCCGGGTGAGTGAGCGAGAGAGAAAAAGAGAGAGAGAGAGAGAGGGGTGGGAGAGGTAGCGCAAGGCCAGAGGATTGAGCAGCGAGCTCTGAAAAAGCAGCTGCACCAGCGAATGATCCGTGCGATGCCAGTAATGTCAGTCGCCTTGAGTCTGACTATAGTTAGAGATACACAGTGTGTGTGTGTGTGTGTGTGTGTGTGTGTGTGTGTGTGTGTGTGTGTGTGTGTGTAGGCTGACTGAAGGAAAGGGAACAAAAAAAACAATACGGTAACATTTTGTGCATGCAGATCAGATGACAGTAGATTTTGCACACTGATTAAACAATGGATTTAGGATCAGAGAAGCTGTTCTGAATGACAACAACAACATGGATGATAATGTGGTGTGTATTTAATTTGCTTCAACAAGTAGGAAGAGAGCAGACATAAAACTAATGAAGGGTTTGGTGAAGTTTGATATTGTAGAAGGCATTAGTATTCTAAAATGTGTCCAGTAAAAGTCCAGTCTTCGATAAAAAGACTTCCCCGCAAGTTATTTTCTGTAGATGTTTAAAGACGACCGCTGTTTTGAAAAATGTTCAAAAAAACGTCACCAACTATTTATAGATGTTGATTTAATGTCTACGTTTCGAAGTTTTATCAGGAAATCTGCTCCTGTATCAAATCTCGTCACACATTCACGCACATGTTAGCAGAGATTTTCAAGTCATATCTCATATATATATTGTGGATAAAATGATTGTGTCACTGTGCAGTGCATCACAGTCACCAACAACAAAAAGATGTATTGGGCAGAGTTGGATTTGATCCTAAGTTGCCTGCATGTAAGCTCAACACGTACTACCGTCAGCCACCGGTCAGACTGCACAGCCTAAGTACCTGCACATGCACAGACTCCCTTTACGATGTCTGTGAATCTTCTTGTCCACATCAGACAGACAATAGAGGGTCTAATTCATGTTTTGTGTATGAAAAATTAAACAGGTTGAAATAACATCTTTGCATGGATAGGATTTACCACACTGCTGCAAAATGGGTTTTTTTTTTTAATCATCATTTCGTCAGCCTAAAATGGACACATTACAGAGCGCGACAATTAATCAGGTTTTATTTTCAATTTCCATTCTGTCTTCCCACAATCATGAAAACAACAGAATCAGGATAAACGATTACTGCACATGTTGGTTTTTGTTTAGGTTCATCACCACTACCTCAAAAAACACTTGTTTATTTTCATTTATTTATTCTTTGTCTGAGTGTTCAGAAATTGTGATCTCAATATCAATAGAAAATAATCCTGATTAGAGTTTTTTCCATAATCAAGCAGCCCTTACACGTGATCAGAAATATACATCGTGTTTTCTGACACAATGAAAGGTCTTGGACGGACAAACCTCATTTCACCTTTTTGTTCCTGACCAATAATAAATGAGCTCTAACAAACAGTTAATGCTCACTGGGATGCTTTTCCATAAACTTTTTAATTCATTAAAAAGGACACTCATAAGAAATGGTTTAGACAGATGATAACACAACTACAGACACAAATCATCATCTACAGTTCATTTTTAAAATAAAAAACCTCTCCTCGACTTTAAACAGACACAGCCTTCGTGATGCAGACTACCTAAAGAAGCTCTGAGGAGATACGATAGCTTTAACAAAAGAATAAGGAAAGGAAAAGGCCGAAGAAGAGGCTGAAGGAAATAAGGTGAAGAACAATGTATGAGAGGAACTGGACAATCAGAGGAGGAGAAGAAAAGAGGGAATAAACGAAGTGAGAGAAAAGAGAAGTGGAGTGAGTTATGATATTTATAGAAGGAGACAAAGCCTGGTGTCTGTTTCCTCAGGGGGGCTCAGAGGCTCATCTTTCTGTTTTTTCAAATCAACACTCTGCTTCCAGCTTATTGTCTTTTGCTCGCTCTTTTCCACCTCCCCTCTCTCTCTCTCGCTCAGATTGGGTTACTGTCTGCCTGCAGGCCGAGTCAGACGGGAATCAGCCTCTGCTGCAGCCTCATCAGTCCCTGCAGTCCACACTGATTGTGTTTACTGGGAAAACACAAAATGCCTTACTGTATGTGCTCTGGTATTTATATCTCTGTGAGGACATTAAAGACGCTGCTATCACAACCTTTTAACGTGATAGCAAAAATACAGGAGCCTTTAGCGGACATGCATCCACAATATTTGTTAACCCCATTTTCATGTGATAACGAGTGGTTTCTCGTTAGTGACTCGAGATCACGATTTATACATGTCACCCCCAGAGTTGCGAACAGACAAAAATAGTCTTAAATTACATGAGTGCGGACAATGGCACACAGTGACCAGCCTTTTGTTTCGTTGTCTTGATCTCCAGAAATGTGTCCCGTTATCACAAGAAAACACGCTTCAAAGTAATGACATAAACTAATCTGTTAAAATAGGAAAACAAATGTTGTATGTTGAGAAAACTGCTTGGTATTGGATTATCCGTTTTTTCTTATTTAAAATATTTATTGGGCCATTTTTGCTTTTATTGGATAGAAGAGCTGAGAGACAGGAAATGTTGGGAGGAGAGAGTGAGGGGATGACATGCAGCAAAGGGCCGAGGTCGGATTCACGGTCGAAGCCACGGTCGCTTTGACGAGGACTATAGCCTCTGTAGCCTCTGTGCGACATAACCACTAGGCTACCGGCGACCAGACTTTTCATTTGTAGCTAATCTAGTGAATGAATATTGGAGAAGTCTTTCATCATGATTTTGCATCAAGACTAAAGATGGTAAAAGGGTGGTACTGATGTGGCGGTGTTTGCAATATGAGCTCAGCTGATTACACACCAAGACCTTTTTTTAGAATCCATCAAACACAGAAGTAATTGCTCACTGTTTTGGATAACCTGTTGCTGATTTAAGCCTTTGATGCTTTTCTTTGTCTTTGATTATCGTACATGAAGGGTCTTTGGGTTTTAGACTGTTAGTTAGACAAAACAGGCAATTTAATGACGTCACTTTGGGAAAGTTATGGGAAATTCTGATGCACATTTTCCTAATTTTAGAGTCGCAGTTTGTACATAACATCTGTACTGAAGCTGCAGCGTAACCTCTCTATAAACAACCGTGAATTCAGCAATTTGCCCGTAGATGTGTTGATTAAAGTATTGGAGCACTGAAGTGTGTCTGAACATGTGTATCTTCACTAAAACATGAGCAGGTTAGTGTGTTCCTGCAGTGTTACTGGAGTGTGTCTGTGTAGATATCCATTTGATGCGATGAAATAAACCAGATGCATCCACAGATCTTGGATGAGTGCGTGTGTTTGTGTTTGCATGCGGCTACGCACTCAATCACAATTTGCTGCCGCTCTCTAATCACTCCGAGCCAAAACAGAAACTGAAAACCCTGAGAAACAAAAACACACAAAAACACAGCTCGAGTCAAAATTACAGTCGCTTCAGAGCGTGTGTGTGTGTTTCTTTTTTGCACTGTTCTTTTCTCCTTTCTCTTTGCTCTGTTCGAGTGGAGATGTGCACTGCGGTCAAAAGGTGCACCATCGACAAAAGTAGAAGGGTTTCTTTTTGAAGGAGGTCAACAACCGCACAAGGTTTTCTTCCCTTTTCAATCTAGCGATGCCCATTTATCTCCAGACCTCTCTCTCTCTCCTGCAGATTACATCCACTCCTTCTCTAAATTGTATTTCTCTGTTCTATCTTCTTCTTTGTCTCCCTGTAAAAACATATATGCCTCTCCTCTATTCCTGAATCTCTTGTTGGCTTTTTCCTTGCCACCTCATACCATTACTCTTTTTTTCTTTCCTGTCAATTTTTCTCCCACTCTGTCGTCAAGCCACCCGCAATCCCTCAATCCCAGAACCTCAGAGCCGCGGTTGTCACCAGCTGAATGGAAGAGAGACTTCGATAAAAGACCCTGGGGGACAGAATGACACTCAGGCAGAATAAGCATCTTCTCAGCAGTAAAATGTCGGCTAAACACTTCACAGTTATTAAGCTGATTACGATAATGTGTCCTTTTTCTCTCAGTCTAAAGGGAGATCATGAACCTCAGGCCGAGCGGTGGCCAATAAGTCATGAGTAATGACCTGGTTAAGTGATATATTATCCATGTATTCATGAAGTTCCCTGCCTTTGGGAGAGTTTTGGGAGATGTTTGCCCAAGAAAACTGCCACATGAGGTCTGAAGTAGTCGAGGATCAAGCTGCAGATCTTCTGATTAGTAGACATCCTGTGAGCGTAGGCCACCCTCAGTTCAGATGTTTTATTGTTGTGTTTCTCAAACGTTGCCAATAGTTGACCATAGACTGTCTCCACGCCACTGTTACCATCTCCGTGCGTGTAATTAAACTGCTGCATTATGTTTTCTGTTCACCCGTATGTTCTTCTCTGCTCTTTTGTTGATATTCTGATTCTGTCAAACTTCACTTAGCATTGATATAAAAGCACTTCTTCTCATTTTAGCGACGAATAGCGCAGTGTGTTCTGTGTCGTTCTTTTATACGCCATGTCTTGCCTCAGGAGACCCCCCCCCCCCCAGCCCTCCCTCCCGTCTGACCCTGATTGTCTCCCGCAGTGAGGTTGATGTGTGAACAAACAACCAGATCAGGAGGATCTCTAAAAGATTGATCAGGACTGAACATGTGAAAGCGGCTTTAGTGTGCATGCACTACTATGTAAAGTAGAAGGTCAAATGTAGCACGGTAGTCCGCCTGTTAAATCTGATCGATGAGCAACAAAGAAACAAGTTTAACTTAAAATAGTGGTATAGGGGTTATTTGTTAAACTATACAAAACGTGTATTTGTTTAAAATCCTGAGCTAACTAGCCTTTTAACTCTGGCCCTTTCTGAATTCATATCAATGACTTTGTTGCGTCCTTAGACCACAGCATTCCCCTTATTACCTCCAGCAATGATTGGTTAATCTACACAAATAAAACTTCTCTGTCTCCTTGTCATAAAACCCTTTAATCCTAAAGTGTCCTTAAAAAAGAAACACAAATGTGGTCGATGATAACTCTTCAATCACAAACCCACAAACCTCCTTGCGTCAGAGCAGACATCAGCCTGCTGTTAGCAAACAACTCAGATCAGTGAAGGAGCCCTGGAGCCAGTTAATGGCAGACTGAGAGACCCCCCCCCCCCCACACACACACACAGACCACGACTCCCCAGAGCCCCTCAACAGGGTGATGAGTGTGTGTGTGTGTGTGTGTGTGTGTAAGAGTGATGGGTGGGTTACTGCGGTAGTTAACAGGGGCCCCTAATCCTGGGGCCAGGCTCTAATCCCCCCCACTGGTCTGATGTGGACTGTGACCCTGACGGCGCGTGTCTCCGTGTACCCCTCTTTACACACACACACACATGCAGACAGACACACACACACACACACACACACACACACACACAGCCTGTTACTCCTCACAGCTGAGGAGATGCGGCAGCTGAGACAGCAAAGGACCCAATTAAATTGAATAAATATACAAACACACACACACACACACACACACACACTCACGTACACCAGCTTATATAAACACACACTACTTAGAAACACACAAACATTAACTAGACATCTCATATTTACACTATCCCACAGAGACAGATATGCCCCAACACACACAAAAATGCACACAACACAACCAGAGGGATGCTGTAACACAAACATAGACACACACACACTCACACTCGGACAGCTGACGGTGCCACAGCAGCCTTACAATAACAAACAGTTGAGCTACTAGAAATACCAGAGCGAGAGATGAGACTGGA
This sequence comes from Tautogolabrus adspersus, assembly GCA_020745685.1. Classification (NCBI taxonomy): domain Eukaryota; kingdom Metazoa; phylum Chordata; class Actinopteri; order Labriformes; family Labridae; genus Tautogolabrus; species Tautogolabrus adspersus. The sequence continues at coordinate 4,212,875 of CM036548.1, read as the reverse complement.
CGCCTGAAAACTGAAACCAACACAAAACACATCCTGCAGATTCCAGCAGCAAAGACAAGCGACCGAAAAATGACAAATATTTTTATTCATGCCAAAGTGCTGCTGCTGCTGCTGCCGGCCAATCAAAGGCTTGATTACGCCTGTGCGCTTTGTGTATCAAACCTCTGATTACGGGCGCTGTTTGGAGACGGTTATGGTTATTTGCGTTTGTTATGTGAATTAAGAAGAAGTCTAAAAACTGAAAAGAGGCTGTCATTAAAGGCTGGTTATCAGACTTTGTCAGGGGCACAGAAAAAGTACGAATGAGCGTCTGCAGATTGAATAACAACTCTTATTTAAATAATGACTTCAAAACTTCAGAATGGTTTGCATCTTTCAGTTTACTGTTAATCAGCCACATTAAAAGAAAAACTAAAGAAACTGCCGAAAGTGTTGAGCTGTTGTTTCATCATCATTTTCTTTTAGTGTGTCTGTATTTTTGATTGTATTGTTCTGCCCCACGGACAGCAGCACTTTGAACAGCTGTTGCTGGATTTTGATTTTATTTGGGGGCTTCGATGCCTGAGCGAGAGAAGGAAACAGGGATGAGAGAGAGAGGGGAATGACATGCAGCAAAGTGCCAAGCGCTGGAGTCAAACCCCGACCGCCTGTTGGAGGATGATAGCCTCTGTACATGAGGCGCCAACATAAGGCTGGGCTATCTGGCGCTGTAGTTGTTGCAGTTGTGTGCTTTATAAATACATTTGATTTATTGATCCTTGATGTTAACGCAGAAAGAGACTCCTGAGGGTTTGTTATTTCAGAAGAGTTTCCTACAGGGGAGATTCCTGCGTATGTTCCCTCATCCTGAAATCACAGTTCTCGTCAATGACTCGGATGATGTTGACTCGTAAAGCAAATTTTGAGAGGCTTAAGTGTCGAAATGCTGCAGCAACAACGAGGCAAAAAATCATACTATTAACTAAGGCCCGACTGATGGGATTTTTGGAGCTGATACCAATTTTAGGGAGAGAAAACATTTCGATATTGATACATCGGCTGATATCTTTCTTTGATCTTTGAGGATAGATATACACAACTTTTAAAGAAAAGGCTTTATTGGCCAAAATAACAAGAGTGCACTGAAACACTAATTTTAACTTAGAATGAACAACTATGAATGAAACTATATAAATATAAATAAACTAAAGTATCTGAGATAAAATTTGCCAATATCGCTATTCATGTGACATGCTAATATCGGCCGATATCGTTTGGTGAATTAATCGGTCGGGCTCCACTATTAATGATACTGAAGTACTGAAACAGCTATAACCATGTTTCTTAAATGAGCTGTGTAAGCGGGCACAAAAAAAAGGTATCCATATTGTTTCCACATTTTGTTTAAAAGCTTTAAAATCACCTAACTAGGAAGAACTACTTCCCAATATCATGAAATGGGACCATTTGTTTAGTATGGGAATGCATTATTAGTTCTGCAGCAACATTACAGGAAACAAGGGGCATCTGGTCTCATTATTTACTCTAAACATAAGCTGTCTCTATGATTTGTAAAAGAATAATAACTGCACAGATTTTCTTAGTTGAGTTGCTGGTTACTCTGCTGTAAATATGCTTAATCATCAAACAAGCCCACTAAGCTCCATAGTATCCAACTTAAGGTTTGTGTGTCACGTCCCAAAGCTATAAGTGAGCAGATCAGGATTTGTGTTTGTGCATTGAGTTGCTAAAGTAAGGCTGTGTTCAAGTCAGAAACAGGCAGCTGACAGAAAGAGTCAGTGCAGCAGTAACAAGAGCAGCTTTTGTCAAATCTATTGGAGACACTAAGGCAGAGAAACAGGGAGCAGCAGGTAAAAGCTTTAGAAGACAGGACTGTTAGGAGACGTAAAGCTTTATGGAGCAGTGTATGAGATGATGAAAGAGGAGCTAGCTGACCGGTTTGTTCCACACTTTTGTCCCTCTCTCTCTCTCTCTCTCGTCGTTTTCTCACACAGCGTGGGCCGTCTCTTAAAACACACAAAGTCACTGCACGAAAAATACACATTCATTTCACAGGGCGGTCCTGTGGACAGCTTCACAATAACACGACCTCAGTGCAAAGCACCAATAAATCCACTTAATGGTGCGTCGAAAAACCCACTAAACTAGTAAAAACTTAGCATGTGCCAAAAAGACGAGGTCAAGTGAGATTTGTTTGGCCGACATGAAAAGGCAAACTGTCTGTTTGTTTATCATAAATAACCCACCATGCAGAGCGCGCGGGGGGAAAGGGTGTAAGAAGAGCACTGTAATGGAAATGTACGAGACAAGAAGGCCATCACTTTGGATCTGAACGACGACCTCCCTGACAGGGGAACATCGATGGATGGAAACAAAAGCTCAGACACAAGAGTGCAGAAAACAAGATAAAGTGAAACATACAATAACGTTCATCAGAGTGCCTGGAGTGATTAGTCGAGTTCATTTGATGTTTTTTTGGCGCTTAAATGTAAAGGAGGTTGGATTTTACTGCTAAAACTAAACGTGACCAGGACAATGTTAAACTTACATACAAGTATTAACAAGATGTGTAACAGTTATGTAATAAATCCTTTCGTGCAGTTCCTGGTTTGTTATGGCCTATTTATATCAACTTCTCCCGGGGCGTGGAACAGAAATTCTTGAGCAGAGTTTTACCCGGAAAGTCTTGGCAGTGCACCACTTGTTTCTCAGATAACGCCGGCTCGTAGTAGAAGGCTTGAGCCCACTGTAAAACTGTGTACTAATTTAAAGACCTACAGCTACTGAAGTCAAGTATTGTTGTGGAAACACATCAAATATGCAATTTAAGGTGTTTATTTAAGAAAGAAACAAAGTGTGACAGGAGGGAGAGTCCTTCTTTCCACAGTGTGCCAGTTATTAAAGATACAGACCGTACCAAAGACATGATAGATATCAAGTTTTTTACATTTGGCATATAGGTAAGTGACAAAACTTCAAGCATATTTTGTCTGAGTCCCACGACAATGTGTCTTCACGTGTACACCTCAGTTTGTTACTCTTGCCCTGTATAAGCGAGCGCAAGATGACACATTGAGGAATAAAGCTTGTATTGCTCGCAAAAGAGCGTAAAAAAAATCAATGACCAAAGACATCAACAAACATACAGGACTGAACATAGTGACATGTGACAAGATCAGCAAACATGCATCATAAAAACAACGCATGATTACGTGTAGGGAATATCACCTGGCACATGCAGAGTGCCAAGATCATGCTGTCCTATCAGAGCGTGTAGAGCAGCTGAATGCTCCGTGCTACAAAGGATGTGATGCAATATACCTGTGTGTGAGTGCATTAAGGTGTTACATTAAGAGTTAACAATGAGCAACTCTTAAAAGTTCAAGTGACTACTTTCACGTTTCGTACAGAATTATGAATCTTAAATTCAAATAATGAGACAGTTTTTAAAAATCAGAAAACCAGCAGAAGCTCTTAAACTGGTAAAAGCATGAATGAAAGATGGGATACTCACAGTGAAGAAGAGGTCCATGACGCGAGTGTCCAGCAGCGCTTCCCTCCAGGTCTCCGTAGGCTTGAGCATGACGTTCTGCGTGGCCTCGAACATGGCGATGTAGTGGCGCCCCAGTGACCCGCCGCAAGTTAAGGCCAACAACAGCATGAAGAAAAGGAAGAAGAAAAAGAGGAGGAGGAGGAGGAGGAGGAGGAGTGGCACACTCAGACACACCAGCTCCCGTCACTAAGCTCCCTCTCAATGGGTATTTTGGTCTCTGTGTTTCCGTCTTTTTGCAGCAGAGACTTGTTACTCACTTGTTCTCTGGCTCTCCCTCTCATTAACACCATCAATCTTGTTTTTCTCACCCTCCCCTCGTTGTTTTCTTGTCCTCTTTCCCTTCTCTCTTCCTCCTTAGTCAGCTCTTCATCTGCCAGTTTTCAACCACAGAGACACTCTTTCTCACCCTCTTGTCCACTTCTTCTCCTCACCTCCTCCTTCTGTTTTTCCAACTTAACCCTCTGACTCGCCTGGCTGACTCCCTCTTCCCCTCCTTGTCCTCTTCTTCACCTCTCTTCCTACCAGCACTCCTTCCTCCTGCACACTCAGATTTCTCTCCTCTGCTTCCTCAAGATCTTAAAACACACAAGACTCTCTCTCCCTGCAGCCAGTAGACACTCTGTGTTGCTCTGCCTCTTTGTCCACTCCTCTACAAGATGTCCTCGAGACTTCTTGCTGGCCTGTAACCCTCCCTCTCCCTCCTCAGCCAATCAATTTGTCTCTCCTAATGCCTGCTTTCTAAGACCAGAGCAAGACACTCTTTGTGCACCAATAACACCTTCTCTTCACTTGAAACGTTCCTCTTTTGTCTATCAACACTCTCTCTACTTCCAAATGCCTCTCCAGCTAAACCATCACTGTTCTAAAAGTTACGAAAGCTTTCTCGTCTTAAATGGCTTTCCAAAAGTCCCTTTCCTCCACACACAAACATGTCTGTCTCTTTATTTAAGAGTCTCCACACACCCACAACAAGCTTTTCCACAAACCCACAACAGACACACACTTTCTCCCCACGCAGCCACAACACTTCCTGTCCTTTTTCAAAACACATGCATGCTTTTTCCCTTGCTCATCAGAAACAGTGCTGTTACAGCGCCTTCAAGATGACGCCTTTCTCACCGCTCACCCTTCAAACGCTCACACTCCTTCAAAGGTCTTACAAACACACACACGGTTTTAATGCAGCCCTTGATCAACGTAAAAGGCATGCTCTTTCTCCACCAAAATAGTTTTTTTTCTTCTTGTACGCAAGAATAAGTCAGAGGATTTTTCAGACTACTGACGACAAACAAATTCCCCAAAGAAGTCCCACACATAGGAGGATTCTTTTACTGATTTCTGTCCTCGGGAATGTCGCCTCTTTTCCCGAATTTGTTTTTGGAAATTCTAACATACGATTTCTCATTGGTTGTTTTCACACTCTTCTCTGTTTCCTTCTTAAATACTCAATCAGAAAAATAATCAAAGCAAACTCTCAGGACATTTGATCACATTTTTATCCAGCCAAATACTCCTTTCACCCCTCATTAAGTAGTTTAAAAAATGTATCAACAATCGTCCTATTTATATCACATCATAACTGGACACTACTTTAGTTAGACCAGTGCACATTCAAGTGATCACATTTTTTTAATGAATATAAAAAAGCACTTTATGTTGCTTAATATCACTTTGTCCGACAGCAGTCCCAAACAGAACGCGTTTACTTTACCGGAAATCATCAGGGAAGCAGAAAAATGTACCTTGTTTTGTTAAAACCCTTTGGGCTGTATATTTGAATAAAAAGTGCAGATTAATATTTCCGTTAAGGCTGGGAATCTTTGGGTGTCTCACGTTTCGATTTCAATTATTGTGGTCACAATTCGATTGAGAATCTATTTTCGATTTTAAACGATTCTTGGATTCATGATTTAAAGTCTATTTATGAATGAGTACATACTTCAGGATCGACTCCAGTCACCTGTGAGACTGGCTGAGTTTCTTGCTGCTCCATTTGGCGTTCTACTGAGTTAAAGAGCTAGCATTAGCACTTAACAGGGAGTGACTGATCAGCCCCAAAAAAAATCGAAGATAAGATAAGAATCTCGAGTTTTACATAAATTGTTTTTTTTCCTACCTGTAATTTCCGTTCACCTGATTTACACTGAAAGGTAAATATTTAGATATTTTCTATCATCTAAAACATGAAGAATATTTTCCTAAATACATTTTAGCCAGATTTTTGGACGTAGTGATCTCTTATAAGAATAAAAATAAACTTCTATGGGCTTCATGTATTTGACTGACCATTGGTGAGTTCACCTCTAGGATTGTTCGTGGTCAACACAATATGTTTATAACCACTAAGTACAACATCTACTAGAGTTGTAAACAACAAGTAAATCTATCATATCACCCTGTTTCTTGATGATTCCATATTTTCTACTTCGCAAATGTTTTATTGTATTCTGCTTGATTGTTAATGAAAAGTAAAAATCTAATTTGACTTCTTCCATCATCCACACTCAACATATAAAAACACACTCAAAGCGTATCAGTGGCCAGGCGGCTCGGTGACAGCAGAAGGTGGAAACTTCTGGAGGAATGTCCGATCAAAGCCAAACAGCAGCAGAGGCCGGCGAGGTCAGACATTCCTCTGACACCAGCCTACAGTCACTCCCCGAGCACACACCCCACCACAACACACCACAACACACTTTTCGGCACAAAAGTTGGCACCTGTCTAAGGGTCTGTGGGACCGTGTGTGTGTGTGTGTGTGTGTGTGTGTGTGTGTGTCCACTGCTGGGCTTTCAGGCCTTGTTAAAAATAGTCGTGGTGAGGACCTCTGACTGAACCTTTTTGAGGGGAGAGGACAAGAAAAAAGGAGACGGATTGGAAGAAGGGTGGTGTAATGTGGCAATGTTCATCTTTATACACGAGCGTCCGGGTTTCGACTATTTATTTCTCCTTCTGTGACACCTTCAAGCACTCATGGCCTGCTAAATAAATCAACTCTGTCTTTGAGTTCACAAACTCATCCAGATGAATTGGAAACTTTACCACGCTGTCTTTTATCCTGCACATCTCTTAAGTAAAAGACAAGGAAAAAAATGACTGGAAAAAGTGGGACTGACCATGACAGAGGCCGTCTCTGCAGGGAGGGACCACCTCGGTGACCGAGGTTGTACAAACCCTCCTCAGAGATCATATGACTTCAACAAAACTCACAACAGGAGACCTCAGGAATGATAACTACAGGATTACTTTGACTATTTAGCTTAGCTTCACAGAGACAAAGAAAGGATCTGACAGGTTCTTATGCACACAGTTTTACGTCAAAAGAGGAAAAATTGGATTTCATTACTTCAAATATAATAATGTAGATGAATGGTCTTATTTGTCCAGAAGTACACAAAGATCACCTCATACCCGTCACCTTTTAGATCTCGAAACTCAATTTGATAACAACAACTAAATCCGATTACTAAATATGAAATATTCAAAGACTTGTAGGCGGCCTGCTGGGAATAAACAGAGGTTGTTTTTGAAAGAGCAACAGGAGGCTGCATAACAGTCTCAGAGAAAACAGTCAGTAAAACCCTGAACAACAAATACACAGATTCTCTATTGTACTCAAAAAAACAAGAAATATGTTTGTATGTAATTGTCACTATTTTCCCCGAGTATCACAATGTTTCTATCACCATTCAAAGTCAGGCGGGATCCAAAGAAAGTACAGCAAAGTAAGGCACATTTGCACCAAAACAAATTTGCCTTAAATGATGTGTGTGCTCCAGTACTTTCTTTAGATCCTGCCTGAGAGCAGGAGTCCTCTGAATTATATTTTCAACGTCTAAGGTCCTTCTCTGAGAGCACCGACCTCCATTTGTGGATCAGCTGAAGCACAATAGTTTCCTTCTACGTTTCTATCATCATATGGCTCTTCTGAACACAATATTCTATTTGGATATTTCAGATAAGGCCTAACGGAGCGAATCACAAACTCTGGTGCAGCTCCAGCCATGCAAACTGTTTGCTTTTTTTCTGATTGTTTACATAGCACGCTGTAGCAGCAGACTGTAAACAAACAAGAGGACAACATGAGGTTAGTCAGCATTGAAAAGCATAGTCTCAATAGGTATACTACATGTCCAATAGGGGTCCTTTCTTCAGAATGTGAACTATTAAAAGAGACATCATAAAGCAGGAAGCGTACGCTGCTGCATGTCAACGAATCTTTCAGGAATTATTTGAGCATTCACAGATATTCACAGTAGACATAAAGGTTTTAACCAAAGGCTGTATATAAATATGGACATAGTCTCAGGGACGTCACCCATTGAACTTTTGAAGCCCATTGGTGTTGGTCGCCATGTTTGAAAAGCTGTCTCAAACTAACTTTAAGTCAGATAAGTAACAGGCAAGTTATGCTTCTCTATGCTTTGAGGTGGACAGCTTAGCATTGATGCTAACTACCCGGGCCACACGCAAAGACAAGAATAGCAAGTGGACGACCAGGTGTCTGTCAGTGAAAATGTGTTTCTGACAAACAGCAACATTGAGCCTCTGTATCACACAGATCTGCAACTCCCTTATAATAAATAGCTCGTCATAGATTCAAAATGATCAGTTGTAAAAAAAATAATTACCCCCCGTACAATGTGTGCCCATAAGAAAAAGAGCTACTAACATGTTTATTCCTGCGGTAAAACTCTGCATGTTAGAATGGGTGTGTATGGGACATTCGGGCTTTTGGAGCCAGCCTCAAGTAGACACTCGAGGAATTACAGTTTTTTGTACTTCCTCATTGGCTTTATTTTTCTCTTATTTGTTGAGCTTTTATCCAAAGCAACGAACATCAGAGAGTAAGTACAAAAAAGCGAGAAACTAGAGAGGAGGAAACAACGTCAGTAAGTGCAAGCAAACGGCTTTAAGTCGATTGGAGACACGGGTGCTGACAGGAAGTGACCAAAGGCAGAGCCCTTTAATAATTAAAGTTAATATATCGTCATCAACAACAACAGCTGTTCTTGAGAGTTCTAATGAGCATCAAACCATCCTCAATAATGTCATCATCTGCTTGGTTTAAAGATATTTCAGAGGCATCTGTAATCAGAAGATTATTCTGACTTTCACTTGTTATTAATCGTATGTCGGTCTTATTCCCTTGGTTTAGATTAAACATTGTTAAAGCAGCAAAGAAATCTAGAAAATACAACTTTCATAAAACATTTATGTAGTGAACGGAAAAACCTGTCAACTAAATAAAGGTTTAAAGTCTTTCTCCAAATTGTTAAGAGTTCACTTCAAGCGTCTGAGGAAAACCTACTTGCCGAGTTGACAAGCGGATTTACGACTTCGACCACGCTATCCACACTGCTTGAAAAAAAAAAAGAGGGAAAAAAAAGAGTCTGCATATGTGTGTGTGTGAGTGTGTGTGTGAGTGTGAGTGTGTGTGTGTGTGTGTAGCGAACATGCCTCCAGGATGAGTAATGTTCACGGAGTGACTTGGACATGTGGCTGTGGTTTGGTGGGTTTTTAAAAGACCTCACCTGCTACTATCTCAACCCTTCCAGCAGGCTCAAGAATAACTAATGTGACACGTCAATTTTCCACTGGAAAGATAAGAGGGAGTGACGGATCAACAGGCGCACACAAACACATACAAACTGACTGACAACACAACCACTGACCACGCGAGTGTAAATCAAACACGCGAGAAGAGATTCACATGGATTTTGATGCCAAATTTGCAGCCACACAGACGGATAAACTCACAATGTAAAAAGTTAATTAACACCAGCCAGCAGAATGTCAATAAAATGCTGCCAGTCAAAACTGCCAGGAGAAACTATGTTATTTTTCTATTTGACAAACAAGCCGAACACATTTTCACTGACTGACACCTGGTCGTCAACTTATTATCTCTTTCCATGTGGCCCAGGTAGTTAGCATCAATGCTTAGCTGTCCACCTCAAAGCATGGAGAAGCATTACTTGCAATAAAAATAAATCTGTCTTTCCTTCATGTGCTGAAATTCAGAATTCAATGCTAAGCATAATCCAACCACATGACTGCTGAGTCTTCTTGAATGAGTCTGAATAATGTGGGTCATGAAACCAAACAACATAACACATCAATGCCTCGTTTTTAATCATGTCATCTTTGTGGGTTTGTTCTTTTTGTAACTACATGCCAAAAATATAGACTAGCTTTAAATGACACTATTGAAACTTGCAGACAACTTGTTCAAACATTCACAGATTCATATCCTGTCACTTTGCCACAAACCTTTGATGAACTAGACAAAGAGTTTACAGGGCATGCTCTCAGCTCTGGGAAGTATCACTCTGAGCTACATGCTACTGTCAGCATCCTAAAATGCACACAATGATAATGCTTATGTGCTGATGTGCAGCTTGTGGGAGACTTGCCAAGTGTAAGTATAGCATGTTTAATAGCATGTGAATATTGACTCAGCCCCCAAAGGCTCAGGTGTGAAAAAATAAAAAGCTGTTTGCAAATCTGTGCGCACAGATTTGTAAATCTGTGCGCGCAGATTTGTAGTCTTTGGGAACGGTTGTCTACACTTTGAGAACAGGTTTAAAAACCGTAAGAAAGGGGGCGCTGGTGGGGCAGTGGTTAGTGCCATGCCCCATGTACGGAGGCTGTGGTACTGCAAGTGGGCGGCCAAGGTTCGAGTCCAACCTGAAATTCGGAATTTGTTCATTTCTTCATTCAAAGAGTATTGAAACCTTGAGCATACTTACCTCCATACATTTTATTTTACTCCGTTTTCCCAACATGACGACTACTCCTTCAACTTTTTGATACTATCGATCATTAACATAACAGAGATTGTATTATTTTACAACATGTGGGATCAAATTTTGAATTATCGATGAGTTGTTTTCTTGAGATGGTAAATGGACTTGAGCTTGTATATTTCTTTTCTAGACTTCTGACTACTCAAAGCACTTTTACCCTGCAGGTCACACCTACACATTCACACACTGATGGTAGAGGCTGCTAAGTAAAGTGACCATCAGAAGCAACTAATCACTTTCATACACATTCATACGCTGCTGATGAAGCAGCGGGAGCAAGGAGCTTGTCCATGGAGCTGGGGATCGAACCCCCGACCTTCCGGTTGAGAGACAACAGACTCTACCAACTGAGCCCCGAGATCTGAACCTTCTCAAGACAACAGCTGTTATTACGGGACATCCAGTGTTGAAATCCCGTTTTACAGGACGTAAAACATAGTGTAGGAATGCATTTCCACTCAGGGCTTTGATAAGAGAGAGAGATATGTTTGTGAGCAAATTTTGGGCCAATCAATTCACTGAATGTGAAGATATTTCACTTAAAGTAAATATTTTGACCCCAATTTTGATGCCAGATGAAAAATCCAAGAATTATCTTTTTGATTTGCGATCTACCTCTTTCCCATTTCCAAAACAAGAAACTATTTCATTTTTGAAAGGTTCTTGGGGCTTTTTTTTACTTTATTTAGAGACAGGGCAGCGGATAGAGTCAGATATCGGGGAGAGAAACAGCGTGGCGAATGACATGCAGGAAAGGAGCAACAGGTTCGATTTGAACCCGGGCCGTCTGCTTGGTGGACTATAGCCACATGGGGCGCACACTATCCACTAGGCTACCACTGATATTATTATGTTAACCTGCCTCATTAGTCATTAATGCCCTCGATTACACGACTAAATCAATTTAATTATTTCCAGTCTGTTGAAAATCTCTCTTGTAGCAGGTCTTTGTATGTTTTAATGGTTTTCTCTTACAAATGGTGCGATCATTTGTAGTTGATGGCTAATTGTGAAACACCCCTGGTTTATTTTATTAAGTCCGTCTACAACAGAACTAATCAGGCTTCACGTTTCACATTCCCACCTTCTCCTCACCAGAAATCTGCAGACATTGCACCGAACACTTTTCAGATCAATGCGATGGTATCTTCATAAACCACTTTAAGTAGATAATCTCAGCAATCTGACAATTTTGCAAGGCTGAACGTCCTTCCTGCCTAAAGATTGTGGCTTAGCAAGCTTCTCCTGTATCCTCTATTCATTATTGTTGATCCGGAGCGAGGATGGACCTGCTGCGGCAGGAAGACTGGCTGAGTGTCTGCCAGCCGCCGGCGCTATGCTAAGGCGCGTGGTAGGGTTTAAGCGATATATCCTGCCTTAAGTCTCTCCTGCCGCCTCGCCATGTGAAATAACAGTCCAGGAATACCTCCTCAACGGCCTCACCCCCACCCTTTCCTTTTCCATTTCCTTCTACTGCTCAGACACCCATCTGTTAGGACAGCAGTTGTCAATGATCTCTCTCAATTATGCCACTATGATAATATATTGATGAAGGTGGTACTCAGACCTGACAGAGATGCAGGTCAGTCAAAGTTACAGATATACTTCTGGTGAACAAGTAAGCTTTCTCCCACAATCCTACTTACAGCAACCACTGTTCATCCCAAATCTGAATGCTGAGACTAAACAGTGCTTTCCTGAACAAGAACTTATTTGGGCAGTAACATTTTGAAAAAGGACATAGTTGCTGCATTCTAGGGTCACCGGTGACCTAGTGGTTAGTTCACGCGCCCCATGTACAGAGGCAAATCTGACCTGTGGCTCCTTTCCCGCTTGTCATTCCCCCCTCTCTCTTCCAACACTATCCACTCTCAAACTCCCAAATCAAATCATTTAAAGAAAAAGGTGACGTCTAAAGCAGTGGTTCTCAACTGGTGGGTCGTGACCTAAAAGTGGGTCATGGAGACGTTTTGAGTAGGTTGCGAATGTGTGCATGGAAAAAAAAACTGGTGGGAAGCAATTCTTAGACTTGATTGTGTTGTTCTGCTCCTTTTTTCTGTCACACGTTTTGTACAGTCTGAGGTCCAAACTGAACCAATTATTTTTTTAAATAATTCTGATTGGTTGAAAAATATCAGAAATGTGGGTTGCAGTGTCTTATGAAGGAGATGGTGGGGGGTCCTGAGGCTTGACGAGTTGAGAACCTCTGGTCTTAAGTACTTGAAGGTCTCTTGTAACACCTCTTATAAATCAGTCACGACTCAGACTATCCATGCACCAACTGTTTGTCCATCAGTGTGTCAGCCGTCTGTACAAACTCTTCCACATGTGTTTAGACAGCAGTAGTTGAAGATTCCCCATACAGGTCAGGGCCAAGGCAAACATGCAGCATCAGCTTACACACTCCAAATCCTAACCTTAACCTGGGGGACAAAATGCCGATAAATTGACCTCTGAACAGCTAATGACAATACTGAGCCAGGCTGAGAGAGAGTGTGGGGCTCCTCAGCACAAAAATAACTGACCGACGCGGCTGCTCGGGGGTTAAACGGTTTCTCAGAAAGTTCATTCTACTTTTATTAAAGTATCAATCCAGTGTCTCAGTACAAGTCAAGTAAGGGACAGATTTTAAGACCGAAATGCCTCACTGGAGGAGGCGAGATAGGCCATGCTTTAATTGGAAACAACTTGAGTTTTAGTGAGCTGATACACCATGAAATCTACACATTCCTCACTAGTGAAGAAAAGAACAGATGGGAGAAAACCAGGGCCCGAACGTTCAAAAGTAGTCCAACAGGTTTACGAGATTTAATCAGATAAGATTCAATCTTGAAATCAGGGTTGTTTAAAAAGATCAAAAAAAAGGATTACATAATCGAGTAAGATCAGGAAATCCAAGTATGTTCATACTGATTAAAGTAAAAGAGTATGATTTTGTTAACTTTGATCCAGATAAATCAGGGGTTTCCTTATTCCAGTGGAGGGATGGATTCAGACTGGATTACAGGAACAAATTCAGAGAAGTGTTACCATGTTGAAACTATAGAACAGGCAGCTGATATCAGGGTATCACAATACCAGATTTTTAAACCTGGATATCGATACCTGTCCATACAAGTCCAAGGCACTCAGTACTGGGTAATTTGTTATCTTTGATCACCAAAAATTGCAGGCAGCCTCCTGCACAAAAACATGAAACACAGATAACGTATTTGTGCACTTGAGACAGCTGTCACAGACACTTTTTGTGAATGTGTAAATATGACTGAAGATTCAGAACTTGTCATTATTATTGATCATTAAAATATGTTTTAATAGAGATTATATTTAAAACATGTGGTATCAAAAATGTTGAAGTATGACAACTTTAGTTATTTAAAAAAGAGAGACAACAGGATGCACCCTGAAGAAGGCGTTGGTGTATTTTATTGTTTCTAGCCCAATGAATTAAAGGCCTTTTATATTTGTCTAACCATCCTGCGTGCCTGGACCTGGATTATTTATACCTACGGTTGTTTAGATCATACATTTTCCTCCACTTTTTTGAACTTTAGTGAAGTTGTTGAGACATTTGTTTCATATATTTGCATCAGAATGTTGTTTAGCTTCAGGGACGTAACTGAAGTACACGTTAACATTAAATATGAAATGTTATGTCTGATATTAACTGTAAGGATCTTTCAGTTTGTGTGGGTTTTGGTGTCCATTGTAGTCAAAGTACGTCATGCTAAGTCCCCTTTAAGGCACAGGTAATCCAGATTTGGGAATGCTTTAAAGTCTGTATCTTCATCGGGTCGATTCAATCCAATTTTTCTTTGAATCATCAGGAATAAGGTGAGCTGGATTACATGATCCTTGGTAGAAAAAAAGTGGATTAACAAATCTGGATTTATCCTTTTGATCAATCAGGTCAAAGAGATGAAATTGCCTTAGAACAAATTGTCACTGGCTTTTATATAAAAAACAAATGTACATTCCTCCACATGCCTAAACATCTAAACACGTGGATGATCTAGATATGTGGGCTGATGGAGCAGAATGGAGGCGGCAGGGCAGGCGGTGATCTATCTGTCAGCTCAAACAGCCATTTACAGCACCTGACTTCTGCCTCGGCCTCCAGGCCTGACCGCGACCCCCGCTCGAGTCAAGCGCAGTGTGGAGTGACACGGTGTCATACAGACGCCCGGGGAGCGTGTCTCCACCAGATGACACCAGAGCCGGGGGGGGGGGGGGGGGGGGGGGGGTTCAGACAGCGGCGAGGACAGATGACACGCATGCCGCTCGTTTCTTTGAGGGAAGGAGGCTGTTTTAAAAAGGGTCCTTGAGCCGGTTAAGAAGTGTGCGTATCCGTCTTTGAAAGGCGGCGGCTGTCAGCTATGCAATCAAGGAGAGGCCCCCCTGATACAGATGCTGGCACGCGTTAGCGACGCATCACACGGGCATGTTGTGACACTTCAGACAGGCAGCCACGCTTATTCAGGCCTCCCAGCGGTCTTCATTAATCTGTCGTCCTTTTCAACAAAAGCCCCGACACTTGTGTTCTCACATGTACGCCAGAACTTCAAGGAGAATGATTAGAGAATTGATATGCTATTCCTGTGGTCTCAGACAGCCCGTTCAACATTTGTGACAACTCAACATCAAGAAACCAGAGAACTGCAGCTCTATTACTTTGAGAATGCCTCAACTTATTTATGATGACTTAATGGACCTATCATAACTTTAAAAGCATTTAAACCCACTAAATGATTTTTTTAAAGGTGTCTGGCTGCAGAGAGGCACACTTCAAAATCCTTTCAGTTGCCTTAAATAGGAAAGGTGAGATTACGCACCAAAACTATACTTTTGTAACACATGGACTGCAACATCCAAAAACCCTCACAAGGTCACACTCAGAAGCCTTTAAAAGCGCATCTTTGAGAACACACACATATCGAACTGAGCGTGCCAGGCATACCAAGGGGAGCCTCAACAAGCCAAGGCGGGGGTGGCCGGCTTCTGGAATGATACGGAGATGGACACACTGGACACCTCTTTGAAAGTGATACATGGCCCTGGCTGGCAGCAGAGCGCCACTGCAGATCCCCTCAGACAGGCAGAGAGGATGCCAGGCAGGATGGGATTTAGGCTGTAATGAGCCTGGCCTTGTGTACGTACACACACACACGCGCACACGCGCACACGCACACACACACACACACACACACACACACACACACTCTCTTAGCACCTAAGTTTGCTCAACAATGTGGCCAACTGCTAAGATAATAAGGACGTGTGCACATGAGATGAACTACAAAGCAAATCTGATGGTCAGATCTGCATTCCTGAGTATCACATATTTGCAGAGACACACACACACACACACACACCTTTGCATATTAATCCACAAACACAAACTCACACATGTATATAACAAGTAGACAAACACACACAGTCACACTCACTAACCCTAACCCTAAAACGGACATTCTCAACCCCAGTAAAAGTTTCTTTCGTTCAACCTTAGAACACAACTTTTGTCAAATCTGAAGACTTACTTCTTATTCTCTTTCTTCTACGACATAAAAGTTTTCAGTTTCCTGCTCGAACCTCAACACAACCCGGCTGTTACATTTGAACATGAATTGAGGCAGATGTTTACAAGCATGCATACTTCCATTAGTTAAAAAAATGGTTAGCATTAGAGATGACGCAATGATCAAAAGTCAGTCATATTATAAAACTTGATTCAAGGCTACATGGTAGGAAACTTCTTCATTTTACAAATGTAACTGTGAGGTAGTCTTCAAAAGCTTCCAACACTGAACTCAATAACTCCGGTTCAGCTTGAATTATGTTAGAGAGTTGAAAAAGTGAAACTAACCCAATTATCTGATCCCCCTAAGTTGCTCACACAACTGAATTCTGTTGTAAAATTTGATGCAGCTATTTTATGGAGCAAGATTTCAGCGCTTACGTCTCTGAATAACAACTTAAACTTGTCAAATTCACGTCTTAAACGCCAACATTTACACCACTTTGATGTGTGCATATTAAGATTTTATTCTGAGACCAACTAGATGCAATCACACAATAAAAACGAAAGTAATATTCCAGCTACGATAAATAAAGTAACTCTGCCTAAAGTGTAGTTATGCAAGTCGAACTGACCTGTTTTTTCTTGACACGCTTTAGCAGACTTTATCCGATCCTGTGTCAAGACTTAGAGACGTTTAAATGTAACACTCTGACCTCTCCAGGTGTACGAAGCCCACGTGAAAGGATATGATTTGGTGGAAGGAAATTCCAGCTGAGGACCTGGTTGGCAAGAGCCAGGTAACGCTGGAAGACCGACGACATCTGGGCGTTTAGGTTTTCTCTGCGGCTGAACTCCTGCAGCACCTCCATGGTCAACATGAAGATCTGACGCAGGCCGTCCTCCTGGAAGAGAAAGACAGAAGAAGTAAGAATAGGAGGGACTGCATGAAAGACTACATCAGAGAGAAGAAGAGCGTCACTGACCCTTCCTCAAACAGCTCTACTGCTAGCTGGCAGGTAAAAAAACACAAGAGAAAAGAGTGAGGTGGGGATCAAACCTGAAACAGACGCTTGCAGCTGCCGTGAAACTCCATGCTGAGGCCGATGCTGCTGGTCTTACTGGAGCTGGAGAACTCGCTGAGCAGAGCGGTGAGGATGGAGCAGGCCAGCGTTTGCTGCAGCAAAGAGGTCAAAGGTCATTTTTTTTTAAAGGTTTCTCTTAAATAGTGAGAAAATATATTTGTAGCTAAATGGAAGAAAGTGATGAAGTGAAAGATTCTTAAAAACTAACAGAAAAAGAAACACTTCAGCTGTGTGTTTTCTAATCTTTGTACTCTGTCCTGTTGTTTTACCTTGTAAACTGTTCTGCTTTGTGCTTTGTTCTGTTTTGTTCTGTGCTGTGTCTTGTGCTAAGTTCTCTTCTGCTTGTGTTGTCGTTCTTTTTCCATTATCTCCTTGTTTACTTGTATTTAAAAAAGCCTCTTTAACATCGAGGCCAGGTGACGACAGATGAAAAGTAGCGTTTTGGCTAATTCTGGCATTTTTACCCATGTATAATCATGTATTTTATTAATTTGCACTGTCCCCTTCCTAAATAAACTGAACTGAATTCAAAGATATTGGATTTGTATCTACCGTTTTTCAATCATTGGTTATTGCAACAATTCTGGTTTTGGTTTTGTTCTGATTCTTTTCTAGGTTCAAAAGCTTCATTCATTTTTGGTTCATTTCGCTTGTGGGAACAAATGAAACAGTGCCACCTGCTGGATGAGGAGAAGTAGTCCACTGTATACAGTCATGCACTGATAGAAACATAGTTTTTACAAAACAGCTGTGCCTTCATGTAGCATAAATTCATACCTCATATTTGAGACTGCTTTCAGATCACCAAAAATATGATTTAATTGAATAACGAAAGCTTGATTTGAGTGCAAACAAACAAACAGGCACTAGATATCAAACTTTCATGTCACCACAAGAACACGCCTGGAGCTGCATTTGCATGAAGAGAGACTGCTAACAGTGTGACATGTGGTCAAGCATGACATGAAATGAGAGCAACATGATCTTAGCTTTAAGCCAGTTTGTATTCCGTTGTTTACAGAAGTTCAGCATCAGCAGCAAGCAGCTGAACATTAACATTATTAAAACAAAGCCAAGAGAAGCTTCATTTTTGATAGGAGCAAGGCACCTCAATCGGTGCATTTAGAAGAGGGGTGTACAGACACAGTGGACCTTCTCTCTCCCTCTCTCTCTGAAGCTGAGGTGATTCTGTTCTCTTGTTTTTTTTAGTTTGGCACAGTTTCAAATTCTGTGCGCTCAGCGAGGTCCTTGCACACACAGAACCTGCACTCTCTTGCACCCTCCTTCTCTCTCGCTCTTTCGTGTGATCGACAATTTTATGAATAAATAAAAACTGGTCGGAAATAGACTTGGGGGCGGCCATAAATATACTTGGAGGCGGCTAGTCCAGGTATCGTCTATGTGTGGGAAACACTGGACAGGATGAGTGTCAGTAAAAAACAATCACACTCTGTGGTGAAGGGGTTTGAGATCATAGTCTTATTTTGAGAAACAAGAGTGTCGATCTTCTGAGCGTGTTGTAAATTATTTCACATATTTGGAAAATGTTTCAAGTTCTGATTCTCACCACATTGGGGTTCCCGCTGCTGATGAGCTGTCCGACCTCGTGAAAGATGCTTTTACAGTTGATGCTTTTGTCGAGAGAGCCCCTCTTCACGATGACCGCCACAGCCAACAGGATCTGCTCGCGGACGTATTTCTGGAGGCTGGAGGAAACAGGGCCGTGGATGGTTATTGATAATATCACTTCTCTGATGCAGGAAGACTTACAGTCAGTAACGGAGTAAAGACCAACAGCGTCAGGAATTTACGATGTGGTAAAAAGAAATGGGCGATAGAAATGTTTCGTCTGAGGGTACGTCAACGACTCAGAAGTGTTTTTTCTTTGTTTTTGTCACAAGGAAAAATTTAATTGTATGGCTTTTTTCAAAATCAAACTTTTGAGTCAAACAAAGGTGAGCAGAAACTTTTCCAATTTGTTTTTGAACCAACGTTTGGCAGCCTGTTGCTGCATCAGTTCTGACACTTTGGCAGATTCCAGTTTTTGTAACTGGTAATGAGCAAAAAGAAATCACACAGTTTTTCTGTCTGGTAGTTATACGCACATCACGTACGTGCAGGGCAGTGCCAAATCAACAGACCGAGGAAGAAGAAGACAGGCCCGCACACTCGCTCTAATGCCACAAAAAGTTGGCAGGTATGATGGCAGGTGTGGTCAAGTTTTCAAAATGTCCCATGGTGAAACACATCTATAATGATCACCTTTCAAAAATAACACCAGCAAAGACACATGGTAAACATACAAAGGCTAAATACATATTGTTTTGTACTGAAGAAGACCTCTGGTCCAAACCTTGTGATGATGAACTAAACTTTTTGTGGCATTCGAGCGAGTGTGCGGGCCTTTCTTCTTCCTCTGTCTGCTGTTTATACCATGAAAACTCTGAGAAAAAGCCTGATCTGTAGCATTAGACTTTTTTTGACAACCATTGTGTATCCAAGTTTGTGCATACAAAAAATAACAGTTTGCAAGAAAAGGACTGACAATCATCAAATGAATGCTGTTAGTTAGCGAAAACAAACTTCAAATTACGTCAATATTTCTTACAGCTGCAGAATAATCCACCAAACAAATCCACTATTTTTGTTGAGAACATCAGAAAACATGTTGATGAATAAAAATTGCTGTGAAATGACTCAGAGTTTACTGTGCTTTAGACGTATGTAAAAGGAGGTTTATCTGCACGTTATTGCAAACTCTCCAAGGGAGGTTTGAGACAAACTTAATATCAGTGTAAGACACACACAAGTTAAGTCATGTCTCCGTCTTTCTCTCTTACTTAGGTCTCTGTAAGACGTAGGTGAGGAGGAATGCCCGGAGAGACTCGATGCTGGACTTTTCCAACAGGATCCACTCCCGCACCACCGCCTCCATGACGGCTGTGGCTGCCTGGAACAGCACATAGTCCACCTTACTGGTCTCTGTAGAGAGGAGGAAGGAGGAGAGGGTAAAGAAATGAGGATGGAGAAAAATTAAAGGATGGAGAAAAATGTAAAAAGGTTAGGTTGAACTGCAGAGAGGACTTTTGTAATATTTAGTCAACCTTCACTGACAAATTAAAAGTCTATGAACACGTAGTCCTCTACAGAAAAAAATCATGTTTCCACAAATCATGTGGGCTAAAACAAGATGTGCATGATCATGATGGATGTGAAGAATTACCTAATATGTGCTTGCAGATGGCGAAGGGGGATTTTGATTTCCTGAAGGAGAGGAATATGTGTTCAGCATGCTGCCTCTGTTCTGTGCTGACCATGGACGGCGGTGCCTGGAAACACACAAAAACAAGCATTATAGACGAGGCTTAGATTATTAATTAGATATACTTTATTTATCCCGCGAGGGAAACATCTGTTATCCCGCGAGGGAAACATCTGCTATATTGAACATGTAGGCTGAAATAAACACATGCAGAAACAGGATCCTATGGACATGCACTGATGGAGAGATGTCAGAGTGAGGGGGGCTGCACACAGCCAGCGCTCCTGAGCCGGTGGGGGGGTTCAGTGCCTTCCTCAAGGGCACCTCTGCAGTGCTCAGGAAGTGGACTGGCACCTCTCCAGCCACCATACCAATTTCCAGACTTGGTCCGTACCTGGACTTGAACCGGCGACCCTCCAGTTCCCAACCTAAGTCCCTACAAACTGAGCTACTGAGCAACCTTGAAAGTTTGTCAACATTTTCCGTATTGCAATCTCCATATTTTTTAACTATTGAGGTTATCGAAAAGTAGTGAAGGTTTAAAAAAGGCTCAGTCATATTTTTTTTAACCAACTGTGAGAGAGCAGCGGTGGTTCATTCAAATTCAAAGATCAGCAAATAGTCAAATACTGATATCTGTTACCCTTACAAACAGGCAGAGAGCAGAGGAGGTTACACTCTCTAAATTGCAAAAAAAAATACAGAAATGTTGTCAATATTTTTGTGCAATTCAGACAGTGTGCAGGAGAAAACATAAATCTAGTCATACTAACAAAAGTTGATATCAGAAAGCCTACCATAAAAACACGCGAGACATTAGAGCCCCAAATACATGCAAGAGAGCACAACTCGAATGCACACACAAACACATACACACTCATAGTCACACAGACTTTTATTGAGGAGTGTCGCCATGATACAGCTCTGCAGGAAAGTCACATTCCACGCCTAATTGCAGTAAAAGCAGCTCTGCGGCTGAAAGCAGCGGAGGAAAGAAAGAGCCTTTCATCTGAGAGCACCACTCACACACACACACACACACACACACACACACACACACACACACACACACACACACACACACACACACACACACACACACACACACACACACACACACACACACACACACACACACACACACACACACACACACACACGCACACACACACACACGCACACGCTTCAAGACTTCATAATATTCTATGGTGAGAGAAGGCTGACATACAAAAGGGCAGCAGGAGTAATCAAAATTAAGAATCCTGATAAATCCCAATAAAACAAACTCTCTGTCTCATCCACACTGAATTTATACCTGAATTACAAAAACACTTTCAGTTTCATTCATACTTTAATTCTAGAGGTGGTAAAGAAATCGATTCATGTAAAAATCGAGATTCTGCTCTTCTAAGATTTAAAACCGTTGCATAATTTCCAAAAATCGATTTTATTTTTCCCAAAAAAAATGTGGGGAAAAATCAGTCACTAATCAGTCACTCCCTGCTCTTTTAATCAGTAGAATGCCAAATAGGGCAACAAGAAATTCAGCCAGTCTCACAGATGACTTGAGTAGATCCTGAAGTATGCACTAATTCAAAAATAGACTTTGAATCCATGGATCCATGAATCCAGAATCGTTTTGAATCGAATCGTTACCCCAAGAGTCGAAATCGAATCGTGAGACACCCAAAGATTCCCAGCCCTATTCAATTCTTTAAAAGAAATCATTTTGTACGTCAAACGTGTACAAAAAAGTGTTGCCTGTGGTGAAAAACCAACAGATAATTATCACCAGAGCTACTGAGTGAGCAAAAGTGTTTTTGCATCTTTCAGCCGACTTGAATGATTTCACAGCCCACAACTCCACCTCTCATCCCTCTCGTCAGTGTCATTTTCAGCCCCAATTCATCACTTTTTCCAACAAATGTGGTCCAGTAACCCTACTGGACATCACTTATTCAGCACCAACAAACATGCAGACAAACTTAGAGCCTAGCTGGAGTACAGAGTCAAACATGGCAGCTAAGAGACGGATTAATCAATCAGGAGTTGGTGGAGACCAAAGCTAGAGATAAAAGAAAGTTTTTTCCAGAGTATCCAGTATCCACTCTCCAGTCTAGACGGAGGTAAAACTTGTGAATGGTGGCTAACCACTTTCAAACAGCAAATGAAGAAGATGAAGCACATGCAACTAAACACACAAAGAGTAAGATATACAGCAAGATGACACAGCAGAGCTAGAAGACTCGTCTGCTTTCTGAAATCCGTTGTTTGGGGAGACTTTGAGTTCACAGTGTGGTATATCTTTGGAAACATGTTGAATATACTAATGAATATTAGAAGGCATCCCCCAGATGTGCCAACCACTGGAGCTACGCAAACGGAAACAGGTGTCCAACAACTTAACCTGGCTGTTTTTAAAAAGTGTCTGGATGTGAAAGCAGAGATTGACAAAGACATTACTGAAGCTAATACATTTTTAAGGCTTTGTGCCCATATGCAGCCGCAGAGGACCTTGGCTTCAAGTGTGTGTATTAAAAGTGCTCAAGCGTCGTTACAATGCCCCATCCTGTACTCACATATCATCCTTCACTGGCATACAAGAGCGATGATTAAGCACTAATAACTGCTTCACCCGCTGTTCAATCCAAACCAACTATCACAGGTACTTCAAAAACTTCAACAAACTTGAACTTCTGTCAGTTCAAAATGAATTTGAGAACCCTCGTAGAAATATGGATCTGGGACTTTTTGTTGCCTTACCAAACAGTGACACCAAAACCGAGGTACGAACATACGAACCAAACTGTGACCACTGTGAACCGTTACACCCCTAACAAAAACAGCCCTTTATCATGAAGATTTTAAGGACCATTAGTTCTGATGATTGTGATTTCTTCAACTTTTTGGTGACAATTTAGATTTTTTATGAAGAGTAAAAAAGGGGGGTGGGGTGGGGGGGCTAGAACGCTAAAGCGGTCATGTTGTGCACCCCAATGTACAGAGGCTAGTCCTCGCCGCAGCGGCCGTGGGTTTCGAATCCGACCACCTTCACCATCATGTGTCTAATCGCTAACAAATAATGCAACTAATACGATACGAATCACGATACTGGGTTCACGACACGATTCTCTCACAAGCCAAAATGCTTCCACACCTCCGATTTAAAAGACGGTGGTGCGTCCTCAATTTCCAAATCTTGCTCTGCAGCTGCCAACCGCCTCTACTCTACAGCTGCTGACACTCACGATATTATTGCGATTCATTTTTCAGAGTACCGATGTCAACCTTGACACCTTCGATTTATCACAATTAATCTTCACATCCCTAAATGCAACATCATTTAAAAATCTCTTTTGGGGTGATGTTTTGCTCTCTCTACATTTTATGAATAGTTGCTATTGATGGCTTCCAGAGGCCAAAACTGTTTGCCAATTTCTGAAATTGTTGCCAATGGCAACCTGGTAACTGTTAGTGAATACATCAAAAGCAGCACTTTGCACCTGAAACACAGAAAATGTTACACTGGCAACCAATCTATTATCCTGCTGTACTCTCTTTGACTACAAAGTTGAATTTGCAGTCTTTATTAAATGAAGAGCTTTGTACTGAGTAGTTAAACATGATGTAACTTTGTAAGTCTGACAAACCGAGACAGCACATTTTAGTTTATGAATTGTTTATTTAAATGCCTCAATCAAGGCCAGACACCGCTAACCATTCACCCAGCAACACCTGCTGACTACAATGTGAGAGTACAGTTACTTGTTAAGCTGGTGTGGTGCTCACATGTAGCAACTTAACTAAAACTGGCGGCTAATGTCAAATCTAAAAAGTAAACAAAGCAATATTAGTTGAAAACCAACATGGGAAAGCAAAATGGCAGAAATCTGGCTAGCTAATTTGTCCAACACATACAGACTCATGGGATGCACATGGTTAGCCACTTGCTCTTAGCTGGTGTGTATGCAGTGTAGAGGGTGTTGGGAATAGCGGGAATGAGACTAAACAATGGTTTTAATAAGTGTTTTATGGGGTACAGGGAAAGCTAAAGCGACACAACGCTTGAATCAACAGCCCGGTGAAATAAAACTTGACGTAACGTAACGTCAACGGTTGGAAGGGACATTGGCACGAGCCGTTTAAGTTGCCAGGAAACGGTGTGGAAATGTGGGATGATATTTAAAGATGGTGGGAGAAAGAAGAGGGGGTAAAGAAAGAGGAGGGCAGGGTTGATGTGATATTTTTGCGGGATGGAGAGAGGCAAAAAAGAAGGCGCCACGCATCGCTCACATACGGTGAGAAAAAAAACCTCAACACATTTAACAACAAAAACCGGGAAGACGCTCACAACCGCGCCGGACCCCGACCCGCCAAACACCACCTGACACATAGTCAACACACACTTACTCGTGGCTAAAAAAAATAAGGTGAAATTTCATACCATTAAAACTTTGGCAGCGCTTTCCAGCTGTGTGATCACTTCTGGTGCACCGACCGCCGCCATCATCGTCCCTCTCCTATGACGCGCCATGCGCTCTGCATTGTGGGATTACAGCGCTGCTGGTACCCGGCAGGGTTAAACAATCTGAACCCCGGTGTTACGCCGAGAAATGCACCCCTGCCATTAACTGCATGCACCTCGTGGAAGTGTTAGAAAACGGTTTACATTTTATTTCAAGGGGCAGATCTGTGATGACAAAGTATGTCAAGTTTATACCTAATAAACTGAAGTCTCCTTATTCGTCTGTAAACTCGATAGAAGACGCATTTTCATTAGCCTGCGTAAAAATGGCCTGCAAACAGTGTTTGACTCTGAAGTGTCTGTAGAGGAAATTTAAGGGTGGATGCAAAATACTGCAGCATAGTTTTTAAGGGTTTATGCAAAATTCGGCAGTGTAAAAATTGTGTCTGCCATATTTTGCATTGTAATCATAGACTGTAAATATTAGGATTGTCCGGCGAGGCGCATGCAATTCTCGGAAGGTATACATTTCTCGGCATAACACCTGTTCAACCCCGACAACTTCAGCGTGGTGGAGGCAACGAGTTATGTAATCAAAGACAGGAGGATAAAACCTGAAGTAACAGGTGCTTTTAAACCACTGCTCAGTTAATTACAAAAATAACAAATTCAACTTTCAGGGTGAGGTAAGATCTGTAATCAAGACAATACTGTCTGTAAAGTTTCCTATGGAACCTAAAGCAATTATTTCGTGGCTCTGTCCCTCTATGTCCCATGGACAGATGAAGAATTTACTGTACATTTGTTAATATCTGCTTTTTGCAAGCAAAACGCTTGTTGGGACTTTTCTGAAAGAAAACAGAAATAGTTGTTATAAAGTTTGTATGAGAAGATGTGGAAACCTTTTATGTATTTTCTACTGAATGGCAACCTGGGGAACCCCGATCAAAGACAATTGACAATGAGTGAACTTTATTTTGGCCAGTGAAATACCTTTGAATGAATGACATGTATCTTACTTATCATTCTTTTGTTATATAACTTTGCCTTTCCTTTTCTATATTGACTTAAAGGGGACATATTATGAAAATCCACTTTTACAGAGTTTTTGAAAATGTATTTGGGTGACCTCAGTGTCTACAGACCCAAAAAATGTGAAATAAACCCATCCAGTCCTTTGTTTGTGGTCTGCATACAGTAAGTCTTACAACACAGAGAAAAATGATTTCAAATGTGCTATCCTTGTGACGTCACAGTGGGATTCTAGTAAAAAAAAAAATACCCTCCCCTCCCCTGGTATCTCCACCCATGGACTCTTCCCCCAGTCAAGAGCAAAACTTTTGCGCAGGTCTGCCATTTTTATTCTCGCTGGAGAAGGATTGATGTCTACCGGGAAAACTCAGGGGGGGCTCATTGCATTTAAAGAGACACACACACCAAAACGGAGCGTTCTTAGAGAGCTGGTTTATACAGGGTCACAAACCTCCTCTGGTGCTTGATTCATGTTATATTTTGACCAAAGCACAGCACAGATGTTTCATTTAGACCACAGGGGACTGTTTGAAAAGGGGGATAGTATGTCCTCTTTAAATGTTAGTTTGTCTTAATGAAATGATACATATACTGTGCTTAAAGCCAGATTTGTTTTCATAGTCACCGTTGCTCTTTTCCTTTTCTTTAGATATGTACAGTAACTCTCGTTATCAGTGGAGAGGTTTGGGGGAGTTTAAAAGAAGTTGACATGCCCTTTAAATATTTTTTACTTCCTTTTTTAAAAAACAAAAAACATTGATTAAAAACAGTCTGCATTCAGAATCTCACTACAGTTAAAGAGCTTTAGTAAGCATCAAAAGAGAGTCCCAGAGTGCGCTCATTATGATGACTATCACTTATTATTCTTATCAATTTATTTTTGCAGCTCGTAGGAATTGAGCTAGCTTTATTTTTTATACTTTAAGCATTTTTAACTATAATTATGTTTCAAAGTTTGTGAGTTGATTTATACTGTATACTGATCATCTGAATCAGAAAAGGATCTGATGGTGTCAAAATAAGCTCAACGTTTTGTAGTAAAAAGTTCAATATTCAACATTATATCACTACAAAATTCAGTGGCGTTAAAGTATCCCGTCAAGTAGCATGACACTGAGATATTCAAGTGAATTACCTCACAATTTTACTGAATAAAAAATGAATTGTCTTCTTCTGCCAATCGTACTCACTTTTAATTCTCACCTTTTTATCTGTAATCTAATTTCACTCAAACCACCAAATGTTGTCAGACGAATGCATGGCCGGTCTTAAATCATTTGTTTTGGATATTTGTTTTAGTATATGTATGTGCTTTGAACATGTTTTAAATACCAGCAAACTGTCCAGGATCAAATATTTAAATAAACTTCCATGACTGACTGAAGTGCCTCAAATAAACTGAAAATAAACAGACCTTAATGTTGGTTACACCGAGAGGCTTTAACTGAATTCAGACAGATTTATCCTACAGGGAGGACGACGGATATGTACTACTATCTTTTAATATTAAACTCATATTTAACTATTTATTTAACAGAACTCATGACCCAACTTTCGAGCTGACAGGCCGATAAAAAAACATTTACAAATAGTAAGAAAAAAGAGGAGGTGAAGCCGGAGGAGTCAAAGATGGTTAATTTAATTTATACATACATTTTACACACGAGGACTGTGAAAGCATTTTTACAAATTCTCATTTGATACATAAATGTAAAAAAAAGAGAGATAGCCGACATCATGCGGATGTCACAATACATCATCGATAATACTGCGTAGACATTTAACACACGAGGGGAACAAAAGATACAAAAAATATGTATATCTGTATAAATATAAAGGCAAGAGTAACAGGATTGTATCATACATTAAGGAAAATCCTCCTTAGAGTAAAAATACAAAATGAAAAGATACACAGGTACGTCTCGTGAAGATATCAAGTCAGTAAAAGATTGTCAGTCGTCACTCTCAAACCTTAGAAACAGAAAACACACACACATCCAGGAAAGCCCTCACACACTCTTTGATAAAGCTATTTAGTCATGAAGCAGTCCGACCTGATATCAACAAAAACAACAAAGTCACTGAGAGGTTCAGAGAAGTGAAGGCACGTCTGGACCAGCTGGAAGAAGAAGTACAGGGAAGAGTGAAAGAACCAAACCAGCTCTGCATCAGTCTGAGGGTCAGGATGGTGACCGGGAGAGAGGCACGTCATCCAGATCCAGAACTCTGTGAGAGACGGGTTTGATTGATTTGGACTGCTTACAGGCGACACTGGCTATGTTTACATGCAACTTCCTGCTTTACGACCACCGACTGTACAAATAGAAATCTGTGTCTATAGAGTCAATGTTTTAGACCAGTTAGGGCCACCATCACGAAACACATTGAGCTGGTTCTTTATTAGAAATCCATTCAGGCTGTGATTTTAAACTTCTAAATTTGGACCGTCCACCACAATCAAATTAAATAAGCAGCTAAGAAAGACGCCCATTTCCCCTTCCTCTGCAATGAGTCAAAGAAAAAAGGTCCGTTAAATGGCATATTCAAGTGTGCATTTTTCCATTAGTTCACAACACCAGTTCAACCACTTTTTGTCTTTTTAGATTTTTTAGGGTCTGTTTTTATGCCTTTATTTTAGAGCTTAGACAGTGGACAGAGTCAGGAACCAGGGAGGGAGAGAGAGAGAGAGAGTGGAGAAAGGCATGCAGGTTAAGGTGCCCCAGGTAGGAATCAAACCCAGGCAAAAAGTTCAGTAGAGCCCAAATTCATATTTACTAATTGCTTATTAGACAAAGCATCAGTCCAACATGTCCGCTTTGTTCGCAACACCACTGTTCCCAAAAGGTTTGGAGGCTGCTTAAAGAAATACAGAACTTAGTTTAAGTTTAGTTTCATATTCACAACTATCAGTTTCAACATCCAATATTTCTGGTATTTGTACTGTTTTCATTTGATCATATGTCAAAAAGGATGAGTAAATAATTTCACTCTGATTTTATTTCCACGTGTCTGGAATCAGGGATGTATGATTTATCAAAAGCAGCAAAAAAGTGCTGCATCCAGAACATATCTGACATTTTGACTAAAAACAGAAAACTAACGGTCGCAGCTCTACGTTCGTCTTTAACGTCTTGAGTTGTAGTTTATCGTTCTCTCTAATTCCCTCCTCCTGACTTTTCTGATCCGTACGTCTGTTACTTAAAGACCGGAATAAGAAGGATGTGTGCTGCATGTAATCATAGCCGGTGAGAGTGTGAAGCATGCTCTGTCCCCCAGATGAAGAGCATTCACAGGTGAGAGAGGTCTGTGAAGGAGATTATAAAAAAAGAAGGCAATCCGTTAAGATTGTGCTGCTCATTCAGAACACAAGGCACATTTACAGAAAAAAACAAACTTTCAATACATTGTCGAGCAAAAAAAAACAAAAAATAACACACTCATTCTGCCGGTTACACATCAGAGAATCAGAAAGGTTCTGACTTCTGAAGCATCCCCGGTCCAATACTAAATACTGTTGGAAC
This sequence comes from Tautogolabrus adspersus, assembly GCA_020745685.1. Lineage (NCBI taxonomy): Eukaryota > Metazoa > Chordata > Actinopteri > Labriformes > Labridae > Tautogolabrus > Tautogolabrus adspersus. Next base: position 4,183,632 of record CM036548.1, on the reverse strand, counting down.
AGTTTGGTGTCAAATGACCAAACAGTTCATCACGACTCAGCGAGAGCAGTTATGGTGTCTGATTGTCAATAAGCAAGACGATACGCGGTGATAGTGTTGTCAAACAAGAACATGGCACAGCTCTGTGGTAAAGAACGACACTCACACTGGTGCTCATTTCGGATAAATAAAGAAAATGTACCAAACTGATACTCTTTGATGAAGTTATGCTTTAGTTAAACACACAAAGCTATTCATTCTTTCTTTCAGATTACAATTCCTGAAGCCAACCTGCCTCGCTCCTCGTCAACGTTTTAACTTCTGTCTCCTCTGATCTCTCGTCCTGAACCAGAATCCTTTCTCTCTCCTGCAGTCGGGGCCAGCCCGTCTGCAGGAGGTGAAAAGAGTCTACCATCCATGTTTCTGCAAAAACACACCACTCATCGTCATCGTTAGTCCCCGGCGTCTCCTTCGTCGTGGAGGGGCGACACGCACGCCGACATTCAATTAGAAAAGGCACACAGCTCATTACTTTCAAAAACCCAGGCACACATGGCAGCTCGAGCCGACACTTCTTCAAGCCAAAGAAAAACAAATGTAACAATTATAATAATAATAATAATGTAAATAATATTAACCACAATAATAAGCAGCATGTTGTAACTGAAAAAAGAAAATATAATAAACCAATATATTTGTACATTTCAGTACAAAAAAACAAGAGATATTAAGTGTTTAGAAAACTATAGATAATGTTTTTTTTCGTATTGCACATAGTCATTCTATCACGTTTGTTGTTGTTGCTTTGTGTTTTCATGACGGCCTCCAGGAGACCGGAGGAGGCTGGTGACGTTACATCATAGTGAGTGTGTGTTAGAGTTTTCATCCTTAGTCAGAAAGCGATTCAGTCCCGTACGAGCGTCTCCACGTCTGGTTTCTTTACGTTTCCTCGAATCAGGTTTCAGTCTATAGATCCGTTATTTACCTAACACAAAGCATGGAAGCAACCTGCAGCTCCAGTAAACAAGAAGTATAACGTGATCACAAGAGCAATCGGATAGCATCCCTACTGAGACATTCGAAGCATTTCAAAACAGCTCCAAAGTCCACTTGCAAAACCGGCTTTTTCTGTGTTCATTTTAGGGTCCAGACTTTCTAAAACTCATTTGTATACGCCAGAAAAAAAACAAATTAGCGCTGGCTGTCTGTACAAGACCTCAGAGTGAGATAAATAGTAACGGGAGGCCTCGCAGGAACACAAGGGTTTTTGTAACAGTAACCTCTGAGGGGGAAGAAGAATCAGGCTCCATGAGAAGTCCAAAACATGAAACTGGATCAACTACATTTGGCACTAAGGTCGTCAAAATGTTTGATACTTTAATACTTTTCAATACCACGTGATTAAAAAGATAAAATCTCATTTTTTACTGATAGTTTCGTAAAGGACCGAAGCTTTAAAGAACTACAGATCTTCAGTCACATTTTAAACCAAAAGAGAGAGAGAGAGAGAGAGAGAGAGAGAGAGAGAGAGAGAGAGAGAGAGAGAGAGAGAGAGAGAGAGAGAGAGAGAGAGAGAGAGAGAGAGAGAGAGAGCACAAACACAGAAGTGATGTTTTGGTACGAAAATGTGCCAACGTATTTGTGGTATCGAAGCAGATAGAAAATATCGTTAGATTTTTACTACAGTCGAATCTAAGTTTAAAATTCTGCTATCGTGACGACCCTTATGGTCACATAATGAGGCAGCTTTGGATATATTAGATAGATCAAACAAATGTTTTTTTTGCTAAATGGATGTAGATCTTTAAAATGTGATCAATTTGATCACATTTGAGCAATTCAAATGAAAACACAGAAATATATAAAAAACAAAAACCTGATGCTGCCACAGGGACGCATATCATCTCAGAGCCTAACGCAGCTGCTGAACACCTGTGTCTCTGTGAATGCGTGTCTTTGCTCGAATACGTTCTGCATGTACTCTGACTGAACTTCATGAAAAGTTAACATGGACACTGAAATCATTCAATCGTTGTGGCAACACAACCATTTTTTCACCCTGCACCTAACCCTTACAGGATAACTGTATGTGAATGTGTGCACGTGCATGCATGTGTCTTTGTAGCTTATTTTGCAGCAGCTGTGAAAGAGGCGTGTTCCTTATTCAGCCCCCCCCCCCCCCCCCTCGCGATCAGCTGATTCCATTCCTCATTTTTCCACATCCAATACTGGGTGTAAAGCAGCTCCGGTACAACAGGAATTTACGCCTGTTTTGAAAGATCAAGGATCATGGAGGTGTTTCAGTCGTCCGTAAGACACAAGGGTGGAAGGAATGGGACGAGGAAGCAGTCCTCACATCAGAAATCTTATCTTTGATCCAGACATCCTCTTCTTAAAAGTCTTGTGACCGCCAATGCTTCACCGATATGTTCTCAGTGTTGTTTTTTGGTCCCGGATCAGGGGAGTTTTGCTTTTTAAGTCGTTGTGGACAAATTATAGATTCCACAAGGTGGCGATGTTCGTCAATCTTGCTCCTGCAACATTCACACACGCCAGATCTGCATAAACTCACACAGACACACCTGTGCAGCCTTTACACACAGACAGAAAGTAGAGCAGGTGGGAAGGTCATGGGCTGGGGATGAGCATTAGTCGGCAGTAACAAACACACGCCGCTCAGGTATAGTTCTAAACGTAAACCGGCTCACACCCCTCCCCCTGCTCTCCCTCCTCCTCCATGTCCTCATCGTCCTCCTCCTCTTCTTCTTGTTCATCATCCTCTTCTGGCCCCATGCAGGCGGCTCCGCTGATGCTCTGCGGCCCCTCGCAGCTCTCGGGAGGTTTAGGGTAGCGGAAGGGGCAGCCATTGTCGTCGAAAAACCTGCGGAAGGTGAACTCATAGAAGGCGTGCTCTGGGTGCTTCCCGTGTGGCGAGCAGAGCAAGTCCAAGGCCCTGGTGCTGTCCCCGCTGTCGCTCCATGCCCCGGGGCCGCCCTCCTCCTCCACAGGGTCGAAGTTAGACGTGTCCATTGGGTGGGCGATCTTGGGTCTGTAGGGCGCCGGCTGCTGACGCAGATTGCTGGAGAAGTCCATCTGGGTGAAGAAAGGATGGGCCTTGATTTCGCCAGCACCGTTTGCACCCAGGCGGTCCTCCGCAGAGCAGCAGAGACGACCGATGATGTCGACCGACTCTGGGCTCAGTTTGACCTGAGCTGGCACCTGCAGAGTGCTCTCCCAGTTGATGACCTGCAGAGAGGACACATGATTTAGTATTTTTGTTTAAAGTTTAGTTTGAAGGTTTGTTTTCTAAGATGACTCTGCTCAGAGTGAGATGTGACTGTAAAAGTAGCTGAGCTTGAATTCTTGTTACCGACATGTGAATGTAATTGTCTGAATGCTGCTGTGACTGTCCGTTTCCTGATTCTTGTCTTGGCCTCTTTCAATGACTCGGTAGGCTGTGAAACTGACTGGCCCTTCTGGGATCTATAAAGTTGTCTGAATCTGAATCTGTTGGATGTCATGTTTTCTTACGAACAAGACTGCAATTCTTTAATGAGGTACTCTGATTCAGAAACTTCCTATGTTTTGTAGTTATTTGTTGCAGACTGATTCTTAAAGCCTCTGCCCTCACCTGACCACACAAACTGAACATAAACATAAACCCTGGAGAGCTTTTTGGTGAACTGCTGGAAAACATGATGTCTGAGTCACACGGTGGGCAGGCAGACATAATGAGGCACAGGAACGTCAGGCTGACATTAAACCATCCACAGGTCAATATATTCACCTTTTAGATTAAAGTAGTTCATACTGTTTCTTTTTCACTGACCTTAATCTGAGTCTCTGTAGGTGTGGAGGCCAGGAAGGGCGGCTGTCCCACCAGCATCTCAAACAGGATCACTCCCACGCTCCACCAGTCGCACAGCTGCGTGTAACCTGCACACAAGATGATAAAAAAAAGAAAGAAAGATCAATCTATCACTCTAAAGATTAGAGTTCTTCCCTCTCATGCAGAGTTTAGTACTTTGATTTGTAGCCATGGTATTTCAAATGTGAACAAAGATTTTGATCAGCCAAATCAATTTTTTTAAAGCCACAAACAATTTGAATGTCGACCAATTAGTTGACGCCAGCCGTCATAATAGTTGCTAACCTTTAAACGTGCTAACATTAGAAGTGGTCAGCCTCCAGGTCTTGTTTGCCTTCGCTTTATACTTGCTGAAAATAACTGTACCCTTTTTTTAAAACTATGAACTGACCCGTTATTTATTTAATCTATTTAACCACGGCCTCTCTTGGTTGGTGCCCTGCACAAAGCTGCAGCATCTTCATTCAAAATACAGGTTGTACTCTCTGGCAGAAGTTGTGCTGCTGTTTCTGCTTTACCCATCCATCATATTCTCACCCACCTTTGCGCAGCAGCACCTCTGGTGCGATGTAGTTAGGTGTTCCCACCAGGGAGTGAGCGAGGCAGCGCTGATGCTGCCGGTTGGCGCGCTGCTCCAGTGTCATCAGCCGATCACCGCAGCGACAGTTTGACACGTCGTCCCAGAAGTCACTGGGCTCCATGCTGTCCTGTCTGACGTGGCTCCCTGGGGACAGAAGAAGAAGAAGAGGATGTTAAACTCTAAGAAAAAAGTTGAAAAGGAACCCTCAAGCTCTTCTTTTGTTGTAAGATTTGCCAGAACATTTTGAGAAAAACAAAGAATGGGCTTCAGAGTCAGAGAAAATAAATAGCATTTATATGAAATGATTTGTGGGTTAGTGCGAGCGCCCCATGTACAGAGTCAGAAGTTCTCCAAGCGGGCGGCCTGGGTTTGAATCCGACCTGTGGCTCCTTTCCAGCATGTCATTACCCTCTCTCTCTCTCTCTCCCTGATTTCCAACTATATACACTTTCCTATCTCTCCAATAAAGGCACAAAAGGCCAAAAAATAAATCTTTAAATAAGAAAATAAATTATTTGCCATTAGAAATCGAGGGAAAGCAAAATGTAGTTTTAAGAAAAAGCTATATTTTGCAGTGTTTTGTTACATAAATACAGCCTACATGTTTACAAAATCCACTGAATCCCTCTGACGTTGAATTATATGTTTGCATGAGTTTGTTTAGAGATTTTTGGCGTGCAGAATCAGAGTTCAGCACGAGAACATCATCACTATCTGCCTCACCTTTCTGGTAGTACTTGGAGTTGTGCGTCCAGCGGAAACCTGTGCACAAACCAAAGTCGGTAAGTTTGATGTGTCCATCCAGATCAATGAGGATGTTGTCAGGCTTGATGTCTCGGTGGATAAAGCCCATCTTGTGCACGCTCTCGATGGCCAGCGTCAGCTCGGCTATGTAGAAACGAGCCAATGGTTCGGGGAAGACGCCCATCCTGATCAGCAGACTCATCATGTCTCCTCCGGGGATGTAGTCCATGACGAAGTAGAGGCTGTCGCGGTCCTGGAAGGAGTAGTAGAGACGCACCACCCACTCGTTGTCTGCCTCCGCCAGGATGTCACGCTCTGCTTTCACATGGGCCACCTGCACAGAGAACAGAACTCAGTTCAGCTACTATGCAGCAGACCACAATAAATGATATAGGTGTTTGTGACTGGTCTAACTTGAGACTTTTTTGAAACATTTGTGTCACAGAAAGTCACCTGGTTGCGGTTGAGGACGTCCTTCTTGCGCAGTGTCTTCATGGCGTAAAGTGCTCCAGTGTCCACCTTTCGGGTCAGACAAACTTCTCCAAAGGCACCGATGCCCAGAGTCTTGATTTTGACAAACATGGATTTGTCCATTTTGGCGCGGCGTAGCCTGTTGTAGTTGGACTCTTTCTGGTTCAGCATCTTCCTCATCTGCTCCTGCTCTGCTTCTGATAGGCCGGCCTGTGGAGGAAGGACAGGGGTGTGGGACAGATGGTGAGATGACTATCAAGACCCCTTCAGAAACAACTTAAAAACAAGTTAATGTGGCATGACTGAATGTTTTCTCTTCTCAAAAAAATGCCTTTTTAACCACTTCAAAGTAGGTCAAAAGGGCAAAAGGCCAAAGCCATGACTCAGGACAAGCCCTTGCAAACATTAAGAGTGAACTCAGTGATTTCTCATTCCTGCACAAAGGTCTCGCTGTCTAAAATAAAAGTCCTGAAGGAGAATTCTCTGCATGACAACCTCCAGGACATCACTTAAAACCAATTATCATTCTTATCTCAGGAAACAAGAGCATCACCAGTGCTAAGAAATTACCCCGGATCATTTTCTGAATCATGTTGCTGCGTAAAAATATTGATTTTCTATCCGAGGAAAGCCATTATATCACATTAAGATAGCTTTTCTAGAAACCCAAAGCTTTAACCACTAATCATATCCAAAGTTAACTTGTTGCTGACGTTCATCTCTGTCTGAATGTTTCTCAGTTTGTTCAGACCAGGAAGTCTGAAAACTTGTCATATTGGAAAAATGTAACCGCTTAGCTATCTTGATCGGTCCTTCCTGGAAAAGAAGACCTCAGTCTCAGGAGAACTACTGCTGATATCTAAATATTTAGAAAAGAAGAATTTGTGTCAACTTTGTTTTTTTTGGGGAAGTATGTTACTACTTGCATAATAGTCCCCGTTACATAATGAGAGTTTGAGACAAAGTAAACACAGCAGATTTGTTTTCAACTCTTTCCTAAGCCCTTGAAGTTGTTTTTTATATTTCCTGATACGCACTAAATCAAAGAGCTGCCTGGATTTGTTAAAGTCAGTCTGAAATTCTTTTTGCTAAAAGTAGAGCAGCAACAATTAGTCATTTGTTCTGAATCAAGTTTAAAGAAGAGTATTGATAGAGTTATCCTGTCAGTCATTTTTCAAGCAAAAAATGTCCAAGATTTGACTTTCTCTAACTCTGAATGATGAGGTTTCAGCTCGTCTTTCTTTTGTTTTACATTGAAATAATATTAAAATGAAAAGTCTTTGGTTTGTAGACGTTTGGTTCATCCAAAAGAAACAGAATATGAGTTTCTTTTTGTGTGCTGTTAGCTTGTTATGAGCATTTCTGTCTCTTCATTGGATGTTTATTGACTTAAAACAAACAAACATCTAAAATAATCCCCAAAAAAGTATTTTGAAGCTCTGTAAAAAAGTTTTAAACAAATGAAGCAATGATGTGAATTAGAAGATAAGCAGTAGAAATATATCAGGCTGTAACAAAGCATGAAGGGGTTATTTATTGCTTCAATATTCTTTGACACTTCTTGGTGGCTTTCTCATTCAATGTGAACTGGGGAAAAGGGCGTTGAAATGTGCTGCCCTCTGTTATTCATTACATAAAGATCTGACAAGACAATTCAGCAGCTTGGGTTAAAGGGCTGTCTTACCTTTGACATCTCTTGCTCCAGTTGAAGCCTGCGGTTCAGTTTCTGCTGGTGCGTCTTCATCACGTTCTCTATGTGCTGCTCCATGTAGAATTTGAAAGCAAACGGTGAGTAGGTCTTGATGCGTGACTCTCTCTTCTCCTCATCACGTCCGTTCTTCCTCACCGGCACAGGTGACGTCTGGATCTGCTTCTTGTCTTTCACTGCTTTTTCTCCTTTCCCCGTCTTCGTCTTCTCTTTCGCCTGCTGGCTCTCCTCGCCCTTTCCGCTCCCTCCACTGCCGCCGTGGGTGTTTCTGGCTGCAGGGTTATTCAGGTGTGGGGCTCCACACATGTCTCCTGCTCCTTCCAGGGCCCCGGGCTCGCCAGCTGCCCCGGACATGAGCAGGTTTTTGGGGTATGGTGGTGGTGGGCAGCGTGGCTCCTGAGCAGGCTCCAGAGGGTAGGTCTCCTCGGGCATGTAGCCCAGAGGCTCGGCTGCTTCCTGGGTCTGAGCCGTCATCCACCCTGGGTGACAGGGTCCCACGGCAGTCTTTGGCTCTGGTCTCATCACACGGATGCTCTTCACTGGCTGCTGGATGGGCGGGGACGTTACAGCTGTGATGGTGTTTGGTGGGCCCAAAGAGGGGTCCTGTTTTCCTGCTGGAGGTGGAGCAGCCATCGCTGGTCGGACACCATTTGGACCAGCAGAGCGATTGTTGAAGGAGTTGGTTCTGCTGGGGACCCGCACCTCCCCCCTAAATGGGCCCTGAGGCTGGGGCTGCCTAGCTGGAGGGGCCCCTTCTGGACCTGGAGGCCCGGCCCAGTGGTGCTCATACAGGTCCAGGTTGAGGCTCGCCCTAGATGGGGTCATCAAGCCCTGCGGCATGTCAGAAAAGTCAGGGCCCATGGCTGTGACTCCGCCTGGGGAGCGGGACATCATGTGGACCTGGTGGGAGGTGGGGCTGGCCTGGCGTGGGTGGGAATGAGGGGGTAGGTACAGGTTTGCAGGGTAACCTCCGCCTCCTCCTCCTGGACCATTCTGAACCATTGCTCCTTTACCTTGCATGTTGACGTAATTATCAGGGGGCGCCATTGGAGGCGGGGCCATCTTGTTCTGAAAGGAGGCGGTCCTCTTCACTCCATAACCTGAAGGCTCCATCATGTGTGGCCTGGTATGGCCATAATCATAGTGTGGACCAGGAACAGGGCCCCCTTGTGGCTGAGGCTGGAGCTGCAGAGGCTGACCGGGGACATTGTAGCTCATCATGGGGCCATGCTGTTCCATACCACCAGTGTAGCCTTTCTGTGGCGCCCCTGGAGGGTACATGTTGTTGGCCTGGTTGCTCTGGGGGGCCATCACTGCTGGATAGTTGCCCATACTGGGAGGTCGACCCATTGGGTTTCCCATGGCAGGACCCTGTGCTGCACCAGACGGAGGCATCATGTAGTTCATCACAGGGGGAGCGCCCATGTAGGCTCTGGGCATCTCCCCCTCGGGGCCGTAACCAGCTGCCCCTTCATACATGGGAGCCCCCATCTGGTGGTACGGAGGCATGGCGCCCGCCTCCCCTGAAGCCTCTAATGCAGGGCGGTGGTCCATTGAGTTTGGCATGCCAGCTTTACCTGAAAGTATAAGGAGTAACATCAATCATAGCAATAAGGAATATTAGCAATTTACTCTTAAATGTTGTCCTAAAAAGGAACTTGAAGTTGTATTTGTACCTGGTGAAGTCTGCTTGATGACACGGACGATGAGCTCATTGCGGGGGTCAAGGTAACCCATTTTGCTGATATACTCTAAGGCGGCTTCAATATTCCTACTCCCCGTCTGCTTCAGCGCCCGCACAGCCATCTCCTGGGAAGCAAACCCAATAAATGTGTTTTATGTCATGAAAACAGGTATTGATATCACTTGATTTTGACTAGATGTGTATCTAAGTTTAAAAATCAGGTAACCTGACAACCTTAGTTTCCAATGTAGATCTTGAAACTGAGATGTTACACAAAGTTTGTAGCTTTTGCATATTTTCAAACCTTGTACTTAGTTGGGCCTTCCCAAGTACAGTATAACAATATTAACACTCAGTACTATAAATCCAAACAGCACTACAGATAGTAAGGTAAAATATTATGCATGTAACATTAGAACAAATACTTCAAATAATCTACTTTAAAAAATGAGAAATTCAAATTACAGCCAACAAACAATATGCCCATTTTAATTCATCAAAATACTTACCCTGTTCAGACTTTTAATGTTCTCAAAACAAAATCAACTTAACAAGAATTTGCCTAAATTCACAGTCTACAGCTGGAACCCAAATCTGGATCTGTTTGAGCAAAGAAAAAGCAAACAAAACTACAAATCCAGCCAAACATTCAGAACCTGCTTTACAATCTGAAAAACACACAACACTATGAACATAATCTCCAAGACACACAGCTGCAGTGGTCTACACTCAGTCAGTCACACAAAATCAAACACAGGCAGACATCGTACAAAGTGAAGATGGAATTGCTTTAAATGAGCCCAGTAGGTGCTCAAACACCTGCATCCTCTGCACTCGAGGTCACATACCAGTGACTTCCTGAGCCTCTTCCAACAAACAAAAACATAACAAAAATGTGATCAAATGACTTGAAAAAGTAGGGCGATCCCAACCTTTTATTTTCTGTTTGGTGTTCGTTGGGGAATCTTATACTGTTAAAACATACCCGACAAATAAAATCGAATACTCAGTCGGGATATTGGAATGGAAATGATGGGAAAATGATGAGCAAACAGATCCTTAGTCAGCATGAAAGAATTAGGGAAAACTGAGCCAAGGTAATTATCATACCATCGTTGGATCATTTGTAAAGAGTGCGACTCTTTCCTGTAAATGAGTCAGTAGTTGTAGTGTAGCAGAAAGGGTGTGGTGCCGTGTGCAGCCAGGGGCACAAACAGACAAGCTTCAGTAAGGGCACACTCACACTAGGCCCAGTTGTCCAGTACTGTGTTAACAGCACGATTGCCCCCCCACTCCCCATTCACGATGCTCCAGGACTGGGCCTGAGCACGGTTACCTCTAGTATATAACGTCGTATTACAACACATGCATGACTTTACGTGATCATGAAGCGTGCTTAGTTTACATGACAGGCAGACTCATAAATAAATAAACAAAAGGGACGTACGGTTGGGTCCATGCCTTCACATTGGAGAACAGCTCAGAGAACATGACAGCCACTTTACTGACTTTGTGGCTTATTTTGAGTCATGTTAGTCAGATACAGCCAGAACACTCGGGGATTTCTCCATAATGGAGGCGGGGAAGTGTGACTCATCCAACCACGCCAGGACCAAGAAAGTGTACCGTGCCTTGGAGCATTCACACTAGTTAAATAAACTGGACTTCGAGGGTGAAGCGTGCTTAGGAATGGTAAGCAGTGCCTAGTTAGTGCGCCCTAAGAGTGACCAGCGAGAGAGCCCTTCAACCCACAATGTTGGTGTTTCTGCAGCCAATTCTCAAATGTCAGAGAAGGAAGGGATTTTCCATTCATAAATAGTTCCCCACCAAAGTTAGATTTTATTATAAGATACTAGAAACATTTTATTTTCATTTAATAAAAGCTTGTTTCTGTGTTTCCTGAATGCATTCTTCTTCATCTCTCTAAGAACATGTAGTAACCTTTCATTATCTGCCTCTAGACTCGTCTCCCTCCTCTATCGTCCCCACAGGTGGGGCACGGGCAGCTCATCCCAGGCTCTAACAGGTGGCCCCCTATAAAAGCCCCGAGGTATTTAGGTCACCGATGTAAAAAATCTTTCTTAACCACTTTGGCATTTTCTATTCATTGGCCGCCGTGTAATTTATGATCGAGACAGAGTGGCAAAAATGTAAAGGGGGGGAACACTCGATCATTCCTTCAATTCTTGTGTTCATTTAAAGCAGGAGACCTCATCTGCCCCATTAAAGAATCTATCAAACTACACATGAAGTCTCTGTCATATGTAGTTAGGTTGCAGGAGAGACAGAGGGACTGATTAGGGTAACGATTCCTTAGTGTGAAACATAAGCAGCATACGATATTAGGACCTGACCGATATGGGATTTTTGGCGCCAACACCCATATCGATATCAGGAAGAGAAAAAATCTGACACCGATATATCGGCCGATATCTTTCTTAGATCTGTCTTCGATCTGTAGAGAATGATAGATATAGAAATACACATTTTTTTGCGTGGATCCCTCAAATCCACTTATCAAACACTTGTGGAAAAGATAAATAGTCTAAGGACGACAAGATGGTCCCTCAACTGGAACGTCACTGAGCATGTTCGTGCATGACGGCTTGACCCTGTTATGAGTGATAATGCTTCTTGTAATCCATATAGCACACTCTGACGGTGACAGCCAGAAAGAGAACTGCAAGTGTAGCACAATGAAACTCTAATGAAATGCTTTTTGACTGGTGAATTAATCTAGTAAAATATGTGCATATCTGTGATAAAAATAAACATTCCCACACATCATGAATCACGTCACCATCATGATATCTGTTCAAGTCAGTCAATGTTTCACTCCCCACATTGTACAGCCTTCTTCTTCGTGAGCTCTCCGTCTTCTTTACGATAATAAACACGTAAACAAACAAAGCTGTGTGGTGTGAGATAAACAAAACAGAAAATATGGCTTCCCCTCTCTGACTGAGGGACCAACACCTACATGAGGAAATCCCCCCAAATGGAAAATGAGCTCACTGCAAAGACATTTCAACTCAGACCTCTGCCCGGCCGGCCCTGCTGCTCTGACAGAGACGCCATTCAGCCCACAACACTCAGGTGCCCCTGCTGGACACATTCAAGAACTGCAGCCACGGTGTCCATATGTAGTTCAGTAATTAGGGCAGAAAATCAAGTAGACACTTGCTTTAGTCTTTTAAGAATTCAGTAACTTAAGTCAGTTCACATTTTTAAAAAAATGGTATGATGATTTAAAAAATGAAGCCTGGGCATCTATCATGTGGATGCAATGGTCTCTCTGCTGCTCCTCCTCCCTACATGGACTATCAAACCTGCAGCCAATCCAGACCTCTGACGCCAGACCTCTAACAAGAACCAGGAGAACTGAGCACATTATTCCTACTCTTAAATCTTTACAATGGCTTCAGGATCATTTCTGAAGATTGTAAAGCTCTGCCCTAGGTCCATAAATCACTCAGCAGCGTAAAAGTCCGATAGAGGGGCCTCAAACCAGAGAAAAAAAGGATCCAACTTTTATTCCTCGTACAGACAGAACCAATTCTCTGATTATCTGCAAAGTAGCTTTCCAGTTTGAAAACCCAGCTCCTCCGGTTCTGTAGTTTTTCTGCCATCACATCTGCTGCACTTTTATCTGTTATATTTAAGCCACCTTTAAACGGGACAGGGACTGCTCTGAGACTAGTCACACTAACTACAAGTTTATGAGGTAAACGAAGCAGGAACTAATATGCTAAATATGTAGTGTGGGTCTAATCAATAGTATTTGTTGTGTTACACTGACATGTGCTAATTTAACTTTTAAGGGAAGGCAACTTTCTGTTTGTTTTGTATAAAGGACTTAGATAGGGGTGGTCGTCTCTCAACTGGAAGGTCTGGGTTCGATCCCCAGGTCCTGCAGCCAATGTAACTTTTGCTGCTTTGCTAAAGTGCTCATGATGGATTAAGCTGGGTCCTTGTAATATAGCAATAAGTAAGGTCTTTTACCTGCTTTTTGTAACATAACAATGAGCATGGTCTTTTTACCTGCTCTTTTGTAATATTAATAGACAAAGAGTAAGGTCCTTTACCTGCTTTTTGTAAAGCGTCTTGAGATAACACTTGTTATGAATTAGCGCTATACAAATAAAGATTGATTGATTGATTGATGTCCAATGTGTCCTTTGGCAAGACACTTAACCCCAAGTTGCTCCTGCTGCTTCGTCAGCAGTGTATAAATGTGTATGAATGTGATTAGTTACTTTTGATGGTCACTCTACATAGCAGCCTCTACCATCAGTGTGTGAATGTGTAGATGTGGCCTGCAGTGTTAAAGCGCTTAGAGTAGTCAGAAGACTAGAAAAGCGCTAAACAAGCTTAAGTCCATTTATCATTTACTTAGATCAGGGTCAGAGACAAAACCCCTCGTATCATGTGAATTTACTAATTGTATTTATACACAGAATAAAAGTTGTTGTACCATACGTAAAGGGCTCCAAATATGCCAGTGTTTAAAATGCACGAGAAAAAAAAGAATGTCTTGTAAAGTAGCATGTATCATTTTTGCATTTGGTAAGCATCATGAAATGAGTAATATGAACCTCATATAGAGAGTTTATATCCCTGAGCAGCCATTTTTTGCCCTTCTGCCTGCAGAGTCTCAGTCAGCCTGACCGTCTCTTTGTTTTCTGGGAGGGAACCAAATCAAACATTAATGGTTTTAAAGTAGGAACACAGAAACCGTGGGCACAGTCAGCTCTGAAAGCCAGGAAATGCCAAGGCCACACACTTTTCTATGTCCTCTATTGTGTGTTTGTGTGTGTGTGTGTGTGTGTGTGTGTGTTGTGTTGCATCCATCACAGTGTGTCTGAAGGTGTAAACACAAAACTGCTTGCAGCGTGGATGTTTACGTACACATACATACCCATATGTTCCTGAGCCTAGGAGACCTTACACACACACACACACACACACACACACACCACTGTTTATACTCTGCTTCCTGTGTGTACGCGTATGTGTGCGTCTGTTGCATTCCTGTGTAGCCAGTAGAGAGAGAGAGAGAGAGAGAGAGAGAGAGAGAGAGAGAGAGAGAGAGAGAGAGAGAGAGAGAGAGAGAGAGAGAGAGAGAGAGAGAGAGAGAGTGTTCTGGCTACCAGAGACGCCCAGTAATGTCACATTATGTCCTCTTTCTCTCCCTCTCAGGGTTTTAACTTCCTATGCTTCCCTCCTCTTCCTTAGTTCTTGACTTAAACCTTTTCTTCTTCTTGCAGTCTGAAGTTATATTTCAATGGAATAACATCAGAATAACTGAATTGTACAAGGTTTGTGATGTTAAAGCAAAGTAAAACTGGATTAAATGTTCGATTTCTGACAGGAAACCTGGAGAGAAAAAGGTTGTTACCAGTCTCAGCAAGATTCCCACTTGTAAAAACCATTACATGATCAGTGTGTAAAGATGGTAAATGGTAAATGGACTTTTCAAGTCTTCTGACTTCTCAAAGCGGGAGCAACTTGGGGTTAAGTGTTTTGTCCAAGGACACATCAGACATGTGGCTGCAGGAGCTGGGATCGAACCCCCGACCTTCCAGTTGAGAGACGACCGACTCTGCCACTGAGCCACAGCCGTCCCAACAGTGATGGTAAATCAATGAAGGTCGGCTTGTCAAATTATTCAATTGAATCGTGTTGATTTATTTCCAGGAAAATCAGAATATGTGGATGAGTTCAAGCAACAACAGACTTGTAACCAAACTTTAAAATCAGCTCTCTGTATGTCATTTCCTTATTGGTGTCCACGCTTCTGCTCGTGAATACTTTTTGACTGACAGGTACATGCGTTGTTTATGTTTGCTAGGAGGCTTAGAGGCCGTCCCCACTCCACCTCTTTGCCTGTTACTTGACTGATCTGAAGTTAGGTGGAGTCAGCCTTTCCAGTTCGGCGACGGCCATCGGACGCTTTCAAAATACGTCTTCAGACGTCACTGAGACTACGTCCATTTTTCATACAACATATGTTTTAAACAACTGAAAATATCTCTACACAGACAAATAGGAAAATCACAATCTGTATTTTTTCTTGCTTTTATTGTTCATATCTTCCTCTCTCGTGTCCCACAAATGGTTTTGGTGTCTCAGTATGTGTTTATGTGCTGGGTGGAGGCTGGTCTGGTGACCCCGGCTGTCATGGCGACAGATGTTCTTCTCTCACATTCCTCAGCCCAGGAAGCAGGAATTCAAGCTATTTGCATTTCTGGATAATTTCCCTCCAAACTCTCTTTCATCTCTCTTTGTTAAAAAAATATCTCCACCACATTGGCACCCTTGTCATAATGGTTTCGGGACGCTAACCGGGTTATTCCAAAACGCATAATCACCACCTCACAAACACCAAATGTGCTCTGAGAGACTGACAGAACAAACACAATCACAGACTGAGATACCTTTTCAAAAACATTCTCTTTTCACAACGATGTCAACAACTTTATCAACCCTGTTTTTTTTTATATTAAATGTCTCTTTGACCCAATTCCGACGGAAACACATTCCAGTGTGGGACCCTGAAAATCAAAGCCATATGGAGGATGTTCGGAGCAGGGTGCAGATGGATGAACAGGCCGAGAGGGACGTTCATCCAAGAGCGAGGCCATGAGACATATCTCTCTTCCTGATTTTACTCATTCAAAGTGAAAACTTGCAAATTCTAACAGTGTGAGCTGGGGAAAGCCACGTCCTCCACCCCAACACACAAACCAGGAATGCTAACACACACACATTGCTTCAAAGTCACGTCCTGTTAGCTTTATCGTTACATAAACACCACAGTGTTTTCCTGCTCACACGTCAAAGGCTTTAATATGCTTAGCGTGCATCAGATTCCTTCCTGGCCGCAGTTTGTCCTGTACATACATATACAGTAGAAGGCCTGTGAAGATGGCTGAGATTCTCAGGGAAGGAAAACACCCCTCCTTCACTTCATTTCCTTTCTTCCCCCGTCATCTCCATGCGTGGCATGTACCCCCCACCCTCGCTCCCCCTCAAAAACATTTCCTCCGTAAAAAAAAGAAGAAGTTATGTAACAAGCCACATTGCTCTGTAATTTGCAGCTGGAAAAGATGGGAGAGACTAAGTGGAGCAGAGAGATGAAGTTAGCTGATAAGAGTTAGGGCTGTCTCAAGGACGGAGGAAGAAGAAGACGAAGAACATATGTGAGGGCTGTTTAAGGATAACCCCTAACCCTAACCCAGAAATAAAGGATACCCCAAACTGGCAGCCTAAAAATGGAGGCTGACAATCTGAGTCTAACTGCAGCAAGAGCTGAAAGACATCCAGAGCAACATTACCAATGGGTTGTGGATGATAGGCATTAATATGGCCAAGTATTTTACTTTACTGTCACCATTTGATGCATTGCACCAGAGTTATCTTAAAGCTGAATTTCATCTGCAGTCCTTTGGCAAGAGTGTTAACAGTTCACAAAGTCCTTTTCACACATGAAATACAAACATTTTATGGATACATTCAGGCCCTCATATTTTCAGAAACTTGCCTTTTACATATGCACCTCACAGCAGGAGATTATGGGAGCCAGAAGTGCTCCCACATCTCTCACAATATATGCTCTTGGGGGGCACTTGTAGCCTAGTGGGTAGAGCGCTGCAGCATTAACAGAGGCTAAAGTCCTCAAGAGTGGGCGGCCCGGGTTAGAATCCAACCTGTGGCGTCTTTCGAGCAAGTCATTCCCCACTCTCTCTCTATTTTCTCCAGTTTCTGACTCTATCCACTGTCCTGTCTATAACATAAAGGCATTAAAAGCCCTAAACAAACTGTTGGGTTTCGCTAAGGAGGGCGCCTCTGTAGCGCATGTCGAAGGAGGATTCTTCCGTAACTGTGACTGTTTCTGTGTCAACATCACAACGTGTATGAGGAAGTCTCCTCAAGAAAACACAATAATAGTACTTGGAGCGCAGTTTTGATAACAAATATGCTGGTGGATTCATACTGTACACTGTCAACCAACTCTAGTGCAGACAACCTTCAGCTCTGCCTTGATGTTCTGCAGACAGAGCTGAGAGAATAGTAAGCTAGCTGTGGCACACTCTCTAGCCCCCATTTCTATATAACCCAAGCATTGCTTCACATTGTTTCCAAGCTTTAAGTGATCTGTATAAAAAGTTTTAGCTGTTTAATTTCAGTCATGTATGAGTCTTCCTGAATTAACAGGAATCACACGTGGCTGCTTTAGGGAGTTTCCTACAACGATATCATACAAATAGACTAATCATTCATTCACTGTAATTAAAGTCAGTGAATCAAACAGTCATTCAAACATAAACACATATCTACAGAGACACAGCGAGACAAAGACCCTGATAGCGGAGGCAGAGGGGGAGGAGAGGCGACATGCTTGGTGGCGACTCGACTGTAGCTGAAGGAACTGGTCCGCCCTGCTGCCATTGAATGTTCTCTTCCTGTTTGTATTGACGGGACCCCGCACTGCTCTGGTCCACTCACAATGGTGGCAGCAATGGAGGTCGACTAGCCGGCACGCAAACCAAGGAAGAGTAAAGGCTTCACACAAATACTGAATGAACGTGTAAGCACCCTGAAGATAAAGACTGGAGGAGACCAATATGACACTATACATACATGCCAGCTTGCAGAAAAGAAATGTATGATTTAGCACGTTGAAAGCTTGTTTCCTTATCACATATTTAATCATAAGTTGTAGGCCAAGATATCGATGCAGCAATGTATCATCGACCAGACTCATGTGATTCAGTTATTGAATCGCTGGTTGCAAAAAATGGATATTGAAAAAATAATGCAAATGAGCATCTTATACTCCAAATGTTATGGTACATAAGATAAAAAATATCCAATTTAATGAGCCCAGAAAAGGTGTTTTCTTTCTCCTGTTTTATTCCACCCCTTCGTCTAAAACTATCAAATGTCAAAAAATACCTGCATATCATTATTTGCAACCAGTGTCCCTGAATGTCAGACACCAACCAAGGAACTGGAAACGTAACTCAAGGCTACTAAGTCTTGCAATTTGCTTTTCTCTAATTGGCTACAGACCACTTTAAAGATCAGCCTAGTGGCATCTCAAGACTATTTACAAAAACAGCAAATAACAGACACAAAAATCAGCTTCCTGGTGAAACTGCTAGAGTTACAGGTGGAATATCGTGGCCGCTGCGGTCCCTGTGCTCTCATTGCTTCACTTAACAGAGCGATGGCCCTCGTATAGAAACAAACTTCATATTATTGGTCGTGATAAGTTTGGCTCGGCATGCAGCGTCTCATAACTCCGGTGTCTGTGGGAGGATTTCTTCATGGGTCTGTGCATGGGCTTGAGTTGAGCATTCTTCACATGCCGAGCTCCATCACAGGGCCCGTCCTCCAGACCTTTAAACCACCGATGTACCAAATCTACACTGGGACAGCTGCATTTAATGATGACATGCTGTGATTAAGTTATTTGCCTTGGTTGCCTCTTTTACTTTACTTTATGATAATGCTTCAGACAGCTCCCACAGAAGATATACTGAATCCCCAAAAGACTGAAAAAAGTTTTAGGGCTGTTTGGCTTCTTAGTAAGACTTTCATCGTTCATGTTTCTGACAATTCTGTACCATGATTAATATCTTAATGTCTTAAGACTGGTCTCGAGGCCACTTTTTGAAGGTCTCAGAATCAAAAGCATTTTTACTCGGTCTTGTCTCGGTCTCAGACTGGGCGGACTCCAGTTTTTAAATCAAGACCGATCAAGACCACCACTGACAGGCTATTTTTCCACGTCATTACTGATATAAAAAGGAAAACGCCCTTAATGTCTGATCATTACGTAAGGTCATTTTATGATGTAATTCAGTAGATGTCTTACAGATAGCTCCTTTAACTGTCCTCCAACTCAAAAGCAAAGTGAAGCGATCCCTGGTTAACAGCATCCATGTGACACTGTGACTCTGTGATTTCTGAGGCTGAAGGTCAACATGTGAAGGAGGCCCTCACTCTCCCAACTCTCTCCTCTACAGAGACGTCTGATGACGCTCTCACATTCCTCGAGCTGGACGGAGGGAGTAAACTCCAAACGGCCCACTCTGGAAACCCACCTGATATTTCAACATGACCTACGCTCAGGCCTGCGTTACGTAACCACAGCCAAGTGCACTATGCAGGGAAAGCTTGTATTGTTTTGAATCTAAGAGCCTGTGGCACTCCTGACTGCTTTCATTAAGAATTCCTGACTGACGGAGGCAGAGCGGCTTCAGACATCTGAGTGGAGTGAAGTTTACAGAAACAGAGCAACACTTGCCAAGACAACCAACATGTCCATGCAATGTGTTAATACCAACTAGAAAACATCTTCTGAGTCTCTGCAATGTGCGATAACATAGTTCAGTATTGCAGTAACTATATGAAATGCAATAAAAAAAAGGCATAATAAGGGGGCGCCGTAGCCTTGTGGGGTCCAATGTACGGAGGCTGTGCTCCTCTAAGAGGGCGGTGCAGGTTCAAATCCGACCTGTGGCTCCTTTCCCGCATGTTATCCCAACTTTCTCTCCACTCACAGATGTCTGTCTCTATCCTCTGTACTATCTCTGAATAAAGGCATAAAAGCCAAAACTTTAAAACTCTAAATAAGCACAATCAAAGAGTGCAGAGTAGCTAGAAGTCGGAGGATTTCATGTCTATCTTCTGCTCTTCATGTTTTACAATAACTTCGTTTTGCAACATGCAGAAACATGAATCCAAAACAAACCATAAAGCATTTCTTTTTATCACCACTAAATCACTCCGAATGTATCTGAGGGTAGCTGATACTTAACTTAAAACTTTGTTTGATTGTCTTAAATCAGTGTGTAAGCATTATCATCACAGCCAATGGGTAGACTGAATGCTCAGTGAGATAACATTGTTTACATAAAATTATTTTGTATTTATTGCCATCAATTCAGACTTTTGCAATGATGTCTTTATTACAAATTCTCATGCTGCATTAACAATAAAAGTGCAATTTAATGTGCCGCCTGTCCACAAAATAAACTCAATCTAAAAGCCGTGAATCCTAAATTTTACTACTTTGGTTTTCTGGAGGGTCCAGAAAATGTCCTCCATTACCACTGCTGGATATCGTAACAGCTTCCTAAACTCTCATCAAGCTAGCCATGTCAGAAATACTGAACAGAAAAAATGAACATTACAATTCCAAGTCTCTGTAACACTGTTCTGCAGAGCTTCTGGCTGAGCTGTTGCTTGCGTTTGCAGAGCTTGTTCCTCTGACAACTCAAGATCAAGACTTCCAATGTATACAAATCTTTCATCCAGTCAAATTATGTCGTAAAAAACAAAACACTGATGAGACTTGAAACCAGGAAATGTTCAGCAGGAAATGTTTAAATGTCTGGTGAACAGCGTGGGCGTATAGAAGACTCTGAGATATGTGCATCTTACAGATCAAACATTAAGAGTCTGTTTCATCACCTCATGTTTAAGGTAAATATTTGTTGAATGGATACAAGTAAAGCTACTTCCTGTTTTCAGGAATGTACTTTTGAACATTTCATAATATGAATTTCCAATGAATTATTACATTTCTGAAAACACTATTGCGAAAGTGTTTATTTGGATTTTGTAATTGTAGCTTATCTGGTTAGAAAATCTTCTAATATTACACCACTCACTGATTTACAACCTGTCCTGGAAGCCAAGAGCACAACCACCTAAATCAAAAGGATGAATAGGGAAACAACACATGCCCAATTCCAAGCACATAAACGCACACACACATGCATGTTCAAACACTCTGTGTGTCTCTGTGTGACTCACCTGGTCACAGCCGGCATTGACCAGATCCTGCAGCATCTGCCGGTTCACCTCCCCGGCTCCTGCAGGGTGTCCTGACCCGGAAGAGGGGCCCGACTCGTTGGCGAAGGGCATGAGGGACTTTCTGATTTCTCGAAGGGCATTCTGGTAGTTGTTAAATTTCTGTGGAGGTCGGAGCTGCTGCTGGCGGCTGGCTGTGTCTTTCCCGCTCTTGCAGTCGGCTCCTCTGCCACCCTCAGTCCGGGAGCTGCCCCCGTGCAGGGCCTGGCTCACAAGCTTGGCTGGCTGCTTCAGACCCTCCTTGATCTCCTGAAGCCTCTGGCGCGTGTTGCCCACATAGGGGGCAGCTGGGAAAGTTTTGGGCCTCATGGCCTCAGTGCCCAGGGTAGGCACCTACTCTAAAAGGGGAAACACACACACTGACACTCACTCCCTCCAAATGATCTCTTTCTGGCTAGCTGACCTAAATAGATAAAAAGCGTCCAGGAGCATAGAGTCCTCCTCCTCCGTGTCCCCTATTTGTTTGTGTCTCTCTTTGTGTCTGTGATTCCTGCTGATGCTGGTGGGCCAGATGAAGCTGAGGTGTGGTACTACACTCATTCCATAGTGTGGCTTTCAAGGCTCAGGTTCCAGCTTATTCCAGGAAATGCAGCCGGTCACGAGGGCACCGCGGAGCCAAACCATGATGCTGCCAATCTCCGCCTGTGGAGGAAGGGATGGAGTTAGAGCGTGGAGACTGCGGCCATGCATAGTGCGCATGTTTTTCTTATTTTCTAAAATTAAAAGCAAGCACTGGGCAGCTTACATCCTGAGAGCAAGAAAGACGTGCCTTTAAGTGACACAGCAAGAAGCTGCAGCACACACAACGTCTACTAGTGCATCGCATCAGAGTATTCATTAACAAGACCCATAAAACATGTCAGACTGGTTTTTAATTAGAGGACACTCTTATTTATGGTATGAATATGTTAGTTAATATAATGACTAAAATGGATATTACTCATACAATCTGATAACGCTGCCAGTATCATGATAATGAAGGATGCCTCCAGACATAACAGTACTCATTCAAATAGATCATATTGAAATATACTTTATGATAATTTGCTTAAGTGGAATTCTTTTTAAAGTTATCTTTTGGCGGGGCACGACGTGCAGCAAAGTGTCGAGGCCAGACCCGAACCCACAGCCGCCCTGACGAGGACCACAGCCTCCGCACATGAAGCATGACATCACTCCCAGGCGATCCAGCGCCTGTGTAAGTGCATTTCAGTCATTTTTCAGAGTTATCTTGTTATTCAAAGTAAAAACACTAAACTCATAAGGTGCAGGTGTTTCTTCTGTCTTCTACAGTAAACAGCAAATCACAGCAACTGCAAGCCGAGCTGCAGCCAACATTAGCTTGCTTTTTTTTTAGTAAGGATTTCTTTCTTTTTTTTACCTTCTGAATTATCCAGAAAGGTGTCCTGCTCCTCAAAACAAACAGAAAATCCAGTAAAATGTCTTTATAAAAATCAGTGTTTCTTGGATGCAAGGTATCAAACAGGAGATCAGGTGAGGGGCTGCAAGCTGAGCTACCACTGACAGCCACATACTGTATTCGAAGTTTCTTAATATTTGAAACATTAGGAGCTGTTATCTTATGTGCACCTACTGACACTCATTTGTCACTCAGTTTTTTCCTCTTTCACAGAAGACACAACAAGACGGGAGGAAAAACATCAAAATTCAAGCTTAAACGTAGAGTATGTAAAATCCGCCGCTAGAGGGCTCTCAATCAAAACAAGAATAAAAGATGACGTTGAGGCTCGCGGGGTATCATGGGAGTGATTCTCTCTGCTAATTATTAACTTACAAAATAGATTTTAGAAATCGTAACAAAAAATGTCAAACTTCACATGGAACGAGTACGAGGCCGGTATGACCTGGAGGTCAGATTCCAGAGATTAGTAGAGCATTTGTAGCACTAGTGCATGCCTAATGCATCATTCAAGAATGCTTTGGGTCACTACACACCACCTGGCCCCCCTACGCACCCCCATCAATGCATAGCTGTGGTTGCAAAATCAGCCCCTGTCACTGCATACTTGAACTACGTGGTCATCGGTAAACACCCGTGAGAGCGCAGAGCTCCAACTTGGGGTCAAAACGGAGCAGCAGGCCTCCAACCATACCTCAGCCTCTCTGCCTATGATGCTCCCCTGGGATCAGACATTTAACACATTTAAACGTCTTATCTTGAGTAACATACTCCACATTCTGCCACATTGGTGTTACTCCTGCAAGGCAGATGGGATGACGTGTGAAATCGATGCACATGTTTCTGTCAGGAACCTCACGTGAGCGCTCACAGTCCAACGTGAAACACTTGCATTTTAAGGTGACACAATGAGATATGAGGTGCTTCGAGGGAGGACATGGAAAACAAATGTATTTCGTCACAATTGTGAATACAAAGCGTATGTGTTCACCAGCGTTTCAATGAAGGGGCTGCTGATGATCAATACTTCATTAAAACTGCATCAAAAGTTTACCATCCTCAGTATCTAAAAAACACTTCGCCGTGTCCCTGAAGAATTCACTTTAGTCTAACTTGAAAAGCCTCAGACAGAGTATATACGCTGGTCTGGGACTATAAAGCCCCCATTGACACACTTTTGTTAGGCAGTCTAGAAGATGAAAACAGGACTAGATATGAGCAGTTATCCACCATCAGACTGTCGTCCCTCAACCACCGCCCGACGCCCAGCCACTACCATCAGACTGTGCTGTCCCAACCAACACCCGACGCCCAGCCACCACCATCGGACTGTGTCGTCCCCACAACCATCGCTGTCCTCATTCATGCACGGCCTGCTCTGACCCAACCTTAGCGGCAAGGAAGTGTGGACAACAGGAACGTGAGGAGTAGAAATCTTGCCTGCATATTATCCCATATGCTCTTTTGAAAAGCGTCTCAAGACAACACTTGTTATGAATTGGCGCTATACAAATAATGATTGATTGATTAAGTTATGCCAACAACTCAGTGGAGCTAATTGGTTCCTTCAGCCAAATGTTAACATGATAGAAATCCCTACATGCTGTTTTTTACTGTGTAAAATATCTACAAACTTTAAAACATTATGGTAGCGGGCTATGCAAATATTTGCTCCTATGCTAGCACCTAACACTTAGCACATCTGATTGGAATCAAATATTCTTGGTATTTGGTTATGAATCAAGGTACTGGACATTTTAACTCAACACATTTGAAGAAATGATCTAAATTAGAATGACTCATCCTTTTTAGGGATATAAACATCTCTACTACGTTGACAATCCATCAAATAGTTGTTTAGATATTAAACTTTGTAGCACAATATCATTGTATGATGGTAGTAGAGAAGTCAAGGGATCACTAAAGTCTATAGCTACTCAACTCAAAAGACAGATTTTTTAGATGACATTCCTCTGCAGGTATGGGACCAGCTTAATTAGCTGCTAATTTGTGTATTTCCTAAAAGTCTTCGTGTGTCATCATGGTAGCCCATATAAACTTCAAAGTTGTAAATAAAGCTGGGATTGGAAAGGTAGGATGATCCAGCAACAGTAAGTAAGACTTTAACAGGATCCAGGAGCCACGTCATTCAAACGAATGTGCGTGCACTACTTCTTGATGCGTCGTTGTAGAAGCTAACCATATCCAAACTCAAACAGTTTAGTTTAGTCTGCCGCTCTTGTACAGGTTAGCCATCTAATGATTTGGACAGGCTCTCACAGATCTAGTATAGCCGCGTTTTTTTTATGCCAGAGCATTTGTTTTATTGATTGTTGTTGGGATGTAGAGAGAGTTACAACAAATGAAAAACTACTAATTAATCTAAAAACGTGCCTAGACCCGCTTTAATCCTTACGTTGTAATGAAGAGAAGGACAGAACTCAAAGTGGGGAAACATCACACATCATAAAGAACCAGGGAAGTTTTCATTTTTGTATAGATTGTGCAACATGTATCGTTTGGCTGTTGTTCCACCTACATTTTAATGTATGACATTTAGAGCCTAGCTTTATTATCCTAAGATAAGATAAGATAAGATAATCCTTTATTCATCTCACGATCGGAGAAATTTACAGTATCCTGGCGAATGTCTTGACAGAAGCCTCAGGAATTGAAAGGCAGGTTGTTCTTCGGTCCAATTATCTTCGTCAGGCAGAGCGGATTCTGTGTGTCTGGCAGGTGATGTCTGAGCTCCACATACCTATCTGGTTTGTTTCCTACACTGACTAATTGCCAGACACAGTCACAATCTGGCAGGTTCTGACATGGCTGGGGTTTTACAATCGTGTCTGCTATTCCAACCATTTGTTAAGAAATCAACCTTTAATTGATTTGGTTTTATTTCATAAAGTGTGACAGGCAGCTAGATTAGTTGAAGAATCTTGGGTCCTCCTATCATTTCTGCCACAAGAATCCTGACGGTATTTTGTATTATTTTTCGGGGGGCTTTTTATACCCTTTATTGTAGAGATAGGAATATGGAGTTAGAAATCAGGGAGAGGGAGAGTGGGGAATGACATGCGGGGTGGGAGCAACAGGTCGGATTTGAACCTGGGCCGTCTGCTTTCAAGGTACAAGGGCACTCATACTCACCACTAGGCCACCAGCGCCCAGAGAAACCCTGATTTTAACAACACTTTTAAATGGGAATTTAAAGTGGAGATAAATACCACAAAGGAAAAATTGTGAAAAAATGATTAAATACTTTGAAAATGATTATTATTGTTTAGTAATTTTAGATATTATACAGGTTAAACATGATGAATAAATATGTCCAATTAAAGTGTCCTTTTATTAAGATTGTGGAAAAGATTCCAACCATTTCCCCAGGAGTGACTCCCCATTATAAATGCAGAGCAGCACTGGGATTGAGGCGGTCACACTAAAGTAGCCAAACACAAGAAGGCCTTGAACTACTCCCCCCCCTCCCTCGCCTCCTTCCTGGCAGATTTCACCCCTTTGGGCCATTTCTAAGAAGGACACAGCCCTCACTGTGTGTACACACGAAACTTTGTATACCTAAAATAATTTATTTTTTTAATGTTTGAGGTCGGTCGGGTGGGTAGGCGGGGCGACGGTTGCCAAGCTACATAAATGTTGCCACATCTCTGGGATCTCTCGCCTCCATTCCTGCGATGCTTTAGGCGCCGCGTCCGACCGATGAGCATTCCATTCCACAAGTAACTACAAGTAAGCTCATACCGCCGTTGAATCATGGGACAGTCTATGCTGACCAAAATAAACCCCCCCCCCCAAAAAACAAGAATTATGGAAGATGGCTGTCTGGAAACTGGCTTTGGGCAGGGTTTTGGAGCGGGTCAAACCTAAAAATAATAATTACCAGAAAAAAATGTGAGGAGACGCTGCTCTGCTGAAAATGTCAACTGTGAAACACAGAGCTACAAACACCCGGCGGCGTACTTCCATACTTAACCCTAACCCTTCACCAATACCTCAGATTATCTCTTGTTTGATCTGGCTCTAAAGCTGACCCCTGACTTATAATCGGACCACACACACGGTGAAAATGGGCTGAGGTGTGAAGGTCGGTCCAACAAAGCCCTTCTTCATAAAAAACTGCATTAAATGGAAAGAATTAAACCCCCTCTTTGAAACAGACAACTTTCCCCCCCATATGTATGTCTTTTAAAGAAACAAAAATCCAGTTACCTTGTGTATTTTGCTTTTGAAATCTTATGTTTGGGATGCAGTTTTTGCTCTCTTGTTGCCTCAGTTCCATTCAGGCTTCCTCACATTTTCCAAAATACTCCGAAGTTTGCTTTCCCCCAAAAATTACCAAATGTTTCCGTGTCTGGCAATAAGTTTCAAAGAGATGAAATATATCCAGAGATCTTCATCTGAACTTAGAATCAGCAGAAGATTTAGTACATGAGCACTGAAGTCTTCCAGGTTACTGCCCTGATCATATCGAGCTTGTTTTATCATTTTTAGAGAATCTGGACGGTAATGTTTCTGCTCTTTTGAGATATTATGGAAACTACAACTTCCTCAATAGCAACTCTGAAGCTTGTGTAGCCTTCAGTAGGTTTGTTGGATGATGGAGAAGCTCGGCTTACATATCTTCTAATCCATATCTTATGTTTACAAACCAAGAGAACAGTTGAGAGAGTTTGCATGTTTCTGTGTTTGATAAAGACAGAAACAGATTAGCCAGTGTGGGAAAAGGGAATAATAGATCGAGCCCGACCGATTAATCAGCCAGCCGATAATATCGGCCGATATTAGCATATCCAGTGACTACTGACTATCGGTATTATTAGCTAATTTTATCGCAGATGTGCTCCAATGTTACTAGATGTACTCACCAGTCGAATAACATTTCATTTGAGTTTCACTGTATTACACCAGTGGTTATGTTTCACCAGCAGAGGGCGCTAACTGGATTACAACAAGCAACATCACTCTTCAAAGTGTCAAGCAGTGATGCACGTATAATATCTGTCCATCTCTAAAGGTTTCATAGATCTAAGAAAGATGTCAGCTAATATTTTGGAATCTGATTTTTTTTTATCCCCAATATCGATATCAGTATCGGCCCCAAAAAATACCATATGGGTCGGGCCCTAATAATAGAGACACATTATATGTTTTAATTTCTTAAATGTATAAAGTGGCATTTTTCCTCATCCTGAATCATTCGATTTTGAAAGAGGAATTGAGAAACTCTGCAATATGAGCTCAGAAAGGCAGCTACGTTCAGCATTCAAAACATCTCTTGTGAAATCTTCAGGTGACGTCACAGACACTATACCAGCATTGTTCTACAGTTTGTGGTGCTCGATAATCTCCAGAAACAGACACACATGCACATCGAATTAAACCCAGGCCTTCCCCTGGCACAGCAGCAGCACAGACACCAGAGCCAGAGTTTACATGTAGCAGCCAAAATAGCTGCCTCATCCCAAATATCTTTGCTAGTTTGTCACCTGATTTGTTTCACTCCAACCTGCTGGTTGACAATAAAACAAACAACAACGCTTAAACAGCCACAGCCAACATCTGCCTGCATCTGTCTGTTGTCCTATAGGCTTGCAGTCATCCCTGTCGTTCTTCCCTGACAGATTCCTCTGCACGGCCAGGCAGGATTCAATCCAGCTGTGCAGTCTATATACTTGACCGCACTGTTGCACCATCACTGCATGTTTATAAAAGGCCTGATTGTTTCTAAAATGTGACCTCTCGCCTTAGGAAACACTATCAGGAGCATGACATTTCTAAATTAATCCTTGGTTTGCATAACTCGGCATGCAGAGGACTCGACTGGAATTGGAGGCACCTTTCTTCTACTCTCAGGTGAACTGATAACAAATCAAACACCTGAATTGATAGGTAGCAAAAACAGCTGGTGATTAAAGTGTGTCAAACAGACAGAGAGAAGGTGTGTGTGTGTGGGTGCATAGTAGTAGTAGTAGTAGTAGTAGTAGTAGCACACCTGAATGAAACAAATGGCTGCATCAGTGCCAAACTATGCAGGCCTTCAGGCTTGGGAGTGAAAATAGGAAATTCAAAACAAATTGTCTGGACCTTTTCTCCCTGTGCCATTATCCAAATAGGTTATGGCAAGTTCTCATAACTGTGTCATATGTGAAAAAGAAAAGAAATCTTCTTGATGTTAATTTGAACAGTCTTTACCTCTGAACAGTTGTTGACCACATGGGAAAGCCTATTACAGGAGGTTTGCATGAACTAAATCAATAACATGATGAGCACAGGGTATTTAAAATAGAAAATCTTAGGAGCAAATCTACCTGTCACTCTTGGGCCCATTTCTTATATATACCAGGACCCCCAACATGAAGTTCTGGGCCCCTTAGATGTTAAAAAAAAACAAGATTTGCTGCAAATACTTTTGCAATTTCAAAGAGATGCAATTGCCATTATTTTTAAAACAGCCCCAGAGGATCCAGCACAAAACATACCCTCCTGTTTCGGTTTACAATTTGCATATTTGTGCCAAAGCTTTAAACCAGTTACAAAATGGTGTCTTTTAGTAGTTTACAGTCTTTGCCTGGGGCCCCTGGACATTAAACGCAGCGGAAACCCCAGTTTTACCGTCCTGTGGCCTTCCCCACTGTATCCCCGGCTGGGGGGCTGAGAGGCGCAACAGCAGATCATTCCTCTGCAGAAAGAATCTGAAGGAGTCCCGTTAACCCTAACTAGCCTTACAGTTACAGGGGACACATGTATTTCTGTATCCCTAACTTCAGCATACCCGTGACGGAACTTTTCCCCTCAAGAAACAAGTCGTGGAAATAAGTTTTACACCACCACTCCCCTCCCCAAAAAAGTAACTCTCAACTTACCATGTGATAGAAGACGTAGCAAGAATAACTTTCAGATTGGAGAGTAAAATCCCGTCAAATAGCATTGTTTAGAGTCCGTTCGTCGGTTGAAGGGCTCGTTGGAGACGGAGGAACGGGGTAAATGTGATGAAATGAGCCTCCATTTTCTCCCCAAACTGCAGCCTGGATCAGAAATGCAGCACAAAGTTGGACACTCGCTGCATTGTTAACATTCCACAGGTCACGTGACGGACCGACGCACGTCAGCACCGCTACAAAGATCGTCTATTGAAGGCGAGACTCACTCAGTTTGTTTCAGCGAGGAGTAGCTGTTAATTTGTCGCGGCAGCCAGTGGTGTAGTGGTGCCTGAAGAGGAGGGTCAGTGGTGTAGTGGTGCCTGAAGAGGAGGGTCAGTGGTGTAGTGCAGGGTATACGCAGGTATACGGAGTATACCCACTTATTTTTCAGTCTCCATAAGGTATACCCACTTCTAAATCCCCTCTGATTCACACCATTGATTGATTGACAATATTCATATGCTGCAATTTGTTTTCCTAGGATGGTGAAGCAATGACCCTCCCTTCTCTGTCTCTAACTGGTTTGTACACTGACCAAATATGCAAGAGTAGTCTTACATGTCGCTATTTATAACAGATTTATTCTCTGCTGGACGGGATACTTAAAAACAAACATTTGGGGTAAAAACTAGGAGTACCCACTTCTTTAGGCACCACTACACTACTGAAGAGGATGTCTTAAATGTTAAATGTTTCCCCAAAAGTATTTTTTTTAAGTGGCCGGTCCAGCAGAGGACTCTTCCTCTATAATAAACAGTGACATGTAAGAGTACTCTTGCATATTTAGTTGACCTCCAAACATTGGCCTTTTATATTTGCACATGAACACTAAACTTCCACTGCGTGACTTAAGGGAGTAGGGATTGTTATGAAATTAACATTAGCCACAGAGGAGCAGATTCTGTAAGTGGACATTGGACTAAAGGCTGAGACAACTGCATCGTGCATTTTGAGTGAGTGTGTGTTATAGTGTCTTTGGGGTTACAAAGCAGTGCAGTAGTGAACATACTTTGGTTGCTTTTCTTTTTGTAAAAAGTTACATAATGCAGTGCGTTTGCAAGTCAAGTACTCGGTTATTTTTTTGAAATGGGTATACCCTACAGAGACTAAAAAAAGAAGTGGGTATATATTCCCACCTGCTTATACCCTGCACTACACCACTGATGGCAGCCTCTTAAACTGCAGTTAATAGTCTAAGAACTCAGTACTAGAGATCAGCAACAAGTGTCCAATGTTATTTTAGCATGTGGATAAAGAAAATTAAAACATAATCCAAATTGCAAATTGCAGTGAAAAGAAAATGATAGTTTTTCTGTGATTGTGTATAATTTGAGATGAACTTTTATGGCATAAGTCTCTATCTGGAGAGAACATTTATATGTCGCTTCTTGCTTTGCTGTCTGCTGACCATCGGGTGTCCAAAAAGCGGATCTGTTTAAAGTCTACCCGCAGTGACTGTAAAAAGTAGCAGTGTGAGAGGTCTTTCTTTTTTGCTCCTCTCTGACCGCACATATTCTAGGCGGGGCTTCCTCCAATACATTTCTCCCTTTGATAAATCAAAAAAATATCAGGACATTACTCAGTCACTCCCCTCTGGCCTTGGAAGGAGTCTTTACCCATGAGTCAAAGGCAGCGAGTGAAGCTGTGTGAACGCAAACACAAGACTAAATGATCACAACCTAAAACAAACCAACGAAGGAGCAGACAGCCCATTCAATATGAAACTTATTCATCATTGAGGAGGAATTTTTTTTTTTAAAGGAAAGAAAAACACACTCCCGAGTTAAGCAAGATTCAAAAGACTGCTGCATTTCCCCAAACTTTAATTTTCTGATCACAGAAGTAGAAAATAAATAGAAACTGATCAAACAATAAAAAACGTAAGATTGTTAAACGTCATAGGAACCCATAAAAGTAACTGCAGTAAATGTTGACATGAGAGGAAAAACAGATTTTCTTAAAGGAGTAATTGGCAGTAGCTCAGGGACTTGGGTTAGGAACCGGAGGGCTGCGGTTCAAGTCCCGGTGCAGACCAAAGTATAGAAGTTGGTCAAGTAGCTGGAGAGGTGCCAGGTCACTTCTCGAGAACTGCAGAGGTGCCCTTGAGCAAGGCCCTGAATCGCCAACTACTCTGGTTTGCTCCCTGTGTAGCAGCCCCACTCTGACATCTCTCTACTAATGCGTCCACAGGTCCTGTTTGTGCATGTGTGTAATTCGGGCCAATGTGTGTGAGAAGTATGTCTCTCAATAACAGAGTTTAAAACCAGATTTTCCCTCAGGGAATAATGAAGTACAAGTAAAATATTTTTTTTAAATAAGTAGTCAATAAATAGTAAACCATCAACCATTTTCTTGAACATTCATCACTTTTCCTTCAACAAACCCCCAAAAAACTACTTTAAAAAATTGTAAAATTAATGGAAATCCAACAATCATTCCTTTCAGAAGATTTCACTATTCTAAAAACTTGTATTTCCAAAGTCTCAACTCATAAAACAACTCCCAGTGTGCCTTCAGGGGTGTATTTTATTCTTTGAACAGCAGGCACAGAAGTTAATAAATTAAGTAAGAATCTAGCTGCTCCAAACAACAAGCACTTTAGTTCACCAGATTACAGACAACCACGTGCTGAGTAAAGTCATTATCTTTAGAAAGGAAGCATGTCTGAAGATACAAATGTGTTAAGAATACTTCTATTTCTATAAATTCTCAAACATTTCACAACATTTTTACTGAGTAAGTGCTGAATTATTTCTGCTTTGTTTGGAGGAAACGGAGGATCAGCAGCTTTATATCTGTAAAAGTTTCATTCTGATTCCTAATAAGTTCTGACGGGGAATTAAGTCAGTTGGAAGAAAATGTTTTATTCATGTTCTGTAGCTGCTTTGTATGGAAGCCCGCAGCGGACAGACATCCATACATTGTAAATTACAGTTTTCCCGTGCTGCAGGGTACATTTTTTTTGTTTTCTCAAGATCTCGATTTATTTGTCTCATTATCTCAGGATAACAACGCAGATTTTCCCGTGATAACGAGTTAAACAAAGTATGTTAATTCTGCCGCCAGTGGAGTTCTCAATCAAAACATTAAAAAAAAGGTGACGTCGAGGCTGGCGGGGAATCATGGGAGTGATTCTCTCTGCTACTCCCCCCCCCCCCAGATGAAAACGAACTCTGAGTTGACCGTAGACAAGAAAAACGGGCAAAACCGACCTGAAGAAGAGAATATGTTTACTGACGACATACAGCAACAGTACGGCAGCTTTCAGTAGCAGCTCACGCTTCCTTATGTAGCGGTCTTTCATGTAACATTTTGGGTTTCCATGGCAACGATAAACATGTCGTGTCAGCTGTGTCATGGCGGCCACGACAAGACACGTCCCGTTACAACTACACAATCACGGGTTTCTCTGGCTTTGATAACTGTTGGAAATATTTGAGGTAATGGAAGTATCAACAACCAATTATATAACAAAGGTTTAGTCCATTTTAATTCAGATATTTTAATGTGAAACTTCTACATATTGCACCTTTAATTTCCCCAGATGTGCCTTGAACTGTGAATCTATTTTTCTGTAATGTGTTGTTTCACCTTTGGCATGTTGAATCTCCTGTCTGCACAACAAATTCAACTTTTTAGGAACGAATATAGAAATCTAAATCTTGAGCTCTCGAGAAAACGAAACCGTTACGGGAAGACGGTGTTGAACAAAATGTATGGATGCATGTCCCGCTTTGTACAAACTAACTAAAAAACATTTTCTTCCAATTGACAACCATCAACACTGATTAGGGCTTCTGTAAGGTTGCAATAAAAGTTAAGGTGGAAATTAACGCAGGCCGAATAAGCGATGGCTTTCCAGACCTCCAACTATATCAAAGGTTGAAACCAGTGTCCAGAGAACTGATTTTTCAGAAGTGCTCCAACACAACAACATTTGAAGGCATTTTTCAAACTACAAACCTTTTTAGTTAGACAGGTGGACAAGGTTTAACACAATCCGTAACCATCATGGAGTTGTAAAACAACAACAGTACCAGAGGACATCACAGAGGGGTACAGATTTGGGTGGTAAAAGGAGCCTTGACAGTTTAAGTTATGAGCACATGAAACATATAACAGTACAGGAAAGATACAGCCACCCAAGGAAAGGAACATCCAGTGGAAAACAGAAGGCACATTCCACTTTGAGCTACCATAGCATGCTTACGCTAACCGCACACCGACTGCTTATTAAGAAACACCTTTTAAAGCCCTTAACTGAGCTACTTCAGGCTCTAGTCTAGACCCTAACCCGTCCCATCGTGTGAAAATATTCTCCTCAGTTGACTCCCGGCCCTTAACTGAACAACTTTTGTAACACTTAAACCCCAGAAGGTTATTTTCTATAATTACTTGACATCATTTGGAGTTTATACTCATTAAATGGTAAAAGGATGGATATCATGAAAGATGAAAAAGGATGGGAACTTTTCTCTCCGCACACACACTAAGTGAATAATCATAAGAGATGCTTTGTTAACATTTGAGCGCAGACTCTTTATGCATGTTTAGCTTAGACACCAAACCAGAAACAGGCGTGAAGCACACTTGTGCAAAATTAGTCATGAAAAAAGCAGGCTGATTTGTAAAAGCAGAACGAGCTTTACAAACTAAGGCACCAGCTGGACAACGTCAGACTCATTTGAATGAGATGGTTTCTTAAAGACATAGCTAACTGTATATCAGAACACATTTTCCAGTTAATGTCGATAAATTCACAAACAGAATCGGAGACGAGGGACAGGCGGAGGCCAACACGCACAGGGAGCGTTTCTGATTTTGTGCAGAGAATGCGGACATAGCTATCACTTTGGTCATAAAGGGACATGATGGCTAGAAGCCACGCCCCCGGGAACCCATACTCCTGCAGGACCCCCCTGCATGACCCCTTGAGGGACACGATCATAAGCCTTCTTCCAGGTCTTCAAACTACAAGTAGACCTGATGAGCATACTCCCGTGCCCCCCAAGAAGCCCTGCGAGGGTAAAGAGCTGGTCCACTGTCCAACGATGCAGGACGGAATCCACATTGTTCCTCCTGTATTTGAGTATCTGAGGTTCGGCCATTGGGCCTTCTATCCAGCACCATGGATTAAACTTTCACCGGAAGGCTGGGTAGTGTGATGCCCAGATAGTTAGAGCACACCCTTTTAAAAAATGGGAACCCCCACTTCGGCCTATTCTTTAGCTTAAATTTGACAAATGATCAAAAACATACAAAAATACATTTAAATGGCTGGGTACATTTTTTTAAAATAGCCTCAAGGTTTGTTCTAAGACCAACAGAAACGTCTCTGTGGTGCCTAATCGTGCTCCGAGACAGTTACAATCAATTAGAACAGAAAACAGTGAACAAAGTCGATGAGAGTTAAACTGTGACTGATGAGATGTTCATTTCTAAAGTGCCAAAGCACACGTGCTAAGCTAAACAAAGCTTTAATTAAACCTCGCCAACATGCTGGATGCCTTTGGGGAATTGTTCCAGTTTTTTAACAGCATGTCTTTCACTCACTTGTAATGATACTTTGATTCGGTGTGACTGCAGAGAATCGCAGAAGCATGTTGCGGAGAAAGGCGCTTCATTTGGTACACAAACGCCTACTTATGAGGAGTTGTACTTTGGGAACTGCCAGCAGTAATATATTATGAGTTTGTACTCTTTCCTGCAGTGGGATTTCAAGCTACGTTATGGAAACGAACACGTAAACATGGGAATTAACCCAAATCTTTCCTTCCCAACATGCTTTATATATTTCATTCAATGGGAAACACTGAGCGGGAATATTCAAAAGATCTAACCAACACCTGTGATAATTAAGACTTGTTGAGTTATAAATATTCACATCCTTTAAACCTCTGAGTGGACCCCAGTTCTGACTCTCCATCAGTGCTGTATTGTAGTTAATCCTGACAGATGTCACCTAGGAGTTTAAGAATGAAATAAAATCATCACTACCAGGAACGACGTGTTAAAGAAAATATCTGCCATTCTAAGATTTTTGTTCTTCAGGAAGCTATGACTAAAAACTCCTGGAAATGAGCTGCGTTTCTACTAAACCAGGAAGTACAAAAGCTAAGTCACAGCAGACTCTGACCACAGAGCAGTAAAGGAATCTGTAAGTGGTAAATTTGTTTGTGCTATCAGGTACCCAATCTTCCTGCAGTGATTGTAGTCTGTTCTTATGAAGTCTGAATGACAGGCATGAATGTGAGAAAATGCAAAAAGAGGTTAGTTCACGCTTTTGGAACCTTTAAGAAGTTAAAGGAGCCGCTTTGTTTTAAACTGAGGCCATTAAACGTAGAGTATGTAAAATCCGCTGCTAGGGGGCTCTCAATCAAAACAATAACAAAAGATGACGTCGAGGCTCGCGGGGTATCATGGGAGGGATTTTCCCCCCGTGAAAACAAAGGAACTCTGTGTTGAATCAATACGAACGGGCGACCTGAGAAAGACAATATGTGTACTGACGATGTATCTGAGTATAATTTACATGACGTTTTATATCACAGCAGCACATACAGCGACAGAACGGCAGCTTTCAGTAGCAGCTAGCGCTAGCTTATGCAGCGGTCTTTGACGTAACATCCGGTGTTTCCTTGACAACGATCAACGTTTCGTGTCCGTCATGGCGGCTCATCAAGACACACCCCGTTACAACTATAAAATTACGGATTTCTCTGGCTTTGATAACTTTTGGAAATATTTGAGGTGATGTAAGTACTCAACTAAAAATATATATATAACATGGGTTTAGTCAACTTTGAATTTAAGTTAGATATTTTAATGTAAACATTAGCATGCAATTCTACATACTGTACCTTTAAGAAAACGCCTTAACTTGCATTCCTCCTTTTGGCCAGCAGGGGGCAACTCTGCTGGATGCAAAAAGAAGT
Organism: Tautogolabrus adspersus; assembly: GCA_020745685.1. NCBI lineage: Eukaryota > Metazoa > Chordata > Actinopteri > Labriformes > Labridae > Tautogolabrus > Tautogolabrus adspersus. The sequence continues at coordinate 4,147,416 of CM036548.1, read as the reverse complement.
GTGAAGGAAGTTATTCTACTTCTTGAAGGAAAACAGTCTGTGTGAAGTGGAAAAGAGGCAGAACCCAATCCAATCTGCTGTAATGCAATCCCAGAACCCATCTGCTGTCATCTGAAGACAATTTGGCTTTAATTAAAGATATCTTCATGCAAGTGCAGCTAACAATTCTCTCTTAAATGTTGTTTCCTTAAACCGACACTAACCTTCTCAAGTATCTAGTTGGACTCTAAACAATCGCAATGCTTGCAAAAGGATTTGACGGAAATCCTTTATAGCTAACTGAAAGCCCCATTAAGTTGGTCGTGACTATATATCTTCAAACAACAGCTGATAGTAGTGTTGTAGTCAAGACCACACCAAACGAGACCAAGACATACCCGAGACCAGAGTGCACCGAGACAAGACTGTCCAACACTTCAATAAAAATAACACACCTTCTGCAAGCCTTTCATGCTCTCTCAGTTGAGTTGCATAATGTAATGACATCATATCTCAGCAATGTTGTTTCTGGATTTGGGAGACATGTTCTTATCTTCAAGTACAGACCAGCCCACATAACAGGAAGTCACGTACACTGAGAGTGAAAATGACAGCAGCTGAGTATGTAATTCATTTTCTGTAGTAATGGTGGAGTGTTGACTGGAAGATGAAGTGTGAAAACATGGATTAAGGTCCAAAGCAGTATAGGGAACTCGGGTGCTACGACAGCACTAAGGAACGCTGGGATTTTTTTTATAAGTCACTCTAGCGGAGCAGCAGAGATGCACAGGTTGTTTAAGGCACAGGCGACTTGCACAATCTTATCAAAGGTTGAGAGGTTTGACGTGCGCTCAGAGGTCGTGGTGAAGGGGCTCTCGACGGGGCCTGTGAGCATGGCGTACCTCTGCTTCACAATGGAGATCACCCTCTCCACATGCCTCTGCACACTTAGCGTCCCAGAGGAAGAATCAGTGAGGGTTGAGCCCTCTGAGCTCCCGTAGCTCCTGGCAATTTTAAATATTGCTCCCCTAGCGGCAACAGAATCTGCAATGTCAAGATCACGGTTTGCTAACACAACATCTCCTGGAAGAAGCTTGCACAAGAATCCACAGCCTTCAGCCAGGCCTTTATCACTGACGTTTCCCAGCACGCCCCTGGAGACGAAGGTGACAACGCCTTGAGGAGCCACACCAATTAGATACTTTAACACATTATCTCTAGTCCCCAAACCGTGCTGTAGTTGCTGCTGGTTGCCCCGGGAAACCGGCTCCTCAAAGGGCACTGTGAAACAGTCTATGATGACAGCGCAGTCAGGGTGGGAGGCACAGAGAGCTGCAGGGAGGTTCTTCCTGAGCTCGGCTCTGGAGGGCCAAAAGACGGCCGTCGGCACCAGAGTGGAGGACATGATGTTAACCATCTGGTGAACAGTTCTGGTTACCATGCTGACTTTAACACCAAAGCGGTAGGCCAGGTCTTGGTTGCGAAGGTCCAGGCGGAGTCGCATCAGGGTAAGCAGCAGCTGCTGGAACTTGGAGAGCTTAACGTTCTTCATCCCATCCATGTGAGGCGCCAGCAGCCACATGACTGTCTCTAGGACAAAGAAGTTTGGTAGACCAGTGTAAAACTTTACTTTCTCCGCATCGTTCCTCAAAGAGCTCTCAGAGAGCGACATTCTCTCCACAGACTCCCTGAGGGCCTGGTTCTCCTTCTTCAAGGCTTTCAGGAGGTCGTCAAAGTTTCCTTGTGCATCAGACGTCTGAGCAAACTTTCCTTTCTTGCTGTCACTCATACATTCATCATCATCCTCATCGTCTTCATCTGTGCTGATAGAAGAGGAAGCACTCTCCTCCACATGGGTCTGTTGCTCCCTCTCCTCAGAATGCTTTTCCTGGCCCTGCACCCCTGACACAGAGCTGCCCTGACCCTGCAGGAACAACAAGGCGTTTGCCGCCTCTACACGAGCTTCCTGCTTGTCCAGGACCTCCAAGGCACCCGGCTCCTTCATCTCCGGGGATAAGGGAGCTGATGTGAACACAGAAGGAACATAATCTGGTGAGCGGGGATTCTTCACCTGTTTACCTGCATGTGGGGAAAGAAGATGTAGTTGGCTGGGAGGTGGTGAAAAATTTAAGAAAATGTGAATTGCTTATTATGGTTCATCCCCAGATAGCAGTAAATATTTTGAACTTAAGTCAGAGGAAAGACTGAAGGGGCATGAAGCCATGTGCTGTGTTTTTCCCCCCTGACTGGTACCTTGTCCCACACAAAAAGAGCAAAGCGAGCAGTTTGACAACAGCTGTAAGGACAACAGATTTGAGGTTAAGGCTCTTTCTAAGGATGTTAATCAAACATGTATTATGTATTATGTATTATGTAAATATGTATGTTGGGGATGGTAATTAAGTAGTGGAGGAGGGGTAGGATTAAATAAGCTTATGCTTCATCCTACTCCTTTTCGGACATGTTGGGTTCATATTATTATTATTGTTGATTTGACTATTGTTATTGTTGTTTTGACTATTCTCGTTGATTTTGTTTGTTTTTTTAGTTTACTTTATTGTGCTACTCGCACATGTTCGAAATAAATTTGAGAAAGAAAAAGAAAGAAACATGCAGAAGTGTGCGATTGAGCTATTCATAATCCTAGCATATCTAACTAGAAAAACTACCCATATTACAGACGGGGGAAAAAATGTTGTTATGAGTTAAAGCTCAACTTTGAGTTGTTCTTTTATTGAGATCTTGAAGATTTAGTGCTTTTTAACTTATCTTGCTTAAATAATTGTATTTTTATTCTTCCTTCTGCAAGATCGTATATTACTTCTGTACATTTTATCTCATTTTTATCCTTGGGCACATTGCCATTCTTTCACCATTTATAGCACTTACTTCGTTATCGCAATTTTTGAACAATGTTAACCCATATTGTGCAGGCCTAATAGGCTAATTGAATTCTTATAGGCCTATCTAACAGTTACACAAATATTTACAATAAATACTTTGAATTCATCTGAACTACAAACATTTTGTCCTTTTAGGTTTTTAGCTTTTGGCAGATAAAAAAGTGACTTCTAATAACTTCACGTACACTTTAATAACTTACAATTTAACTATTGGTTAATCAAATATATTGTGTTAATGTATCGATTATGACCATAACTTGATGATTTAGATGATCATAGTGCAGGCAATTGTTTATGAAACTGTTGTAACAGTACATAATGTTACCTTGATTAATTATGACACTTGCTGATAAATTAATCAAACCATATATTTAGAACGCGCAATAATCCAAAATCAAAGAAAATGCATTTAGATACATCCTCTTAAAATATCCCCCTGTGTGTAAATCAAGCAGCACAATGTGAAACAGAAAGTATGAGTGTGTGTCCTGCAGTCACACCTGAGATGAAGTGAGTACTACACAGCCGACTGCCGTCGTTAGGCACCCAGCCCTCTCGGTTCACAGCAGCTATCCAGCGCTGCTTCCTCTCGGGGTCCCGGGGAAACCGGTAGAAAGATAACGTGGTGCCCGGTGTCCTTCTGTTCCTGCAGCCTGCCACCACACATGTGTGAACCATAGTAAGGCCACGGAGAGGCGTGGAGGTGTGCGCTACTATTTGTTGGGTGTTTTGACTCCCAAAATGGTGGCCGACCAGAGGATGAAAAAAAAAGAAAAAAGTGTTTGCGATGTCATCAGCTGTCGTTTGCATGCGCTGATCTGATTGGACAGTGTGTGATCTACGTCACTGAAATGTGATCCTTACTCGCGCGATGATGCTGCAGAGCAAGTGGGTCCTCTGCAGAGCTGATGGTCTCAAATGAAAACTAATCAGCCCAAATATTATCATCAGTTAAACATAAAAAACACAACTTACCGTAAAAATTCAAATAAACGCACATCCCAATTTAAGGCCCAGTCCATTTTACTTACCTGACGTTGCTTTACGTTTTGACAAATAAAGGCAGGTCTTAATGAGAGGCACCTGTGCATTTAGTGTTGATTAGATTGCAGATCAATAATTAAATAACAAAGATGTCTGCCTCTCTCCCCCACAGTGCAGCAGGTTGGTATGGATGGGCTCTCTTACAAAGTCTGTGATTTATAATTGAATTTGTTTATCTTAATGTCGTGCAAATTTAAATATTCTTTCTGCTGTAAATTTACAAATTTGTTGTCTTTTCCATCTTTGCTATGCACGAGTTTTGAATAAAAATCATTAAAGGCTGTTCTCTGTTGACGCCTGTCCCAGATAAAGGCAGGCTCAATTCATAGACTGAAGTCAATACAGGCCAGGATTGTTACAATAAGATTTACGGTATAAACTAGCTGGTATAAGTGTTATACCCTGTGGTTATACCAGCATTTTGGGTGTTGAATTGTATGATTTTTGTATTCGTTTAGTTTCGTGTCAGTGTGATGGCATTAGGAAATGTCTTTAAATGTGTCTGAATAATCCCAAAAGGGACGGGCCGTGTTCAGCAGGCCAGACACGAAGATAAAGATTCATTCATTCATCTTCCTTTGCATTTGGCGTTTCCACACATCTCCACATTGTATACTACTTTATACTTAGAGTGAACAACGTGATGTGTGCCGACTGTGATTTGGAGGCCTGGAATCCGGCTTAATCGAGCGTGAGTCAAGAGGTAAAAATGTCTGAGCTATAGATTCTTGTCTGCATATTTGAGACAACATTTGGGACGGTTTAAGGGATTTTATTTTTTTGTATTTAAAAAAAAACAGGCTTTCCTTATTCATGTTGTCGACTGGATTTCAGCTTGAAAGCTAACACACAGCACTTCATCCTTTATCATTCATTAGTTTCACTTTATTTTTGAAGGTCAAACATCTAAAGTTTCAATTTGCTACACATTAGAAGTCTTTAAAGAGCTTCTTTTTTTCCAAACTTTTGAACAGTAATGTTTTATTATATACAGGTAAGTTAAAGAACAAATCCATGCAGAGAGGTACTAATAATGGACAAAGCATTCTCAGAAGTATTTACAAACATAGATATAAAAGACAACAAAATGACCACGCCTGCTCTCTCCGGGTAAGTCACTACGTCAGGATTTCTCTTGTGAAGTATCGTCTCTTTTTGTGATGTATAAAGATGGAAGCACCGGGTAAAACCAGAGACCGTCGTCTCTGTTACAGGTTTTAGTGAGTCAGGAAGAAAGAGTACTTTGAGTGTGTGATGCATCAAAGCGACCTTTAGTTCTGCGTGCACAGTTTGTACACAGATGTGTTCCTGGCACCTCCGACTTGCTTCAGTCTCTTCAGCTCAGTGAGACAGAGGATGTACACGGGGGTCCTGGTTCCAACATTGGTAATCCTCCTCAGCTCCTCCATCTGAAACTCGGTCTTTTCACCTGCAGAGGGCGCCACACAGTGAAAGTTTTACATGCATCAGACAGCGGCTTAGTGAAATTTGTTAACTTAGATTAAAAGAGCATAGCACATGACAGACCTCGATACTCTTCTGTGTAGTTGTTGATGCTGTGAACAGCCTGGTTGAGGTTGTTCAGAGTCATCTGCCTCAGGTAGCTGGGTAAACTCTGGAACTCGCTCTCTGACACCGCAGAAATATTAGCAGCTCTGCGAAGAGGACTGGATACAGAACACAAATGTTAGGGTTAAAATCCAATTAACCACCCTCACCCCACAACCTAAGCACTACTCAAACCCTCACCTTTCACACAACATGAACACACACATCAGTACACTATCTCAATCCTCTCCTCTCCCGTTACCCCTTCTCTTTTCTTGCTCTCATCCGTCTCTCTACTGCTTTTTCTTGTTATTCTTAGTCTTTTGATTTTTTAAATCATATCATAAAAAATCCTGCACACTACTCCGGACCGAAAAGTTGTGATTGCTTCTAATAAATTGGTGAAACTTAGCAAGAGTAGTGTGCAGGATTTTTTCATTTCAACTGATGGTCTGTCGTCCTTCTCACCTACTACATGAGATAGTTGTGTTGTGGTGCAAACACCTCCTTTAAAAACTTGAAATCATATTATACATAACTGTTTCATTTCACCTTTGTTCATCGTCTATTCAAGTTTCCTTTAGATTGTTGCTTAGCAACTGTCTTACTGTCCTCCTACACCGTCTTGTATGCTCCTTTTAGCACTTGTATTTTTTCACACTTTTGCACAATCAAAAAATACATTACCAATAAAAAAAATAGTCTCAGATTAAATCAGGACAAAATAAGTGGGGTAATAATGTATTCATGTCTATTTGTTTAGGCACGAGTAGGAGGTTAGCATCCACTCACTACAGCATTGGTAGCCTAAGCTGATTTGTAACACCCGTCTCTAGATGGGTAACAACAAATACAGGTAAAACAGGTAAATCTATATTTCTAATCTATAGAAATATTTATACAAAAAGACACTTCTATAGAAACTCTTACCTGGTCTTGTAGTTTTTAAAAAACACTTTTGAAACTGTAAACTAAGCATGTCTTCACCGTGCATCAGTGCCGCACTGGGTGCATCTGGTTTTGTGAGTTACCTGTTTTTATCTGGCCTGACATTTGGGGTCACAATCGCCATGACAGACTTCTTCTTCTGAGCCTCTGATAAAAGCTACAAAATTCAAAAAGAATTCATCAGTGGAACAAGCAGATGAGAAGCGAATTGTAGAAAAGTTGAAATTCAACAGATCGAACTGATTTCAAGTCTATTCATGTTGTTTTCTGTCTGAAAAAGGAACAATCTGTAAGATATCTGCTGACTGAAATGATAAAACGACCTTCTAACTTTAGATTCTGGTCCTGAATGGTCTGGATTAGTTTGGACCAGAGAAGGTAGGCGGTTATAAGGCACCCCCTCACATCTGTTTTGGACGCCCCTCGGTTTGCCTGGCAAACGGCGAACCCACATATAACTGATTGTACCCGACCTCAAAAGCCTCTGCATGTTTCTAATAAGCTCCACGAGCACAAACGTGCTCAAACTAGGATCAATATTGGAGATGCTTTTAAAAAATGGAGAGAGGTTAGAACGCAGAAAGGTTTACAGACTGATGCAGAGCTGGCTAAACACTGAAGCTTCAGAGTCCACCACATGGCAACATCGACACTAGGGAGGAGGGGGCGGGGGGAGACAGCTCCCTCCAATGGTTTTGAATTTGGACTGCAGTACTTATTTTAAACACTAGGTGTCAGAGTTACATATTGCTTCTTGAAGAACAAAAATGAGGCTAGAAAATAAACTTAATTTATTTACAATGTCTTTAAATAATGAGCTAAACAGAGCTAGAGGTTTGGTATACAGATGTCCCACATTTTGGAATAAACTCACTTTACAGATGTCCTGTGTCACAGAGCTGAGGTCCGGCATCTCCGGGGTGCTGGGCTCTTGGTAGTCCATCCTGATGCGGGGTGTCCCCAGGTTGAACTCCTGGGTGGGTCCGTCCAGCTCCAGACTCTTGACAGTTGGCTCCTTGGTCACCTCTTTATGCTCGCTGGTCTTCTTTGGCATTTTTGCACTTCTCTGGATGTAATGATGAGACATGTGAAATAAGCAGGCCATTCACTAGTAAACAAAGAGGCTTGTTTTATTGCAGAGAAGTTCCTGTTGATTCATGAACCCATGACCAACCAGGTTTGTAAAAAACATGTTAGTAAAAAAAAGTATCTCAATGAAATGACAATTGTCAGGAGGTTTTTTTTTTTTTAAATGAGAACAAAGATAATAGACTGTATCAGATTGTATGGTGGCTTATAAAGGTCATTGTTAATGAAAAAAGTGCTTAAAGTTTCAGGGAGGGGATTTTATTTAGAGAAAACAGATTATAAATGTAAAATATAAATGTTCTTATTATTCACATATTTTTGAGAAAATAACTTCAATATTCTCTGACGTTCTTCATCGTAACTCTGCTGTTAAGTTAAGTCTTTTATTTTGAAGGGACACGTTTTTATGCCTTAATTTTAGAGATAGGACACTGGATAGTCAGAAACTGGGTAGAGAAAGTGGGGAACGACATGAGGGAGAGGAGCTACGGTTCGGATTCAAACCCGGGCTGCCCAAACCTCTGGACTTTAATCTCTGTACATGGGGTGAGTGCACTAACCACTAAGCTACCAGCACCCCAGGCTTAAGTCTTAAGTTACTACTCCAGGTTTCACTTTGTTTTTTTCTGACTGATTTCCGCTTCATTGAAAATCATATTGGCTGCTTTAGGGCCATTTTTTCGACCGTGTCATATGTTAGCAGTACGTATCAGACTGTATTAAAATACCATCATCAAGGATGTTGTTGGAAAAGGACAAAAAAACGTCAAGTGAATTCGGGGAAACAGCCGTTAGTTCAATGTGGGGCTAAAAAATTTAACATCTCCATTGTTCTTACATTTTGCAAAGAATTTCCCAGACGAGACTCCAGATTTGGCATCTCTGGGATCAGCTTGTCCTCCACACCCATGATGGAAATCTCTGGCACATTGTACTCCCAGGTACGTTTTGAGCCGGTTGTTCCGTTATGAGGAGATGCTGGGAGTTCAAAGCTGGGGTTGTCATCATCATCTTGCATTCTGATCGGCTCGGTCTGCCGGGCACTCTGAGAGGACGAAGAAAACCATAAAGAGGACATACGGAACAAGCTTGAGCCTCCACAGTCTACGGGCCAAAAACAGATGAACATTTTTATCATGGTTTTATACCTTTTTGGTGCTGACAAGTCGGTTCATGTATGGGGTTTGAAATGCAGGAACCTCCGGGGTTGTAGGCAGAATATTAGGATGAATGGGGGATTCTTGGTCTGTATTGCCTTGTGCAGGTGTGGCACAGGGACCATTTGCCTTTTTTATCTTCAGCCCCGGGGTGCAAAACACAGGCATCTCTGGAGACTCAAACTTATTGACTGTAAGTATAAGAACAATGTGATACAAAGGTTAGTTCTCAGTCATCCAGGTCACGGTAATCTCGAATCCAAAGGCAGCTGGACCTTTTTCAATACCACTTTGTAAGTTTGGCAACAGGGCCAAACTTTCAAAGTGCTATGAGCAGGCAACCGGGGCGATCTGTGGACATGGGACGGACACCATTCCCACCATTGCTGAAAGTTGTTGGACTATTAGATCGACTATTTTGAGGTGGCTTTAACCTAAATGCAGTTTATTAATACAAAAAAAATGCCATTTGCTGAAATTTGGTGTCATATGTGTGATAAAAATGCTTACTGAACTTCTATCTCGTGAATAAAAGTTCCAACCTTCAATATTGTAACTTTTCTATACATGAAAAGTTCTTGCAGACCTGCTTGTGTCTTCAATATTAAGAACTTTAAACAAATATGTGTGCATGTGTGGTACAGAAACTGAAGTTAATTTTCTTGGCACTAGTTAATAAAACAATACAATGTCCAACACTAACTGTGCAGCGGTTAGAAAAGGCTGTGAGACAAACCAAAGGAAAGGACAATTTGAAACTGGAGAATCATTTTATCAGAACTCAAGATACTTATTTTTTAACAATGAGAACATATTTCAGATATTACATTTCAACGTATCATATAACCCTGACACCCACTACAGGGAAATACAGAGGTCAATTCAATTCAATTAAAAAAGAACTTTATTTGTCCCGGGGCGCAATTCAAAGGCAAAGGTAAGTTTAAGATGTAGATATGGTGAGGTGGTTCAGACGAAGGAAGATGTAAAAGTTGAATACCTTGTGTCTGCAAACTCTCCATAAGAGAGTTCCCTGGGGGGGTTGGCATGTTGGATGATGGTCTATTAGAGAGAAGGATATTCATAAAGCAGTTAGAAGCAGAGATTACAGTGCAGTGGTGCTGCAAATCCTGCACTTTGCCAGTAGAGGTTAATAAAGGTCAACACTGTATTCGTTTTATGAGGCTCATTATCTCTCTCTACCTTTGGGGCTTTGTTACATTCTTCTTGAACAGATCCATGGTGAAGTCATTGTTCAGACACATGGTGTGCTCTGAGATTCCAAAGTCATGCATCTGTGGCGTCTGAAGCTCATCATCATCCATCCGCAGGGCACATTTGGGAGTCAAGGGCATGGGTGGGGGTGCAGGGGTGCTGAGTGCAGGGTGAGGGAGGCTCATCTCAGGCATAGGGGGCACCTCAGAGCACCACTCCGCCCCAGCCATAGCTCTCTTCAGCTGCATCTCAGACAGGCCGAAGTCAGAGAGCTGAGGGGTTCGCATCACATCAGTGAACGGAGGAGGTCCTGGGTTTGGAGGCGATGTGGAATGATCCCCTCCAGCCTCGTCTTGGCTGTCCTCTTCTCCTCCTGCCGGGGTAGCTTCATCCTCATTTGCTACTTCATCTTCAGCCTCTGACTCCTGACGTTTAGCCTCTGTGGAGGAGATATTTTAGTGCATCTTGTTACCTGTTTTTTAATTATTTAAGAACATTACACACAATAACTTGTCTTCCACTGCTGTACTTCTTCAGTAATCATAAATATGTATAAACTCTACAGACATTATTACTTCCACAAACTGTTTAACTTTGTTTGACCCACACAGTTACAGCTGCAGTAATTGCTGTACTTACTGGTTAGTTTCTGGGTGTCTAGTGGAGCTTGGTAACCGTATTTTTCCCAGTGTCCCCTCAGTGTCTGGATGTCCTGAGTGACTCTCTGCTCCATCACTCTGCAGGCCTTAATGAAGCTGCTCACCTCGTTCCCCTGAGCATTCTGCTGAGCCAACTGTCCCTGGATCTGCCCCTTTATGAGGACATAGTGGATCAAATCAGCACACTGCTCTCTCAAGTTTTCAGGCCCACAGATTCATATAGTATCTATCTATTTTTATTTTGTGCGTTTTTACGCCTTTATTAGAGACAGGACAGTGATGAGGTTTAGAAATCGGGAGGGAGAGAGAGTAAGGAATGACATGCAGGAAAGGAGCAACAGGTCAGATTCAAACCTGGCCCGCCCGCCTTGAGGACTCAAGCCTCCAATCATGGGGCGCCATACAGGGGGCCCTCCTGTAGAATGTATCTTTTGAATTTGTCAGACTGATGCTTTATAAAAATAGTGCAGTGTGTTGTGAACGGACTGAGAAACGTATCAAAATTATTTGTTAATTTTGAATGAGAAAATTATGAAATCTTAAAAATGTTATTTAGTAATTAAAGAAGTGAGTTCTCTATGATTATCTGGTCTTCTCATTTAATTAGATTTTTTTATTCCAAACGTGACAAACGACAAAGGTGAACATAGAAAATAAAAACGAAATAATCGTTCATTAATCGTAATCGAGTTAAAATGTTCAATTAATCATGATGTTGATTTGAGGTCATATCGCCCAGCCCTAGACAAGAGTGTGAATTTCTGTCAGTTTCATTACCAGCTGAAAACACTAGTATTTGTGGACATTTGGTTCTAGGGCTAATTTTTTTTATTTCTCCTGTAATATAGATAATAACAGATGTGTGAAGTAAATTATTTTGGGTTCTTTCTTATACCAAACCCCATTTAAGAAACATGACATTTTTCTGTTGATATTTTTACTGTGTGATGACAGTAAAAACACGTATCTTGCTGGAGACCTTAGAGTTGGGTGTGTTCAATTAAACTCTGGTAAAGGCTGGTTATCCAGATTATTCTAATAAAATGTGTCGGCTTTGGTGACAACAGGTGAAGAGTGTTTGAATACACCAACTTCCGCCCACCTCTTTTTAACGTACAGTAACTAAAATATAACAAAACAATCTACCTAACTTAAACATTATGAACGCAACCGTGTTGAGTGAATTCTCATCATGTGTATGTTGTGATTGAAATAAGTAAAAGGTGACCCGTTTCTTTGTGCATTTAAGAGAAGTTACCTTAAAGTGTCAGAAAAATGAACGGGGTTTGGTTTACGTACCTTCAGGTTTCCAACGTCACAGTTCATCTCGTGATAAGCTCTCATCGCTCTCGCTGTGCTTTCTGAAATCAAACAGAAAGTTGTATTAATATATTAAGAGCAGCTAAATGATTTACACATGATGTTAAGTAGCTGAACAGCAGCATTTCTTCTCTCACCGCTGTCATCGTCGTTGTTGCGGTTTTCAAAGTCCTGTTGGAGCTTCGTAGTTTCTGTTTCCAGAGTTACCGTCAGCTTCCTCAGCTTTGTGAAGAACCGAGCCGTCGGGTCCATTTTCAGATACGACTCTACGTTATGAAAACGTACAATAATTAAACCTTGAATCACCACACAGGCGGTTTGTTTACCTTTTATCCGCTGTAGGGAAAATAACTTTTCAATTTTGGCGCCTCTTCCGGCTTTGACCGGAAGTGTCTTCTTCTTCTACATGGAAATAAGTCGCTCGGCATACAAAATGTTTAATTTGCGCCCCCTTTCTTTTTAAGTTTTCTGTCCTATATATATATATATATTTTTACTACAGATACATATGATTATGTCTTAATACATCCTGTTGTAATTATCAATAAAGGATAAAGAAAACAATGATAAAAAAAATAGAAAAGAAAACGGGAGGATGGCATATCCTTCACATCATGTTACTGTTGTTAATACATGTTATTGTGCTAAATGGTCTATCAGGGTGCCATATTGAGTAAAAACATTTACTGTTCCTCCCTGTAGCTACCCTTTTACATCTCTGAATAAAGTTAAGTGAGCAGGCGGGTTTTTTCTGTTTTATTTCAGCAAAGTGTGTCTCTGTCATAAAGCATACCGTATTGTTTTGGTTGATGGAGAGCTCCACAACAGCTGGCCTCACCCAAAATACAGCTATGGGTCTGCTTTATAAATGTTTCTGTAAAATGAAATCTCAGATAAAGTTTATAACATCTAAATCTTGAAAGTAACAATGCAGGCAGTCCCAAAACATGTGCTATTGAGTTCCAAACTGATCACAGGAGAGATAGCAGCAGGAAACATCTGCGCCCCCTATCTTAACACTTGGGAGTTTTTGTGGAGTTTTTCCCCACAAAATATGAAAAATGTTAATGAAAAGTTTTTTTCAACATTTAACCATATGTGATTTTTAATTTTAATAAATACTTTGTGGGCAACATCCACGTTGTCTGCTCTAAATTTCCCTTGGCTTGGGTTGAAGTTTGATGGGGCCTCAGATTAAAGGGAATGCATTACTGGGAAATATTGTTCTACAGATATAAATAATAAAAGATCTTTGTCTCCACTTGAGTTTCTGGATGAATTCTGCTCAAAATTGTGTTTACTAAAAACGTTATTTAACTGATTCAAGATGCTCAAGTCATGGTTGAATGTTGCCTGCATTTTCAGTTCATTCTTCTCTTCTCCAGAGAGTGACAAGGAAACTGTAAGATGTTGAATAATGAGACTTTGCCAGAAGATGGAGCTGTTGTCAGTTCTACAGAGGTCAGGTATACTGACCTCAACTTAGAGTTTACCCAGTCTCACACTAAACTGTCTGGCTGGTTTGCATTTCTTGTAGGTGCCGGGTTTTAGAAAAGAAGGAGAATGTTTGGAGGAAGCAAAATAAAATCTTTCTTTCTGCTGCTTCACGTTTGATGCCGTGTTTTTTCAAACTATCATTTATATGTCTTACAATGTTCAGGAAGTCCAATGCTTAAACAGATAAAGTTCATTGACACTTGTTTGGACACTTGTCAATAAAGAGAGAAGAGTACAGGAAAAAGTGATAAGAACCAGGATTTTTTTTATATCTTTGTTTGTATGGTATATTTCATAATAAAACATATTTAACATTTTGATTTTGGACATTTTTTGGACATGCATATGTTCATTAAAACATTTTATGTGATAGGCCCATATCTGCTGATAATATTGCTGCTCTTATTCTCACTACATTTGCCTCAAAGATTACAAACAGTCGAATCTTTTATTCATCCTCCTGATGCAGGAATTCTGTTAGCATTAAACATTAATGCCAGGCTAGTTTGTTTGGAGCATCAAGTGTGAGTGGAAAACTCTACATTTAACACATTTTCTTCACAGGAAATGCATCATATTTAACCACAGAACTACATTTGGTACTTTTATAAACACAGTCTGGGGCTCTTGAGGCAGAGCCGACCTTGATAACAAGCGCTTTGCACAGGTTTCATAAACGGATGCGTGACTGTGGCTGAACTCACGATGTTAAGCATATTATGTAAATGTAGATATGTGAGCAAATGTGTGACTGGAGCATCTGTTTTTTTCTACCAGACTTAGCATGATGAACTTTAATTTGCTGTTTTATAATTTGCTAAAGTAGCAACTGATATCCTGAATGAACGTCTGTACCGTTTCAGGCCTTTTTATTAAACAAAAAACCCTACCAGGTCAGATTTGCTGATTCAAGTGTTAAATGTGATTTTTTTTTATCTGCAAAAAATGGCTTAATTCATGCACAAAAAAGCTGAACTCCAGAGGAAAAGTGGAACAGCAGGATGGGGTGTTGGCTTTGGTTCAGGACATTTAAGGGGGTTTTGTAAGTTTTCTCTTTTTTTTTAAACTGATGTAACACATTATTTCCACATCTCAGGTTCTTTTATAAGAACCAGATACACAAAATTGAGATGAAAAACCACCAAACGAAGACACAGAGAATATGAGCAGAAAGTGATTCATAACAAACAACAAAGACCCCTAATGACCACAAAGAGTTGCACAATGACTAGAGAAAGATACAAAATGATAACTCAGAAATATTTTAAAAAACATAAACAGATTACCACGCCGGTAGCCCAGTGGTTAGTGCAGGCGCTCCAGGTACAGAGGCTCTAGTCCTCTAAGTGGGCGACAAGGGTTCGAATATGACCTCTGGCTCCTTTCACCTTTAACTTCTTAAAATTCTCTCAACCCTGCCTGCTTAAGGTAAACTTCACTAAAAGTTGCAAAAGAAGCTGACAGATCTCTACAACCGTCTGCTACTGAGCTGCACACTCGAACACTGGGCGGTGAAGGAGTTTTGTGTCAAGGTTGGAGAAGGTGCAGGACGGGTCTTTGTGTTTAACTCGACTCCCTGACGGCGTCATTAAAGTTTTATTCTCTCTTATTTTACAAGTCATTATACAGACGCACTTAACTGCAGCCGGAGGAGGTCTGAGGTGACACAGCGATCTGTATCCTCTCTTGCAAAAACATACACATACACACACAAATACACAGTGAGAGGAAGACAATATGACAAAGGAATCGTATTTACAACATTTAAAAATGGAACTGAAGTGCAGCTGCTGTGTCATTATGCATTCTTCATTCATTAACTCACAGACAAGAATGAAGAGGAATTAATTAAGAAGTCCATTCATTAAAATAATGCAAAATTGTTTATCTCCTAACCGAGCAACACAGCTGTACGGGATTAAAAATTCAGTTTCCAGACCAAAAAGATACTTTGACAGAAAAACACTGAGATCCCGCGGGGGGACGATGCACGCTGCATCTCTCTTTCTGCTACGAAAATAAACTGAATATTTAATTCAGCAGAGCTGTGACCTTCTCCCGTCTTGCCTTGTGAGCTGAGTTGGCAAATTCCCTTTTGCCTACAGTGTTGGTAAAGGGAACAATCGTCTTTTTATCCACAAAATGTAACATGCTGCAGGGGCTTTAAACTTAAAATTAAACAGAATACTTTATTTATGTTGTGTTTGTGGTACATGTGAAACATAATTAATGTGCTTTATACCATGCTTTGGTTTTAATTTTGTATGTTCTTCTTTGTTTACATGTGCATGGTTGATTGTTTTTTCTTTTCTGATGCAGCCAAATGTGTGCAGCGCTTAACTCCTAGACAAATGTCCCTAATTGGACAATCAATTGTGTCGTATCATACCGCATTGTGTTGTATGGTATGGTACTTTGTTCTCTATGAAACAAATGATGTATTAAGTATTAGTTTAAGTTACACAAAAGCCAGCATCAGTGCACATTTCCCCTTTATGCATGGGGTCATTAGAGCTGCCTTTCCTGTTTCCTAAGCAAAAATAAATTGTAAGTCATGTGTCAAGTAGTCCATCTGTTGTCGTGTCCTTGAGCAAGACACCCATAATGACTGTCCGCTGCGAGGAGAAATGGACCATAAGAAATGTAGTTATCTTTTAAACATATTTGAGTGCATGAACTTTGGTTGACCCCTTATTAAAGTGTAAAGGATCATCTTAAGGGCAATGTCAATTATTTTAAGAAAATGGCGACACAGCTGCTGCACAGACCGAGTTATCATGCAGAGTTTACTTCTCAAAGGGGCTTCATGTTGTGAGGGAGCAAGTCGCAGTAGATTAGCCTTAATACTGAAGCAATTGCAGCTTGAAATTGGTGCTGAATGAGTGGTTTGTTTGTGTAATGATCCTTTCAAGGACTTGTTTGCCCTGCATCGACCTGATTTGCATAAATGCACTGAGAGGTATAAAAGCCGAATGCTTCCACTGAGGCACAAGGAATTGCTTAATTTGCCCTTACTGTGAAGTCAAAGCCAACCATCATAACATTATCTGATAAACAGTTTCAGTTAACTTTTTTTCTGTGCAAATGCTGTTACAATGTGGCACCAAGATCCAGGGTGTAAATGATAAAAGTAAAGTGTACCTAACAGTCTCACTACTTCTCCAAAAATGAAAAGTAAAACTGATAGAGAAAGTCTGGAGAGAAATCTGGCCATATATCTTAAAATAAAAGGACAGATTTGTTTACCCATTCGCTACATTAGGACAACAGCTAATGCTAGCATTCAAGAAATTTCCAGATAACGTTACGTTAGCTAGTATCGCCTTTGCTAGTTTGTACATAAACTTGTGATTTGGTCCAAGTTAGCTAGTAATTCAAGCATGTCCTATTGTATTTTGTAAATTTTACAAATGGTAACATTATTTTCAGCAACTTTTAAGGTACCAGTAATTTGACCGATATGTGGCTAGATGCCAACCTTACCTGTTGGCTAACCGTAGCTATTTGGTTAACCAATGTGCTGATCAATCTGGAAGCAGCGGTCTGTTGTCAGTAACCCTAATCTGTACAGCTACCAACCCAGAAAACGTAGTACATTATGACAGCATCTGAGCGTGGTCACCTGGTAAATATGATCAATGCAAAAGTGCTCTGAACCTTCGTTCTTTAAAATGGTCAGTAGAGGGAAACTCTACTGGTTGCAAAAAGATGTCAGATTTTATAACCTTATGCTAAAATGATCCTACTTCTCTCTTAATTTATTACCATATCAAATATTTTCGTTTTAGTCTTTGGTCTAAATGGCTTTTTAAAGGTTTATTTTTTTGTGATTTTTATGCCTTAATTTCAGAGACAAGACAGTGGATAGAGTCAGAAATTAGGGAGAGAGAGTGGGGAACAACATGCGGGAAAAAGGAGCCACAGGTCGGACTTCAACCCGGGTCGTCCGCCCGGAGGAGCACAGCCTCATACATGGGGCATGTGAACCAACCGCAAGGCCACCGGCGCCCCCGAAATGACAATTTAAAAGTCTTCTTCAATACAGCAAGATGTTAATTTCGTTAACAATGGTCAAATTTTAACTAAAATCGACGATAGCACGAGGTATCTTTTAGCATGAGGTATCTTTTAGCACGAGGTATCTTTTAGCATGAGGTATCTTTTAGCACGAGGTATCTTTTAGCACGAGGTATCTTTTAGCATGAGGTATCTTTTAGCATTTGACGACCTGAAATTGGCAAGTAGCTACCATTGAAACTTTAAAAGACTTTTTTCAGCGTTCAGTTAAAGCAAGTACTCTCTGGAGTTCTCTGATTTTACTCCTGAGTACATTTTGATGATA
Organism: Tautogolabrus adspersus; assembly: GCA_020745685.1. Lineage (NCBI taxonomy): Eukaryota > Metazoa > Chordata > Actinopteri > Labriformes > Labridae > Tautogolabrus > Tautogolabrus adspersus. The sequence continues at coordinate 4,129,715 of CM036548.1, read as the reverse complement.
GCTAAAAAATTAGCATCCAAATAATATCACGTTTAATTTATGTGTGATTGACAAGTCCTTACCACAGCGTCGTGATAACCAGGATAGAGACCAATGTTTATCCGCTTCTGTCGTCCAGATACCATCACCTCGGGTTTAAAAAAACAAGATGGCCCCAAACTTCTTGAGGCTTGAGGCGTCAAAAAGTGCGTTCCTAAACTAATGGTTTAACATGAACGTTTTGGTGATACCTCTTTTTTTTGTTAGCTAAAATTAGCTTCCAATTAGTATACTTTTATCTGAGATTAACAAGTCACTACGACAGCAGACATAACCATGTTCCGCCAATCTGTCACCCAAATATGGTCACTTCTGGTTGGACCCAAAATGCCAAATTTGAGGCTTCAAAGAGGGGGTATCCCAAACGTATGTGTGATGTTACAATGGCTAATTCTACGATTTATAAACATTATATAGTCCAGACTGAAGGTTCTGACCGTTTTAGGCACATGCAAAAAACAAAACAAAAAACAAAAACAAACTGTCCTACTCCACTGTAGGCACAAGAACACGTGCAAACCTTTGTTTGTTTTTTTGTAAGACAGATTCTACAAACACACAAAAAACTGAAGTGCATCCAATTAGTTTCATACTTCAAAATCTCCTGAATATTGTCACCTAATGTTCTGCAGACAGCGACAGCACACAGGCTCTCAGTGTGCAGAACCTTGGACAACCTTGCATGGCTGTTTTTCTTTACAGAGAGTTTGTGACATCTGTGAGGTTTATTTTGAGGAAAGAGAGGAAATCGGACAGTCCCACAGGGCCAAGTGTTCGCTTCGGTTTAAGAGAATGAGCCAAAACAGTCTTAGCCAGCCTCTGTTCTGCTGCAACGATGAGTTTGTAAACAGTCATTTGTTCAGTGTGGTCGGCAATAATCCTAGAATGGTGATTGTGCTGTTAAGAGACAATACATTGTGATACTGTATATGACTCATTAAAGCTGCGGATACACTTGAAACTGATATACAATACACATATTTTGTCAGTAAGATTCTGATTAGTAACACATGGGTTTAAAAACAAAACATTTTGCACAATTTTCCTGAAGAATAGGGAGTCGTTGCTCAGACCAAAGAGAGCTGCACTCACCATGTATAGATGTTTTCTTCTGATTTGATCTCCTTGTATATATCACATTAAGAATCAAAGTTTAGTTGCTAAAATACTGTGTGTCGTTTGCCTGAGTCACACTTTATGATGGCTCTATTTGTCCTCAAAAACTTTTTCAGGCACTCAAACCTGAAAACTAACCCCAGAAATGATCTTGCATTTCAGTTCTGGTGAAGTGGTGGCTGTTCCTGTCTCTCCAACAAACTTCACTATTTCGTCTTTTAGAATAGTGTCATTGTTTGGCTTCACTGCCCACCTGCTCTCTCTCTCTTTGTAATTTTCCACTTACCCTGCATCACTTCCACTTTGCCTGACCCCCAACCCCATCTCGACAGCTAACCTTGCTCACCTGTGTACTCGGCTGCTTCATAACCAATCAAGCCAGTACATAAGCCTCTTCTGCTCACTCACTCATTGCTAGATTGTTCTTCACCTCTTCATCAATCATTCTCGAACTGATTCCTCGTTGCTGACCCTACTTAGTTCTGACCCTTTTGCCTCTTCAAGTTTTTGGAAATTGCCTCAGCCTTCTGTCCCTGACCACAATTCTGTCTCAGCTTTCCTGTTTCTTTTGGTTTTCCTCTCCCATTGGCTGTTTGGCGTTCCCCTGTGACAATACTTACTAGCTTTGTCCCAATATAGGGGTTGTATCCTTCGAAGGACCAAGCCTTCAAAAGACCCAGCCTTCGTAGCCTGTGTACTCAGGCCAAACTGAAATGTGGCAATCTGGTCTATAGAGCATTTCCTGTTTGCATCACCAGCTGTTCCCCCCCATCCCCCGCAGCCTTTCATTACGAAGCACCACTTCTGTGAGCTAGCAGCCTCGACAGCTGCAATGAAACTAGCTAAAATAACAAATTTCACGTAACTTACAGTCATCTATCATTTTAAAGATAATTCAAAGTTGTTTTATCACATTTATATCGCTAGCTTTTCGACCAAGTTGAAACAAATTCTATACATTCAAAAGTGTAATTGTCAACCACTTTAAAGTCCCCTATTTCATTTGACTTGGCACGCTATACATCCCGGGATATGTTGCGCCACAAAGGACGATGGCAAGGCCGCTGAAAACACAGCGCTGCCAGAGCAAAAACCGCCATTTGTAGACAAAAGTCTGAGCAAAAGTAGAAATTAACAAAAGTTTATTAGCCAATTGTTTCAACATTGTTAGCTACCAAAGCAAAACATGACAAGGCAAAAACACTCAACAGATAGTTCCTACATTGTACCACAGAATGTCTAAAACATGTAGACTAAGCCATAAGGTCTGGAAAAGAAAAATGCAATCATAACTTCAACTCCACCCTCTCTTCCCAGTGTGGTCACCAAAAACACCAACATGGGGGCAGCTGGGGTTTTATAGTGGCAATCCAAAAGACTAATGGATATTAAGGTTGCTAAACCTACTCTTTATCCAGTTAATGCTTTGAACACTTTTTTGATTTGTATCTAGGATTTATGGCAGCAGCTTAATGAGGCTGTAAAGAAATGCAACTCTACATCAGGAGGCTTGGGCGAGGAACATTTAGACCCTGGAAAAGAACTATAATGTTCGTTGATAGTTCACCCTGCAATCAGGCACTTAAAGGACGAGAAGGATGAAGAGACAATGGAAGAACAGGAATCAGGAGCTATATTCCTCAGCGTAATGGCATGCTGTGACTTACCAACTTGGCTGGATGAAGCTTACATCGTGGACCTGGAGTAGAAGATGCAAAAACGCCCACTTGAGTAATATGCTTCCAGACTCGGGCAGGGAGCGACACTACCTGGCCTCACATGTGCTGAGGAAGCTGCAAGAGGGTCTGGGAGCAGGTGAGGTTGTCCATGTGATAATTGGCAGGATGGAAGTGAAGTGCAATATCCCCCAAAACCTCCTACTATCTCTATGCAAAAAAACTGCTGGCACCATGTGTGTGTTTGGATGAGAGAGCAAGGGAAGGGAAACAACCTGCTGTTCTCTCACACAGCTGTTTCATAATCATATTACAGGATCAGCTTAGATTTTTTTTTTAGCTTTCACGGTGGAATAAACACGTCATGTTTATATTACGTCTAAAGAAATGTTCCCCTGGTGAAAACAAAGAAATCTCATATTTTCTTGCCTTCCTTTGCAGCAAAACTCAAGTTTATTCAGACTTCGGTAATTCTTCAGCCTTTTTAGAGAAGTTTGAGTCAGTAGCTTTTTCCTTAAAGAAATTTCAGAAAAATTCCACTCTGAGGGACACGTGTGAAAGAGCAACTCAAGAAGATGTCAGGGGCAGGTTGTCTCAAAATGTTCTTGGAATAATCAGTGTGCATGCGTGAAAAAAACTTCAGATCCAAGGTTTTACTTCTGACACATCAAGACTAAAGCTCAGTTATTTGTTACTCTCACAGTGGAGTTAACATGTAGTGTGTAATTTTACTTCCAAGTAAATTACATATTGGAGAAAAAATACATATTTGAAGGAAAACTTAAAGGCAGGATTGGTCATTTCCACCAGATCCACTTTTTAAGATTTTGGTTGAAATTGTCTTTAGGTCCTGACAGAAATTAATAACTCATGTGCTCTGAAAAAGGGACGAAGAAAATCCGTCATCTGTAGCAGTTGTAAGCCTGTAAAAACTTCAACCAATGTCTGCCACGAGGTACCAATCTGATGAACCAATCACGCCTCCCTGTCTCCCTGCTCGCTCTCTACCCCATGTGTGAACTAGCCCACACTCAAAGCACGTCACCGATGACGGAGTTTATACTGTGAGTTTGTCATTGGCCGTTGTGAATAGTAAATAGAATAAAGTTTAGTGTTTACTTACCGCTGAATGAGACGTGAGACGACGTAGTTTCTAAACAATGTAAGCGATGAGCTGAGGTACGCTTCTGGCGCAACGGCGCTCGTGCATGTAAGTGAGGGGCGTGGCTTTTGAGGGAGCACAGAGGGGAGGGGGTGGGTGAAGACGGAGCACGGAGAGAATGCTACTGTCAAAATCATGCTATTTTCCAAAATTACCAACTCTGCCTTTAAGTTTATTTCAGCCTGGGTAATATCAAAGACATGATGGCAAAAATTTTATAAAATCAGGGTACCGTCTAAGGCTTACAAAACGTGTTTTTATGTCACTAAGATATGCAAGGTTTGACTTCTGAAACACCAAGACTAAATGCAGATTAGATTCAGTTGAGGTCTTTGTTTATTGCGGATATATGAAGGATAAGAGTACAGAATTATGCCTGTAAAATATATATAGTAATATTTCTTCAAAACTATACATCTCATCCGTGGAGAGGTGTCCAATCCGTGTCCTCATGAGGATTCAGCCACAGCTTTACTGTCCATCACATGAAATGTCCATATCTTCTTTTCTTTTCACTATAAAAAAAAGTCCAAGTACTGTTTTCAGTCTTACACAAGCCCACAGTCAGGGTTGAGCTCAACCATCTTTTCTAAGTCCTTCCTGACATCTGGGAAGGTCTCCAGCGTCTCCTGAAGGTCGCCCCAGGACAGAGAGAAGCATTGGCAGTCCGTCAGAGCCTTCGCTGTGGCCAGATGTTTGCCTTTGGTCAGCACACATGTCTCTGTTGTACACACAGAGAGAACCACAAAGGCGTGGTTAATGAGCGACGGGGATGAATTCTGACAATTAATCCTAAATTAATTCACCAGACCCAGCTGAGTTGTTTCGGGAAGCCTGCCTAGCTCTTAACGCTTCTGGGTTTCGCTGCCAAAAAGATTAAGACCTGTTCTTACTTAAAGTCAGAGAATTAAATAAATCCCCCCCAAACAGAGCAGAGGGACTCCTTCACGTAAAAAAAATGGGTTCTTGCTCTGAAATGCTAAGAAATTGATGTGTCCAGTCCATTTTACGTGGAAAGGCACTGAATGCTGAGTGAAGAAAAAGCATTTGGTAACTTTCAGACCTGCCAAAAAAATCAAAACTAACACAATGGATCTGTTTCTTTGATTTCACAGTAGTAAATCAAAAAATGTAACTCCTTATTATCCTTTATGTCCAAATGGCAGAGGCTTAAACATTTATTTTCTGCTGCTCTGCCTGTCCAGGCCCTTTGTTAAAACTGCTCTTATTACACAAACTGCGTAAACTTTTTAATACCCAATTTATCATCCTTTAGCGGTACGTTTCAGTGATGCTCACAGCTCCAAAAAATGACAGCCGCAGCATTTTTCCTAGAAGCATGATCCCTGTTACTGTAGATAATCCACAGAACAGGCTGCTCTCTCTCTTTTCTAAAGTACTTCCATGTTACAGCACAGCTTGTGGATATCCAACTGTTAATGGTTTTTGTGAGACAGAAAAAAAGACAGTTTTTTAAATGGAGTTTGGCAGGATTTTCTCTCTTCAAACAAGAAGCCCTGCCACAGAACGCTGTTGCCGCATGTCTCAGGCACTCAATAACAAAAAGTGAATCCAACTCACCTCCAAAATAGTCTCCATCACACAGCTCCCTCTCATCGGAATCCGTCTCGAGTAGGACCTGGCCGTGGTCGATGAAGAACATGCGATCACCCGGGACGTGCTGTCGTACGATCACGTCTCCCTCCAGGAAAACCTCGTACTCCAGTTTAATGAGGACCGAGTTGATAAAGTTTTCATCTCTGCACTGAAACATCGGCACGTTTCTTAGCAGTCGGCTGCACATCACCACCAGGATTTGCTGAAAATAAAGAGTAAAAATATTATGTGGCAATAAGTGACTAGAAAGAAGAACAAATAAGATCACCACTCATCATCATTAACCACAAAACAAGAACTGTCAAACAAAACTGCTTTACCTCTTTGAGCGCTGACGACACCGTATCTATGACATCCTTCTCCTGAAACCACTTCCCTCCGTAGCGAGCCTGGTAGTAGTTGTTGATACGAAGGCACAGCTCAGGTGGCAGCTTCATGAAGGCCATGTAGTGCTCCAAACGACTCATCTGTGGAGAGTCACAATGTTTTCAGGAACCACCTCTTGTTACCTGATACATGACACCCAGCCTAACACTGATTGGATCTGCTCAGCTACAACTGTTAATGCTAGGAATGAAGGAAATATGTGTGTTTATCTAACAGTGAAATACAGTGCAGTTTATCTTTGACTTTTTGTGTAAAACATTTCTTCATTTAGTCCTTTTACACATTTGTTTTATTAAGTATATACATTACATAGTAACGGCGGGAATGGTCTGTATTTCTTTTGATCAGAGAACGTTTTAAGGCACCCTCACATGGCTGTTTAGATGCTCCTTGGTTTGCCAAGCTCTCTCTAATGTTGTGAATTTGACTGCAGTACCGATTCTAAACACTTGGTGTCAGAGTTACTTATCGCTCCAATAAAAGGACATTTATGGCCCCTTAAGGTGTAACTGAAATATTGTGCTGAAGAGAAAGGGGTATATGGACAACCACCTTGACAAGGATTAAAACTGATCTTTGAGGGTCAGTTACATTGACTGTATATGAAGATGGACAGGCGTCTCCACTTCCTCCTGTTGTACAGAAGTGAGGCCAAAATACCTCTGCCACAGTCGCTGACAAAGAGTCCGTCAATCATGGCATCTTACATCTTTTTAAAACATCAAATAGAAAAACAGAAACAGAAAGAAGAGGACTTGACTACAAATCAGCTTGATAATAACAAACTATCACAACAGAAACCTATTTTGACAAAAATGTATTAAGATGTATTCTGATTTTCTAGTTTGACCCATGTACCATCTGCTACCATGGAGGAGGGCGGAGCTATAACCTGTACTGCAGCCAGTCAGTACAGGGGGAAGGGGGGGCGCTAAATCTTTTGGCTTCACTTTGAGGGAGGTGTTGTGTTGTCCATCTTCTTATAAAGTCTATGGCCAGGAACATGGGTAAAAAAATCTGTGTCTAATGAACGTTATAATAACAATGCTCACAAGTAAAGAGATACTTGATCAATTGTCTTACTTACAATTTAAATGAGTGTATAACAAGAATTTTAAATGTAGATCAGATTAATCCAACTCTTTTATGCTTAAATAATAAAGCTGAAATCAAGTTATGCTCATTCCTCTTTCTCTAAGGACGGTTACTTTTTTTCTACTGAGGCATATTTGGGGATTAAGGATAACATCAGCCATAATGACCTTGCTCTTGTACTCCTTGGCAGCTGGGTCGGTGTTCGCGATCATGGTTGTAGCGTTTGCCACGAGGACGGTGTACATCAGACAGCCGGACACCATGCTGACCATGACGATCCACATCTCGACGTAATCTGCAGAATAAGACACAGACTGAGTGTCTCCTTCAGTGTGACCGGATTGGTATATTTATATCTGAAACAGAACATGAGACGCCTGAGCTTTTTTTAACCACGAATAAAGGAAATCTATAAGTCTCACTTGTTGGAGCGTCCATGGAGCCGTAAGAGAGGGCGATCATCTGAGACAGAGCTCTGAAAACTCCCCATGAGTACTTCACGATCACTGTGGCATTCTGTAAGAGATTATTTTATCTTTAGAAATACTTCATTTGTAGATCTGGACTACTAAATACAAATTTCACACGCCTTCAACAAGCATTTTAAAAAGTATTGCCTAGAAAAAGCTTACAGTCTGTGGTAGAAGCTAGCAGCTATTCTGTAGTTTTGCTTGAGAAATGTATTAAATCAAAGGTCACATATTCTCCTCCTTTTCAACCAGTTTAAAGAAGTCTCAGAGCTCCCCAAAACATGTGTGTGAAGTCTCTTGTTCTAAATCCACTCTGATCCTGTATTTGATCATGCCTATAAACCCCTCTATTTCAGCCCTGCTCAGAACAGGCTGTTTCTGTGTCTGTAGCTTTAAATGTAAATGAGCTGTGTCTGACCACGCCCCTCTCTGGAAGGGGATTTGGCTCGAGCTTTCTCGCTCCATGTCCTATTGTTTACAGTGAGAAGGCAGACTCAGAGGGCAGAACAAACACCTAGCTGTGGGAGTGACACCCATCTGGGGGAGGGGTTACTGCCCTTTGTGATGTCACAAAGGGAAAATCTCCAAACGGCCTGTTTAAGCACACATTTTCTGAAAAGGGGAGCAGGCAAAAGATGGAGAGGATTTTCTCATAATTGGGGGGTTTGTAGACAGACTAGGGACACATATTAGTGTTAAAAAACCATGGTCAAGGGGATTTTGCATAATATGTGACCTTTAAAATAAAGCAAATATTTTCTTTAAGCAATGCCACATCATTGGAATTATTTGTCCAGAGCTAGAGATGGAAGATCTTGAGAGGTTGGTCTCACCATCAGGTTTTCTTTCCGGACCCAGCAGTCGGTCGGAAACTCCTCCAGCATGGGGACGAAGTACTGGATGCAGCCGTTCCAATGACACAGCAGGAAAATCATCATGAACAGAGACAAGATGCGGAAGAAGAGGCGGACCACCTCCAAGTTTGCATTCGACACCTGTCAGAGGAAATGACAAGGAAACGGAAGCTTAATGACATATTCTTTAAGGGTTAAAACCAGTCATTCCCTTGTCATCTATTGCACTGACATGGAGAGTATGACTAAGAAATCTAAATATATCTTTTGTAATAATAATAATAAGACCTTTATTTGAATAGCGCTTTTCAAAACAAGTTACAAAGCACTTTACATACAATTAAAAGCCAATAGTCAATAGTGGATAGAACATAACACATAGTAAAAAGACAATAAAATCAATTAAAAGCTAGTCTAAAATAGTGACTGGCAGGTCTTTCCACAGCCTAAGGGCCCGGACAGAGAAAGCTTGGTCACCTTTAGCTTTAATGTTGGTCCTTGGAATAGTAAGTAATGACCTACCGGAGGTATTAAGGTTTCATGGGGGCTTGTAGGGGGTCAGGAGGTCAGCAATGTAATCTTGAGCTGACCCTCTATTAAACGGATGGGAGCCAGTGACGTAGCTTTAAAACCGGTGTGATGTGTTCTCTCCTGTTGGACCTGGTTATGAATCTGGCTGCAGCATTTTGGATCAGCTGGAGTTTGTTTAGGTTATGTTGTGTGAGACCAGAGTACAGAGAATTGCAGAAATCTAACCAGGATGAAATAAATGCATGAATTACTGTTTCCAAGTTACTAACGGATAAAAATGTAGGACAGAAAGTAAATATTTTCTCACTGGCTACAGATAGTCATCGTTTCTCCTGCTAGGAAGAGATCAACCTTAAAAATGCAAATCGGTTAACTAAGGTCAAAGTGAAACAGAGTTTAAAATTAGATATGTTTTCTGTGAAAAGCAAAAGAAACAAAGTCATAATTGAAACAAGGTAGGGCAGACAAAAATGTCGACCTCAGCAAAATGTGTGTATAATCAGGCCCTCAGGTGTTCAATGACATTGTGATACCAATTACAGGAACGAGTTCAGTAACACGCCAAGCATCTAACTGGAACTGCAAGGTGACCTTATGCTAATCCTCCTTTGGACAAACATCTTTTTCTGTTTCTAGATCAATATATGGAAAATAAGTCTGCACACTTTACACTGGATCCCGACTGGGATTATTTTAAACTCAGATTGAAAGAGTTTCTAAAGAAGGTTCAGTCATGAATACTGCAGTGATTCTTGTTCCAAGGTGTTTTTTTGTTTGATAGATGGATCTTTGTATTATACTTAATCATTATGAGTTCTGTGTTCTTAATGTTCACATTTACAGTAAAGTTTGTGTTTTATTCTTCACCGTTTGATCCGTGGATCTAAAACCTTTTTTAAAGTGGCAGTAAGCAACATGAACAAATCTATGAAATAAACCTCTCTCTCCCTCTGCTACCTCGTATCACTCTGCTAAGCCACCAAGTCATTATCATCCATCCATGCACTATCTATACCGCTTTTACCGTTCAAGGTCGCGGGGGGGGGCTGAAGCTGATCCCCGCTGTCATTGGGCAAGAGGCCAGGTACACCCTGGACTGTTCGCCCGTCAATCACAGGGCTGACATACAGAGACACACAACCAGCCACACTCACATTCACACCTACGGGCAATTTAGAGTCACCAATTAACCTAGCGAGCATGTCTTTGGACTGTGGGAGGAAGCCGGAGTACCCCGCATGCATGGGGAGAACATGCAAACTCCTGTCCGACAGGGATTCGACCCAGGAACTTTCTTGCTGTGAGGCAATAGGGCTAACCACTGCACCACCGTGCAGTCCTTCATTATCATCATCAACCTTTATTCAAGCCTCGAAAATCACTGAGATTCACACACTGAGAGGAAATGGTTCAAGATAATTGACTCGATTTGTCTAAGAGAAATTAGAGTGTCGATCTAAAGAGTATTTAGTAAAACATTCTACATGTTTGGAGCAAAGATGCAAAGAGTGGATTTTCCTAATTCAGAGTGAACCCGTGGGACTTTAGACAGCATTAGACTGTCGCAAGAGCGAGGACGGGAGGGAATGAAATGTAGCACACAATCTGCAAGCAGATCATTGTCTCTGCATATTATCTGTTCCACTCAGCAAGTTATGTTGGACTCAGACGATAGACACACTGACAGCTGAACAATATATAAAAAAAGTTGCTACAGATTTGCTGCACAGGTAATATGCTCTCAGCACCATCGAGGTGAGGAGAGAAAGTGAGAGCGAGGGAGAGAGAGATGCTGACGTAAGTCACACAGAAGCTCGATGATGCAAGTTTGGACAGAGTCGCTGTGATTGGCTGGTGATGTGCAAAGCTAACCTTGATTGGTCATTTGATTCAGACCTGAGGAAAGTTTTTTTTAAATAAATACAAAGGGGGCGGAGCTCACAGACACATTTATTTAAAGGAACATTTCAATGCAATATTGTTATTGATATGCAATAATATTTATTTTAATTTAGCCAAAAATCAAGTGAAATAAAGCTGCCTACTGTAGCTTTAAAGATGCACAAGCCAGGACCCCCCTGACTTGTACAAAGACTGATTTGTTTAATCCTTTGTAAAGAGGTAAAATACTGTGCTGAGTCATCAATTTGTAATTTACTTAACAACTTCCTTTCAAACACACTTCATGAGGTGCGTTGGCGAAATCAGTTCCATCGTCTAAGCCAGGTCTTGTAAAAACTACCTGCATGGAGGAGGAAGCTTGGTTGAGTTATTTGGGCTTTTGAACTTACTTTCTCAACCTCATTGAAGAACCTGACGAGTCTGGACACCCGAGCGAGCCTGATCAGGCTGAGGATTCGCACAAACATCAGGATCCTCATCATCTTGTTGGTCTTGGAGGGGTTGTCATCGTTGTTGTAGTGTAAGTCCTGGAATAATAAAAGACAGGCGCTCAATGATCAGCTTAAATTTAGTTCATTTTATTAGTGTGCATCTTAACATGACTAAATTAGCCCTTTAAAAATACTATGCATTGATTCCATTTCCTTTTCCCTAGAAGTAATTGTCTTAAAAACAAATTCCTGCAGCTGTTGGGAGAAGTTTCTAAAAATAACCCCAAAAACAAACTTAGTGCATAATTTGTTTTGGCAAACTCTGCAGCGGGCTGGTGGCTCTTTGCTGCTTCAACACTCCCTCCTAATTATTACCGCAAACAGCAGAATGTAGCCGATTGGGAAAGCAGCAATAACGTCCGGTATGAACCATGTCCTCAGGTAGCAGACTCGGATCCGCTTGATGTCCAGAATAGCTTCCTGCGAAAGAGAAGGGAGAGAAGCAGAATGAGCAGATGGATGAGGATGTAGTGATGCACGTGCCACCACCACATGTATAATTTACCTCTTGAACTGAACCAATATTGTGGGAGTTTGTCCAGAAATTAGGGGAGACAGTGTTGTTAGATGAGATTTGCAGTGTGTTCAAAGGAGTTCCATTTTAATTTGACAGTGTTGCCAAAGCACATGCATGAATTTTTCAAACAGAGCAGCACAAAACGGACTGAAAATAAATCCGGCGAAACCAGATGCAGTCCAGAGTAAACACCAGAAACAGAAAGCACACCACAGATGGGCTTTTTGTGATTGGCAAGATAGAAGTCACAAAGCATGAGCAGATGAAAACAGAGAGGGTATATTCTGCGTAATACTTTATCAGGAATGCTATACTCCCCATTCATCATAATCCCTGTTATAAAATCAAACAGCAGGTGCCAATATGCCCATGTCCAGGCGCTGCAGGAGGGGAGTTTGTTAATCTAGCCTTTCGTGTATTCGGTAGATTACAGATGAGGCAGAGATGGATTGTGTGTGCTTGTCTGTGCAGGGATTATAGTCCATCAGATTGTGTCTGAAAATAGAGCGCAGCCACTCTCACCTCGCTGTCCTCTGCAATGATGCCCATGCGGAAATTCAAAGCCACGTCTATGAGGAACAGCGTGTCTGAAAACACATTAAAGCCTTCCCATGCCAGCCCGCTGTGCCCATCCAGAAACGCTATCTCCATGGGAATCCCGATCAGGTTCAGAAATGTGATTGCCATCATGCACATGATGTAGTAACTCCTGCAGAGAGAGAGAGAGAGAGAGAGAGAGAGAGAGAGAGAGAGAGAGAAAAAACATATGTGAGCACGTGCGACAGATCTTGTTTTCCATGTAGAGCAAAGTCTCAGATTATTTGCCAGAAGGACTCATTAGACAGTCATGCTGCAGCCAGTAAAGCAAGCTGATTTATGCACACTAAATACTCTGCTACTGTAACCGCACATGTTCGCAGCACAGGCTTCGATTGCCAGGCTCAAATAACTCTCTGCTCCCGATTGTTTCATCTCCTCTCCGTTTTCACTCCATGTGATCACCTTACAAGCTATAAATATCCATGCTGCACGGATGATGACAAACAGCACATCCTCAGAAACATTACTTAAAGGAATCACGTTATCCCTGTTTATCCCCATAATCCCACAGAGGCATCCTAAAAAAAAAACCCATCACAAGGCGGTAGAATATTTATTTACCCTCTCTTACATCACATTATTATTCTGGGTTACTTCTCTGCTCGAATGTTTCTTGAATTTAGCATTTAAAAACGTGTTGTATTATAATATATATATATATAATGTATTCTTCTGTTCTTGTTTGCAACAAAAATGCAAACGATGTTCTTGCGAGCCCAATTATTTTATTGCTGACTAATGCTAAAGCAATGCAATATGCAACCAATGAGGAGGAGGGCTGCAGCTAATTGTTAGTTTCCTTTTTGAATTGCTTCCTGTCTTTCCTGCTGCAATATTGATACGCTGCTACAGCTCATACTGTTATAACTTGTGTGTCCTGTGTCTTTAAGCTTCATGACCTGCTTTTTCCTTTGAAGTATTTTAAGGAGCCTTTTTTAACACCTTGGCCAGGGACTACTCATGGAAATGAGGCTTCTTGGTTATTTCTGGCATTTTTCACCTTGTGTTTACACTAATTGCACTGTACCCTTACAACTTAACTAAATGAATCTCTAGAGTATTCGCTACATTAATTGATTAGTCCATGAAACGAGAAGAAGTGTGCACACCTACACCTCAGGTTGACAATTGAAATGTGTCTTTTTATTTGAAGAAAACTCAGTTTTCTTCAAATACCAGTTCACAGCAGAGAAGGTCAAAATAGAGAAGCAACTGTGTAAGATTTAGAAGCTAAGATACCCATATGTTTAGCCTTTTATTGACTGATATTTAAAAGGATGCAGGTTACTTTACTTTGTATGTACTAGTGAAGCATTACTCGTTTAAGGTATAATGTGAAACATAAGATGAGAATAATCCCAGGAGCAATAGGAAGCACATCATCACCTGAGAGAACTTACAGAAACTTTTTAAGAAACATACACAGACTCAATGTGAAGGTGCAGCACAGGACTGGCCTGAATCTATTAAATATATGAAAAAAATACCTCATGAGGCTGAACGGGTGGATGACAAATACTCCGCTCTGGAGCTGTCGCATACACTCCTTCTCCACGGCCATCTCGCTGCCGTACACGTACAGCGACTGGCGGTTCAGCTGCGGGAGAAGCAGGGCTCTCCATCCACAGGTGGCTTTGCTGCATCCCACGACGGGACCTTTTAGTTTCTCCATGGCCAGACCTCGTCCCCAGTGATCAGCCGAACGCGCAAGCCATCCTCCCTCTGCTGCTGCTGCTGCTGCTTTATCTTCCCAGGACAAGTGAAGGCTGACTCTACCCGTCCTGACCTCCCCTTGTGGTCACAAGGTAATTTTCCATCAAGGCTCCCAACCTCAGGGCTTATTGAGGCTGTGTGGAGCGACGCGAATGGATACCCGCCTTCCTGCTCCCTCCCCTCCCCTCCCCTCCCCTCCCTCTCCGGCTGCCTCTCTCTATTTCTGCCCCCACCCCAACCCTTCACTTCTTTTCTTTTTCTCGCAGCTCATCAACTATTCAGTATCTGTGTCTCATCCCCACATGAATCAAGCCATGTCAAAGAGGGTAAGGTCTAGCTCACATTAATACTGAAGACAATGGCCCGCGTGTGTGTGTGTGTGTGTGTGCCTGTGTCTGTGTGTGCGTGTTAAGGGGAACACAATAACTGTCATGTGTAGCAGACATCTGGCAGCGTGTGCAGCGATGAGTTCAGTCCGGGCTGTTTCTATCAGGGATGTAATTAAACACTGCGCCGTGTTACCTGATGCTGTACGTATGCTCTCAGCTCCGAGGCAGCTCCTGTGCTATTTCTTTGCTATTTTAACATCAAAAACAAAAACAACACACGAGCTGAAATATGTTCCTTCACAGGCTTCAAAGTGGAAGATTGAAATTTATCCAACTGGCCTATTTAGTTTTTTTTTTTTTCATTTTCTTAGGCTATGCAGGTTTGCAACGAAGTTTGAAATGCATAAAAACAGGAATGCTATTACAGGATGCAGCAGCTCTCTGGGCTTAACTGAGGGGGTCATGTCAGTGAGCAAGGTGAATTACCATCAGATTAGTGCATGCAATGTGTCTCATAATGTCAGGCGCATTTCATGAGATTATTGTTATTGTTGACATGGCAGATATTATGCAGCTCAGAGCTACTTCCCCCCCACTTATTTCTGGCTCATTTTCACCAGCAGGATGATGTATTGAGGACGAATGATTTGCTTTTGGCAAAGACGTGTTTATGTTTTCGTGTGAGTCCTTTCCAGGTGCAAACTCTCTCGCTCGATGTGCGATCTGAAATGAGCTTCAGCCCCCCGGGACTCAGATTTATCAGAATAAAGCAGTTTATATAATAGTTGGATTTCACGTCTTTTTTGCTATTTTCTTTGCAACTGTTCAACGTGAAATCTAAGAAACACTTTGGAATGATATCATGATAGTGACTATCTAATGTCCCAATGTGCAAACTTTTAGTCACGTGCATAGGAGTAAGGATTAGTGTTGATGCGTATCAGAGAAAAACAAACGTCCCAAATGAAATAACTTTGGTTGACGGTCCCGTTAATCGCAAAATGATGAAACGGTGGCGCAGTGGTTAGTGAGCGTTCCCCATGTACGGAGGCTAAAGTCCTCCAGGTGGGCGACCCAGGTTCAGATCCTTTCCCACGTGTCACTCTCCACTCTCTCTCTCACTGATTTCCGACTCTATCCCCTGTCATATCTCTCCAATAAAGGCCCAAAAAGCCCAAAAATACATCTTTAAAAAAAAAACTAAAATGAAATTTTAATGAAACAGACGGATTGCTGCAATGATGAGAGGAAAACTGTGAGCTGTGCAGATCTTTGACTGTAGTTTTTTTTTACCAATGCTGTTGCCGAGATTCTGGTTACAAGTTTGCAGTAAGAACAGCGTGTTCCCACCATCTATGCCAATTAACCTCCTATTCACCTGTGACCTATAAACACCTGACCGTTTATCCCTCACAACCGCCTATCATCACCTAGTGTCACAATTAAGTGAAAAAATGACATTAACATTTTTCACATTCTATTTGGCTCCTATTTAATCGTTAATGATAATAATCTGACAACCGTGTCAGAACTTGACCTTGACAAGATTCACTTTTTTTAACCAACAAAACCTTCAAAACAGATTTACAGACATAAACAGTGATGATGTCTCAGGCTGATCTCAAAAGTCTGCGACAGAACATTAGGGTCACAGTAAAGTTCAAAATAAAAGTCATAATTTAGGCTTCTTTCTTGAAGGGTAATATCAGACGAGGAAGCTGGAGCATCTTGTGAAATAACTCTTTAGAAAAAGTTACGCAAAAACACGGAGACGTCCTCGTGTTAGAGAAGGCGGCCGACTGCTACTCTGACATTCCCCTTCAGCATGTAAGCTAACCATAGCCAAAAATGTCATCTTGATTCTCCTAACATGACGATGTTTTTCTCTACAGTTGTCACTTTCTTCTTGAAATATTACGCCTTTATTTTCTCTTCATCTCAGATTTATTTTTGTAACTCTAATAGTGACCTAATACAGCATCGTTAAGATCGGTCTGACACAAACCCAGAGTGTGTCCAGGTAACTGAAATCAAAAACATTCAGTAGAGCTTCAAGTTTGTTAAAAAACGAATGAATATTAATTCTGCACAAAGTGTGTTAGAGATGAATGTGGTATAAAAATATTTAAGGTTGTTTCACTTTTTTTGAAGACAACAAAAACGACAAACTAAACAGACGACTTGAATGAAGATTTTTTTTTAAATTATTTGAGAACTTTTCAATAATCCAGCATAAATTTAGGCTGTGAAATTAAACGCAGTTTTATCGTTGCTATGGCGATATGGACCAAAACACATATCTCGATATTGTTAAGCTGTTTGGCGATACTCGATATTTATCGATATGTCTTTTTTTAACAGTCAGTTGCAAAACGTCAACATGTGCATGAAAAATGAATTAAAAATAAACTACCAGAATGTGAAATTAAAAAGTAATATTATGAAATAAAAATGTTCCTTAAATACAATAAAATAAATAAAAATTTAAAGAGACAGCAGCCGAAATGAAACGTTTCAGGCAGAGGCTGAAATGACCACCATCGGACTGTGTCGTCCCCACATCCTGCTCCGACCGCCACCTCAGCGGCGAGGAAGTGTGGACAACAGGAACGCAAGGAACACAAAGGAGAAACCCTTCCTGCATCTTATCCCTTTATGCTCTTTTGTAAAGCGTCTCGAGATAACACTTGTTATGAATTTGCGCTTTGCAAATAAGGATTGATTGATGAATAAGGCGTTTTTTTTGAGCTGCACATCTCTCAACGCTCCTCGATAAGTGTCCAAGACTGACTGAATTAATGGTGAAAGTGAGTTTAATAAATCTCCTTTCATGTAACTAAAGTGAGAATTGTGCTTCTATATTATAAAGGGAAATATAAGAATCAGATTGGGATTACGTTTTTCCACATACTCAGTATAAAAGGAGTCTTCACAGGATTGAGGGCAAACAATCCCGATCACAACATCCCTAGAAAAATTAGTTTTTCATTGCCTCCCAGATCTACAAATAAGAACATGTTTCGTCTTATGCAACCTACAGTAAAGCCTAACAGATATCCTTACAGGATTCTGTTGAGGTTAGGGAAGCAGTGTGGTCATGTTTTATAGGAACATTTGCTGTCGGTGCAAACGATGCTCTAGTGTCAGAAAACGTTGTCGTGCGTAACCACAAGAGTCTGCATTTCAAGAAAACACACGCATAGATCCGTTTATGCATTAAACAACTCAACTATGTCAATCAGTCTCCTTCCACAGAGGCTTCCTGAGGTCTCTTTCATTTTCCGTCCCAGATAAAGGTTTTTTTTTTGGACGTGGGATTTGTTTCTTATCCAAATTTAGAGTCTGAGGGACAGATGGTTTGCTTTTCAGACTGTTAAGCTCTCTGAAGCAAAATGTGATGTGACTTGACTTGATCTGACTGGCTGCTGCTTGGTGAAGTGTTTCTTACTTACTTTTTGCAGACTCAACAACTCTGGACCTCTCTCAGGGGGTCTTGGCATTATTACCATCATTATTTAGTCTGACACTTTGCTACCGGGCAAAATAACAGACGTGTCTGCAGTGTTGAGGGACGCTCATTTGCCCTGTTCAGATTCACTGTGAGATGATACTGCAAGGTGATCCAGTCAGAGTCTAAACAGTTCTCAGAGTATGCCAACGTTTGTGTGTTTGTGAGGTGATTCTAGTACACAGTACATGCAGGAATATATCAAGGCACTGCGTAGTAAATACAGATC
Organism: Tautogolabrus adspersus; assembly: GCA_020745685.1. Classification (NCBI taxonomy): domain Eukaryota; kingdom Metazoa; phylum Chordata; class Actinopteri; order Labriformes; family Labridae; genus Tautogolabrus; species Tautogolabrus adspersus. The sequence continues at coordinate 4,111,479 of CM036548.1, read as the reverse complement.
AAAGACAGTTGGACCAGGAGTACTTACACTTGTGCTTTTCTAGAAGTGGAGGCGGTGGCATATTGAGGAGGAGGTGGCCCTCCTCGGCCAATGGGCACATTTCTGCGGAGAACAACGAAACAAAAACTGAAAAAAAGTCTTAGCTTTTTTTTTTTAACATGGCACAGAACATGGACTCTAATCCTGTGCCGAGCAAAATCTGCAGAAAAATGTGTTTCCAGCAGAGGTGCATGTCTTTGACACGGTACAGAGCGAACAAATGATGTGCTTACTTGTTCGTTTATCTAGCACACAGCTGCCCCCCAAACTAGAATAAGTGAGTCAGTGCCTCGGCTTACGCATTGCTTTGGCGTGCTGACGCACTGCACACCCAGTAGACATGTGAAAGCAAACACAAAACTACAGTACTGCAGGACAGAAAATGAACAGTGTTATTATTGAAGAAATCTCTTAAGTCACTTTTGTTTATAATCTACCCACCAGCAGCAGCAGCAGCAGCGGCAGCTATATTTTACAGTACAGGACATTACACTTGAGAAGCCGCTGATGGTGAAGAAAAGGCGTGAACAGCTCTGAGTGGTGGAGCCACTTTTACCGTTATCAACACAAGCTGTAATCTCTCTCTGTAATCTACTCTTAAATACTTTTTGCCCACGTGTTTTCAAACAATACAATCTGATTTTGTTGATGATCGACAGTATTGGAAAGTACAAAAGCTTAAGAAAACTTCAGACCTTCAGTCGTATTTGTAGCCAGGGCTGCTGCGAGAGAGAAAGAGAGAGAGAGCACGGTTTCATTGCACCAACATGTTGTCAACAAACTTGTTCAATTTAGACTGTGTGGAGGAGTTTCCCTGCAATTTCTGCTCAACTCTGCTAGAAGTGGCAAGTCTTTATTGAATAAAAGTTAGATTGAATTATAATTTGACTTCTTCTGGGCTATAAACGTTTTTGATGCGTGAGAAGTTGGAACTGTTCGGTCCTCACAGACGTCTGAAACATGATAAATAAGTGTTTTTTTGAGAGACGATTTCATTTAAAGGCTGGAACCAGCTGTTCAATATTTACCAAACAGATTAAGAGGACCAAAAAGTGCATTTTCTACCTTTTTGTTGTTGTGGTAAATATTTGATGTGAAGTAAAGGTCAAAGTTGAATCCTCTTTTTTTTCTCGTAGCTGTCGATGAATCAGTGCAGAATTAGAAACCTTCAATGTACCTGTGCTGAAGGGGCGGAGGTGATGCTGGTTTCTGTCGCAGGTTATCACACAGTTAAAAAAGGTTTATCTGAACTTTTAGATAATAATGCGTGAGTAATGGTTGCTGGAGCAGCAACTTTATCATTGCTGAGCAGCAGAATGATGAATCGTCAATGTATTAATGTTTTATAGGTCAGAGGAAATTTATGATATGTGGCTCCAAGCATGTGTGCGTGTGTGTACTATATGTGTGTGTGTGTGTGTGTGCATGTGTGTGTGTGTGTACTATGAGTGTGTGTACTATGAGTGTGTGTGTGTGTGTGCGTGTACTGTAAGTGTGTGTGTGTGCATGTGTGTGTGTGTACTATGAGTGTGTGTACTATGAGTGTGTGTGTGTGTACTATATGTGTGCGTGTGTGTGTGTGCATGTGTGTGTGTACTATGAGTGTGTGTACTATATGTGTGCGTGTGTGTACTATGAGTGTCTGCGTGTGTGTCTGTGTGCGTGTACTGTATGTGTGTGTGTGTGTTTGTACTATATGTGTGTGTGTGTGTGAATGCGTGTGTGTGTACTATGAGTGTGTGTGTGTGTACTATGAGCGTGTGTGTGTGTGTGTACTATGAGTGTGTGTGTGTGTGTGTGTACCATGAGTGCGTGTGTGTGTGTGTGTGTGTCTCTGTGTGTGTGTCTCTGTGTGTGTGTGCGCCTATTCTTACAAACTGACAACTCATTTGGGTAGTAAAGCCACCTTCAAATATTAACAGACATATTTATTTAATGAGCATCCTGAGTAAAAAAGAACAATTCAAACTTTTGTTTCAGTCTTTAATTGTCGTTTCACATTTACAAAACCTAGCTTAAATGTCAGATAAATTGGCCTTTATGCAACACTGTTTTTATTTTTATTTTAAATAAACATTTACGCTTAACAGCTAAACCATTTCGTAATCCTCTCAAGGTTTATTTCCGTACTCAACTTAAAATAATACGAAATTAAAAAAGCTTACCGTATATTCGTAGGTGCTCTGCTCTCTTGATATTAAACTATGACATTTTTCAATCTCTACCCGCCTCTGTCCGCCAGACTACATATCCCAGCAGCCTTTGCTGAATCTAACGATCACGTGATTTTGTATAAAAGGCCGAACACGTGAGCTTGCTGTATCCCCGTTGCTTTCATTTTGAAGGTGAACCCTCTGCTAAAGCGTGCCTCCAGCCTCCACACAAGTAAGTTACGTAACTTAGCTCAGCAGCTGCTTTAGCCAGCAGGTGTTTTAAAGATTGCGCTGTTTGAATGTCAATTTAATCCTCCACATTATCTGCTGCGACACGTGTAACGAGCGTGTGTGTGTACACTTTTATCAGGCCAATGTGTCACATGTTAGCCACCGTTAGCTTAGCGTTATGCAAGGTCTCCATATTGTTGGCTAATGCTAGAAGCTAAACCGTAACTAAGTCAATCATATTCAATTAAATTAAATTTGTTCCCGAGGGGGGAAGGCAAAGTCACACAGAGCAGTAGCGAGAAAGAAAAATCAAAGACCGTGCAATGGAGACTAGAAATGGGGAAAGTAGAATAAAGATAATTGAACAGTGATTAAGACAACTTCATGTCGATGTGGTGTTTATGTTGACTTGTTTTCACAAATTCTGTGGCTTAATATTTATAAAATGTATACTGCACTGCCTGACAGTGACATGCGTAACATCTGTGCAGACTAGTGGATCCTCTCATCTTAGCCAATGTTGCATCAGTACAGCCCCATGCAAGTGAAGCTGTGTGAGTGTGGTTCAATTTCACTCCGGTTATGCAACTACAATCAGAACGAGTTTTAACCTCAAACCGCCCTGAAGATTGGGCTCATTAATGACATCTGTGAATAGACATGCTCTGTCCTGAATCCACACCTGACTTTTTTTAGTATTAGATGCAAAAAAGCACAACTGTTCAGATTTTTCTTGTGTTCATAGTGTACGTCTAAAGAACTGTATCCTTTCTCCCCTTGTTCAGCCAGAAGATGTCATCAACCCTGTCTGCTGCCAGCGTGGAGTCTCTGCCTGAGAGCACTGAGCAGAAGAAGCCACTGAAGCCATGCTGTGCCTGCCCAGAGACCAAGAAAGTCAGGGATGCTTGGTAAGGACCTACCCTAGAAATATGTGTCGCGTAACATTTTACATGTCTTCAAAATGTATTATTGAGACTTTCCTTTTTCCCCCTGCAGCATCATTGAGAAGGGAGAGGAGAACTGTGGAGGCCTGATTGAGGCACATAAAGACTGCATGAGGGCGCTTGGATTCAAGATTTAACTACTCCACTTTGTGTGCGTGTGGTACGTATCGCAACAAACGCTCATGCATGCACACTCGACACAAGTAGATTTAGAGTTTTCAGCCCTGTGCCAGGTCGTTTGTAACCTTCAGCTATTACTGCTTCATCCACGAGTTAAAGCTGAACTGTCTGGAATGGAGTTCCTCTGCCATGGCTGAAATCAGAATAATGCACACCTGGATTTTAACTTATTTTGGCACTTGAATAAATTAAAGTACTTTCACATTCATGTCATGTGTGAAACATTCCCCAATTCTACACACAGACCTCAAAGGTCAAAGTGAAGTTGAATATTAAGGGCAAAAATGAAACCTTTTTAAAATGTATTGAAGATATTTGTGCTTAGAAAAAACTGCAAGTAAAGGAACAATTCATTTAAACAAACTAATTTCATATTTGGTCTTAAGTAAGCAAAATGCTCGTGGAGGTCTGACCAGGCCAAATCCACGCTGAAGTAAATTTGTCCACTTTTCCTTCTTGCATGTGCAGTGAATGCTCGGGTTAGACAACTTTTAAGTAAACAACACAAACTCAAATCTAGTGTATTTTAAGACTAAGGCCTGACCGATATGGGATATCGACGTTGGGGAGCAAAAAATCCGACAACGATATACCGGCCGATATCTTTCTTAGCTCTGATCGATCTGTAGAGATGGATATACACTTATTGCGTTGATCCCTCAAACACTTGTGGAAAAGATATATCATGAAGATGGTCACTCAACTGGAAAGTAACTCGCATGTACGTGCATCACCGCTTTACTCTCTGGAGAGTGATAATTCTTGTTTTAATCCATAAAGTGCTCAGCTGGTGAAATACAATGAAACTCAAATAAAATACTTTTTGACTGGTAAATAAATCTAGTATTATCGGCACATATCTAGTCACTGGATGAGCTCATATCGGCTGATTGTGCCGGCTGGCCAATTACTTGGTCTGGCGCTACTTATGACCAAGATGCACTGAGTCACTCAGGTGTGTAATGAGCTCCTGCCCTTCCTGTGGACCTTATAAATGACTGACTTCATTTCATTTATGTCCTAGAAATGGAGGCATTAATTTCACCTGCTCCACTTTCTCTCATTTTATTTTTTTTTGTGCTGTTATACAATGCAATAAATTCCTTGTTGTGCTCAAACTGCAATGTTTGGCGAGAACATCATGTAACAAAGGGCAGGGATGGGAGGAGCGTGTGTTTCTTTTTACATGACTAAACATGAAACACGCCTGAAGCCTTCTGGATCAAGTTGTGTATCAGCAGTTAACTGGCTTTTCTTGCATCACCATAATGCTTGTTTGTTCTTGTGAATCAACTGTGATGCCAACACTTCTTAAATCTATTAACATATCCGTTTTAATGCCATTTAGTTGATTTCTCCTTAAGCTAAAGTCTCATGTTTTCCTCCTCTCTGTTGCAGTGTGTTTCTGTGAAAGTGGAAGATGACCCTGGATCTTCTCCCCTCCTTTCCCCGCTTATTTATACCTTGACTGTAAGGGAAATGTGAAGATGATGCACTTAAGTCTCTGCTGGGTTGATATTCCTTCTGTGATTGTTTTTTTAAAAGTCTGCAGAATATGAGAAATGTGTGAAATTGAATAAAAGTCCTATGCAATAAGCCTTGCTGTCTGCATCTTTACTTTGATGTGATTTAATCTGAAGGTTGTGTATTCTCTAAGTGAATCGCTGCTTGCCACAGTTGCTGTCCCTGGTATGCACTTGAGCTTAAAAATAACTCTTGACCCTGCAAAGTCAATACTTGGCATATCTGCATTCTTGCTCTGTAGTGTGTCACTCGTTCGGAGGTGTGCCTGGCAGCGGACACATAGTTTGACACATTCTGCACTTGTGTTTGAACTGTGTGTCCATTCATGCTCGGGTTTGGTTTTTGAAGTTGCAAATTTAAGAGCTGTTATCTGCTAGCTTAACTTTTTGGGTTCACACCTTTCGCAAAGCATGTTCTGACTCGTCCCAAACCTGACTGTTATGCAGATGTGGGTCCATAATTCATCCTTACAAACATTACAATGTGTAAAGCAACAAAGTGCAAAATGGTAAATGAGAACAATGACCTAGCAGCCCGACTACAATTCTGTCGAGGTCCACAAGGGGGCCCATTTCAACACTTGAGTCTGCACTATCACTTTGACTTTACTGTAGCTTCACTTAAAGACAGCTAAATCCTAACTACATCAGCTATCCCTGTACTCGTATTCAAGATGACCATTTGACCTTTATTGTAAATAGCTTGGATCTTTTGTTTTTCACGTTGCAATATAAAGTTTTATTTGGTCTTTTAATATCACTATTTTAATGTTTTTTTTTAGTGATTAATACGTTTCAGTCTTAAGACCTCATGGGCATCATACTAAAATTTAAGACAAGGCCTTGAAATGATTTACCGAAGCGAATTAAACAATGTAATGACTTAAGCACCATAAAAAAACTTTGTATTGTACAAGTATGTTCTCTTTTGTGATCCACTTTCTTTGAAGTTTTTCAGAATAAATGCACGGGATATAAAACAACCTGCAAGAATACAAAATACACAAAGAATAGAAAACATGTTGGACTGGGAGGTTTTAGTGTTTTGTAATCACATTCTGTTTTACAATTTATAAAGAACATCCCAAGTTTTGAATTTAGGGTTGTATTGGTTTGCTTCCTTCCCAACACCCTCTTTGTAAAATTTCAATTAATGGCCTGGGCTTTTATTTACTTCAGTATTTGGGACAGGTGTCAGAACGAGACTCGAGCAAAGCAATGATGGGAAAGACTATTAAACCAGAAAAAAAATTGAACTGTGTACAAGATTAGGATATCAATAAAAGATTAAATAAATTACTAATTTGATCTGGCTTTGTTAGACAGCACATCCATACCAACATGTTCCACTTTGGGGGAGAGAGGGAGACACCCTTGTTTATATTTTGTGTTTTGTTTTTGAAGATATTTCTTTGGCCAAATTTGCGTTTATTGGATCGGACAGCTGAAGGGAGACAGGAAATGTTGGGAGGAGAGAGTCGAGGATGACTTGCAGCAAAGGGCAGAGGTCAGATTTGAACCCATGGACGCTGCAACGAGGACTATAGCCTCTGTACATGTGGTACGTGACACAACTGCTAGGCTACCAGTGCCCCATGTTTTATAATCTGGAAACTATTTCAACATCCTCTAATTGAGACTTGCCTTTACTTGTCAAAAGCAACACCAGGCTAGTTAAAGAGACTGGGAGTTAAATTGGGATGGGCTTTTATTTGAAGTTTTACGTTATGTAGGATCTGCAGCGGGGCGCTAACTCATGGTGGTTCTGTGTTTCATTCTGTCTCTGCCAGGATACAAAGTGATCAATGAAGTGAATCCCAGTGTCACAGAGTCATTTAAAACTATCCCAACACAACGCAGAATTATTGTCTTCTTGTAATAAATAAAAGAAGAATAAAGAAAAAGGAAGAGTTCATATTGAACTCTACTGAGCTGTGAGTCCTCCTCGCTGAGAGGACAGGAGGATATGTGAAGCTGGAGTGCTGTTGGAGGGTGTTTATACCTGAAATCTGACCTGCGCCGTCAGTGGCTCTAAATATGCACCGTCTAATCTGCTCTCCTGTGAGTAAACTTGACTCCTACAGGTTTGGTTAGAGAAAGAACTTTGTTGTTGCTGTGCAGAAACTTTTTTGAACGTGTGACACTCTTCAAGACATTTGTGATAGTCCCTCTCCTCCCTCCCGTTTCCTGCCTCCCTCTCTCTCTCTCTCTCTCTCTCTCTCTCTCTCTCTCTCTCTCTCTCTCTCTCTCACTTTCTGTTATGTTAAGTAGCAGGCCTGCTTTCTGTCCACCACTCTCTCCTCCTTGGGTTTCAATTCCAAACATGGTTATCCTTCTAGGGCTCTATCAACGCCCCCCTCCCTTATCCCGGCTCCTCCAGCTGTTGGCTCCACAGTGCAGGCCGGTCAGTTGGTGGCTGAGAGAAAAGGCAGAAAAGTGCACTCGACAAGAAGACTCAGAGGGGAGAGAAGGTGCGAGAAGCCAGAGGGAGAGAGAGAGACAGAGAGAGAGAGAGGGAGGAAGGGAACGCATAATGAGAGAAGAAGAAGAAGAGTCCCATTCCAGCTGTGTTTGTAAAACAAACAGAGCCGTGAGAACTTCTTCATATTGAAGAATTTTCAGCTGCAGGCCAAGGGAACAAACATTTACCTCTGACATTTTTTGATCGGCTTTGGCTGTTTATTTTTAATCAGGATTTCAGTCAAACAGAACATCTTGTTGTTAGTGTTGCTCTGACAGAAATAGGTCCAAGTTTGATTTGGATAAGAAGTATTTTTGGCTATTCTTCAGGAGCCTCTTTTCAGCTTGTCATTTTAAAAATGAGCACAGGAAACTCAACTCTTCTGGACAGCTTGTTGTTTGCGCCTCTTTGCGATGGCTGGACCAACAACACAGAGGGAGCCATCTACCACTTGGGAAACACCATGGTCGTCCTCGGCTACATGGGTGGCAGCGGCGCCTACGGGTGCCTCTTCATCTTCGGCTTCCTCACTCCGGCCTTCCTGTGCTTGACCGTGTGGGGCTGGATCACCATGTGCAGCCTGGACGTCTTCACCTGGAACCTGCTCCTGCTACTGGCCTGTCTGGCTCAGATCTGCCACCTACTCTACCGGCTGCACCAGGAGGGCATACCCAGTGAGGAGCTGTCCTCCCTCTACCAGGCGGTGTACCTGCCGCTGGGCGTCCCGGTCCAGGTGTTCAAGGACATCGCGGGTGCCTTTGAGAACAGGGTGGTGGAGCTGAAGGCGGGAGAGACGTACGCAGTAGAGGGAAAGACGCCAATCGACAGGCTCTCCTTCCTGCTGTCTGGGAGGTGGGCCGTGTGTGAACATCTTCACATCTCTAGCAAATAATGCAAACCACAAAGATTCTTGACACAGAATGCGACTAACAAGGGGTGTGAAAACACATCAGTACTGCAATATACCTTCCATCCTAACTTGTGCATCTAAATATCGAATCGCTAGCACCAAATATCGATATCATAATTTAAAAATAATGTGTTGTAAAGAGATTCCCTACCAATAGGACTGTGTCATGACTGTCCTGCAATTTAATTATTTTCACAGAATCACTGCATCGAGATATTGTTATCGTCGGCCAAATATCAGGTATAGCCTAGTATTGTGTGCGATGGTTAGAAAAGTACAAAAAAATGTCCCGCCCCTTCCTTGCTTATGGAAGCGCACGTTTAATTGACAGATAAACTGCAAAGATCCTTCAGGTCAGTACAGTCCACAACAGAACAGATTGTTATTGGCCTGATCTGAATCACTTAGATTGGATATTTGTGGAAATGGAAGCGGTACGAGATGCATGTGCCGTGCAAAAAATATGAGCTTGCAGAACCGCTGGTTCACAGGCTAGATGATAGAGTCAAGATAAAGTCAAGTTTATTTATAAAGCACATTTCAACAACAAGGCATTTCAAAGTGCTAGAGCAAAAACAAGTCAGCTAGCAGTTGTTTACCCAGGCATGCAGCAGACATTTGTAGTTGCATTTGTGGCCATTGAGCGGGTATAAACTAAATATTAACTCTCATTCTCCTTTGTTGTGGTCTCTATCTCTACTAGGAAGCCTGCTAAATACTCCAGTTTGTGCACTAGAGCATGTTTGTTGTTTAGCATTATACAGATAGCACACAGCCGGTAGTGTTTTCAGTAGGATTTAGTCACATTAGTAGCTTGGTATAATGCATATTATTGGTTTAATTTCCTCATGTAGTTAAAGAAGAACTCCCATTGTTTTCAGGAAAGCTCCCATTTTAACCGACTCCTGCAGATCTGTGTTCCTATTTCTGACTCTTTCATGCTGTTGGCAGCTTGTAAGTGTAACAGGAAGCGAATCCTCTTCATCCAAACATCCTCAGAGTAGAGCTGCATTACATTTCACAGTCCTGGAGCCGACACAAGAGAAATGTTGTAAACAAAGTATTTTTGTCTGTGACTCACGACTGTGCCGTCCCGCTGCACGCTGCCAGCTGGTTCAATGATATCTCTGTAGTCGGGACGGGAGCAGACACTGACTGCTGCTTTTAACTTAAAGTAAATGTTGGCAGATGACAACTCCTGTACGAGCCAACGTCAGAACAACAGACATAAAGCTTATGATTGTTTCCCCCACAGCTCTAAAGTGTTTACTTGTGTAACTGTCTGACTGTCTCACAGTAGTTACCTAACTGGAACAACATTTGAGGAATATTATGCAGATTTTATATTTACTGCACTACACTTTTGCCTTTTTTACTCAACCACATTTATTTTACAGCCTTGGCTCGTATAACTTTGCAGATTATATCAAATAAAATCAGCTAAAAGGTTACGATGTATTATCTAAAGAAGTTAAGAAAGGAACTGAATGATCTGTACCTGCAACCTTCATGAGGTTTTTACATGTTTGCATCACTTATTGCAAGTACATTTTGATGCAAATTTCTTTGTTTATTTTAGGCTGGATACACACGAGGCGATTTTCAAATCCTTACTGATTTTAAAAACGTGGGCGACCACAGACATAAGGACAGTTTCAAACGATTTTTAACATTATAACCTTTCGAACACACACACACACTAGACCACCAGACAACCTGCCATCGGTAGCAACAATTTCACAGACATAAGAGCCTTTTCCCTGTCGGCCCTATTGTGGTAGTCTTGAACGAGACATTGTAAAGGCACTCATGTTGTTGCCATGGTTCCACAAGCTGGTCTTCTTTTTCAATATTCAACCTGCAAACATATTAGCTGCCATATGTGTGAGCTGTTGAAGTACACAACATCCGGTTGTTGACGCTTCCCGGTTTGCTTGCTCTCATTGGCTACATCAGGTATTCAGAAATTGGCTCCAGGTTGATCAGGATCGGGGCAAGGCCTTGAATCATGTAGTGTTTAGCCAGCTTAGGTGAGATATCAAATGGAAGATATTTACATGATGCGAGTATTTTTACACCCTGTGATTACATCTTTTACTTTTAGTAGAAATAACATCTTGCACCGATGTCCATTAATCAGAAGTTTACCAGTGTTTGGACCTTTGACTGTTTATAGAGTTGGACGACGCATAAATGTACCTCCCATTGGCCTCACAAACTTTAGAGGTCAAAAACTGACGTGGGGCTTTAAGGTCTGGCTCATAGTCGGCATTCCAGCTCATTAAGGAGGTGTTAGATTTGGTCAATGCCACATCAAACTCAGAAGCCCTTTTTCTTAAACATTTGCTATTCTGCGTTGGTTTATTATCATTAGAAAGAGAAAACAGCCTTCCTCAAACTGTTGTCAAAAAGTTGAAAGCAAATAAATGGCTTAAATAGCGTAACATGCTTTTGATTTCAAGGAGACTTTTCCCATGTAAAGCAGCAATACCCAAAGACAAGGGTGTCCAAATGTTGTTGTTTCTTTGCTGTATGTGCCACAAAGCAGAGTACCAGCTGTACTATGACATTTTTAGCACGGTGCTCTCTAGTGGAAACCCCTGCTCCTGACAGTGTGAAGTGTTGTACAGAAGAATTAACACAACAGCATGCAGAGAAATAGCTGCTAATTTACACCCAGAGTTATGAAGAGTCTAAATAAAGACTTTGAGTTTTAAAATGCTGCAAAGAGAAGCTCTATTATCAACTAATGCTCTAACATGCTCTTATCTGAATACAGAATACCAGTCATTAGATTTGTTATCTGTTAATGAATGTCTTTGTTTGATCAGTTTATTATAGTGTTTGACAACTAACTTCTCATTTAATGTCTTTGTTTTATCCTTTCTTAATGCTAATTCTGCTGTACAGTAAGCTTTTTTCCCCCTTTTCTCCAGATGAATCTGGGAAGATAAGCTTTTTTCTAAGAACTATTTCCTGGAAAACCGACTCATGACGTAATCCACTGAAGGATTTAGTGTTCGGAGTGCTGGGTTATCTCAATCCACGGAAGTTATTCTCATAAAATCAAACCTCCTCCTGAGGGAGAAATCTCCTGATGTTTGAATCCTGGCAGAAAAAGGAAACTTGGTACTTATTTGAAAGATGATGTTTGTATGCACTATTAAAAGGATGAGAATTTCTCTGGCCTGGCTCTGCAGAGTAACCTCCAGCTCTTTCTTTCTCCTCTCATCATCACTTCTCAATGCCAGGCTTTCTTTTTTAAAATTTTATCTCTCTCTCTCTCTCTCTCTCTCCCTCTCTGTCTTTAGGATCAATGTATCTCTGGAGGGTCAGTTCCTGCACTTCATCCACCGCCACCAGTTCCTCGACTCTCCGGAGTGGGAGTCTCTGAGACCGAATGAGGAGGGAAAGTTTCAGGTATGACACTCGACATGCAGTCCATTTCGGGAGAGTTGAATAAGTGACTGTAAGGCTAAGAGTCCCAAGTGTTCCAGGAAACTGTAAGAGCCAAACGAAATGATGTAACTGGAAAAGAAAACCAGTCTCTGGTCTCAAGTTGTCTTTTATCAGACTCTTCATCAGACCGATCAGCTGAACAGGAGAAGTAGATGTACTCTTGTCTTTCACGTATCCAGTTACTTCAGGTTCATTCAGTTTAAGCCAAAGCTGGAAGTAACTGTTTAAACTTTGGCAGTACTAGATTACCTGTTACACCTGCTCGTAATCCTTATTATGCTACGCTACACTAACTACATGGGGTCATCCATCTGTTCCCTTAGGCCCATGTTCCCTCATTTCTATGAAATTTCCCTCCCATCAAAATTCGGCCCTATGTTCCCTCATGCCTGCATTCTCCCAGCATCTGGGCTGGCCCTTCTGTAATGCTCATAACATGTTGTTGCACCCCGAAATCAAAGCAATGAAAGAAAATTATTTGCTCAAGTTGAAAAATTTCTGAATTTCTGACTGAACAAGCAAATGAGGCAAGTAATAAACTGAGGGAACATAGGGCTGAGGGAACACATTGTTGAGGGAACATAGGACTGAGGGAACATAGGGCTGAGGGAACACATTGTTGAGGGAACATAGGACTGAGGGAACATAGGACTGAGGGAACATAGGACTGAGGGAACATAGGGCTGAGGGAACACATTGTTGAAGGAACATAGGGCTGAGTGAACATAGACACGCTCCAAACCACATGCTAGCTTCAGCTTTATAATCAGGTTACCGTTACAATCTTCTCAGTCTTGGCAAGAAAGCAAATAAGTGAATTTCACAACATCAGATTATTTAGCAGATTAAAAATGCATAGATGTTGAAATGTTCCCATGTCTGAGGTAGATCTAAAGTAAGCATTAATATGAACAAACTAAAGTTGTAGTTTATCACTAATGTACATTCTGTATGTGTCTCTATAAGGTCTTACGAGTGAGTTGAATGGATTTCATCCCTTATAAAACTTTCACAAAAAGACAGATTTTTGAATTATTTTATCTACAGCTCACCCACAATTCAAACAAAATGTGGGCTAACTTGTAAATAATTACCACAACTGGTGAGAAACTCCCACCCACAGTGAGCTTAAAATCATCAATATTTAAGTATTTCCTGCACTCATACTCCACAGGTGACCCTGACAGCAGAAGAAGACTCCCGCTACATCTCTTGGCGTCGCCGTCGTCTCTACATGCTGATATCAAAGGAGTGCTACATCGCTCGTCTCTTCTCCCTCATGCTGGGCTACGACCTGGCCGAGAAGCTCTACAACCTCAACAACAAGCTCTACATCAAGTGCGGCGTGCTACTAGACATCCGCCTGCCCAGCCTCTACCACGTGCTTGCCCCCTCCTCGCAGGGCAGCGAGGGTGGGAGTGGCAGCGACAGCGGCTTCAACAAGGAGCAGCAGGGCGAGGATCCTGCACCAGCCTACCAGACGTTGGATCCAGTTCAGTCTCAGCCTCAGGGACCAAGAAAGACCACCCAGGATGACACCAAGGCCCCCCCAGCATGACCATTACCAGCACCCGTGGGCATCAGACCCGGACCTGCCCTCTGGTGAGGACTCTACCAGCCTGGTCCTGGAGGACTTTGCTGATGTGGCGGGCTCCTTAATGGATTATGGCAGTGAGAGGGATTATTTGAGGTAGAGGGGGCAGGGTGCTGGAGCTAACACACTGGGTCACCACTTAAGCTACGTGTAAGTACCGCACCTGGGCAGAGGGGGGCGCTGTGTGTGCATGGAAGGCTTGCAGTGCACATTTCTAACTAACCCGGCTTTATGATACGAGAGAGCAGGGCTGGGCAATAAGACTGGCATCAGTACATTAAGAAAGGATGTAATATATGCAGGACTCTCATTTAGAACAATAACAAAAAAAAAGTATGCATGTTTTCTTTTGCTTCAAATTAGGAAGGACCATGTTTTCGATGACCTCCATGGGGCCCAGCTGCTTTCCCCTCTTTCCCCCCTTATGGACGGCCTTGTTTCCCACATCCGTTTCTTAATCCAGTTTAACATAACTAACGGACGTTGCACCTTAAGACTACTCCATTTTTTTCAACAAAGAAGCAATACCTAATTCAGAATGATCAGACATTGCCGCAGCCATCTCCATTGTTTAAGAAAATGCCTCAACTGCACTTCAACCCGCCCTATATTAGATCGACGTTTAAGATTGGCCTTACATGACTGAGGTCGGGTGAAAATGTGTTTGAATACGAGGAGAACCCAACCTCATCTGCCAGAGAAAATAAAACATGAGCAGTTTTTGTCTTGTTCCCAGGCTGGAAATATGTTCCAGCCTTAGCTGTTATGTAATTAACTTTTCTGATTTGTTTCCCTTTGTTTATTTTTTGTCATCACAATCTGCTCTTCATTCTGCCTGCATTTTGCATAAACAAAAAAAAAAGAAGTGGTTAATCAGTTTAATTCCAAAGCTCTCAGGGAACTACCAAACTATTTGTAGATTTAAATTATTTTCCTCCCAGGCTCTTCATCTTTGGGTTATCTGGATTATTAGTCTATTTCCACTCAATATTTTAAGATTTAAACTCCCTGCCAGCTGCTCTGAATCTGTTTGCTTTGGCTCTGCTTCCCATAAGCTTGCAGTCATCTTTGGTACAGTAGCAGAGTTAAATTAGAGGAAAAAAGCTCTATAGCACTCAATGAGTGCTGCGTTTCTTCGTCGTTGTTTCAGACAGCTGATGAGGTCCAGCATGCGCAAGTAATTTGTGTTTGTGTCCTGTGTAGGGGTTCGACATTGAGCCCGACGGCAGCTGTTTTTTTTCTTCATCGGATAAGGATTACAGCCTGGAAATTTAGGGGATGTCCAAAAAAATTCAGTGCCATGTTATTAATCCAATGTGCCGACCCTGTAAGCAGTCTGTCTGTTAATTCCTTCATCCCCTCCTCAGCCCCGCCCGCACTCTGACCGTCCCAAAATCAGCCCTCGACCAATCAGAAGTGGAGGGTCAAATTTCATAGCTGGATGGTGGTGGGGTCAGTGCAGGGTTTGGGTTTCAGGGGGGGCTGTAAAGTCTATCACAGACAGTAGTAGCACAACTTTAGAGGCAGGTCAGTGGTGGAAAATGACTTTACTTAAACTAAAACGTTACACTGTACACTAGAGTTTAATGCTAATTCATAGACAGGGGCGTGTCCAGACTTTTTGACTGGGGTGTCCCAACTGAGGCATTGAGGGGTGGCCTGAAGTATACGTGAAAAGCATTTATTCACCCTTTCTTGTCTATGATATGTGCTTTGGCTACAAACAATGAAGTATCATAAAGAAGTTATATTCCTGCAAATCATTTTCTAACTTTAAAAACTTTGAAACGTAATTCTTTAAGGACACAAAAAGAAGACGTATGTCCTAAGCTAAATTCAAAGTATTAGATTTGGATATTTTTGAAGTGTGGTCGTATGAGGTATTTCTCAATAGTAAGTATATTAGCCACAATATGTTTTTATCATTACTATGACAGTAGACAAAATGTATAAACGTACCTGTGGCGTTTATCGTCAGGTGAATGCTTGTGCCGTTGAGGCGGATATAATCCTATAACTTAACGCATCAATCCATTTTTATCTCATTTTTGAAACCATTTTTTGCTGTATGGTTTTTGTATTAATTAAGTTTTGACATATAAGCTTTGTTTCTTACCTCCACATGACAGATATTGATGTTAAAGGTCACATGTTCTTCCCTTTTCTAGAAGTTTAAATAAGTCTCAGAGCTCCCCAAAACATGTGTGTGAAGTCTCTTGTTCTAAATCCACTCTGATCCAGTATTTGATCATGCCTATAAACCCCTCTATTTCAGCCCTGCTCAGAACAGGCTGTTTCTGTGTCTGTAGCTTTAAATGTAAATGAGCTGTGTCTGACCACGCCCCTCTCTGGAAGGGCTCGGGTGGCTCGGGCTTTCTCGCTCCATGCCCTATTGTTTGTGGTGAGAAGGCAGACTCAGAGAGCAGAACAAACACGTAGCTGTGGGAGTGTCACCCACCTGGGGGAGGGGTTACTGCCCTTTGTGATGTCATGAAGGGAAAATCTCCAAACGGCCTGTTTGAGCACACATTTTCTGAAAAGTGGAGCAGGCAAAAGACGGAGAGGATGGACTTTTCTCATCATCGTTTGTAGACAGACTAGGGACACATGTTAGTTTTAAAAACCTTGTAAAGTGTATTTTGCATAATATGTGACCTTTAAATTATGACATGTATGTGACTCAGATGTCAACTAGTAAAATGGAAACTTCCAGCTCAAGTTGTTTGATAAATTTAAACTTGTTTGGGCTCGTTTCAGTTGTTCAATATATCTTCTCGGTAGTGTAGAAACGCATATTACAGTTCCACTACAGTTTTAATTGGCACGGCAGCTTAAGTTCTATCATTACCTGTCATGTAATCAGGACGTCAGCGTGAAAACACTCCAAACTGCCTCCTAACTGAAGTGTCCTTGTTGACTCCGCAGGAGGTGACAGCGCCAGAAATGTTCCTCCTCGTTTCCAGAGAGGCAGAGCGCCGCTGGCTCCCACCGACACTCCCAACTTGTGAGGACAGTCTCTCCTGGAAACACTTAAACTACTTTATTATTTACAGCTTAGCAGTATGAATGTCTCACATGTCACCTGTGATCTGTGTGTCTCCTCGCTGTCTGTCCCTGTTCTCACCTGAGTTCATATCCTCTTTGGCATGGGCTCTTTCTATTCTCTATTTACATTAGTTTTTGTAAAAAGAAAGACATTATTGATATGATTAATAAATTAATACAAGGAGCCATTATATTTGCCATTTTATAAACCCAAATACAGGGAAATTTAAAGGCCAAATTTATGAGTATAAAGCCTTTAAGCAACAGCTTGGCCACCTCAAGAAATCTGTTTCTTTCTCTGAAGGATCGGGGAGCTCACTTCATTTAGTTATTCAGATATGAACTCACATTTATATGATGTGTTTTTGTTGTTGTTGTCATGGAGAAACATCTGTCCAATTAAAGACAGATATTTTAACTTCCAGATGCATAATATGACTTTAATAGTCCGCCAAAAGTCAAGTCACAAGATAACTCACCACTGAGGACAGCCTTCAACTTGATATGTACAATCAAAAAATACGTCTGAAATGTTTTAAAAATAAGGGCTGCACAATTTTGGAAAAAAGCCAACTTTGTGGTATCTTCTCTTTCTGCGTTATAGATTAGGATATGAAGAATAGAGAATAGCAAACCAGATAAATGTGGTGTTTTTTTACGTACTTATTAGGCCTCCATGATGTCAGAATATTTTACGATCTGTGATTATTTTGATATTCCGTTAACGACATGAAGTGCAGCAAAAAAACAAAAATTAAAGAGTGCATGTCAGCTATAACTCTGTTTTTAAGTCTATCTGCTGTTGTGTTCAAACATGTTTCCCCTAAATTGGCACCAAATAAAGTGAACGTAGCTGACAGCTAACTTTGTCTTCATGTGACTGCATCAACGTGTCGTTAAAGCGTGGCTGTTATACCTGGGCCTCAATCAGACAGTTTTGATGCACAAAGACTCGCAGCACTATGGCTTCCAAAGATATACTTATTTATTCACTATACGCCTTAAAGAACACAGAATCAGGCTCTTCACAGCACCTGATGAAGAGCAGATAAATAAGAATATCTTTGGGAGCTGCAGTGTTGCGAGTCTTTGTGCATCATATCTAGTAGTTCTTAACGACTCAGCACCTCAATAAGTGATTTGCGCGTGTTTGCTGACGTTTCCCCTCCATCAAACAGGTCTAATGTGCACACATTGAGTTAGAAATCATTTATTCTTTAAATACGACATATTTTTTTATTGCGATAAGTTCAGACTTTTGCGATGTGTTTATTGCGCACACTCGTATAGTGATAACGATGACACTGCGGTTTGTGCAGCCCCGATAAAATTGCATTCTGTGATAATGAAACAGATGACTCCGGTTTTCATCTCACTTTTATTTAAATGTTAGATCTTTGATTTAGAATAACTTCACATGATTTAATAGGTGTTTTCGGACCGAACTGTTCTGGGGACTTTTCAAAGAGGAACTATCCACTAGGGAGTTCCCTGAGAACTTCACACCATGGGGACTTTTTTTCTGTCTGCATTCGCACCAACATGGTACCTACTCCTGAAGCATAAATACTCCTGAAGCAGGAGCTAAAAAGGATCCTCTGAACGGGGTTCTAGGAACTAAAATACTTCATAGTACCTGTGGTGAGGAATCAATAAAAAAGGGGGAGGGTTTCAACAGTTCCTAGAACTATGAAAAAGTTCCTGCGGTCCGAAAACGCCTAATGTCAAATTTCCCCCAACAAATCACATTCGTCCTGAGTACTGAGGTAAAACATCTGACCTATAAACACATTTTTAAAAGACACAATATGTGTTTGAACTACCGATTAAAATCAGCTCTTTCTACAGCTGGGAAAGATTTTGTTTTGCAGACTTCTCAAGAACTCTCCACACCTGTTTATTAACATTTTAGGTACAAAAAAATGAACTCTGCTCGGCTCATTCTCTCCATTTTTCTTTTTAAATCTTTCAGGGTTGGAAGTTTATATACCTGAATCCATCCTGAGGTGTTTCAGGGTTTGAAATGTTTCTTGTCTGAGACGGAGCTTCACAGTTTCTCATTTTCAGCATGACAGTAGCTTCATTTGTCGGACACTCTTTTACATCTTTGGGGAAATGTGAGATGCCTGTAGATCATGTTTTTTGTACATTTTTGTAACTGATTGAGAGTTTAATACAGACCTGTATACTGTGAAATACATTCATTGTCTTTTATTTACTTCTGTTTGAGTGAAATGGGATTGAAATGTAAAAAATTTGTGTTGTTAAAAAATGTGTTTGAAATATTTCCATGGGGCCAAGATTTCTCCATAAACTCTTTGTGTGCAGTGAACATGCAGTTTGTTTTCTTTGACTTTCCTCCTTATATCTCACATGACCCCCAAACAACCTGATCAAACATTTACATATTGACAACATTTTTCTTCTGGTCTGTAATGACAGAAAAAGATCAAAACGTGTTTCCTGTTTCTTTCGTTGAGCGGCATTTTTTGTTTTGTTTCTTTTTTGCTGAAGTTTTGCTTAGAGACAGATTTATCTCAGCATCTGTCAAACAAATTATTTTATCTAAATTCAGCAGACAAAGAAAAGCACAGTGAGCAGTTTTATTGCTTTGCTTTAAAAGACAAACTGAGTTCAGCAGCGCTACATAAAAAACCTCCTGAAACATCATAAAACTACGTCATAGAAAAAAGTCGTCAAAGAAGAAAAACAAAGGACAAGACTAATACAAAATCAAACTCTAGATGCATTACATACATTACTGTATCTGACTGATGGTATTGTGTTAGGAAGTCAGTGGGGCAGCATATTAACTTAACAGTTAAGTAAGACTATACGCATTGGGTTTGTTAGTGGTGCGATGACAGAGTGTACAAATGTAAGCTTCATCTGAAAAATAAAACGTATTTCTTTGGCTTCACCGGCTGAGAATTGAATCTCTGATCATCTTCATTGACATTAAAGGAAGAATGTGCGACATTTTACACATAAATATAGCAGAAATCAAGTTCATCCTGTAAATGTTTCTCTGAGTCATGACTGTCCAGAATAAGTGAGAAGATCAAGTCCTGCCAGCTGTACTGTTGTTCGTGTTTACATGGACGGGATGGCCTGGTGTACAAAGCGTACTCGCTATGAGTTAACCAAATGTGCTAACATTAGCCTGCTAACACAACAATGCAGGCAACAGGCAATTGCAGCTCGAGCAAAGGACAATTTTGTCCACCGCTTGTGCTTAATAATGGTGCGTCCTAATTCATAACTCCTTTGTTTGAACGCTAGTGGAGAGGGGTTGGAGGTGTGCCGCTGGAGGAGAGCGGAGGCTTCAGAATAGGGGAGGTGTCGCCAAACAGCAGTTTGTTTTGGTTTCATGTTGGTGCTCAAGGGCGACATCTACTGGATCAAAAAGTCGCACATTCTTCCTTTAAATGAGGTGTTGAACACTGACTTCATGTTGAGGACTTCACCACAATGCAGTGAGTTTTTTTTGTCGTTGTCAGTGTCGTGTCTTTAGTAGTCGCACAGCTGCACAAAGTCATGAAACCACGGAGCTCCTCGTCTGATGTGGAAGTTGTTCACACACAGCGGCACTGCTTGCCTGAAACAAGAGTTAAGTTAACAGTTAAAAATGTGTAATTTTAACATAAGATAAGATAAACTTTATTGATCCCCCATTTGGGGAAATTTGGTTGCTACAACAGCTCAAACAACTCGCCCCAAAAGATCTCAGTGGGCAGACGATGCTGTTATAGTATCTGACTGTAGTTGGAATGAACGACCTGCTGTAGCGCTCTTTCTTGCAGGGTGGATGTCTCAGTCTGCGGCTGAAGGAGCTGCTCAGAGCCCTCCACTGTGTCATGCAGGGGGTGAGAGGGATTGTCCATGATGGATGACAGCTTGGCTAACATCCTCCTCTCACCCACCTCTTCTCCCCAGTCAAGAGGATTATTTATTTATTTGTTGATCTTACTTGGACATACAGTGACATCGGTTCTTTAACATTTAACCATGCACATTCCCAGATGTGATGCTTTTAGTGTTAATAGCAAAATGCTTATTTGAAGCACCTGTCCACGGGAGGCTTTATTCAGAGCATGCAATTAAAAAACCTCGGACAAAACAGAATGATCTTTTTAAGGTTGTATTTTTGGGCCATTTTTGCCTTTATTGGACAGGACAGCTGAAGAGACACAGGGAATGCTGGGAGGAGAATCAGTCTGACTACCTTTTATCAACCCATGTGACTTTTATTGAAGATATGAATACAGGGCCATCTTGTTTTATCGGGCGCCATAAGAAACCATATTTGGAAGAGATGGTGGATGAAGGTCATCAAGTCTATATCCTCGTTAAAGGTCACTGTAATAGCAAATTGTCATTGACGAGGTATCCACGCTCTGGAACATATACCCTGCTTTACCATCTATGTAACTCATAAAGGGACCATGTTCACATAAAGTAATTAATCAAGTAAGAAGTCGGGCCATTCTTTGAATTTTCTTTCAAAACTAGCGACATTGCCCCCTATTGGCCATTTCAAATATGCAATAGGGTGCAAAATATTGGAGTTTTGCTTCGTTTCCCATTCATACAAAAAAAAAAAAAGGTTGCTGTTACTCAGTCCGCCATGCAGACAAGAACACAAACTGTTCTTGATCTATAGCTTGTGTATTTCATCTCCTTACGAGGCGGCTCAACAGAAACAGGCCTAGAAGCTGTTTGGTTTCCAGAACTCGTAAATGATTCACAGTTTACAGTCACATAAAATCTCACAGGAGTCTGTGTGGGAAATTAAACAGAGAGCAGTGTGTGTGTGTTCATCGTGTTCAGATAATTTACCTGTTGGAGGGGAACTCAGAGACACACACAGACTTCACGTGGATGTCTCCCTGCCTGTAGAAACGAGATCCGGTGTTCTTCAGCTCGATGGTTTGGATCTCACACAGAGGCAGCGGGTGAGTCAACACCGTCCTGTACATTGTCGTATCTGTCTGACTGAAAATAAAACATTGACACACAGCGTGCATGTCAGAAAACACAAGACAGACAGACACACTTCTAAATAAACAACATTCATCACAGAGGACAGTTATTACCTTCTGTGTTGAACAGAGAGCTGCGACAGACTGACTGCTACATCTCACAATATTTTTTCATAAACAAACTAGCAAATTAGCTAATATTGCTTGCAATAATAGTTTTTGCAATCTTGCAATAAAGTGAGCAAACTAAAATTGTTATAAGTCCTCCTGAACTGAAGTAAACCTCCGCATGGGCATATTTTCTGCAGCTGTATGCTGCACCTGGCCCGTACTGTACAGTGGAGCGCTGTACAGTAAATCTTCTCTTGAAATAGAATCTGTTGGCTCAGCTTTTCTTGGGTTAAACAAGAGAGAAATAATAAATATGAGGTCAGGCTGCTGCATCTGAGTCTGTCAGCCAGTGTTCAACAGAGGCAGTCAAAAAAAATGCTGAATTCATGAATTTGAGCTCTTCTTAAACTTCTGATTGATGGTGATAGTTTTGATTTTGGGATTGGTTTTGGGAGTACAACAACAATATGCCCTCATAGTTGGGGATTAAAGGGACAGGTGTAGCTGGTAACATGAAGAAAAAGTAGTTAAATTGAGGCACAAAATGGATTGGCTGGGATTACTGAAGGATCAAATCAGGTTAACATAGGTAGATTATTAATAGGTATGTTAACAATATCCATGAGTCATAATGTTTACAAGCTGTGAGTAAATTAGGATTTGCAAGTTTGACACGGATATTAAGATAAATTGACAAAACGTTGAGAAGAAAGAAAGAGGAAAACCTGCTCTCTGTCAGTGACCTATACACCACACAAAGTAAGTCAGGATAGGTAAAATGATGTTGCAGTAAAAGTGTGTTTTTCATATATTTCTAACAAAGTTAAATGTACCAATGTGACCAAACCTTTCAGATCTACACACCATAACAAACATTGTACGTTGACGTAACTTTTGGTACCTACAGTCTAAATCTCTGTTCTTTCCCGAGGCTCTCCGTCCTCAGTGTCACCTCAACCTCAGCGCTCTTATCCAGTGGAGAAACCTCCAGCCGCAGCAGGATGTGATGAGCTGCACAGAGGAACAAAACATTAGAAAATAAAGTGTATTAATTACTTACTTTTAACCAAAACTCTTCTTTTAAATGTTAGGAAGGTAACGCACAATAAAATGTTTTGAACAATACATTACAATGTAATAAAAACAATATGATTGAAGTCTGACTTCACATTTATTAGTGACAAAAAACTAATCATGATGAGCATTACCTAAGAAACACACCTTGCATACCGTCATTACTCTAAGCTAAAACCAACACCTGGATTACATTAGCTGGTGATGAATTTCGTCTAGCTAGCTAGCCAACAGACATTTCCTCTTTAGTATTTTGGAAGCTAAATAGTAAGTAACCGAGCAGCTTAGCAAGCCAGCTATTAACTACTATGCTAAGCTATAGGCCTATGGCTGATGCAATATCTTGCGTTGTTTGCTTAGTAACAAACATAGCTGTTAAAATGACTTTCAAAACTGTGTTAGCTAGCTAGTAATTGTTCTTCATTAGCAAGATAAGGTTAGCTAAATAAAGCTAAAGGTTCCTCCTATAAATATAATACCTTAGTTTCCACCTGACATTAGACAAATTACTTATCTACCCCTGAAGTACTGAAAGATAGGCTATGTGCAAAAGCTAAAATTAATTTGTGGCTAGCTGGTAACTATTTTGTAACAAAGCTACATTTAGCATAGTTCATGCTAGTGCAATAAAAACATCACTTTACAGTCATTCTTGGCCTCTAAGGCGTCACGAAATGTCCTTTTGTTTGCTTTATACCGGACTTTTGTGTTGTATAGTGGACACCAATCATTTCTTATGTTAGCTAGAGGAGCTCAATGTTAGCACTTTAGGAGAGCTAAAGATCGGCAGGGCACTCGGGAACATGACGTAACGTCCTTTGGATTTTCCCGGTAAAAACATCTCAAGTTTATAGAGAATTAGTTCACAGGTTGTTATGGGCAACGATGGGAAAGGTTTGCTTTTTTAAGTTAAGCTACAATCAGTTAACTCATTAGCGATACAAAATAATTCACAGCAAGGTGTTTATTCCTCAGCATAGTACACTTAAACTTTAAAGTCACACATTTTCTCAAAAACAGTCCCCTTCTCTCAGACATCCAGACACTGACCGCAGAAAGGTGTCAAAGACGACGTGAGGAGGAACAGCCTCTGCTCTTTGGGGATTGGAGATATTGTTATCCCACTGTTTTCTGATAAACCTGAAACAGACACACATATAGATTATTAGGGTCATCCTGTAGTTCTTCTGCACATACGTCACAAATCAAAGGGCTCTCGTGTACATTAACTGTGGAGCTATATCAGTGTGCGTTGGTTTATCAGGGGTTGAAATGATAAGAAGTTTCCAGAAGCTGTTGTGAGATGGGACGAGACTTGCAGCAATAGATGCCCAACATATCTGCTGGTGAGACAGAGGCTAAACAGAGAGCGAACACAAGCTGCCTGATTTATATGTTTTTATTCTTTCTTCTTCATTTTAAGATTCATTGAATGTCTATTGTTTTTATTTTAAAGGTTTATTTTTGGGCTTTTTATGCCTATAGAGATAGGACAGTGGGTGGAGGCAGAAATCAGGAGAGAGAGAAAGCAGGGAAAGACATGTGGGACCAGAGCGGCAGGTCGGACTCAAACCTGGGTCCCCCACCTGAAGGACTTCAGCCTCCGTACACGGGGCACGTGCACTAACCACTAGGCTACTGGTGCCCCGCTGTCAGGTAGTTTAATTTACAACAAACTAAAAACATTTGTTAAAACTTTATATATGTTTATTTTTTAATGTTTTCATTAGGGCTGTCAAATTATCGTGACTAATCCCAAAATTTCAATACTCATTAATCTCATTTTTGATAGCATGTGTGAAATTCCTTTATTTCTTATTTAAAAATAAAAATGACTTTATTTGCTGTTTGAATTCAACCCTGCTTTTATTTTGAAATAAAGTAAGGACCTTCTGGTAGACTGAAGGTTACACTGCGGAAAAGGAACTCCTTACGGATCAAAAATTAAATGAAAACAGGTAACAGATACGGTAACAAAGGTAAATGTTTGATGTCATAAGGTGGATATTACTTTGGACTCGTCAGCTGAGCTGTCTGAGAGTTTTTTTTAAAGTGAAATGAGATATTCAAATACCCAGCAGTGTCCTTCTTCACCTACATCACCATGACTACAGGGAGACACTAAAGGGGCCTTTAAGGGACAAAATAGCATGCATGAATGTTACAAGCATTAATTTACGACCTTAATTAATCGTGATTAACTAGTTAATGCACACAGCCTCAGCTTTTATACATTCTTATGTCGGCCTACTTTATTTAGTTGTTAGTTTTTATAGCTGTAAGTAAAACCAGAAGAAGATTCCTAAAGTAAAAGTACCTCAAATGGAAATAGTTAATGTCAAACACAGTGAGTAACATTGTCGCAGCATTACGTGCAGTAAACTGTTTTTAAATGTAAAACGTGTTTTAATAGTAAGAGATGTAGGCTATTTGGTGTGAAAGGACACACAAACAGTGAACACATGTCTTCCTCCTAAACTATTCAGACACCCTTACTTTTTGTGCACAAAAGATGCATAACAAAACACTTCAGTTTGAGGTGTGTTTTCTCAGGTGTTTCCTTACCTATAGTTGGACATGTGCCCTTGAAGACGTCACAGTCCAAACAGTTTCCCTTCAGGAAGTCCTCATAACTGGAGCAGGGGATCCCAATCAGCGGGCACGAGCCATTCAGCGCGCTCATATAGACGTGCAGCGCCCTCATGTGGTCACAGATCACATAGCCGTACACTGGGAAGTAGACAAGAACTGACAACACACAGACACTAAGGGGGCCAAAGGACTGGAGGCTACACTTTTCAAAATTCAAGATATTTAAAATGTATTTATGTGTCATTTGAATCATAACTTTATGACAGTAGTGAGAGCTTTATTTGAGCCAACTTAAGAGGAACACACACACACAGCAGCTCTCTGTCTGTAAGCTGCACATTTTGTATTTGTTTTTTTGTGGGTGCTGGACTTACTTGAAGCGAACCTGGAGCGGGCACATCCAGTCTGATCTTTTCCTCCGTTCAGAAAGAAGTCCACATGGCCGACAGGGATGGAGATGCCGAAGTCTGAAGCAGAAGAAGAATATTAAATACTGTCGTTGTTTTAACGCTGATGAGTGCTTTTAACTCTTCACTGTGAACAAAAAAGGAGAAACCCACACCAAAAGACACCTATTGACCAGAGAGCTTTGTGACTTATATTTATCCACCAAACATGCGATCACTAAACCCTGTTTAAAAAAATACTTTAGGCCGTCTTTTAACAACCTTGCTGAACTGAAAGTATTTGCATGAAATTGGTGGGTTAAAACAGAAGCCACAATTTAAGATGATTGCAGACTGGATTTTCCCAGGATGAGTCAGCTGCTTTCAAAGTGACCTGACGTAGACCACGAGCAGGCGAAAACAAGCTTGTATATCATTATGATCTTACTTTAGGGACACTGCTGTGACACAGACAGAAGTTTAATAACAGAAAATGAACCTAGCAAACATCAGTTACACAACAGTTTTTATCTAAAGTGTGCCAACATAAGCTTTAATGGGCCAAAGGTTTCATCTGACCAAATCGAAGAGTCTATGTTACCATGTTCCTTCGTTCATGAACTTTTGAAGTAATTGGTAAGGCCTGTATTTGATGTTCTAATTGTAAAAGAATGAAGAGAAAGTTGCAGTTTAAATAGCAAACATCTGTTCAGTCTCTGCTGATCTATCAGTGTCTAAACTCAAGTAAATAAAAAGGTTTACATGCAAATTTAAGAAGCATGGGTTGGAAGAAGTTAAATATTAGTAAAGCCGTATGTGGGAGGGTTTCAACATACCGACCCATTGAAAACAGATTAAATATTTCTCCAACAGAAAAAAACCTTGTTGAGAAGGTTATAGACTCGTTTGAAGGGTCCCTTAATTTGGGGATATGGAGCTGATTGTTGAGCTGTATGAGGACAAAGGTTCGCTCCCCATATAACAGGAAATCCACTGAATGTAAATGAGCGAAGGTTCATCTATTATAACGCTCATGAATGAAGCTTTTCAAGTTTGTGATATCTTGTTTTTTGAAAAGGTGTACACAGTCTTAGTATGAGGAAACTTGACAAAATGTCTTTATGCCTCACGGACGTCAAGTGCTGAGACACGCTATGATTAGAGTTATGATTCGATACGTTATTATACGATATGCACCCGACACAAATCAACAAACCACGACGACGCAACGCGACACGACATGTTGCAGCAAGACATTACGCAACACGACATGATATACGCGCGCAACACGCCAACGCAAAGCGCAGCAACACGTTGCAACAAGATATGACACAACAGATTATGCACACATGACAAGACAGGTCACGTCACAGCATTACATGACATCTAAATGACATCACGACAGGACTTGATAGGACCTGATACGATACAATACGATATGATACGACTTGGTTGTTCATGCACAGTTTACCTGTCATACACAGAAGAAATCTTTCTATCTTAAACAACAGCAGTAGAAATGCTACCTCGGCTATATTATGTTATTGTATTGGATTTAAAGTACTTTTATTTTCATATGTAAGATTTTTGTTGAGCTAAAGTTTTCTCACAGTCAGAGTCTGTGTGGATGGCATCCACAAACAGAGCGTCAGAGGGGTCCAGACGGTCGAATGTGTCGGCTCCTTTAAACATGGGACCAGCAGGGTCCAGACCTGGAAGACAAGGACACGGGAAAAACTTTGTTAAAATGTACAACAGGTCTTTAGGAATAAACAACGCCAATAGATACACATCTTCATCCATTATATCTGAGGAGTATTATTCATCTTCTGCGCTGTGATACGAGAAGTGTTGAAAAGAGGTTGATACTTTTGTTTAAAGCCTTTTTGATCTGAGGCCTTTACATTAATTTACTCCATACTAAATGGTTATATGCACAACATAAAAAAATCTACTTCTATTTGAGAGCAATTTGGAGATACAGTAGATGAATAATTAATTGATTTTGTTGAATTGACTTTCAAAAACACATTTACATATTACTACTACACAAAGATTCATCCAACACATAGATGTCAAATATTCAAAATACACTTCACCATGTTTCTCTAACACTAATATGTGTCTCTAGTCTGTCTACAAACCCCCCAATAATGAGAAAAGTCCATCCTCTCCGTCTTCTGCCTGCTCCACTTTTCAGAAAATGTGTGCTCAAACAGGCCGTTTGGAGATTTTTCCTTCATGACATCACAAAGGGCAGTAACCCCTCCCCCAGGTGGGTGACACTCCCACAGCTAGGTGTTTGTTCTGCCCTCTGAGTCTGCCTTCTCACCGTAAACAATAGGGCATGGAGCGAGAAAGCCCGAGCCACCCAAGCCCTTCCAGAGAGGGGCGTGGTCAGACACAGCTCATTTACATTTAAAGCTACAGACACAAAAAACAGCCTGTTCTGAGCAGGGCTGAAATAGAGGGGTTTATAGGCATGATCAAATATTGGAGAGAAACTTCAGAGACATATTTGGGGACCTCTGTGACTTATTTAAACTTGTTGAAAAGGAGGAGAATATGCGACCTTTAAGAGTAATTTTCTTTCCTGTTATAAACCTATTTTTCTCTTTCTTGTAACTTCCTCTTTATTGACCTTATCTGAGTTACATGTTTTGAATTAAAGAAGTCTAACTGAAATAAATAACCTATTGTCATATTGATTCATGTGACGCAGCAATACATTTTTCTTGTTAAAGTTGATCTTATTTTCGAAGATTTTCATTTGTTTTTACAAATTCCGGTTTGCAGCTGCAGGCTCCTCTGAATTATTTCCATACTTGCACCAGCCTCCCCTCTCAGACAGAAAGACCCGATATAAACAAGTGAACAGTGCTGCATTGTGTTTCTGGTGACTGAGCGTCTCCACATGGCTCTTATCAAAGTGTTGTTGTCCTTTGAAGAGCTCGGCTTATCTGTCAAGGTCGCTCTGAAGCACACTCAGGCTCGGAGAGAGACCTTCACGGTCTGACCAGCTTTTCTGTAGACAAGCCTTTTATTTTACAAATATTTAACAATATTTTATATGTTCTTCTTCTTAGTTTGGAGTGTGTATTTGTTAAGGTAACTCGTCTTTTATCTAAGATGGAGCAAATTTGTTGCAGGGCTGAGATCTGCTCAAGAAACAAAAAATTATAGCAACTAAATTTGTTTTTATTCACACAAAAAAGAAAAAAAAGAAAAAGTAGGATTTAGGTTCAGTGTCTCAAATCTAACTCTACTTGCTTTCCAAGCTCCCAGGAGAGTCTTTTACCCTGCTTATGCACTATAATGTCACATCGTGTTGCTCCAGACTTACCTGTGATTCTTCCGATTTTGCCTTCAAACAGAGTCCCCACAAATCCGGCGACGTGAGCCCCAAGACTGACCCCGATGAAGTGGAAGGACTCCAGTTTGCAGCCATGTTTCTGTGAGATGAGATTTTTTAAATTTTACATTAAATTCACACAAGGTGCTCAACTGAATCTTTGTTTTATTAAAATGGTGAAATACGACTGTGGCATACTCCTGAAAAAGTGATTTGAACAAGTTGTTAAATTTGGTTTAACAGGTGTTTTGGGGTAATTTCCTCCAAATACAAAAAGATTCAAATCTTTTGTATCAAAATCCTTAAAGAGTTCTGAAACAATTAAAGATGTAAAGTAAACGTCCTCTGAGTCTCTGACCTGCAGCTGGTTGATGAGGACGGAGATCTGCACAGCAACCTCCTTGTAGTTCTCTACAACCAGGTTGTAGGCGAATGAAGCACCGTAGATCCAGTCCACCACCACCACGTTCACATCCTGAGCCCGGAGCAGGGCCACGGCCAGCTCCTTCACCCAGGACGGCTTCTTGCCCAGAGCCCTGAGGGGGGTTAAAGGTACACAGGGCTGAGTCAGACATGGTAGAAGGAAGATCGTGATGAAAGAAGTAGTTTAAGGCTGATGGGAAGCTTAAGGAATCAATCATTCTTCAGAGATGGAAATGTCCCTCCTCCTCCTCACCTGTACCCGTGGATGATGACCTTTGTGGGGCGGGAGATGTTGAAGTTAGACGGTTGCTCTGTTTCTGTAAGAGACTGATGAGTGAATGTTTGTGCACAGTCCAGGTTTCTCCTGGTCAGCAGCAGGTACTGAACCTGCAGTTTGGCTCTGTGCTGACGGTACTCCTGCCAGGTGGTGTTGTTCAGGTCAGCACACTCCTCATCTGTCTGATTCTTTTCGAAACCTGATCGATTAGAGAAACATAATTACAGGGCTGGTGTTGGTGTCACAAGGACAAAGTCAAACATGTTGAATTCAGACAAGAAAGCATAATATAGCAGTTGATATTGTGTTCAGTGACCCAGATGATAGCACCGTAAAGAAAAGGATGTAAAGGGACATTCTGCAAGATTTTCGTCCTATCAGCTGAACATTTACTTGCACTAATACTTTTACGACAGGCTCAGAGGCCCAAGGGTCACAGGGGGGCTAAAAAAATTGAGTCTTTTTAGCGGGGCTGTCTGGTTTTCAGTTTGAAAAAGTACATAAAGCAACACAAAACGATTACTAAGGGATGCTAAAGTACGACAAAGTCACACAAGTGCTATATAAAGAAGGAACTCAACGACAGGTGAAACTACAAAGGACTACAAAGAAACACAAAACACCTAGGATTGGGGGGGGGGGGGGGGGGGGCGTAGATCAGTGTCTTTTTGGCAGTACTGCCGGGTTGTCGATATGAAAAAGTCCACGAAGCAAGACAAAACGACCACTAAGGGATGCTAAAGTACGACAAAGAGACACAATGACAGGAGACACATGATGACAGGAAAAACTACAAAGACACACAAAACATCTTCAGACACAAAAAAACTATGAAGAAACACAAAACAACCAAAAAGACACTCAAAACTATTTCAATGACACACAGAACAACTACAAAGACTAAAAAAAGGAAACTCAATTGACAGCAAAAAGGGACAGTTCACCTTCAAAAAGTAAAACAATCACCAAGGCAACAACAATGCTCCTGCAACATTTTGTTTGAAACGAATAAATCTGTGACAAGGAGCTAATGAGCCTAACATCTGCCCATGCTAACCACTGTGGTGACTGACACATTATGATTTAACAATATTTTTATGGAGGACACAATATTAGGTCAGACGGTCTTATTATTTATTGAGAAATTAACTGTTACAACCACTAAGCGTGTCAATGTGTGGCTTTAATCGTAAAACTGCACACTTTCCACACAAGGACAATCTCATCCTTTCATTCTTAAAAAAATGTTTCGTAACAGCATTAAAAAGACTAGAAATAAATATGACTAGAGTACTCACCCAGCACCAGTGACGTAATGAAGACGGTGAAAACACAGAGCAGGATGGTGTTGTGTAGCTGAGACATTTCTGTTGTAACAAAGAGCTGAGAGGAGTTGCCTGGGAGCTTGTAGTCGGTGCTTAACGGGGCTCAGCTGCTGTGTTTAGCCCAGGATAGGTGGATGCAGATCAGCTTTTGGCTTCTGTGTGTGTGTAGTGGTGTGTTGCTGGAATGACAACTCAGCATTCAACTGGCCAACAGCGGGGCAGGAATCCATATAAAAGAATCCAGGAGCAGATTTTTCCCACGTTTCTTTTCTTATAAAGCTCCAACGTATCCACAACAAAACTCACCCTGTTCTTTTACTCAGTCTTTACACTCAGCTGTGGGTTTTGTCCCCCCCCTCTCTCTCTGTCTTACTCAGAATGGGTTTGTACCGAGCCGACAAGTGGTGGAAGCTCTTTGCCTGGCGGTGAATCCATGACCTCATTGGTGTTCAATGACTATTTGTTTAAAAATGTTGGACTCTGGCCTGGCTGTGGCTGGTTTGTGTGTGCGCGCGTGGGTGCCTGAATATGTGCATGTGAGTGGGCTTGGAGAGTCACAGCAAGTGAGGAGAGGTCATACTGCTGCATCTGATGGAAATCAATCATGAGCTGATTGATTGTTCCACTGAACGCTCTGTTATGTAATCAAAGCTAACATCACTTCATCCAGTCTAATCCGTTTGTTGTTTGTTGTTTGCTCTCTCTGTGGGTCTTTTAGTTTTGTTGTTAGTCATGATCAGAGGAGAAGTCGGATTGTTTCCTGGTTTTTAGGTAGTAATTACTCAAAGAATTTATGGAATTAAAGATAAAGGGTCAAGACTAGGATTTGCAGTTGGCAGTCATGTTGTGGTAATCACTCAGAGATTTAGAGCTTAATTATATTAAAGAGCTAAGCGTGGGAAAATAAACACATTTGACTGTTATTAGTAATTTCAAACGAAATGGATGGATGGATGGATGGATGGATGGATGGATGGATGGGGGCGGCTGTGGCTCAAATGGTCGAGTCGGTCATCTCTCAACCGGAAGGCTCTGGGCTTGATCCCCAGCTCCTGCATCAACATGTCCGATGTGTCCTTGGGCAAGA
Source organism: Tautogolabrus adspersus (assembly GCA_020745685.1). Classification (NCBI taxonomy): domain Eukaryota; kingdom Metazoa; phylum Chordata; class Actinopteri; order Labriformes; family Labridae; genus Tautogolabrus; species Tautogolabrus adspersus. Next base: position 4,079,331 of record CM036548.1, on the reverse strand, counting down.
CACTTGACCCCAAGTTACTTGTGATACGATAAAATACGATACCATATGATAACATACGATACCATTCGTTATGATATATAGGCTATAGACACGAAGACACAACACGCCACTCATGTGACAATATATGACACGACTCCATATGTGAAAAGGTCACGACACGGCACGGCCAGGACTTGATAAAACAAGCATACAATATGATATGAATTGTATGATCAACCAATTCATATCATATTGTATGCTTGTTCCATCAAGTCCTTTTGTGTTGTGTGATGCCGTGCCGCGCTGTGACCTTTTGTGGCATTTTCGCATATGGAGTGGGGCAGCTGTGGGTCAGTGGTAGTGTCGGTCATCTCTCGACTGGAAGGTCGGGGGTTCGATCCCCAGCTCCCGCAGCCCCATGTCCGATGTGTCCTTGGGCAAGACACTAAAACCCCAATCTAAGCTGGGTCTATAGTTCAAGCCACACATGCTTTTGTATTTTCTTTTTGTGCCTTGAATTTGAACTGAATGAATAAATAAAATAAATAAATAAATGTTCTTTTGGTGTAATAAAGTTTACGTTGACACACAGTAAATGAACGTATACACTGAGTAGAAATAAGGATGGACAATGAGTACGAGCTTTTTCCCACATACTGCAGTTTATTTACAATTAAACCGACATGTGAAGTAATCTGTGACTTTGGCGACCCCTGGTGGTGATATCAGAGACACAAACAAAACGTTTTCAGAGCAGAAAAAATGGAAAGAAGTGAAAACATGAAAAAAAGTATCTTAAAGAAATCATGAACAGTAATTTGCAATTTTTAAACATTGCTGCTTCATGTTTTATTACAGTTGTAATAAAGTATTAATTACTTTTCATTAGTTATTTAGCTCGTATTTTTTCCCTCTCCTGTGGCAGCTGTGAAGCGAGCCATTCAATGGTGCGTTTGCGAGCTTCCTGCCAGGTGTGCCTGGGGGCGTACCCCAGGTCTCTCTGAGCCCTCTGATAGGAGAAGCTGAACGTCGTGTTCAACATGGTGAGGAGCTGCCGGCTAAGTGGCGGGACAACACGCATGAAAGGCTGTAGCATCATGCACACAACTTCCATTAAGAAGCAGATCAGGTAGAAAAGGCGGAGCGGCACCATCAGTTTCTCCTGAATGCTGAAGCCCAGAGGTGACATCATGGCATGGTTGAAGTCTGAATAGGAAATATGAGGAGTGTCGTCTGAAATAAAGTAAAACTTTCCTCCGACAACATCTCTTTTTTGTGGATCTTTGAGGCTGCGGGCTGCCTGGAGGTGAGCCACAGCCACGTTGCCCACATAGACAGGATTCACTAAAGCATCCGGCAGAGACATACGATACAGAACGTTATTGTTTCGTATCCCGTCGCCCATGTGGCCCAGCAGGAAGCGACAGCCCTCCCCATAGATGTACATCGGTCTGAGGGCGCAGGTGGCAAGTCGGCCTCCGTTTGGGAGCACCTCATCGTGGACCTGCAGGGTTCTCTCCTCAGCCTCCTTTTTGGTCTTGCTGTAGGCGAACTTCAGAGTGCATTCATAAACTGTGTCCTCTGTGCCGTTGGTTATGGGTTCACCCTTTGAGTTTGGCCCCATCACCTCGATGGTGCTGGTGTAGATGACCGACGACACGTTCTCTTGAATGCATGCCTCCAGGAGCAGCTGAGTTCCTGCAAAGCAAAGATGCTCATGAGCTCATAACAGCTAAAAGAAAACAGAGCATACTGTCTTATCCTTGAGGAGGAAACGCCTTTCCTCTGGTGATTAAAACACATCTTGAGGTAATGGATCAAAAGAAACTGAAATGTGAAACTCTTCCTTTTTGCTTTTAAATATGCAGGAAACAGTGTTACAGTCTCAGTAAGTGACACGCCCCTGCAAACAAGATAATGATTTTTCATTGATATTCATGGTCTTGGTCTTAACCCCCCTCCCATGCCTTGGTCTTGTCTCGATCTCGGAGCACTCTGGTCTGGGGTATGACTTGGTCTCGGTTTGTGTGGTCTTTACTACAACACTACTACTGGCTCTACCTTTAAAGTAGTCCCAGCCTGAGTTGCTGTGCAAGTAAATACAACGTTAATTTCAGTGGTTGATTTAGTTAAAGAGCAAACCGCAGCTAAAGTTTTGATTACAGTAATGAATTACCAAAGTTTGAAATTCAATTTGAAGTGTTAAAAGTTGAGAATTTGGCTGACCTAATGGCACAGATTGATTTAGTGTGTTAGTCCAAAGGTAAACTGCAGCTAAAGCAGCTTAAGTGTATTTAAAGTCAGTAAGTAAAGCAGTCAAAATGTCATTTAGGGTGAGAGATATTTAATTTTGAAAATTAGTTTAAGTGTTTAAATGAGTTCAGTAAATCTCAGTCTTTAAGAGAAATGAATAGCATGAAGTTGAGTGCAGAGGGTTCACTGAGTCAAAGTGACGGTCTTACCTCGGACATTGACCCCGTATATCTCGCTGTACTCCACCGAGTCAGTCACATCGATGATGGACGCGATGTGGAAAACAATCGAAGCGCCTCGGCAGCTTTTTCTCAGGAAATCCCCGTCTCTGATGTCCCCCTCGAAAGCACTCAGCTTTGTGTCGCCTCGACAGTCTGACAGACAACAAGTCAACAAGTTTTTTGTCAGGACATCTGTTTACTACTGCAAATGCTCTCTCGTCTCCTATTCAAAAGTGAATCTCCACTTACACGCCCGTGATTTGGACGGAATGACAGAATGAGGAAAGTAAACAGTGTTTCTGGCTCTGTAAGTTCACTCTGGGTTCTTGAAGAAAACCAGCTCCCGACCAGGTTAGGTTCACAGACTCAATAACCATAGTAACAGACTCAGAGCTTAAGTGACCTCTCTTTCTGGAACTGGTTTGAGTTAAGAATGAAACAGATAGTACTCGTTATCAGAAGAAAATGGAGTAAATAAAATGTATGGATGCATGACCCCTTAGGGCTTCCATAGATTTGTAATTTTCTTTCAGTTTTTAGAGGTGAAATTAATGCATAAAGCAAGACATATTTCTCCCTGTACTTTGAAGTGTTCTGCAGAGAAGAAAAACAGAGACATGATCTTGTAGGTAGATTTTACCTTCCAGAGTCTGTAAAAGTTGGGGCTTTACTTCTTTATCCAGCAGACGAATCTCAGACATCTTCTCCTCCTCCAGCAGAAGCCTCACCAGCCGCTTCCCCAGAAATCCACAGGCTCCGGTCACAACACAAACATCACCGCTCAGAGACATCGCAGGTTAATTCTGTTTGTACGACGGACAAAACTTCTCTAACCCTAACCCAATTGAAGAGCTCAAAGTGAAAAAAAGAAGAAAAAACTTTTTGTGTTCTCGGAGGTTTCAGGATCTGAATGTGAGCGAACTGAAGCAGCTTGTGTCCTCTCAGCCTCCAGACTTTTTGTTATGTGACAAACTTAACCAGAAATAATGAATTATTTACTCAGAGGCAGAAAGAAAAAAGGGGATGGACTATGCTACTTCAGGGTGGAATGTGAGTTTTTTGTTTTGTTAGGTAGACAAAATAAGGGGCTGGAAAGTTTTATGTGCCAAGGACAGATGCTGTTGATACGTTATATAACCAAGGATACGGGGCAGTAGACAGAATCAGCACAGAGAAAAAGAGGGATAGAAGTAAAGTGAAGAGGTGGAAGAAAAACTAAAACTCTTTCAAAAAAAAAAAAAAAAGCTAAGTTTACATACTTTATTAATCCCTAGGGGAAAATTCAGGTTTACACTCTGCTATTATGAGACATGCTTCTCACACATATAGGCTCAAAATCCACAAATGCACAAACAGGACCTGTGGACATGCATTAGTGGAGAGATGTCGGAGTGGGGCTGCACGCAGGGGCTGCTGGGGGTTTGGTGCTTTGTCCAAGGTCACCTTGGCAGTACTCAGGAAGTAACCTGGCACCTCTCCAGCTACCAGACCAACTTCCACACTTTGGTCCATTCTTGGACTTGACCCGGTGACCCTCAAGTTCTCAACTTAGTCCTTACAGACTGAGCTTCTTTTCTCCTATATACTCAGTCGCTGATTAACTTCAACATCTTTTGTCCTCAAAGTGCCCCGCAGAAGTGGAAGACAAATGGAGATATTTGCTTTGAGGTGCAATGATGTCATTATGTGTTTCCCCCTTTTTACTGCTTTGTTTAGAAATTCAAGGGAACACTTTTAATTGGTGCACTGAAGAAAAAAGATGAGACGATAAGATCTTTACTACAGAACAGGAATTTAATTAAATGCTTTCCAATTGCAAGGAAAGTACAAGGCCACATTAGGCTCATAAAAAACATGATTCAGTGTTTCAACGTGATGTCCAACATTTTCCCTAGAGCTTTTTTCTTGTACATTTAACAACTTTAATCCTCGAAATTTTAGATTTTTTTTTCTTTAATGGGGCCCTTACACTCCGTCGTATACGTTGCCTCAGTTGATCCGACACTTAAGTACTGCTGTGAATATCTGGATGTGGATCTTTTCTTTAGCAGAAAGCACACATGTATTCAATCACTTGTAGTCCTCTGCTGTTGACTATTTGTAGTCCTTGGCTTTGCCGCTGATATCACAGCTGTGCGAGTTCTTATCTGAAGGTGAAAGGTGAAGTGTCAAGGATAGTTGCATCGCCGTTCACTCTCAAAAGATGTACCACAAAGTCTGTGTGCGTTCTTGTGTGTGTATTAATACGCAATGTTACACCATGGACTGACAGACAACCACACTCACATTCACACTTACTGGGAATTTAGAGTCACCAATAAACCTAAAGAGTATATGTCTTTGGACTGTGGGAGGAAGCTGGAGTACACGGAGAGAACATGCAAACTCCACACAGACGGGGATTCTTAACATTTTATTTCCAATATAAATATGAAAAAAATACAAAAAAACAACATTTATTCATTCATGATATGTATTATATTAAAGGGGGGAAACAGACATTTAATTTAGAGGCTGTGTGGACAATGATCTCTCAGTATCAAACAGGATTTTCTGCTCTCTGCCACTCCTACTCGGGAACACTTTCAGCCTTGTTTTCAGCTCACGTGAGTCTTCTGGGGAATAACATTAAGACGATTTCTCTTTGATGAGGATAAGATCTCTTGCTAAATTTCAGTTCGATCCTTTTTCATAGCACACTCTGATTTATTCTGAGAATGTGGCTTTCTTTATTTGTTACAGGCTTAATTTAAAGGTCGGAAAATCCCAAATCACTTGTTTTCATTCAGCTAAAGAACTCCATGAACATTATAAAGGGTTAAAAGTGAACAAACATTCAAGCCTTCATTATCATACAAGAGCTTTGGTTTATTCCTCCCAGCTGGTGCGTCATCGTAGACGACAGCGCTCTGAAACGCTGTGAGAAACGAATCAGTCAGGCTTTTATAAACGAAGGCAGCGAATGCAGGATAAAGTCATTACGTTGTTGAATATTAAAAACAAATGTGTGACTGCTTTTGGATTGCACGCTGAAGTCTGTTTACACCAACAACAAAAGCCTAAAGAAGAGACGGAGTTATCTGTTGTTAGACTGATCCTGACTTGTTTAATCTGTACGTAGGCTAATAAGAGACAAATTTAGCATCCGTAAAGAATCAAAAACTAGTAAATTTAAGAAGGGGGGATAGATTTCACCAACTGCACAGTGAAAGATCACAAGAGCAGGATAGATGCTGCATGGTTAAAGCAAGCTGCTTGATAAAAGAACTGTTAAGGCTTATGTATGTTAGCTAACCACGCTTGCACCTGCTGCCTGAGCTTACATCCCACTCTGTCTCTTGTTTGCTCTTTTTTTCACTCTAGGTTTGACAGCAGCTAAAATTAAAACCTCCACGTCTGCTGCAATTTAAGGTATCCTCAGGGAGCTAAAACTTATGACACAGATAATGATGATTATTAAGAAGAAAAAGGCATCACATGTTTGCAACAAGCGGCAACCTTCGGTGTTAAAAATGAAGCCCATGCGAAAGTGCGAAATCCTGCAAGTTTGTCGGGTGACCACTTGAGGCTGGCTGCAGAAGCACCAGAAGTCACATGCTCACCCCGAATGGGATGTGAAGAGGCTTAAAACCCGCCTCAGCTCCAGCTTTCAGCCTCTCGTTAGGGTGACTGACAGTTAGGCTGAGTCAGCATTTCCAGCATGGCCACCGCCATCGATGGGACTCAAAATCCCCCTGCAGTAACAGATGTCTGACGTCACTCAGGCTTCGTCCATTAATATTTACAGTCTCTGTCTTGAGCATAATAAAAGATTGATAAGCCTCATGTCTAACTAATACTGACCTGTTTGACTCAGAGCTTGATCTGATAAAACTTCCCCCTTTGAAACAGTAGTGTCTTAAAGGAATCAAAGCTGAAGCCATTTGAGAGGTGGGCTTGCTCGTGAAAGAACACAAGAGCAGGACATATGCAACAGAAGGACAGAAAAAGGCACCTACAGGTAGCACGGTAAAGTGCTTGACAGAAGAACTGTCAAACTTGTAAGCTAGCCACCTACCTCACACCTTGGACTTGTGAATGCAACCCACAAAATGTTGTGTTTCGTTTTCTCCTCATGTCTGGTCTGACAGAAACAAAAATTGGAAACCACCCTACGTCTCTGGTGCATCAGATCTTAGTCGTGGGAGGCTTAGACTTCGTGCTGAAACTTTGACCATTGCAACCACAAAATATTCCATCCAAATAGATCCAATTTCAGAGGAATGGTTGCTTGACACGAGCAAGAACAACTCAAAGTAAGTGCAGCCATTCTTGCACCTCTGACCTGAGTCTGCAACCCACAAAATCTCAGGTTTTGTTTTTCTTTCCTCCCCATTTCTGGTGCAACATAACCAAAACCGTGCACATCTCAGGTGCACTTACAGAGGAGGGGGCAGGATAGACTTTTTTGCCTTAAACTTGATTTGATATAAGTAGACCCATGAAACCAAATGTTGAGACAGTTCGAGAAAACAGAAGAGCAAGACCAATGTAAAGAAAGCACAGAAATGTCACTCAAGATGTTAAAGTGCAATTCCTGCATCTGCTAATCTTCCATGCAACCTATATTTTTATGTTGTGTTTTCTTTTTGCCCCATTTTTCGTCTGACAAATGCAAAAATGGGAAAACCCCACGTCTCAAGTTTAAGCCGTGGGCAGTTTACCCTTTTTTTGCCTCAAAGTTGATCTGGTAAAACTTTGACTTGTGAAAACAACGACTATAATGTCCAAAAAGAAGGAAATGTCAAGCCATCTTGAGAAGAAGATTGTGAAAGGACACACAAGCAAGAATGGTGCAATGCGAGTACAGAAAATGGCACTTAAGGCGGTAAAGTTTTTGAAAAAAAAACATTTTTCAAGGCTAATTTCAGCTACCTAACCATCTTTGCAGCTGCTACCTGTACATGTGACCCGCTTTTTTCCTTTTTGCATATTTTCTCCCCATTTCTGACGGCATCAAAACTAAGGACAACTCTTTTGTCTCTGGTGCACATCAGCTCTTAGCTGTGGGCAGTGGACAGTCCTGTAACTGGGCCTCATCCACAGACCCCTCCGGCAGATGAACCGTCATCGTACAAGCACGTATCCCCCCAAGAGGCTCCAGCACATTGAACACTCTGTCCCACACGTCCCTCTCCGGATCATACCTCTGCACAATGTCCACCATGCACCTGCTGTTCCAGGAATACCCCCCCACTACATAGATCTGCCCGTTAAACACCGTCACACCAACATCGCTCTGGCCCCGCGGCATCGGCGCCACCACCGTCCACTGGTCTGTCTCTGGGCTGTAAAATTCGCAGCCCAGGACGTCGTCGTAGTCGCTGCTGCCTCTGAAGTGATTCCCGCCCATGACGTAGAGTCTGTCTCCCACGGTGCACATGCAGTGCAGCCCGCGGAGCTCCATCATGTCGGCTCGTCTGCTCCACGTGTCAGCAACAGGATCGTAACACCAGAGCTCCTTCTGGAACGTGTCACGGGTAATGCCACCTGAGTGACAGAAGAAAATCAATCAAATAATGTTAAAAATGTTTCACCTTAAAGAAGTCTTGAACTAAAATGTGTTTTATAACCTACAGATGAAAAGAAAGAAAGAAGGGTTTAGAAAGGGCCAAGGAGCAACTCTTTAAAGCTCCTGTGAGGAGATTTTAGCCGGTTATGAAAAACACTAAAATAAATACTGATGCCTTTGTTTGAGCGACAGGACAGTGAATACAGAAGGAAATCAGGGGAGAGAGGGAGTAGGGAATGACATGCAGGAAAGAAACACCAGGTCGGGTTTGATCCCAGGCAACCCGCTTTGAGGACAGAAGCCTCTATATACCACGTTTCTACGTTGTCAAGCTTATTAGAAACATGCCGAGGTTTTTTAGGTCAGGTGGAATCAGTTATATCTGAACCAGTTCGCTTCCGCGCTTCCATCGCTGCAACACCTGTTGGTTTGCCGAGGGGCTTCCAAAACGGCCGGGTGGGGGTGCCCTAAAACCGCCTACCTTCTCTGGTCCAAACAAATCCACACCATTCAGGACCAGAATCTAAAGTTAGGAGGAGGACATACTGGCTGCTGCATTGTTGTCAGAGAAGCCAGCACTTCAACAGAGCATGTTTCCTTAATGTCTGATCATAGAGTAAGGTCACTCTATCATTCAACTCAGAAGAAAACGTACAGTTTGGATCTCTAATTGATTGTAAAAATGAAAACAAATGCCAATAACAATCTACAAGACTCTTAAATCTTATTTTCTTTCACCTGATTTTGTGTTCTCTCGGGCACAATTGAAATGTGGAAAAACCAAAAATTGTTTGATACTCCATCTCATTTAATCTTCCAGGATGAGCCCATTAGTAATAATTACTCATGAAAGCATCTCTGTGGCGACATATTGAAAACAGATCGGTAGAAGACGAGGAGAAAGATGGATTTTGTTTGGTTGTAATTATTTTGTACAAAGTTGTTTATTTAACAGCTGTTCCCCCCTGACTATTTCTATTACATAACTTCTAAAATGAAAACAATTTGTCTCATTTCTTTAAAAGATCCTTTAGGAGCAAAGAGTGTTGAGTCAGCCCTGACCTAAAGCAGCGTCTGTCTTTACCAAAGTCCAGCTGTGTTTCTTAAAAAGTACTCGACAGACGCATTTCACACTGAAATGAAACCATGGACTGTAAGCGGGCCTTCTATTCATCACACCTTATCGCAAATATTTCAGAAGCTCCTCTTGTTGGTGCTTTTAAGGACACATCTAAGCAAGTGTCTGTGTAGGTTCTCAGTCATCCAGGTCATGGTAAATTCAAAGCTTGATCCAAAGGCAACCAGTCCAGTTGCCTTCAGATCAAGCTTTGAATCTAAGCAAGTGTATTTGTTATTTCTAATCAAAAACGATCCCATTACACTAAATAACAAGTCCAGATAACATTTTATTTTTAAGATTTTAAAAGCAAAAAAAAGGCTTGAAATTAGTAAAACTGGCAGCCAGTGCAGCAGGCAAAATGTACTTGTGATGAATAAAGCTGACGACCCTTTTTAAAGAAACTTAGTACATTTTGCTTACAACACTGGCAGCTGTTTTTACTCGTCCATTCAGGCCTTATTTTTCTCGCTTGTAATGTCTTCCAATAAGAAGTTCATCTAGACTTGTCAGGAGAATGTGGCTTACATTAAGTGTAATGAGGTATTGTTAGCAGTGGTGATTCTAGAGTCTGTTTGGGTCCAAGGCAAAAAGTCACTAGGGGCCCCCTCCAACCAGTGTTAATCCCCATTATGACTGCCAGTGTTACAATGCTTACTCCTCTTCCTCTTTTTGAGCCTCTTCTGGTTAAGTTTGTAAGGCCTTGGTGGACACTACTGGCCTGGGGACCCAAGCAGTTGCCTGCCATGCCTGTTGACAAGCAGCGCCTCTGATTGTTAGCTATACATTAGACACATACACTTAGTAAGATTTGAGTTTTTGCATTGAGAACAAACTTGTATTTAACAAAGTGAAAATAATGTAAAAAAATGATGAGGAAATCACATCCTAAGAGAGCTATGTTTAGACTCGTTCAAAGGCGCATATAGTGTCTGGAGAAACTTCCTGCAGTGTGAACACCGCTATGAACTTTGGAAAAAATAGAATTCGGAAGAAACGTTTCTTTAACTTTAATCTTCATTGTTTCGTACACTCTTCCTCAGCTCTTTTTTTAATGTTAAACTTACACTGAGCCTGAGTTTGACCTGTCAGGTGAGACGATCAGGGGCGCCGTATGGGGGCGAAAAGTTAAGATGATTCTAAGTGCTCAGGACTGACAGCCGACACTAACACATAAAGTCAACACATAAGCATATTTTGTGTTTGGAGTACAGTATTTGTGTTTTTAACAGCACATTTAAGCCCCTTACAGTTGTGGGGTTTTGACTTTGTTGCAAAGTACTGAGACACATTTTAACCGCAGGTCTTTGTGTTTCCTGCCACTCAGTCCTACACGTTTAACTTCTGTCTCTGCTCTCAACGTGAGAAAAAAAATACAGTTTCCTGTCCATGGAACCTGCAGTAGCTCAGGCTGAGAGCAGCTCATGATTACTGCTGAAAAGGAAGTGGTTTCAAAAAGGTCAGACAAAGAGGCTCATTTGATTGCTCATCTTTTTTAAATGGAACCTTTTGCCGAATAAAGACGATCCCTGCAAACAAACGTGTTGAAGCCGTTTTCATAAATGCACAAAATTCTTGAAATTCCCAGGAAGAGCTGCATGTGTGAACGCAAACAGTAACAATTTCGACACTGCAAAGCCTCTTTACAGCCAGCCACCTACAGTACTACCATTCCCGCAAGAAATCAGGGTGAGATGATGAACTGCAAGTGAAAAAAGCAGACGGGATGAGGATGATGTTTATATCACATGACCTGTGTGATCAGCTTGCATGCTGCTTCACACTCTTTTCTGTTGAATATGTCCAATAACATACATCAGTAATATATAACATTTTTTTATTATGGTTTCAGGGCTGTCGCTGATCCGCCATCTTTGATTTCTGCTGCCAAAGCCAAAATCAGCCCAAACGCTCTGTCACACAGGAAGGCGCTTCATGACTCATTCAAAGGTCCTCCGTGGAGTATTTGACTCATTTAAACAATGGGTTCCTGTGCAGGTGATGCCTACTACATAACCGTGCAAATTGCTTGAAAAATCTGCCACAAATCTACCGGTTTAGGGGAGGTGTTAAGAGATGAAGTAAGGACAAAGACAAGGGAAGGAAACGAGAGCTTGAAAATAAACATGACTGTGAGCTCTGTATGTTTCAAATGTCTAAGAACCCTTCAGTTAATTTATGAAGGATTGGTTGTTAGACAGGTGCAGAGCTCATAAGTTACCCTTCACATATTTTGTTTCAAATGTATTATGTTGTTTATTTAACACACATGAATCCATCTTTTTACTGTATTATGCATGTCTTCTGCTTCTCAGCTGATAGCATCATTACAAGTCTGCTCTTAAACACCAGAGTGGGGGTTTTCTTCTCTGTGGTACAAACAATGCCTTTTCTTTCTGAGTATCAAAGGGAGAAGTTGTCTGACATCGTGAGACAGCTGTTAAACCTCAGAGAGGAAGTCCGTGCAGATGCTCGGCTGTACCAAGGGTAAGTCATAATCACTGGAGAGTGTGTTTTCAGAAATGCTTCACCAAACCCTTGAACTGCCCAAGTTGGTTTCATTTTACCAGGAAAGCAAACTTTATGTAACTGCAGTCAACAATAGTATTTAAAGATGTAAAATGCAAAATGAAAATCCAACAAAATGTCATTATATACTGACTATAGCAGAAAGACATAAGCGCATTTAAGTGGAACAAAATTCACTCTTTCATTGAGGAAACTGAGGCTGAGATGCGTCTACATAAGTCTTTGCATCATTGCAAAGCTGACACTCAGATCCGGTGATGTATTAATCAGCCTCATTAGTGACAGGAAAGACGAAAAAGGCGATAGACACGGTTCAAGCTGTCAGCAAAAGTAAGCATAAGTACGTAAGGTTGGTCGATTGTTTATTTGTGGGTGCAAATTGAGACTCATGAAAATCAATACCTGTACACGGAAGATAAACATGGAGTGTGTGTTATAAATTGTTACCCTACCTGAGATGTACATGAGGTCTCCATGAACTGCTCCAGCGTGTCCGTAGTGAGGCTCCACCATGTTGTTCACAAACGTCCACTCATTCTTCTTCAGGTTGTAGCACTCCACCGTGTCTGCTCAAAGAGACAGAGAGAGACGCTGATTCAAGTTTTAGTTTTTTTAGCTAACTAAGAAGATGTGGTGGGAGTAGAAGTACAGTTACGTCTGTGTGAGAACCTTTTTAAAGCTCTAAAAAGTCGGCTGTATTCAGGGGAAAAAACTCAAAAACCCTGTTGTACAATGCAATCTCAGCCTCAAATGGCCAAAAGACGAAGTGTTGGACTATCTTGTAAACATAAAGGAGCATTTTGGAGTAAACTGTTAAGATATTTTGTTCAGGAGTTGGTAGGGACCAAAAATGGAGCAAAAAACAAAGCGACTACATTGATAAACTGAAACAGTCGTAGAACAAAAATCAGAAGTAGCTCACCAATCTCCCCTGAGGTGTTCCTCCCTCCGACTGCGTACAGTTTCCCCTTCAGAGCGCTGAGGTGGAAGAACGTCCTCTTCTCGTTGAGTGAAGCGATCTGAAGCCACTTGTCAAAGCGCGGGTCGTAACGGTAAGCGCTGTCGATGGCCGTCTTACCTTTGGTGTCATAAGTGCTCTGACCTGAGGCGTAGAAAAACAAGCAGAGAGAGAGAGAGAGAGAGAGAGAGAGAGAGAGAGAGAGAGAGAGAGAGAGAACGGTTAATGAAATTAATGATGGATTATAACCAGTGAGTAAGTTTTGTTTTCAGAAATTAATTGCTTTATGTTTCGGTCAACTTGTATTTGAATTGGCTCACAATGAATCTCGGGATATGCTAGGCTACGAAAGGACACACTTAGAGTGATCCTTTGTGGCCCAGGAAAAGTAGGATGCATTTGTCGGCTGCATTTAAAGGAGCCCTCGAAATGAGAAAGATTTTGAAGCCTTTGGCCTTCAAATGCGCCCTTGGAGGATGCAGTCCTTGAATTGAGACACAGGTCATAACAAAGTGCCTCCAATATGCATTCTTTCTAATGGCCATCGGGGGGCGACTTCACTGTTTGAAAAAGGAAGTCCATTTGTTTGAACATAAAGGGAAAATTACCCTTGTAATCATTTTATCTATCACCTAATTTAACATTTTCCTAATGACTTTATGGTCTCAATTGGTATGTTTAAATCTTTTTCAAGTTCTAACACACTTCATTGTTCATTTTTTTTTCAAATTATGGACCCATTCAGAATGAACAGTAAAGCAGTGCTTATGGATGTGGCTACCTGTCAAAATCCTTAAATGGGGGCTCACATCACTTTGGTCGCATCCACCTTCAGTCTATGACCCTGGCTTCAATTTGAAGTTCCTTGATTTAGTTTATATTTGTTGTCTAAAATTTAACACCAGTGTTAAAGAAAACAGACGGTAAGGTCTGACTGCTCGGTGTGACCTGATAATGAACAGTGTGAACAATGCATGCTCTGACCTCCAACGATGAAGAGGAAGCCGCCCAGGAGAGCCACCCCATGCTGATAACGCGGCACCTCCATGGGCTTCAGCGCCTTCCAGTGACCCGTCTTCTCATCGTACAGCCTCAGTTCTCTGCTCACCACCAGCTGCTGTCTCATCACACCACCCAGAGCCAGAATGTGTGTGGCGTTGGAGCGTATCTGCGTCCGCTCAGTCTGCAGAGCCGGCTGCATGAAAGGCATCATCTGGTAGTTGCTGGCCTCCAGCAGCAGGTTCATACAGCAAGTCTCAGAGCGCATCATGGAGTCTCCTCCCTCCTCGTCATCCTGGGAGATCCCGATCAGCTCACCGGGGCTCATCAGTGGGAAGCGTATATGACGCATTAAAGCGTAGACAGATGGACGGCGATTTGGAGGGTCGTGGCCAAGCCATCCTCTGGCGATGTTGTAGAGCTCCACCTCAGTGAAACCCTCCAGAGAGTTACTGGACAGAGCGTTGGCCATGGAGGTTTCAGATAGCTGGAGGTAGCGTCCGCTCTCCACCAAGGCTGAGAGGTTCTGGCTCACAAACTCACCTGAAACAGAGGATCCACATTGATTAGTTCTCTTTTGGTTCAAGCCTTGAATGCTTTAATTTACTTTGAGTAACATGGTAACACCATGGACTCTACGAAGATAAGACTCCTTGTTCGACAACTCAGGACTTATCGAAATAACTGTATGTGTTAAAAAAACCTTACTCCAGTTTACACGTGAGAATATTTTTATTCTCACAAGCAATTTATTCAATTTTGAGTATAATACTTTATAACATATCGTATGCTCATTGCCAAATTTTCTTTGATGAACCTTTTTTCTTGTCTAATATGATGTCTAATCTGTCCACTCAACAAGTTGGGTAGACTACTCAAATTTCTTACAATTTCTGATTTGTTGTTCCGACTTCAGAGTCAACTTTTACAATCAGAAACCTTTTTATTTTAATTTAACAACAAATAAATGCAGGAATACACATTTTTAGGCACTTTGGTAAACAACAAAGATCACTGCTGCCCTGATCTGAGATATTCTGAATTCTCTGTCTCATCAGTATTTCATTAAATGGACAGTAGTTCATGTTACGTGTAAATAAAAAGAGTTTAGGGCTTTTTATGCCTTTACTCAGAGACGGGACAGTGGATCGAGTCAGAAACTGAGGAGAGAGTGAGTGGGGAACAACATGCGGGAAAGGAGCCACGGGTTGGATTCGAACCTCTGAACATGGGGCGCATGCTCTAACCTCTAGTCTACCGGCGCCCCGTCTGTATGTTAATTTAAACTGGAAACCATATCAACCAGTTACCAAGCCCAGCATCCTAAAGCTATCACACATTTCATGGCTCTTATTTGTCGCAGCATCCAGGGGCAATATTATTTTGAACATTTATAACGTACATTGTTAACTGAGAAGTTGCATATACTTATTCACATCGTTGAATAAGTTGTGCAATGCCAGGCTACATATCTGATGTACTAAACTTTGGTTTGGGTATAAACAGTGGGTGTTAACAATGGACCAATGGACTGATAGACTGGTTTCAGGATTTTCTGACTCTAGGACACAGGCTTTATGCCAACAACCCATTTCTACATCATCCATATATTTAAAAAATGTAACAAAAGGTTGTACTTTTTATGCTCTGCTCTTAGATATATTTATCAAACTCACCTATATTAAGCTGAACGTCCTCCAGGAGCAAATCAGTGGCGATGCGCTCCACCTCCACACAGTTATCAATAGTTATCTGCATCGACAAACAACACAGGGAGGTTATAAATTAAATCAGTCTCTGCATGAATTTTCCTCTTTGCAGCTTTTATTTAGAGCTATCTTGCATCACTCGTAAATATCTGAAAAAGAGACATCTAAGTACAGTGAACGTGCACATTAGAGGCCAGCCTCATTAAAAAACAAAACCCCTGAGGCAGCTTATTGAACGTGTCCTACAATCTTGCAGTTTAATGAGCTTGACCTCAAATGTATCTTAAAATAAAACCTTATAATAATGAACTGACGGATCGTCTTAAAAGTGTGACGCCTCAATAAAACCAAAAGCCCCTCACCTCACTGCTGAGCAGCTGGTTACAGAAGCTGAGAACGGGCATGACCTGCAAGAAGTTTGCAGCCTCCAGCGTGTCCTGCAGATTCGCCATGTCCAGGCTGACTTTGGATGTGTAAATGAAGTCTATGATGTTCTTTAAACCTAACTTGGTGACGCCATGCAGCTTGATCTCTCTCATCTCCTGCTCCCTCATGCCTCCTGGATGAGAGAAAATGAGGAGCAGAAAGAGGCAAAGACAAGGTCAACGAGTGAGTTTGCATCATTCTAGAGGATTTGTCTCGAGCAGGCGAGGTGCAGAGTCAGCACGATACAAACACTGTAAATCCTGTCTGCTCAGACAGTTTGAGGATATGAAAAGGACTGTATTTAATAATAGAGTCAAATGCAAATTTCTTCTACAGCGCTGCAGAAAAAGGAAGTCAAAAGCAGAACAGAGTCCTTCCTTTTTTGTTTTACTATTTAAGTGTTTATATAAAACTGAAAGCATTAGTAACAGCTCCAGTAAAACAGAGACTGAGTAGTTTGAATTTAACTTCTTCACTGAATCAAAAATGCAGCCTTGATCAAACAATCCCTTTAAAAGGAGAAACTTACTGTAAGGATGTAAACACGTATTTTCTCTGGCAGCAAAGTCTGTACAGTAAAACGTCACTGGTGAAAATTATCAATCTAAAAAAGGCCTGTTTCTTCTTCTTTCTTATCAGACAGGGTTTCTTATACATACAATGATTCCTTTGTAGTCTGCTTGGAGCCCAACCAGACAGAAACACTGACCTGTAAACATGGCCTTGAAATAATCACTAGAAGAAGCCATGATGACTCTGTGCACGGGGAACGTTTCTTTGCTGTCTCCAGGAATCAAAACGACATCGCACAGAGTCTCGTCTCCCCGAAAAGTATCACAGCCCTGAAGGGAAAAAAACAACATTATTTGTCATGAGTCAGCAAAAATGTAGAATTTTATATTAGTAGGCGTAATTACTATTGATGTATAAAAAAAGCATGGATTACAACAGGAGAACTAAGGACAAGAGGACCAGTGTGAGGAAAACTGACTGAAACACAACTGACTTTCTCAGCTTTAAAAAAATACAGTACATTCAGTTATTTATGCATTTACAAGTTATTAAATAGGTCAATAAGTCACAAATATGTACCTGCAACACAGCTGCTCCATGTTCAGTGCTGCTGAACACCTTGCTCAGGGGTCGGGGGGGAAGTTTGGGCTTTGTGGATTTGTCGGGGCGTTTCGGGGGCATTTCCAGGGGTGGGGGGAGAGGAGCCGGGGCTGCAGCTGGAGCCTGAGGTGGAGCAGGAGCTGGTGGAGAAGGCCTGTCATCTATCAAACCCAAATTTAACAAAGATATCAAGAGATGAGGAAAGTTATGATGCAGTTGTTCCAGCAGGTAGATGGATGTAGAGTTGTATCAACAACTAAAACAGTAAATGGAGATGCAAACAATCAGTGCTCACCTTGTTGAGCAGGAGGTCTCTCTGGCTGAGGTGGAGGTCTTGGAGGATCCCTTGACTGATGTCTGCTGCCAAAGCGAGACAACCTGCGGCTCAGCCTCCCCGGCCCGCTGTCATCTCCACTTCCTCTGCAGAACAAATGGTAAATAGACTTGAGCTTGTGTAACGCTTTTTCTAGTCTTCTGACTACTCAAAGAGCTTTTACACCGCAGTGTGACACCTACACAATCACACACTGACGGCAGAGGCTGCTTTGTAAAGTGTCCATCAGTATTAGCTAACCCATTCATACACATGTATACGCCGCTGTGAAGCAGGGGGGAGCAACTTGGGTTGTCTTGCCCAAGGAAACATCGAACATGTGGCTGCAGGAACTGGGGATCGAACCCCCTACCTTCCGGTTGAGAGACCAACTCACAGCCGCCCACATCTCCTCCTCTGTGTTTGTTGCTTCATTTTCAAACCTAACGAAATTACACTAGAATTTCTCTGCTTTTTGAGGTTACAGTAATTGTTTTGGCTTTTTGGCAGGGATCTCCTTTAAGAGTGTTTTTCTTTCAGCACTTCCTCATAGATGTGCACAGAAACCACTTCCTTTGGTTCAACTAGTTCATAGCTTCATGACTAACAGCTTTAACTTTAAAGTACTCTATTCTGAAGTTTGATTAATAGAGTGTGTTTCCTCTAAGAAGCCCCGCCTCCTCAGAGCAGCTTGTAAAGGTACCTGTTTTTGTTTTTTGAATTACATGTTGACCTGAAAAGGAGGAACCAGTTGAAAATCAAACAGTTGTGTATCAAACGGCAAAAAGTGCATTTGCTTTGTCTCCTTTAAAAAAATAAGTAACAGTCAAAGATTGATATTTGGCAAAAATCTGACAGACGGTTTGTAAGAAAAGCTGAAAACATTTCTCCGTTTTTATTGTTTTTATATGGATACGTAATCAGGTAAGCAAAATAAAGAGCCCTGCAGAAACAACGACAGCAACAACACAGAACGGTTATCCGCTGTAAATCTCTGATAGATGAATGGGTCTTGTTATCAGCAGGAAACCTCAGTAAACTTTGAGTTTTTTAAATTTATTTATCGCTTTTAATGTGAGGTTTTGTTAGACAATGCTTTATTTGTTTAGTAGTATTTCAAGATTCAAGATTCAAAAAACATAGTGACAGAAAATTACCTTCCGTTAGAGGTTTAGGAACATAAAAACATTCAAACCCATTAGACTCATTAACTCCTCAATCAATCAATCAAACTTTATTTATAAAAAAACCTTTCAGACAAATTCAATAGCAGTTAGAAGTGATTTTCAAAAGTGCAGCAAATGTATTGACAAAAGGTCGTTTGTAAAAACCAACGGTGATGCGGACTGCTTTGCTTTCTGCTGCACGCTTGTAAATGTCTGACAGTTGGATTTGAGTGGTGCCAGTAATTTAAGCTGCATGTTTGATGATTCCTGTGAGTTTTTTCTTGCATTTTTAAGTGAGAAGGTTGTACCAGGAAACGATGTTTAATCCGACGACAGATTCAATGAGTGACCGCTATACTGTTAGGATGTCCTGTCTGACGTTAAAACCTATCAGCCTCCTCAGGAGATACAATCTACATGCTGTGTGAGGGACAAGTGGTGGTAGATCTCAGTGCCCAGGTACCAGAAGATATCGACCTGTTCCACCACCTGTCCCTCCCTGATCAAGTGACAGAAGTCCTACCCCCCCGTAACACAGCTACTTGTGATACAAGTGATGTTTAGCTTTAGTGAGCTGTTCTTAAACCGGAGGGCCATGGTGATCACCTGCTGCATGTATGTGCACAGGGATTTCTTTGGATTTATAGATATGTTGTTTGAATCACACACGTGCACAAACAGGACATGTGCACATGCATTAGTGGAGAGATGTCAGAGTGGGGCTGCTACGCAGGGAGCACACCAGAGCAGTTGGGGGTTTGGTGCCTTGCTCAAGGGCACCTCTGCAGTGCTCTGGGAGTGCCCAACACCTCTCCAGCTACCAGAACAACTTACATATTATAGTCCGTATCAGGACTTGAACCATCCAGTTCCCAACCCATGTCCCTACAGACTGAGCTACTGCTGCCCCAAGATACTACACTTGATCTTATCCAAAAGGCCAAGAAGCGAAGAAATACTAAGGTGCATGACTAATAATTATAACACCCAGTTCCTGTTGTTCCTGTCAGAGCATTACACTTGGAATATATTGTTACAGTGTTTTGGTTTAAAGTGAAAGCTGATGAATGAATGTAAGCACAAGATCTGATGTAGTAAAATCAGGACAAATAAAATCCTTTCATATTTCAAAAATTAAGACTCAGATCCAGTGAGTTATAAATCCAATAATTCATATTAAATCTGACAAATAGGTTGTGTTAACATCAAGAGGATAAATATAAAAATATATAAAAACATCTTACCCCATGTCATTGGCGTCTTGGGGGCGGGGACTGTTGTCACGCCTGTGAGATCTCCTACATGGAGAGAAAAATTGAGTTTCAGTCGACACAAATGTTTTTTTTTGGGTCGTAGTTTGTTGTTTTGACCCAGAACTGAACTGTGAGAGGAGAAGCTGTTCCACTTACTCAAGAATTTCATGCATGTACACAAACATATAACAGATTCTGTTCGGTGACTCATCTCTGACAACTTCTTTGTCTCTTATTTCACAATTTAGTCCGAATTGTTTGCTCAGTGTGAAGGAGTAAAACATTTTGTGATGACGATGGGAAACATCTGAAGTTGTTTTGGTGTCAAGATGTCTGGGCTGATTTTTAGCTTATAAAGCAAAAACGTTCTTTTTTATTAACCTTTTGGATTTTTGTTTTATCATTCACAAATGAAAAACAAAATAGAAAATGTCACGGGGGGGGCGGGGTAGTCATCTAATCGTGCCGTTTTAAAAATCTTTAACAGGAACATTTGGAGAAGTTCGTTTTTTATTGATGAATTTCTTCTTTCTACATTTTCACAACATTCACAAAACATCGTTTTAAATTGTTCCTTTGTGACTTTTAAATGAACATAAAAATCATTAATCCATCCACAGTGTGATCCACAGCACACGATATCACGTGTCACTTTGCTTTGTTTGGTTGGTTGGATCCCCGTTAGCTTCATCATAGCGAGAAGCTTTTCTCCCTGGGGTCCATTTAAAATGTGACGATACAATTTAAACATTCACATTGTTTAACACAATGCACAAACACGTACAACAACATGTAGCACATCTAATTTCAAGGTTTATTTATTGAAGAGATAGGACAGTGGATAGAGTCAGAAACCGAGAGAGAGAGAGAGAGAGAGAAAGAGAGAGAGAGAGAGAGAGTGGTGAATGATATGTGGGAAAGTAGCCACAGGTTGGGTTCAAACCCGGGCTGCCCGTCTGGAGGACTATAGCCTCTGTACACGGGGCGCGCACACTGACCTCTAATAGGCTACCGGCGCCCCATGTTCACACAAAAGGCCCACAGTCCCGTCAGACTACAAAGATCCAGCATTAACTACTGAAGTTTCTTTCTTTTCTTTAAACTGGACTCAGTTTTTTGTTGTATTTAACATCATTTGGGAGTTCATTTCATTCCAGCATTGCTCTTTATGTTACTAAACATTCATGATGATTTGATTTAGGAAGAATATAACCTCCCACAGCACGCCTTGTTGCATCATGGGGTGTGTGTCTGCACTTAGGAATTTTTGTTTAGTTTTTTTGTGCAAATTAAAAGTAGTTTGAGTTGTTGTGACTTTCTGTAAGAAGACCATCAGTGGATACTATAATCTATGTTTCACTTCAAACCAAGCAGAGGCCACAACTTTTTATTTCTTCTTGAAAAATGAGATTTGACAGAAAACAAGTCGACATGCATGAGCCGGCTCTTTATGAACTGACAGGTGTACCAAAGACAAAAAGTTGTTCAGCCACAAACACGCACAAAGGAGAGCAGAAACAGGTGATTTGAAATGCAGAAACACTGAATGTTACTTCCTGTTCAGCTTTTAAACGAACCATACATGAAATGTGTCGGACGTTATCGTGGTGCACTGCACCGTACCTGCTGGATGGAGCTGAATCTAAACTATGAACAAATAAAGAGACACCTGTGGGTGACTTACCTGGAAGAAAGCTTCCGCAGCAGAGAGGACCCGAGGCCTCCCTCCAGCCTGATGTTGATACCAACCAGAGCTTTGAGATGAACGCGGAGCACAAAATGTCTGCTGCAATCTGAAGCATCTGTATGAGCTATCGCTGTTTCTTTGCCTTAACCGAGACCTCAGTCACTTCCTGTGCTGCTTCTCTTTTTCTTTTCTGCATCTTCACACACCCCACCCCTTCGTCACACACTGTTACTGGCATAAGCAAAATGCTCCACACGCTGTTGAGTAATTGTTCTTTTGTTTCTGAGAAAATTGGCTCACTAACAGGTCTTTGTAGATAACCTTAGTGGAGGAATATGTTTTTTTAAATGATTAATTTGACATTTAATGTTGATTTTTCATGTATTTCATTGTATACAAGTGAACATCTCGTATCAGTGAGAAGAGGATAATGGTCCCTTGGCCTTCTAAGAATGGGAGTTTCCATTTTTTTTGTACTTTAAAGTAGCATCCAGGTCTCTCAAAGAACTCGTAGCAATCATTTGCCGCCAAACTAGATCAGATTATTGATAAATCCTACACAATCATTTTTCATGAATTAAAGGGTTAGCCTGTCTGATCTACAGTAGGGTTGTATGAGAAACTTTTCACCAGTTCTGTATTGCCTACAGTAGAAGGTCCTAGCTTTAAGAGGCTGAAGTGCTGACATGCATGCACAGTAAGGCTGCCTGATGGCAAGATGACGTAATAAAAATAGGTAAAATTAATTGTTTTAAGGAGGCTTAAACATTAAATTCTGCTGCCCTCATCCATTGCAGTACACCAAGTCACCATGCTGGAAATCCTGTCTCACTCTAACTTTCAATCAACCTAACAACAGATCAAGATCTGGAGCTGAGGCGGGTTTTAAGCCTCTTGAGAAACCATTACATCGCACCTGGTCTGTCAATCGGGTCAGCTACGCTCTGTGTTTTGAATAACTCTTATCCTTCATGAAATCAAATTGTATGAGTAATCAAAAAAATTCACCCCATGTTCAGTGTGTTCTATACATGCTCTAATCAGATTCAGACCTATTTCGTTTTTTGTACCAGGCTGTAAACATGTTCGTTTCTGCTGTAAAAACAGCTTTTTTAATGAGGTGTGTATGTGACTTCCCTGTGCTTCTGCAGTCAGCCTCTAGTGGACACTTGATGAACTGCAGGATCTTGCACTTCTGCATTGGCTTCATTTTTCAACAGCGGAGGTTGCCGCTTGGTGCGACCTCATACAACCCCACTTAAAACGATTGAACGTTCTCAAACAGAATGGCTTTAGTGTTAAATTTGCTTGAGTTTAAATCTGGAAAATGGAAACCAAAAAAAGACAGATCAAGAAAAGATCAACACATCTTCATCACCTCAGCTGGCCTTTATTCAACCACAACCATGGCAGCATCTCTAGCTGTAGTGTAGGTCATCATGATCAGTTGCATCTGTTACATCAAACCAAAAAGATTGACTTTCTCAGTACGCCTCCATCCCCTCCAATTCAAAAGCAAAATCACTTTCAGTATCAACTTGCTTTATCTGCAGTCGGCCCTCAGTTTTCCACAGACACTCTCACATGCTGACAAATAAGATATGAAAAGCTGCTCGAATGTTTCCTGACATGATAAAGTCATGCGTATTGTGCTCTTTCAGTCTCTCCGTCATGATGGAGAGTCTCAGGCCCGGTGGTTTCTGTTCAGTAGTGAGTCCTTTTCAGTGGGTGCTGTTATGTAATTGTCCTCAGTGCTGCCCTCTGCTGGTCTGCTAGAGTTTAGAGAACTGAATGAGGTTCCTGTTGATTTCTGCCACATTCCTGCAACCTGGATTAGAAAATATAACCCTTAGTTGTTGCTTGCGTGGAGATAGGATATAGCTGCACGTACTTGGATCCAAAACAATCCAAACTTTTAGTGTTTTTAGTGACTGGATCTCTCATTTCTCACCTGATAGAGCCATGGACAGACGGAACTCATCGTTTAAGATTTGCAGTACTTCCCTTACTCCTTCCTCTCCCTGAAACGACACAGATGACCATAAAGAAGATATAAGCCAAACGTAATCTGTCATGTCTACAAAATCCAAATAAATGGTAAATGGACTTGAGCTTGTATAGCGCCTTCTCGTCTTCTGACTACTCAAAGCACTTTTACACCTCATGTCACACCTACACATTCACACACTGATGGCAGAGGCTGCTATGTGAAGTGACCATCAGAAGTAACTAATCCCAGTCACACACATTCATACGCCGCAGACGAAGCAGCGGGAGCAACTTGGGGGTCAAGTGTCTCGCCCAAGGACACATCGGACATGTGGCTGCAACCCTCTGGTTGAGAGATAACTGACTCTACCAACTGAGCCACAGCCGCCCACCAATAAGAACGAGATATTTTAAATTCCAACTTTGAGATGTCATTTGTAATTTATTGACCTGTTTACTGCACATAAGAGTGATAAAGACGTTCTTTGACTGTGACTCTTTATCCCCACAGTAGGGGCTTTGTTGATATTGATTCAATCAGAAAGAGACACGGTGCGTGAAAATCCTCAATTCCTCGATAGATTTTACATCTGAAACAATATCATTTCTACAACAGGAGTTTAACTCTTAAACCGTGGCCAAGCTTCCACCAATTATACTCTCTATCAAGATAAACTTCATCCCTCAAGGACTGAAGGAAAGTATGATGAGGTTCAATGATGTATCATAGCGATAAGCTTTGTTGTTTGTACCTTGTATGCAAGGCCCCACACGGCTGGACGGCCAATGAAAACGCACTTTGCTCCCAAGGCCAGCGACTTCAGTACATCACTTCCTGTCCGGATTCCTCCGTCCAGATAGACCTCGATCCTGCCCTGCACCGTGTCCACGATCTCTGACAGAGCGTCAATCTGTCAGCAAAAGAGGAGGAAAGAAACAAGGTCAACGCACCTAAAGCAACAGTTTAAAGGCTCCTGCAGCAGATGTTGTAATATCAACAAACGACTGGCTGGGTTTTCTCAGAGTATGACTTTGATGAGGATGACTATGACCACCGAAAACTTTAACAGGCTCATAGTATCTGCAGTACATCCACGTTTTATCAAAGGCACTATTATTATTCTGGGGACGTTACATGAAACTCTGGGAATATGAGATACATTACTCAAGAACAAAAACTGAAATGTACTCATTATCACAGGAAAACTGAGGAAAGCAAATGTGTGGATGTTTGTCCGCTTTGGGCTTCCATACAATTTCTTGTACTAATCCTTTTTGACTAATAAGGGAAACCACTATAACTCCTTATTTCTGTTACTTTTAGATGAGTACTGGACCTACTGCTTCAAGAGCAACACCACAACTTCTACTCCGTAGGCTGCTGACTTCTATTTGAATTACTCATTCGACTTCTATCAATACAACCACAAGCATCGATACTACTTTGACAAATCTCACAGGTTCTGACTTGTTTGCACATTTTTAACCCTGTCTATAAACAAAACACAAGAATGTCAATAATCTGAGGTATAACTTTTAAAGAAACACAGTCAGTCAGTACCGAGGCCGGGCCTCCGTCCAGCTGTCTCCCCCCGTGGTTTGACACGATGATGCCCTGGACGCCGTGCTCCACAGCCAGCTCAGCGTCCTCCTTGGTCAGGATCCCCTTGATGATAATGGGCAGGCGGGTGATGGACTGCAGCCAGTACACGTCCTTCCAGCTGATGGAGGGGTCCAAGGTGTTGGCCGGGATCCCGTACTCCTCTGGGCCTGCCGTCTCCTGCTTTTAATACATGTGGTGGAAATAAAACTGCTGTAAGAATCTGCAGGGAAAACACGTGTACTCAGGACTGCTTCTTCTGCTTTCACCTTTACTGGTAATGACTTGCAGCCCTGTAACTAAGGCCAGACAAGTCATCTCTAAAGCATGCTTACTTCATGACGTAGATGCACAGAATGTATTTTTTTCTCTAGAGATGTCTCAATCAAAACCATTATAATAATTGCTTTTACACATGCAGAATTATTACATCTTATTCCCTTCAACTGTCTACAGCTATATGCTGTAGACAGGCAAGGATAAGTAGTTTGATCTGTAAATATTAGTGTTGTAGTGAAGACCACACGAACCGAGACCAGAGTGCTCTGAGACCGAGACAAGACGGAGACATTTAGGGATCCAGACCAAGGCCAAGACAAGACCATAAAATATCACTGAACAATCATCATCTTGTGTGCAGCGGGTGTGTCACTCACTTAGACCGTAACACCGGGAAGTTTGCAGCCTTAAAAAATCAAACTACAAATGAGTTGAAGTTATTAGTTCTTTTAGAAAGGGGCGTTGTTCCTTCTAATTACAATAATGGTGTGGAAAAATGGCCTATCAGTGCTGGTCTTGACCGGTCTTGATTTAAAATCTGGAGTCCGCCCAGTACGAGAGCGAGACAAGACCGGGTCAAAATGCATTCGAGTCCAAAACAAGACCTATACCTTTAGAAAGTGGACTCATTTGAGTAATACAACACTAGGGTTGCAAAGGGGTGGAAAGTTTCCAGTAAATTTCCGGTAAATTACTGGAAACTTTCCATGGGAAGTTAAGCTTGGGAATTTTGGAAATTTTGCAAATCGGAAACTTTCCATGGGAATTATGGGAATTTATTGGAATTTATGGGAATTAACTGGAAATTGAGGGTAATTTAATCGAACTGTATCATATCCAAGCATAAATATAAACATTTTGTTTTGTCCTAAGCAGACATCCATGCAAAATAATACAATTAAAAAAACATTTCAACAGATTTACATCACATTTTTAGAATATATTACCCCATAATATCATCAAGACTTACTTCCCTTTATGTAGTCCACAGGCTAAAATGTGTGGCTTCAATAGTCTTGTGCTTGTGTGGTTCTAGAAATCATCTGTGCATGTGATGGAGGAATGCACAGTGCATGTAGGGGGCGTGGCCTCAATAGCCCTGCAGTAAGCAGTGTGCTATGTGCATGTGATTGAGGAATAGCATAGATATTCAAGTGTACTTGCATGGAATCTGGTTGTTTAAGCCCAACTATATTTAAGTTCCCAGTTAAGGGCCAACCTTCAATTTTGTAAATTCCCGGTTTATTCCCATTTATTCCTGTTTATTCCCATAAATTCCCGTTAATTCCCATGGAAAGTTTCCAACTTTGAAAATTCCCGGAATTTTGCAACCCTATACAACACTAATACATATTACTTCTCCCTAACTTGCCATCATCTTTCTAATGTCTGATTGATTTGGCTATGCCTTGTGCTTTTTAATAACATGAAAATGTAATATCGTTACCTGAAAGACTCCATCAAAGTTCTTGACCTTGAGGTGTGGAGGGAGCTTGAACTGGTTGCGGATGTCGTTGCGTCTCTTCCCCGTGTAGGGGACGTCGACGGTGAGGACCAGCGCCTTGTAGCCGAGCCCCTCCACGCGGTGCACGATCTGTTCGGACAGCTTCCTGTCCCGGTACACGTACAGCTGGAACCAGCGGTAACCGTTTGGTGCTGCTGCCACTATCTCCTCCACTGAGCAGGTGGAGTAAGTGCTGGTGATGTAGCAGGTGTTCAGAGCCTCTGTGGCTGTGAGATGAGAGTTCAGAAAGCATTGCTGTGGTCATTCAAATTTGAGTTCACACGTTGAGATTGTCACTAAAAGCTAGATACTCTGTGGGGAACTGTCTTCCATAAAATCTCCTTTTATTTCTGCTTTCATTTATCAGCAGTATTTTGTACTAATCAGTCAGTCAGCTGCCCAGGAATAGATCAACTTTACAGGAATGATGGCTGGATGATTGTTTGATAAAACAGAGGAGAAAAGACAATCACAGTACCGTCCTCACAGGACAAGATTATTAAAAGACTATGCTGCCATCTAGTGTTGGAAATGTATACTTACAATGCTGTTAGTTAAAAACTTGACTGCTAAATCCACACTTGTCATGAACATGAAAGTATCATATTAATATCTCATCAAAGCAGGAACCCAATACCCCTCAATTTAACTTTAAATGTTGACGTAATGTCCATCTTACCCCTATCTGGTCCTCCCCTAAAGGCACAATATTCTCTGTAAATGATGTTAACCGTTATTATAAAGGTGCAATCACAAAATGATTAAATTACTCACAAAAAACCCAGACACTTGTACATGGGCAAAACCAAAACGGCCTGTTAGTGGATACTGAAGAAACCATCTTAGAAGAAGTCCAGGGATCCTTTCACTTATCAATAAACACGGTTTGATCCAATTTAGAAAAAAAAGTACTTTGATTTATCTTTTCCAATGATTAAGTAGCCATGCTTAAGATCAATATTAAAAGACCAATCTGTAAGACATCTACTGAATGAAATGATAAAGTGACCTTACTCTATGATCAGACATTAATGAAACATGCTATGTTGAAGTGCTGGCTTCTCTGACAACAATGCAGCAGCCAGTATGTCCTCCTTCTAGGTTTAGATTCTGGTCCTGAATGGTCTGGATTTGTTTGGACCAGAGAAAGTAGGCGGATTTAAGGCACCCCCACATGGCCGTTTTGGACGCCCCTCAGTTACTAAGCAAATGGCAAACCAACAGGTGTTGCAACGATGGAAGCGGGCAAGAGAACTGGTTCAGATAGAAGTGATTGTACCCGACTCTAAAAAGCCTCTGCATGTTTCTAATAAGCTCCACGAGCAGAAACGTGCTCAAACTAGGATCGATATTGGGGATGCTTTTGAAAAATGGGCCGATGCAGAGCTGGCCAATCACTGAAGCTCCAATGTCAGCGATATGGCAACTTGCAAGCTGATTGACTCTCGGGAGGAAAGGAGAGACAGCTCTCTTTAATGTTTTGAATTTGGACTGCAGTGCCCATTTTAAACACTAGGTGTCAGAAGTACATATTGATTGCTCTACATGTCAGTGTTTCCAAGTCTCTCTAGAAACATGTTTCGGTCAAGCATGCCTCCTTTTGTTTTTGGCTTCTGTTAACTCCTAACCATCTAACTTAAGTTTTTTTTTTAAATAGTTATTTTGCTTTGTGTCCCCAAGGGATCAACGCTCACCTCGAGCTGTGGCCACCTCTCCTTCATGCCAGGCCAGGCAGTGAAAGGCAGTGGGTGCGATACCCACTGGAAAGCTGATTTCAGTCCCCTGCACTGTGGTCCGCGTGTCGCTCACTGACACATCCCGCAGGATACGAGGCCTCAGACGGATCCTGAGTGAAAAACACGGGCAAAACAGTAACATCTCATTAGATCAGGACAGCACGTCAAATATGTTTGTGTTTGAAATACTCCCTTTAAAAACGTCTCACTTCTTCTCACATACATTGTTGACAAAGCATTGTAAAATCTTAAAATATGATATTATTAACAAAGCCATTCTTTTCAGAGCATTCATTAAAGAGAAGACAACATTAAGTTTTTTCTGGGACATGTCATATTTCAGTTAAGATAAAACAATCTGTTTTTCTCAAAGCTGCTGTTTGACTCGAGATCCTTTTTGGATTACACACACCCAACCTTTACTCCCGCTGGGAATAAATGTATAACCTGACCTCAAACGCAGCAGCAACAACAGGCTTGTGTATCTAAAACATAAATGTTCAAAACAATGACAGAGAGGAAAAGCAGTTTTTTAGTTTTCATGAAGACATTAGGAGAGCTAAGAGACATGCATGAAGGGAAACACAGAAATAACACTGACCTGGATGTTTTATTCTATTAAGAACATTTTAAAACAGTTCCTGACTAACTGCAGGGGGGCGGAGGAAAAGCACGGGGGAAAATGTTACATCCTGTTACTGATTGATGACAATACAACCATTTGTACTGAACTGTATGTGAAAGAAATAAAAAATAGGTGTACAAAGTACACAGAAAGTTGAACAAAACTTTTTAACAGCCTCACATGAGTTTAAGTTAAAGAGTGAAAGTTATATGACATAAAACCAGGGATGAGTGCAGGTCTGTTTGGATATCAAGACTGTTATCAGAATCAGAAATACTTGATTTATCCCTGGGGGGAAATGTGGTTGTTACATTTGTTCTTATACACAGTATAGCAGTAGGAAATAAAGCAATATTAATGGAAATAGGAATTGAATAAGAATTAAGCAATAAGAACAAAAAGCGCAGAGTACTTAGAAAGCACGCTCTGGACCTGCACTCAAGTAGATTTCTGACCTCCTCACTGACTCCTTGCATGCCTGGTTGTAACCTGAGGTCCTACAGAAGGCTCTGCTAGCCATCCTACAATCGAGGCTGAGGACCAAATGTGACCGGGCCCTCTCCGTCAGGACCCCCACCCTCTGGAATAACCTCCCTGAGACTGGCGAGCTCTTTATCCTCTTTTAAAGACACATTTTTACTGATGTGATTTTACACCAATTGTTTTCTGAAAGTGTTTTAATCCCATAGACAAAGTTTATCATACCAAATGAAGGCAGCATCAAAGGCAGTTATCATTTTGTCTTTTAATGTTTTCATCTGTTTCCTTAGATTTTTTAAAATATTTGATCTTTTGGTGGTTTTATTCTTTTTACATGATTTAATTCCCTTTCCCCCCTAATGGTCTACTTGTCTTTACATTGTTGTATTTCTTTACATTTAAATCACCCTCTTGTTGTCTAATCCCCCAACAACTCATTTTTTAATTCTTCTTTTGTAATTTCATTTCATTAGTGAAGCACTTTGTAACACTGTTTTGAAAAGTGCACTATAAATAAAGTTCATTATTGTTATTATTGTATTAAAAGAGCAGCCTTATGAGTATCCTTACGCAGACATGAAGCTGCAAACTGGTGCACAAGTCACATAGAAAAGTCCTTCCAGCTCAAAATGCAATATACTGTACTAATCTGTATTATTCTAAAAACTCTGATGAGTCAGCTCTAACATTTGGCCCATTGTACTGTCTTTAAATGTTTAAACTCTATTGGGACGCATACAGCTGTGTATTTGTGATAACCTTAAATTAAGTAAAGGCCTGACTTTTTTCCACTGTACCTCTTGTACGCGAGCAGATTGTCGTCCCTGGTGCAGCATTCGTCTGCCCCAGCAGCGTAATAATCCCAGGTGGCCTTTGAGAGATGCTCCTTTGCATACTCCTCAAAGTCTGTCAGGCAAACCATAGCCATCTCTGCACAGCGACCCCCCTCTCTGTGTGGGTACACGGGACATCGGTTACCAATTCAAACATTTACAGAAAAGGAATGAGACACTTAGCAGAAATTAACATGAATTGTGAAGTCTTACATATTTTAATTAACATATGCACACACGCATTGAAGAATAAAACTTCTGCACTCAGACTATCTCTGTACTGATTGCTTAAAGCTGCTGACCTAACACAGCCAGTTATTTATCACAACATGTCACTGCACAGACAACCAGTCCTCCTGCGTCATCTGGAAACTGGATTCTTTTTGTTTGCATGTGAGGAAAATAGCTGCAAGCACAAACAACAGAATGGACACTTCAAGTACAAAATAAAAAACGACTCTTCATGCAAGGACTCAGTTTCAAGACTTACCACAAATGATTGATTTTTTTCATAAACAAAATTGCTCACACGCACATGACAAAGCCTCCATGAAGGACTGAAGTTGCAACATCTCTGCTCAAAGTGTCACTGCCCCCCATATCAGCAAAAGTACGAAAACCCTGCAGTCAACAACTCAGCAGTAAACGGACGTGCCTGAGTACATAGAGTAACTCCTTTTTTCTTTTTTATATAAATTAAAAGAAATATTAATCCTTGTATGTTTAATTCCTCATGTCCTCCGTGTTGCTGTTGTGTCAGTCAGAATTTAACTTGAACAGAGAGATGATGAAAGCCACGTACAGTGTGTGTGACCTGAGAGAGACCCCTGCTCTTATTGTGTTTACACAAGCTGGAAATGTGCTGATGGTGACTCCGACTATAGTGAGGACAAGAAGCGTCCGACACAGTGCTCTGTGATCCACATGCATACACATTAACATGCAGTGTATAGCACACACATTTATAAACACAGCTTTTTGCAATCTTCTCTCTCAATTGATTTTATTTTTTATTTTTTTTAAAGCTGTTAAAAAATGAACAGGTTCAGTCTGAATCATGTCCACATTGACAAATTAACAAATTAACAAAAAGTAATTCTGATCTCTACACAGCAGCTAAAGAACATCCTTAAGTGTCCTTGCAACCAAGACGATGAATTTGGATCCTCTTTGAATAAATCCACCATTTAAAAACACGGATAAAATACTGACAACATTTAAATGAAGTTACTAAATCAGTGAAGATTATTTATTCTGTAAAAATGAATACATTTATTGAATATTTTTAAAAATGGGTTCAATTTGAAATAGGTCTAGTTGTAGAAGATAAATGATCATTTGCATAAATTGTAGTTATTTTTAGAAATAAAAAATGGATTTTGCTTTAATTATATAGCCTATTAAATCAAACTTTTTGAAAGCAACTTAAGGATATAAGAAAGAGAAAGAGTTCAAAATTTCCACTTTAAGTAGTTATTTTTGTTGGTTTTTGGTGTGTTCTTGTCAAGCATGTTATATGTCCTTGCCTTCTACTTTTTTTGCTTCCCCTCTTGACATAACACCAGTAGAAGAGATATTGTATCTTAATGTTAACTGTAAATTAGGCAGGCTATACAAGAAGAACTCTGTTTTTAACATTGTTGTTTACAACGTTGATTAAAAGCTGTTGAGTAAGCTAGCTTATTTAGCTACACGTTTGTTAAAACTAGTGCACACAGGTGACATGTTTTTCCTCAATGAGTTGATTTAAGCCATCTTAACAGGTGAGAAACAAACAGAAGTCAAGCGAATACATTTGTGTGAGATCAAATCTGATTGATTGGGGCTATAGTCAAGAAGGTATTACCAGGTAAAATCACACACGGCATCCATCAACCAGCGGTAATGAGTCCACCAGGGAGGCGGAAGTGGTGACAGTTTTCTCCGGTGTTATGCCGAGAAATGCACCCCTGCCAAGAATTGCATGAACCTCGCGGAAATGTTAGAAAACAGTTATAAATCGTTTTTCTGGGGGCAGATATGTGACCAAAAAAAGTACGTTTAGTTTTTACTTAATAAAGTTTAGTTTCTTGTAAACTCGATAGAAAACGCATTTAATTAGCCTGCATTTCTCCGCATGAAACCGATCATCAGGTGACAAAAAATAGTTAACACAGTCAACAACAAGAGCGATGTTTGGTTCACTTCTCTTCCTCTTTCCCCCCCCGGCAGACTAAACAGGTTCATGTCTCTTATGATGTCTAAGCACTTTAAACGTAGCCACCACCAACGACAAGGAAGTTAAAGTATCGAAGAATGCTAATGCTAATGCTAATGCTAAGGATGACAGCTCCAACAGGTAAGATACAAACGTCGAGTAGCAGACTGTAAAACTGTTCATAACACAGATAAGCATCCATGTAAGTATCTTTAAGTTTATGACTTTAAACATGACTGTGAAATGTCATACCAATCACTCATGTAAGCTAGCTTGCTAACTAATCAAAGTGGATACAAGACTACGGTCATTTTAGTTGCTTAGCAACCGTGTGCCGGTTGCTAAGCAGCACTGTCTGTTGAGAATATTTACAGCTTTTTCTGTGGAAAGTTAAACTACAAACAACTTATATTCAAAGTCAGTATTTGGGCCAAATACTCTTTACACCAATGTTTAAAGTATATTCTATTTATTTTAACAGTATTCTGTTTTAACTAATGGTAAAAATGGATGACCTTTATTGTTTTCTACAAGCAGGACTTAGAAAGACATCAGTGCTGTTGACTTTATGAAGCTACTGACGACTTGAAGAAGACAAAACAATCAAAAGTAAGTTCAATATTTCAAATTCTTTTTGTTTTTCTCTGATGTTCCTCACCAATATCAGCAGTTTTCCCCTGAGGTCAGCTCCTAAAATCAGGTTAACTATTAGGGATGTAAAGATTAATTGTAAAATCGTGATAAATCGATTTAAAGGTGTCAAGGTTCACATCGGAAATCTGAAAAATGAATCACACTGCTGATGTCGAAAGGTAAAAGCCAAAGCAACTTTTGGGTAAGCCTGACACTGCAAAGTTTCAACAGTGATCATAGTTGCCACGGTCTGAGGTGGTTAGGTGGTTGATTAGTCAACTTACAGAATTTTAATCGACAGTAGTTTTCCTAACAAGTTCATTAAGTCGAGCATTTCAAAAGAAAAGAAAGATTTGCTAGTTTCATTTCTTTGATATGAATACTCGCTGATTCCCTCTGCTTTAAACATTATTGTTAATTAAATATTTTGGGGTGTTGGAAAAGGGGATGTGACCTCATGCTATAAACAACATGAAAGTGCAGTACAGCTTCCCTACTTGCTTTAGAGTCACATGTTAAAAACAGTTGCAAGATTTTTGTTCACTGAACTTTACTAACTATTCTATAGGATAACACTGAGTACCTTAGTCCTCATGACTGTCTGCAAAAACAAAACATTTCAACATATTTCTAGAACAGTTACTTCACGACAACAGAGAGTAGAGTGCAGCGTCTCTTTCCTCCACTGACGCTGCTTTGTGCTGCGTCTGTACAGTTTGTAAGCAGTGATCAGTGTATCCCCTTTGGCTGTATGGAGCCAAACTGTGCACAGGACAAACTGCACAGGCTGTCGTCGTACAAATAGAAAAGATACTAGCTTGTTGAACATTTCTCAAATGTCTTTAATAATAATAACTTACAGTAGCTGATGTTTACATGTTATGCTGTGGTTGCAGATTTCAATGTGATTTAATTCATCAAACAAAAATAATAATTATCCAGGGTGAATAAATATTAGTCTGTGCTCTAACTACTAAAGATAACACAAACATGGCGAGTCTCTCCATCCATCAACAAAGCTGTCATGGCTAATTTCTAACACTCAACAAACAACTTATTATAATCAGCAAAACAGATAATCAAAAATACACAATAACCTCGACAGTGTATCTTCTGACACTAAAAAATCTGCAAAACTACAACATTTAAAATAAAATAAAATGAGTAGATCCTGTTGTATCAGTAGTTTAAGAGTATGTTCTCTCTGACCAAATAAACAGTCGTTAATGTGAGCAGGCAGAAAGCAGGCAGACATTTACTCACCTATAACTTATACTCATTCTCTCTCAGAAGGACTGTTTTCTCCTGGCAGACTCATAACCTGTGAACAGTCCACAACATAAAGACAAAGCACAGGAGTTTATCAATGCTGCTAAAACCAATATCATTAATTGTAGTCTAAATGTCCCTGGTATTAGCACTGGAACTCCGCCACATATTATGATAACACAGCAATTACATTAGTGCTGCTATTACTTTCATAAATACTGATATTGGTTCTACTAGAAACTACGGGTATTAAGAGTTACCACTTCTGTATTATTCCACTACTGTCCTCCTAAACCAACTACTGTAAATTATAGCAAGTACTGAAATAATTCTGAATAAGCTATGGAGGCAGGGTGTGTGTAGGTTATGCATGAACATTTAGCATAAGACAAACTATCAAACAGTAGAGAACACCTAATTCATTATCCCTGTATTAAAAAGATGCTTGGACATGTTTATTTTAATTTGAGATAAACCAACAAATCCCCTTTAAGCTCTACAGCACACACAGATATTATGTGGTAAGAAAAACGTTCTAGTATAAATACTATAAGCTTTCGACTCTGAACACTTGAGGGCAGTACGATACTGAATGAAGGCCCATTCTTAAAGCTCCAGTCAACTTCTATAAAGCAGGTAAACATAATCTGACTTTAAACTCAGTGTCTCTCCTAAATAGAAAAACTGACCTCTGGTGTAATGCCTGTTTCAGTTGTACACATAATGTTAAAATACACACTTCAGGTAATGTTTAAAGACTCACTCGCGTTGTATTTTTTTTGTTTATTGTTTGACCTTTTAGTGTCAAATTGGACTTATGGAAAAAAGTTTTAATCACAAAAAACGTGTTCTGTTAAATGACACAATTACTAAATTTGTATACATTTAATGTGCTACATTTTCCTGACATTTATTTTACCACCAGGCAGTTCAGCTTTCTCTTAACAAACTCTTTTTATTATATACTATCCGGTTTTCCCCCAGTGTGTCTGCATGTGTGTGTGTGTGTGTGTGTGTGTGTGATGAATGTGAGCCTCTGTCCTGTGCAGGCTGTGAAAGGTGTCCAGTGAATGGGCAGCTGAGGGCACATTGTGCAGGTGAATTCTAGAACACCTGGTGTATAGTATCTAGAGTGCTATGCTAAACAAGGTGAGGGTTTAAACCAGCTTCTGTTTTTACATGATTTGTTTTTGTCTCTCAGGTCTGCTTAGGTAACGCTGGTTAGGAAGGTTGGCCTGTAACAGTAGATAAACACATCCTTGATGCTATTTCTTTATGTATCTAGTTTAAAAAACAACTTTGAGTTTACATTTGGATAAAGGTGACAAAGTAGAATCCACAAAAGCTAATACGGTACAAAAATAGTTTCTGAAGTGGATAAAATCCGTTTCTTACCTTTATCTGAGCTATCTCGTCAGCCTTCAATACTTGTTGGTTCCCCTCTCATATGACAGGGTCGTGTCAGAGGGCAATCCAGCCCCCTTTTTCCCCACCCGACCTCCCCCCACCCTATCACACCCCTCTCCGCCCCCCCTTCACAGTGTGATGCTCCGCCCCCACAGCGGCTCAACACCAGCTAAGCCTCACGTCAGCACTCTGGGTCCCGGCCTCTCTGTCTCTCTCTCTCTCTCTCTGTCTCTCTGTCTCTCTCTCTCTCTCTCTCTCTCTCTCTCTCTATGTGCCAAAAAACACCAAAAGCTCCCCCAGGTCAGCTGTCTGTAGGAGCAGCAGATACCTCCCTGTTCTCATTCGGTCCTTTTTCCCTTTTTTCATTCCTTTCCATTCTTATCCATTTTGCCTTTTCATTTCCTTCTTCATCTTCCTTTAACCCCTCCCTCTCCTTTCCCCCATTTTTACCTTTTCCCTATTCACTTTTATTGTTTCCTTCTCTTTCTGCAAACCTCTGTATCTTTTAATTTTCATAAATAATCACCATAACTTATTAAGCAATGTAATTGAAATGTCTTTTAAATACCAAAAATACATATTTTTAATGTTTCCATTGTAACACAGGAGACATTAAACAAATCAGATCATAATAAAAAACACGTCACATCACCAGAGATGACATTGTAAAAATGAGTTCCTTTACTTTATGGAGGTTTATGTAATGATAATAATAATACATTTTATTTAAAGGCGCCTTTCAAACCTCTCAAGGTCACCTTACAAAGCAGAGATAAAAACAACAAAGTAACAACACATCGATAAAATGAACATTAAAAACACAAATGTACAGGACGTAGAGGATTGATGAGACCGGGTGGAGAATGATCAGACTGAATCAGCCAGTTTAAAAAGATATGTGTTGTGTCTCGATCGTTTGAAAGTGTGAATCATTGTCTGACTGATTTACAAATCTTTTTCTCAGGCTAAATGAATGATCCCCTTCGTGGTTAATGCTAAAACTTCAGTGCACAAACAAACCAAAACAGTTAAAAAACACCATCTTTTGTTTTTTTCTGCAGGGCTTCGTAGTGTGAATGTGTTACATTTCAATGTAAGTGTCACTCATAGATCAGCGTATTAATAAAGCCGATCCAAGTCTTATCAGATAAAGAGACAAAGGCTGGAAAAGAAAACAAGGGCCTCTTTCTGGAAATGTCAAACTTGTCAAGTGGAGTGTGGACTTTGCAGGTGTTTTGAGGGTCTTTACATATAAAACACAGATGTCCAGTCCTTTGATAACAGCAGCTTGTTATGGTAGGGTTAAGTGATGGATCGATGGCAGGACGTGAGAGAAAATGCTATGAATGCTTCAGTGTCTCAACTTGCCGCGAACGAAACTAAATGCCTCAAAAAGTTGTTCAAGCATTTTAAAACAGCAGTGATGTTAAATTAGATTCTCTCTTATTTAGTTTCTGCGTTTGAATTGAATTTTCTCTTTGTAAATGTAATATCTTTGGTAACCAAACCTGGCTTTTTCAGAGAGGTCTGTTTGTGTGCACTGGATTTGAAATGTTTTATTTAGGCTTTCACAAGAAAGACAGTGAAGGTGGAGCCAAGGGCTACATCTGACGAGCTGGACCTCCACGGGGGAGGTGTGGGTGTTACCTGCACAGAGAGGAGGTGCAAATTGTGTTAATCCGCAGCTGGCCTTGATGCCTAATACCTCAGAGTTAGATGTGGCTCCAGGGCCGCCGTACTGGAGGTGCTGGACGATCGGCTGAGTAGAAAACCTCTTCCACATGCTGGTTGAGGCTCTGCCCCGAGGCGGCGGCCCAGCACGCCGCGGCACATGTGTGTTGAATTGTCAAGGTGTTATCATGCCCTGGCGAGGCTGGGAGCTCCTCCACCTCTGTCTCTCTCAGGTTTATTATCAGACTAAATACAGCAGAGTCCACAGACACGGGCTGCAGATTCATGCAGGCTTTAACTTCCTTTACAGCCTCACATGATTGCTGTCCATCATAGTTTCAGCTGTTTACACACAGGCCAGAGAAAGACTGTGACATTTTACCTGAAAGAAGAAAGCAAAGTAATGTTAAAGAAAAATGCATAACCTGCTGTGAGCCTGAATCAGTTAACAGCTGGTTTCAGCAGGTTTCCTGCTTTACCTCACAAGTTCTAAAACAACAGAGCAATTAAATATCACACTGACTGAATGAGAAACGAGTGAATAAACAGCCAAAGATTAAACCTCTCTGTTCTTATACAACCTCGTCTGAGCTGAGGGGTTCGGCCATGTTGTTGCTTAAAAGGAGAAAATGTTTTCTGGAACATCTTTTGTAGTTTTAAAACCTTTCAAACCTTTACAAGAAAATAAAAAGAGTCGTGGAAGCTAAAAGAAAAGTTACACTTTGTTTGTAGAAAATGTTTTAATTATCGACAAATCAGTTTATTTATAAAGCTCATGAAAGACACAACGACATTAAAGGGCTTTTACAGGAACATAAAAATACTACAAAACTGTCAACTAACTTACTTTATGGAAAACAATCTAAAATGAGCAAACAAATAGTTGAATAGAGTTTAAAAAATGAGTCTGAGGAGCTTTCAAAGATATTTATCTATTTATTTTAATAGCATGAAACGATATTCAGTGTCTTCATTCCACAGCGAAAAAGTAAAGCCTGTAAAATGTACATAAAAAAAATCTACTATGCCATGTACAGAGTCCTTCCCTGCATATCATTCCCTGCTGTATCTCTCCGTTACTCTATCTATTGTCCTGTCTCTGAAATAAAGGCAGAAAAAGCTCAAAAATAAACATTTAAAAAAATGACTGAATGTAGTTAGCCAAG
The DNA here is from genome assembly GCA_020745685.1 of Tautogolabrus adspersus. NCBI lineage: Eukaryota > Metazoa > Chordata > Actinopteri > Labriformes > Labridae > Tautogolabrus > Tautogolabrus adspersus. The sequence continues at coordinate 4,040,668 of CM036548.1, read as the reverse complement.
AGTTTAATTTTTTTTTTGATTTTTGGGTAAGAAGTATTTAAATAAAATGTCTTTATTTACATTTTTGGTAATGAAGGGCTCTCATGAGTTGGTTTAATTTGCATAATGCATTTTTAAAGATTAATAAATAATAATAATTTCAAAAAATGCCTGCGTGCGTGTGTGTGTGTCTCTCTGGAAATCATCATTCAGAGAGCCAAAGCGACGGCAAAGGAGCGAACACATCAGTGACTGTAAATGTCATGTAGCGGCTGACTGATGGATGTCCAGATCACTTCATGTCTGGGGGAGATCTGAGCATAACTCACAGTCAGCAGTCACGCCATTTTTAGACTCTTATGATTTAATCCATACACACCAGCAGCGAACCTGCTTTTCACATCAACCAAAGGGTGCTGCGAAAGGCTTTTCATACTCTTTTTTTTTTTCTTTCCTCAAGAGGAATGTTCATGTCATATTTTTAGTGTGAACAGTTCATTCCTCCTCAAAGTACACTTGAAAAACTCTCTTTGTGACGACTGTGAACTCTTCTGAGTGCATTAAGACATTTACTCTCCATGCTGCACATAAACGCCATTTCCTCTTCGTTGTTCCTGTTGTAGTCAGTTTGAAACCCTGTGATGTTATATAAAAGAACCATGATTCATCCAAATCCATGTTGCATGCCCTCAGTCAGAAGGTTTTAGGAAAGGGTTTGTTGGACATGACATGAAAAAGGAAGTTAAAAAAAGCTTTTTGAAAACTAAGAGTGAGGGAGCCAGTGTGATGAGAGGAGACGTTTAGTTGTTTCAATCATTTATTGTTTCAGTTCAGCACTCAAAAGAACTCCTCCTGCAATGTTCATAATCTTACATTTAAAGTACATTTCATTAAGATAATAAACTATGACTAATGTCAGAGTGTCTGTTTGATCCCCAGTACCTCAGGGGGTGATATGAGCACATGACATGTTCCTGTTAGCATCTCTGTGTGAAGGTGTATCTCCTGACTGAGGTTATTGAAGTATAATGTGTCTTTTGACAGAACTATCATTTGATGTTGGTCACCACAATTGAACGTTTTTTTAATTGATACAATATCTAGACTTTTTTTGTTAAGATTAATTTTTGGGCTTTTAATGCCTTTATAGTAAAGACAGGACAGAGGATAGAGTCAGAAATCAGGGAGAGAGAGAGAGAGAGAGAGAGAGTGGGGAATGACATGCGGGAAAGGAGCCACTGGTCGGATTTGAACCGGGACTGCAGACTCTGCTCATGAGGCGCCTGCCCTAACCACTCGGCCACCGGCGCCCCATATCATGACTTTTTAATAGTAATGAATTTGTGTGTAAAAATAAATACCCTACCACGATCCTTTGAATACAGTTTGACTTGCGGCTTCCCGCTTCCCTTCCACTTTGGAGCTCAGCCTGCGTGTTGTTCGGTTTGTGTCATTGATGCAAAAAGGATTGATCATCTTAGGTAGTTCACCCATCAACCCAATGCAAAATAAAATGTAGCACAAGAACAATTATCATTTTAGATACTGGAACTCTTCCCACTCTGCATGTCATCAGAGGCTTTAGCGTCAGTTTTAAAGATGAGCAGAGTTTTGACATCTCGTCAAGTAGTTTGCAAATTTATGGTGAAAGACGGCAAATTGTCAAGACAGTTGGCTGTTCTTTTTGCTGTTGCAGGCGACCCGTGATTATTACAGTTCACTGTCATCACGTATAAACCCTTGATGATATCTACTGTCTATCGAGTCATCTGTTATCTCTCAGAACGTACAGAAATGGCCAGAGGACAGCGTGTGTGTGTGCATGTTTGTATAACTTTATAGCTGTCCACCACAGAGACACAGCTGGTTGTATTGAGCAACTCCATGTCTTCATTTTCTTCTTGACTGACTACAGTCATGTATGTCCATGGGTGAAACAATCGAGTGCAATTTTGGGACTATTTTGCTTGCAACAGATTTGTTTTAAAACTTGCAAGCAGGGATGTAGCTAAGTTTAAGTACGTACTTCAATATTTCATGTGACCATGCATATCTTGTCCTTGTCCTGCAGCCAATAAGTAGAGTTCCTTGTTTCTGTCAGCAGTGTGAAGTGACAGACAACGCATGAAGTCACTGTTGAGAGTAACAAAGCTGATAACGTTGGTCTGTGGCGCCTGCCAGCAGGGTTAAAGTCTGTCAGCTTTCAGCGACTGTTAGCATGTGAGCTGTTGTCATTAGTTTTCTCTTCATCTTTAAAAAACAGAAACCTTTCGATTGCTCACTTTTTTCTCACAGAGAATAAAGTTCCATGATAGAAATAAGAAAAAGAATCCTTTGATAGTGAGAGGGCAAAAGCTCCACTTGTCTCATAACTGACTCAGATCTCTGTGTCCTCATGTCTGGCTCTGTGAACCCTTTTACTGGGGTTGATTCTTGAACTTGCCTCGGGACACAAAGACTTCATGTAATAGAAAAGACACATTAAACACATCAAATCTCATGGTGCACAGCTTCTACTTCATAATATGCAATAAATACTCTAGTAAGATTCTTTGTGATCATTGAACATCCAGCAAGCTTTGAAGTAACGCCTCAGTGAAATAAGAATGGAATAAACTTGTCTCCATCTTTTTTCTTTGCTCTACATTTTCTCTTCTTTTTCCCCTCCTCATCCTCTGAAGAATTTTTGTGTGTCCTCGGTGCTCATTTGGAAAGCTTCATGTCCAATCAGTCCCCGCTGAAATGGGAATCCACTGTGACATTTTCTCTAATCAGAGCCTCCCCTTTCTCTTCGTACAAATTATGCAAATCACAGCGTAATAACCCGACCAATTTGAGTCAAACCAAACTCTCTACTCTTTCCTGCTGCATTTTTTGTGTTCCTCTAGAGGGGAAGAAGAGGACACAGCTTGAGTATTATGAAAAACTTAGTGACGATGCTGTGTTGCCAAGAATCAAATTGGTTGTGTTAAGTCTCCCACAGTCACATTGTCTCTTGGCTTAAAATGTGGTCGTGTTTAATGATGATGATCTGGATAGTATTGATGTAATGATGGTAATGATGATGGTTTTTGTTTTTTGTTTGAAAACGACGACGTATAAGATGGTTTATATACTGATTAGAGTCTCAGACTGGCAGTTCATGTTGTGCCTTGCCTCTGGGCAATGCCTTTCAGCACCTGTGTGTCCAATCGGACTCAAAGCTGATCGTTCGTCCTTACTGACATTGTTCCTTTATTTTTCCTTGATCCTTGCTTGTGTTGTACTTACTCTCTGATGTACATCGCTTTGGATAAAAGCGTCTGCTAAGTGAATTGTAGAATTGTAGAATTGTAGTGTTGTTGGACATTAATGCCCACATTACACATACAGATAACATCTACACACTTGCACATTCTGGAAAAGTGCAGAATACCTCTCACTGTGTTTTCCAGTTTGCGGCTGCCAAAGATTCAGCTCTGACACAGAAATATTTTACTGTCTACCTCAGAGAACAAAGAAGTCTGGGATTTAACCGGCTAAACCTCGGTTTTATTTGTATTTTATCATCTAAAGCAAAAGTCATGGAACTGTAAATCTGTCAGGGTCTGGTTTGTCTCACAAGGATTGCGCTGCTGGGTTCCCTTTGATTTTCTGATTTGATCCAAGACACAAAGATACGGGATTTGAAAGGAATGTGGTAATCTGGATGGAAATTAAATGTATAATACTGATTCTAAATATTAGATCATAAATATATATATATATATATATATATATATATACACAATAACATTTACAGTAACTTGTGTAAGTCTTAATAATTTAGTTAGACATTTTCTAAGCAGTTAAAAATGTTTGTCAGAAGAATAAGGGGTTGGTCTCAACACTTCGTTTTAAAATAAATTTGGTTTCTTAATTTGATAGCAGCTGTTCTCATACTATTCTTTCTCCATGCATATATGACTCACGACATGTGCCGGTCCTATGAATCTCTTTTTTCGATACTGTTTCAATTTTCTACTAGTTTGTGTTGCAACAATAGCAGAGAGAATCACTCCCATGATACCCCGCGAGCCTCGACGTCATCTTTTCTTATTATTTTGATTGAGAGCCCCGTAGCGGCGGATTTTACATACTGTACGTTTAAATGAGTGTAAAAACGGCCTAGTGGTTATGGCTGAATCCGGCCTTTGCTGCATGTCGTTCCTCACTCTCTCCTCCCAACGTTTCCTGTCTCTCTTCAGCTGAAAAAAGCTGAAAAAGAAATAAAAGAAATGTGTGTAAAAACAAATAAAATAGGACCGTAAAAAGTAATGACAGCCGATAGTACCTGCATCATTTCTAAGTCCTTGTTTAATTTGTACCAGATTTTTTGTTTAATAAACTTTAATCTGCCTACATTATAAGTAACACACACGCTGCTACCACAGCGTTTTAATCCAAGCTGAAGGCTCTGAGATCCATTAAAAACCCACACAGAAGAACTTCAACACTGTAACTAATTTTCTGTTGATGTAAAAGCAAAACAACAAATAATCAGCTGTGAATACGCTCGGAATAATCTTTTCCTTGCGGAGTAGCACACGTTAGGCTACTTTGGAAACACATTAAACAGAGTGAATTAAGATGATAGTAGTAAACATTAGTCCAAATGTATCGTCTTAGTGTATCGGAAGTGACGGGGCAGTTACATGCCTCATTAAACGGCCTCATTTGAGGTTTTGGAGGAATGAGTCAGAAATTGTGAAAGCCAAAACATAATGCATCACTCTGCATGCAACTTGTCAGGCTTCAAAACAGGACAGAGGAGCGGCATTGCATTTAAAATGAGCAAAAACAGTAACGTTTTAAAAATGTGAAGAAGTCTGTTTGTGTTTCTGGATTCAAACGACAGAAGGCATCAAGCTTTGTGCTGATCCATGCCTTCAGCAGGCTGCTTTGCATCACTAATCTGTCACAGGATGGACAAACTGATGAAAATCAGACACCTGATTTGTGACAGCTGTACATAAAGAGAGACCATCAACATTTTGTCAGAGTCCAATCAATGTGGGGACAACTGGGAAAGTATATTTAGCTCAAAGAGCTGAGCGGGAAGTAAATATTTTTACTGGGTTTTTCCTTTTAATGATATGCAGCAGATGTGGAACGAGGCAAAGCGAGAGGCCTGGGAGTCACTTCACTGACTGACTGTGTCACTGCCAATATGAAACCAGTGACAGACAATAGCTGACTTTAAAGTGAGCGTTTCAAAGTTTAGGGTTAAGTATGTTTAACTGGGGCCTTGTATGTACAAACCCAAGACCTTCATGTTGGAATAGCTATGTTTTACAACAAAAGGACTGCAGTTGTTTTTTGTCCAATCTGAGCCTTTGATTGGCTGGTTTAGCAGAAAGGTTTTAGGATTTGTTCTGCATTACAGACAGTATGTTACACTTTCATTTTCCCTCTCTGATGAAATCTGGACAAATTGTGGGCTTCTCTCAGGATCAGCTGGCTTGGAAAAGGTATACATGTGTGCATGCATTTGTTTCTGTGTGTAAGAATGCTTGTGTGTGTGTGTGTTGGGAGATTTTTTTGTATTTGATTCCCCCCTCTGGCCATCACTAAAAGTTGTCAATCACATCCTTTTTTTAATTCCAAAAAGCTGAGCATTCACATGCCACAGCCTCCCCCCTTTTCTGCCACAGACTTTGGCACTGCCTCTGAAGCCTTTTGGTCTGTCCATCGCTCAGAATATGGATCCAGGGTGTCAAGCTCACAAAAACATATTTACCGAATGAAAAGTGGCGCCACATTAGTTTTACACATTTTCTGTTTGAGTCAACAGAGCATTAAACCTACAAAAAATAAGCCGTATCAGATAACAAATGGAAAGCACAAGTGTTCATTTTGATACTCCACGAGGATGAAGCGAGATGTGCTGTTTTTGTCTTGGCTTTAGGGTGTTTCATTTAAGAGCTGCGTCTGCTCCATAAAAAACAATCATAAAGCATTCGTTTTAAGTTATTTAATCCATTACAGAGAGCTGCAGTCTTGCATTATTTAAAAAAAGGAAACATTTTTAAGTCAAACCAGTTTCTAACAAGTATTATTTTTTGGAGTGAGCTCATCAAATCCTTCTTTTGATGAAAAATATCAGGTAAACTTGTGCTGGAATACAAAAACGAAAAGTTAAATTATTTCACCTTCTTGAAATCAAGATTAAAATATAAGTTTCACAAAAGACTAAATGTCTTTCTGATATGCTTATTCCTTCAGTTTAGGGAAGATCCGAACCTGGAGCACAGGCTCAGCCCTGGCAACAATAATCTGCACGAACATCAGCGACTGTGGGAACCTGCAGCTTGACGGTTGAAAATGAGACAAAGATTGGCAGGTCCACTTTGTCTCGTTGTCCACAGATGTCTTCATACCCAGAAAGAAGTTAGGAACATTACAAGCACAGTAAGTTTATTGTAATTATCTTTTGGTACACGAAATATTGAGAGAGAACAACGTACCCGTACAGTAGTTAGATTTGTAACGGTGAGTGATTGCACGTCCAGAATACTATAAAAGTGCACTCAGTTGAGCGCACATCTCTGCAAGGTATATCTGGCTGCATTTGGCTATAGGGAACAATATCGTCCCTGTCTCCCTCCCCTTCATGACAAAGATGAATTAGATCTCCCTTAATTGAACTTCCCAACTCCTTGACTGTCAAGATGGAATCAAAAAATAAAAAAACAACTTGACAGGAATAGGTTACACATTTCATTTTTACACACACTCAGTCACCTTCATCCTCAGAAGACTGTCAACCTTTACATCTGTCAAACAGCACAGTGTAGCCAATTGTCAGGCCTCTTGTTCGTGTTAAACCTGGTCGAGATAATCGATCATTTTTTTATTTTCTTTACATTTTCCTTCATGCTTCTCTCTAAACACAAAGTTTGATCATACATCTCCAAAAGAAACAATTTTATGTCCAGTGCAGACGGGGAACAGAATGGTGTTGATAGATTTATATGCACAGGATTAAAGTTGTAGGCTCCATTCGTTCTGCACAGTCTGCTATTGTACCTGCAACGTGGCGCTCGTTTTCCACCTGCCATGTAACAGTAGGACGCCACCACCTGGCCACCTGGTGTCTTCACTGACAGGTGAGGACAAAGATCCTGCAGAGAGTGAGGATTTGCACGTGGCATCAGGTTTAACAAGCTGTCACCAGGCTTTAGGGGACGAAGAAATATTATGAAGAGTCTGAAGGCGAGTCTAACCGAAGGTACTCTCAGTCCGATTGTATTTACAGTATGTGTGCGTGTGGGACAGTACAGAAACACAGGAGGCGGCTGGACCTGTTTCCAGTTAAAAGCAGAAGCCCCCACAACAAAGGCCCTGGAGGCCCTGGAGTCGTAACGAGGAGAATATCATTTTTCTTTGGCCCCTGTGATCTGCCATTCTTACGTTTCACTTTCAAAGCTTTGCTCGCTGGCAGAAGTCCTCAGCTCCTCATCTCTGATGGAAAGAAGGAACGCTGCCCACCGCTTCTCCTCTCCTCACCTCCCAGGAAGTCCTCCTCAGGAAAAGGAAAGACAGAAATGAGAAGAAAAGAGCCCCTATCCCTGTTTTGCTTGCCATGACTGATAAAAGAAGATTGGATGTATTTGTCTGTCAGCCTGGCTCTGAGGAGATCCTGCAGTAATCCTCCAACAGACCATTTAGTGCCTGTGGGTTTCCTAAAGATCTCTTCAGGAATCCTATTTTCCCTGCCTGCAGGAGTGGAAAATCTGAATTTCTCAACCTCCTCCCACTGCCAGCCATCTCCACGGATGCCAAAGAGCAAGGTGGATGCAGTGGAAGTGGAACAGCCAAACTTGTACTTCGCTGTGCAAACCTGTAGACAAAAATATAACATAAAAGTAGAAATGATGTTCTGGACTCACCTTCTTATTTGATCCTATGATACCTTCTTGCTATAAAAAAGGATTATAATGTTATTTAAAAAAAGCATATTTACAGTTTGTTGGAAATTGGCTAGTTGCCACTACTAAACCACTAAATTGCCTTGTACTCCCTTCAAAAACATCTCAAATCATCACTACCTTCCTGCAGTAAAATGTCTAATCGATGTGTTTCTAACAACGCAATCATCGCATGGTTTTGTTGAACCTTTTGATTCTCCACAAACAAAGTCCGAGCAGAATGTCTTTGTCTTAAAGGAATAAGCCTCTCTGAGTCAGGACAGAAACAAAGCTGCCATGGTTACATTTGTTGAAGTTTTTTAACCAATTAACTGGTGATGTTTACATTTGATCTTTATCCTTTTGTAATTATTTATAACTTTTCTTGATAATAGAACAGACATACTGGTACATATACGATAGACATGGACTCCCAGCAATATTACACAATAATCAAAAACACATCATTACTACAAACATGCAAAGAAACACAAGGACAGACATAAACATGTAACACATCAGCTCATAGGCATTGACACAGTGTAACAAACAACAACATGAAGTTATGTTAAAGCACACTGGGTCTGTTTACTTTGCACCTCAACACCTACCTAATAACTGGATTCTGACTAACACTGTGATGTTAAAGCTCCGACTTGAGGTCCGATTCCTCCTTCCCAACAATCGCGGGGTCGTTCCTGACTCAAGGCTGCTCAGAGCCGATTATCTTTCCAGATTATCTTGGAGTGTGAGTCGTATTAAGATCCAAACTTAACATCCGCAATCTGCTCAGAGATCGTATTTCAAACATGTTTGATATTTAGGTTTTCAAATCTTGACGACTACGTCGAAGGGTCTGGTGGAGATCGTTTGTGACTACAATAACCGGGGGTGACAATTGGAAGGACAGTAATAAGTGGACAGTAGTGGCGACCGGCGGCAAGATGCAACCCACAGAGGTGCGCCGGACAAATGTATGCACCTGACCATTACAATCTTACCTCAGGCTCTCCCTGAAGAATACACAACCCATGTTGTCTGCGTCTCCTCAGACGTTTCTTCAGCCAAAACTTTTTTTTCTTCTCTCTCTACAGAAAGCATTATAATCGCAAATTTAACTGCCGACTCCGTTGTTTACGTGAGGTCACATGACGCGGTGCGTTCGCACGCCAGGCACGATAATCTTAGTAAAATCTTGCAGTCTCCGATGTGCAATGATTTTCACATCCTTCAGAGTGTGTATGCTTGAGATTATGGAGAAGAATATCTGTAAAGATTCTCCTTATGTGTGTGATGCTACCTGAATTCAAAATCGGGGAGGATTTTAAAACTCCTGCATTTTGTTTTTTGTCTCCGACGTACTCCATCTGTTGTTCGTTTGTAAATGTATGCATAGTCTGGGTGGACTGTGGAACTGACTTGCCCTCTGGGATAAATAAAGTTTTCTAAGTCTAAGTGTGAGCCAGGCTTTAACCAATAAAATAGTTACATGGCAAGTGATATTTGTTAAATGATTCAATTAGGTGGAAATGCTTCAAATGTACGTAACATTGTTTACTTTGTTGGGTTTTGTAATTACGGTTTTATGGATTTGATCTGTGATGTGACACGTTCTCCTAATCTACTCTGAGTTTGATTGCTTCTGTCTCCGCCCCACACACCTGGGTAAATTCATTTTTTGTATCGTATTCGTTAGAATGATTATCTCGTTTTTGATTTTTTCTACATGTTCGGGTTGTATCACAACACAACTGTTTGGCATAATACGTCTGTGTTATGAGCACAGTGTTACTGCCATCAACCAGTTAAAGAACAAGTGCAACATAACTAAACTACCATAACTATAACAAGGACTTTATCAGCAGATTTTAATGGACATTATAAACCTATCTTAACAACACACCAGCTTGTTGCAGTAAAACATACAGCTCTGTACCGTTGTATGAAACATATTGTACAGCCTGAGCTTTTCCCCAGTGATGATCATGCCTCTCATGTGTTGAGCAGATCTGTGATTTTGACTCGATGCCCGTGGTGTGGCGGAGGGGGATATTATTCATTGAGCTGGTATTTATGGGCGGAAGGAAAGCAGCTTTGATAGAGCGTCTCTTGAGCGCTCTCCAACATGAGATGTACTCATGTCTTCGACCTCTTGACTCTTCCTTCTCTTCAGCCCTATCTTTATTTCCCATCAAACAAAATGGGAAGCCTCTGAAGCTCATATGTGTGTGAGAGAAGACAGAGACAGGACTCTGATTTTTTAAATTAGGTTGAATATCACATTGAACTTCATTGTAAAAAGAGAGTCAGGTGGTTTTAGAGCGGATGTTTACTCCAAGACATTCTCAGATCAAATAGAAGTGCAGAAGAAAACACTTTCCTTGTGTCATTGAAGCTTTTCCATTTGCATCGTTCATTCATTTGCATTTCACATTTCAGCTATGTTCTTTTGGTCAGGGTTTTGATGTGGAGTCAGAGCTCTGAAAAGGATTAAACCATGTGTTGCTATTGTTGTTGTTATTGTTCGAACTGCTGAAATCCATCTAACACATGTATGCCACACAGAGGCCACAGAAAGGGCCGGCTCTGCCTGTGTGCCAGTTGTTGCCTGAGAGTTACAGAGCTCACTCTACAGGGTTCCTCCTCGCTGGGAGCCCGTCCAGCCTTTAAGGCTTCAGGGGGAAGTTCTGAGGCTTTCATGCTGTTTTAAGTACAGATGTAGCCTTCATACAAGTTCCACATTTTACTGCCCAAGCAGCATGGTGTAAGAGATTACCACCAAACTGTGGCACTGCCCCCAAGTGGAAGTGTCTGGTAAAAAAAGACAAAAAAGAAAAGTGTTCCCATGAATGTTGAACCTTTAAATGCCCCTCGTTGACATGCAAGTGTTATTCTTTTTTAAACTTTCAAGACTTTACGGAATTTCCTTGTTAAGATGCTGAGAAAAGACAAAAGAAATCCATTTGGAACTGCTGCAAACTTGCATATATGAATGTAATTTGTAAGGCATAGTGCTGCTATTAAAGCTTATAGCTCAATTTATGAGCCAGTCTTCTGATCTTATCCCAGATATTCTCTTACATCTTCTCCTTATCCGTTTTTGTTCTTCAGCTTGAGGTTTTTATAGCGAAGCTCACAAAAGTGTCAGACTCTGCAGCACAGCCAAAATCTCACATCTCGGCTTTTCTATACTGAGGTCTGTTGTTTTGAGTCGATGCCCCTGCTGCTCTTTGTCTGGCTCACTCAGTATTTCAGCTGCAGAGACACACCAGCATCTATACATCTGTAATGCAGGTTGAGTATCAGGGCGCTGTGCTACATGTGCAACATCAATCTGTCTCAGAAGTCTGCTGCACATGTGGAGGAGATGTATGGAGTGGTGTTAATTTGTGTGTATTTGTTTTGGTGTGTGTGTGTGTGTGTAAGGGATTATGATCAGGTGAGTGTGGAAATACAGATAAGAAGTTGTGAATATGATCACAGGATACAAATTGTTTTATCCCCATTTTGTTAGAATACTTTAATTTAGCAAATTAGTTAGAATATCAACCCCTGCTGCTTCCATCTAAATGACTGGGTGATGTTTATTAGTTTATTAGTGTTGTTCCCGTCACATATTTCTAAATAAATATCTGTTGTAAACTGCATTGTTAATACCTTTGTCATGTGTAAATAGTTAATCTATGAATTTAAAATAAGAGCTCTTTATAAATGTGATTAAAATAACACTTATAATTAATTCGTTAGCTCTTTTGAATATTTTGGCATCAAAATAAAGAAATTCCTTTTTCTTAAGCAGCGACACATTTGAATGCTGCAGATTGTCAATCCATTTAAAGTTTGAACAGGATTGAAACTCACTAGATGATGACGTGATAGTGAAACTTTCCCTTCATCAAAAACAAGTGAAAACCTTCAGAGATCATCAAAGTAATTACGCAAAAAATGTTAATTCTGCAGCGTTTTTTGTTTTGGATTCATGGACTCATTAAAAACATTATTTTTACGTTATGAATGTATAATTATTGAAAGTTTTCATTAGCCTCAATACTGGATATTTATGATTTGTATAAGCTCATAAATATACAGGCAGTTTTGAAGACTCGTTATACAATCTGTGCGGCTTTTAACTTTTCCAAAAAGGCTTCAAACATTGAGGAGGTCAGTGAGGATTTAGGCAAGGCAAGGCAAGTTTATTTGTATAGCGCTTTTCATACACAAGGCAGACTCAAAGTGCTTCACATCATAACATGTCATACAATTAAGTGAAATAAAATGCAAGAATTAAAAGAAAAGTAAAAAAAAACAGAGAATAAAAACATATTTGCAATACAATAGACAATAAACAGTGCAGAAGTTAAAAGTGCAATGTAGGTCAAATTTAGCAGAAGGCTAAGGTGAACATAAAAGTTTTCAGTCTTGTTTTAGAAGTGGTCGGAGTTGGGGCAAGTCTTAAATCTTCAGGAAGTTTATTCCAGCTGTTTGTTGCATAGTAACTAAATGATGCTTTCCCATGATTTAGTCTGTTTTAAACCAAGTGGACTATTTTCTTTCTAACATGCTATCTCGTTCCTAAACCTGCATAAAAGAAGTTTGGATATTTTCACATGAACTTATATGTGTATGTTTTCACAACACTTCTAGTTAGGACTCTATGTAGGTTAGACTGGACCTTTTCAACTCCTCCCAAGATGGTAAATGGACTTGAGCTTGTATAACGCTTTTTTTCCCCTGACTACTCAAAGTGCTTTTACACCGCAGGTCACACCTACACATTCACACACTGATGGTAGAGGTTACTATGTAGTGAGATCATCAGAAGTACCTAATCCCATTCACACGCATTCATGTGTCACCGACGAAGCAGCGGGAGCAATTCGGGGTTAAGTGTCTTGCCCAAGGACACATCAGACATGTTGCTGCAGGAGCTGGGGATCAATCCCTCCAGAGATGACGACTCTACCAACTGAGCCACAGCCGCTGATGTCAATTTAAAGTCCCTGTGGCCTTCAATAACACCTCCAACACTGACACTAACAGATAGACTTTCTCAGCGCGATTCTTCCTGCACATTTAATTTCTGATAGATAAAAAAAAACAATAATGTGTGTTTTCACATTTCCATAATTTTGTAATCAACTAAATTTCTGACTGTAATAATAAGAGGTAATAAACAATAAACTGAGTAATCAATGCTTCAGGGTGTTTATGTGTTTTTATGGGTTGTAAACAAACCAGTTTAACAAACATATAATTTTTATTATGATGTTTGGAGCCAATAAAACCGTAGTTAATGATTCACTGATGGTAATAAAACATTTGACATTTGTATATTATTAGAGTAACTGTAATAATTTGGTCCATGCACACATGGGTCAGAAACCCTGTCTCTTAGCATCCTTCGTCTCTCTGTCAGCACAAAGGCATCAAATTAGCAAGTCGGCCTGTAATGCAAACCAGAAGGAAGGTCAATCCCAACTCATTTACGCTGCTAAAGAGGGATAACCACCGTGAGAATCCTGGTACCCCCCTGTAGGAAAAATAAAATCCCCCTTTCCCTGGTCCCTGAAGTTTGGCTGCCACTGCTAGGTGAGGAGAGATCCTCCAGATTGAAGCTGGCACTTCTGCCTCTGAGGGGACTCGGGAGGGAAGAGGCACAGCCCCGGGCGGTCTGCTGCCAGCCGAGGTGAGGGATTGTGGGGGAAAGGAGACATGGCAGCTCTGCTTCCTCTCAGGGTCGACAGTGGACGCTAAATTGGAGAGAAGGAGCGCGGTGTTGCCTCATCCGTCATACTCCTCTCATCTCTCACTCACACTTTTGTCTCCTTTATCTCTCCGACCCTTCAGCTCCCCCTTCCTCCTGGTCTCTCTCTGCTGGATTACAGTGCAGAAATATAATCCAGATGACGGCTAACCACAAGTCATTGGAGGGAGACAACCAGTGATCACCAGGCCTGATAATCAGTTTGTGTCTTGATTATGTTGGCCAGTTTGCGGGTAGACGTTCCTGAAAGGGGCTCTGATTTGTGCAGCTCTCATCGCTTCAGGAGTTGATGCTATCTGTGCTAAATTGTGTGGTTGTTTTAAGATTTTGAGGGTTCTCTGAGAAAAATGTCATATCTCTCAAAGTTCCATATACATCCTTATACACTGTTGGCATTTATAGGGCAGTATGGTGGCTGGGAAGTGCAAACCAAAATTACAAAGTGTGAAGCACTTTTACAAAGCATGAGACAAATTGACGTTTTATAAAACAAAATTACAAAAGCAAGACACGTTACCAAGTACAAAACAAATCTTCTTCAGGTAAACATTTTTGAACTTTGAAGTTAAAATATTTTATCTGAAGAATGCCTCTGGCCGAAATTGTGTGATTGTGATGAATTAAAAGTTTTTGTGGTGTTGGAGCGAGTGTGCGGGCTTCTCTTCCTCAGTCTGCCCTGCACCTACGTGATGTGCGTATAACCTCCTTTTTCTAAGGACTTCTTTGTAAACATTTTGCCACAGCTCAACTCCATCTTTATCACAGCTTCATAATTTCAAAAGTCAAACACTTTGCTTCATTATACATGTTACGTTCCCCAAGATGGCTAGGGGGTTAGGGGAGTAACAATAAAACAAAACCCAGGGAAAAGATGGAGGGACTAAATATAAGCAGAGTTTAAATGATTAATTAAAAAACTAAATACAAATGTTAAACACAAAACAAGCTTCTTCTACAAAACACAAAACAAAAGAGAAGCTAATCTAATCTCTAATAAAAGTCAGAAACTAACAAGGTAAATACTGCTAACAATAAGGCCTCATTCAAAACACATTTCTTCCACAGAAGGATCACACTAAAGTTTCTCGACGTCAAAGACACGCACACGCACACACACACGCAGCGGACTGACCCACTGGCAACTGGCTGCCTCCGCTCCTGCTCTTTATATCTCAGGCCCTGATCATCAAGTTGCCACAGGTGTGGCTGTGCACACTCAGGCTGAGGAGCAGCACCTGGGAGCACACAGGAGAGAGAGAGAGAAAACACATACCACACAACACTACGGCACTTAACAATACATCAGATGTACTTGTCGATGTCTGATAACATTGATACTATACAACAACTTTCCACAAGTGCATGAACTGGATAAACTTTAAACTGCAGTCACATCATAGTAATCACCGAGAGAAAGTATGTCAGATATCCACGTCACACTGTCCCTCATTATAACATGTTTCCTTCTCTCCTCCAGTTTCTTTCACATTCATTCACAATTACAGACACTTCAAGAAGTACTCTCTTATCTTTTATCTCTGGTCTTTTCAAAGACCCAAAGATTCTCTCTCTACTCACTTGATGATTGTGTGCATTACACATTACAGTGTGTCACTGCATTAACACAAGTCAAACCTCAGATCATCAAGCAAGCTACAGTAAGAAATGTAAATGCAAAGAATAAACTACAAGTGACAACAACATGTTTCTGGATGCAGCTGAGGTTTTACCATTTTTTACTCAGGAGGAAACAATCAGGGTGAAAACATTAAAACAAATTATTCACTTTTCCTTTACACTTTATTTATAAATTTTTTGAAAAGAACATGAAAAAAACTTTAATAAACTGTCGATAGAAACGATATTTAAATGATATAAACCCCTTAAATAATTTCCAAATTGTCTTTGCGTCTTTATTTTTAACGATTGTCAAAATCATTTTCTGACAAAATGAAAGTAATTGATTGTAATGTTTTGCAGCGCCGCTCCACCAATGTTGAGCTAACACGTTCACCACAGAAGAATTGCACGTCCCAGAAGAACTTGAGTCACCAAATGTGTTGTTTGTTGGTATTTGAAATATTACAAATTATCCCAAATTCTTGAAAAACCAGTTGCATCCTAAAGACATGGAAAATAAAATAACTGCCTTAAAGTTAGCTTCCAATACCACGTGATGATTAGGCCGCATGATTAGAGAAGAAGCGGTGAACCAACAGGATGAACTGTTTTACTCTGAATAAAGCTGCTGTGGTTAGTCCGCAGAGGGGAAGAAGAGAAAGAGGCTCAACTGCTGACAGAGATTGTACAACAAGGGCTGTCCGCAAATTTACATGTAACACAACCTCTTTATCCGAAATGCCCTGAGTGGTTTTTTTTTGCCCGAGTTGATTTAAAGTTCAAGTAAAATTGATTCGTAAAGCACTGACAGAAAATGATTGTCCTCAAGAAGAAATAGAAATTCTTAAAATAGTTGTAAAATGGGCCAAGCAGAAATTGGAAGTTACTTTAAATTGACATTTTCCTCTCAGATAAATTTTGTTTTTTTATTTGTATTTCAATTATTTTTCTAGATTTTCATTCGGGTATCATGAATCTTTAGTCTGGATATTTCTGTAATGTTAATACCTGACTGAATATCTCTTTGTCTGAGAGGGGCTCAGTGACATGCTGATTACAAATCCATTACTTCCCCAATGTCCCGCACCAAAGGAAAGTAGCTTTTTGGTCATTTGATAACATGCGAAATTGTTTGGGAATTTGCACCAGTAAAGTGCAGCGTTAGCTGAATCATTACATGCAAATGGGATTTTCTAACACCTCAGTTTTCATTACATCAAACTGTGACGAAACTGAAAATATACGGTACGTGGTCTTAATTGAGTTCTGACTTTGTTTTTTATGTTTTGTTTTGAACCGTGTGAAAGTTACCAAGTCTCGTATACAATTAGACAAATCATTAGTGAGCAGTCTTTAAAGACGAGTTTGTTCTGTGGGAACAGTAAAGATTGTAGCCTACAGCACAAGCCAGGGTAGGAAGATAGAGAAAGTAAGAGAAGGATAATCAGCATTTACGGAAGTTAGTGAAACACTAAATAACTTCTAATCTGTTGCTTAGTCAGTCGATCCCTCTTTGCCACAGGTACGATATTAAAAAGGCAATTAAACGGTGTTTAGTGCCTATTCTCTCCTTCCTTATTTAAATCCAGTATACAAGCTCTGCTTCGTCCCTCCCTCACTGCACACATAGTAGGGCCGTGCTCCTCTCTATGGGTCTGGTTTCAATTTCTGGAAAATGAAGAGGTTGTGTAGACGGAGAGAGGAAAAGACTCCTGCCTTGTAAATCCATTATTATTCAGGATATATTAGAAATCCAGCTTTAATAGTTCTGTTTGTGTAGGATCTACTCTCAATCCCCCTCTATATAATCCTATTCGCCAACCAAGGCTTAGCTGCACAAATAAACACGGTAATGGATCCCTTCACATACAGCAAAGAGAAGAAGAAGTGAAGACTGAGCCACCCTTAGACCCAATCCTTTCCAGATGGCACCAATAGATCACATTATTTACATCGGCTGTGTTCAGGTTCCCAAGACAACGCTTCTCTGCTCTACAATCTTTGCTTCAATGACCCGAATCTATTCTGTTTTTTTTTTTTTCTTACCCGGGCCTTGATTAGCGCAGAATCCGAAGAAGATGGATCTTCTTCTTGGAAGAGTACGCTACTGATGCACAGATGTCGTGTCACTCCAACGCACCTTCTCGAGAGGATAAAACCGCCAGGCTCCCACCTCCACCCATCTGCATTCCCTTATGATATTCAATCCTCAAGCTTGGTGTGCATTATGCACTGATCAGCGTGCATCGTTTCCATTAGTGTAGCTCGCTCCCCTTCGTTCACCCGTGAACTGCGGTACAATCTTTGGGACTCATTACCCCTCTGCTCTCAGTGTGGTTACGGATAGTTAGCATCGTTCATGAACCTTAATTGTTTCTCCTTGTCTCTGGGTGGATGAGAATGAACGCTGCAAAATCTCTCCGGCAGGCGGAGACCTCGACATGTGAAAGAAATCAGCAGATTTCCCAGAGTTGGCGTTTGTAAGTTGAAAACTCTTCTTCCTGTTTATGATAACTGACAGTAACAGAATGGGTTGTAAAATAACAGGGGCAACCTTTAATGCAAAGTAACGCCAACTCTTGCTGTAGAGAGGAAGGCTCTTACAGGAGGGTTAAAGCTTCATAAAGTTTTCAAGAGGGGATTCCTGTAAGGTTTTCAGTTGCCAGAACTTTTTGTTGCTTGTTGATTAAAGGTTTATCATCTCTGGAGGATGGACTCTGCATCTTTGAAACCTTAAAAAGTGCACAAAGATGATTCAGACCTGCCATACTTTCCCCTCCTCAAAAATGTAAAGGTACATTTTATATTGTAGTCCTCAATGCCAGGGTTGTGGAAGTCTCTGTTTTATATGTACAATTCTAGCTTTCCTCTTCCCCTGCTTTCTCTCCCTGGCTCGGAGTCATGCATCTTTTCCCTTTCAAGGGACACAGAGGAGGCTGCCGTCTGCTCCTGACCTTACAGTTGAGAGTAGGAAAAAGAAATGACGTAACAAAAAGCTCTGAGGATGTTGAGACCTAGTAGTCGTACAGAAGCTCTGTTTTTCTGAGTACAGTCTCTTTCTACGAGGTACACTGTATGCTTGTGTGTGTGAGTATCAACAATGAAGGTATGAAGCAAGAGTTGACTGAAAGGAGTTTTTAGAGGCTGGGATTTGAACCTCTTTGGACTTTAGTGTGAAAAACTGTAGTTTGCAAAATAATGACTCTAAAGTGCAAAAACGTTAGTAGGCCCCCTGTGAAAAATAGACACATTTATGACAATATATTTGTGGAAATAGCTGTTGTCGATCAGACCTAATTACATCCTACTTTCACAGTTTACTTGTCAGAGACGATGTCCATTAATCAACTGAAAACCCTAAATTATCAGGGGTTTGTTCAATGCAAATTTGAACGATAAGACGGATAAGAAAAGGACAGAAATGTATATGAAAATGATTTATCCCTCATGAGGAAACAGTGAGAGAGATAGTTAAGTGTCTGCTGTTGGCTCACCACAGTCTCACTATAATGATTATTGACACACTTACTAAAGAACATGTGTCTGCAGTCTTCAGATAAATACATTTACAGTCCAGTGCAAACGCTAATGTGCACCAGTGACGACCTTAGCAGCTGGAATTATTCGACCTCTGACAAAGAACACACACTGATGAGCCAGTGTTAAACACCCTGGTCACTCAGTCCTTCCAAATATGACCACGGGCGTGTCGTTCCACATTCTCCCACCTGGAAAAATGTGCTCCAATATGTGTTCGATTCCTGGCTCGACCCGTGCTGTCATATTTCTCTCACTCCACACGTTCCTGTCTTTGTGGCGATAAAAAACTAATAAAACATTGCCGAGAAGTGGCGGCCCACCTTCCCTCTTCCAGAAAACTCAATTAGAACAAAACAATGAGTAGTATGTGCACATTACGGCTCCCTGACACGGATAAATCATCCTCCCAATGACAGATTGGTGCATGATTATGTGACCGTGAGCTGTTTTGACCAGATGTAAGCTCGAGAAGAAGAGAAGGAGGAGGAAGCTGGAAATGTAATTACAATTAATGTGGGTGGGTGGGTGGAAGGCCGGTGAGTTTGGACGGTAAGCAGAGGCCCGTCAGCCCCCCCCCCCCCCCCACCCGCCCTGGATGGTTGCGGGTGCGATTCCCTCTGTGTTGAGACTGTTGGAGGCAGCTGAATAAACCCAACAGAGGAATGTGGAGGCTGCAGACAGAAAGCAGAAAAACTCGTTAAGGAAATAACTTTAATTTGGAGAATGTGAGATTACTAATAATCAGTCTGCCTACAGTACCTCTTTATTACAAGGTCAACTGTTGACTAAATAATATGCACAATAGATTCTGACTTTGAAAAGATATATAACACTGTATGTACAGGAAGTGGATTAACGGATAAAGAAAAATACTACAAAAAAACAACAACATGAATGTACTGTCACTGTTAGGATCCGATTTAAAAAGAGTAATGGTATTGACTTCAAGCTATTACATTTCATTTATTTATTTAAAGAGAGATTTATTGTTTTATTGCATGTGTTTCATTAAACTTCTCCAGGATCACACCACCCATTCATTATCAAACACACTGATTACTATTGTTTCCTTGACATAAATCTGGAGATTTCTGCCCCAAATTATTGCACAACATCAACCCCAGAAATCAGGAAATACAGACGTGATGCTCAAAATGTACGAGAGGATCCCGTAGTAACGTAAAGATTAATAAAAAAACAACTAAATCTGTGTTTTCTGCTAGGATTATGCTTCATACTCTGCTCTCCCTTTCTTTTTTTAAGAACATGCATCATTGCACGTATAATCAGTCATTGTCACTCTGCAGACATTTTCATGTAATTATTGGTTTTTGGTTACTTCCTAAAATAGTTGCTTCAGAGCGGTTATTCGGGGGAAACCAAACGAGTCTGAAACCAACCCCAGAGTTCAGCATGAAGGTCTGCTGCTTGAGAGAAGAGAGACACAAATGAGAGGAAGTTACACTAAGATGACCTGTAATTTTATAAATGATGAGCATCACTGTGTCAGCTTTTTCATTATGTAAGTGTCTCCTCATAAACAAGTCTGCTGCCTCCTCTCATGGCAGCAGGGCATTAATCAGGCCTTTGGATATTTTCTTTCTCATGGACCCCATGAGGATAACGTCGCACTGTTGGACTCAAATGACATTTTTTCACACTTTGATAGCTAGTTGAGCTTGCTAGTTTTTTCTCATATAATTTGCCTTCCACTTAAATCAACATGCCACACCAATGGAACAAAAAACAAACACAAAGAAAATCCCCCAAACACTGACAACATAACTTTTGATTTTAACCCTTTCTCATCACACGTCCATAAAATTAGATTTTTATTGTTATTTTAAATACTTTATTAATCCATGAGGGAATTTCTGGTTTACATTCTGGTTATTTAGAGACATGCTCCTCACACATGTACAAACAGAACCTGTGGACATGCATTAGTGGAGAGATGTCAGAGTGGGGCTGCTACACAGGGAGCACACTAGGGTGGTTGGGGGTTCGGTGCCTTGCTCAAGTGCACCTCAGCAGAACTCTGGAAGTGCCCTGGCCCCTCTCCAGCTACCAGACCAACTTCTATACTGTGGTCTGCACTGGGACTTGAACCAGCGACCCTCCGGTTCCCAACCCAAGTCCCTACAGACTGAGCTACTCCCACCCCAAAGTTACCCCAAGTTAAGGGGTAAACTCAAAATTGAGTTGGATTTGTGTAGATCAAGAGCCAAAAATACAGATCCCATAATGCACAGAAGATATTCAGTTTTCCCAAATCAATCAATCAATCTTTAGCGCTAATTCACAACAAATGTTATCTCAAGAAACTTTGCAAATGAGTAGGTAAAATACCTTACTCATGGTATGCTACAAAGAAGTAGTACTATCATTGATGAGTAAGCTGCCTTTTGCAAAACATTTTCTTGGAAATTCTGAGCCATGAACCTCCTTAACCTTCATGAAGTCAAAGCATGTCTTCAAGGAAATCTTACATGACCCCTGAGACTTCCACTTAGACACACAGTCACTCTTAAATTCACACAAACACATATCAAAGCAAACAATTGGACATGCACTCCCTCTCATTTACAAACACAACCAGGGATGAACTCAAAGTTGCTTTTTGCTGCAGTTTTTTTTCGGAGGGCGGTTTGGCTGAAATGTTAATGAAACTGAATGGATTCAGTGGGAAGATGGCCGGCGGTTCCAGCTGCATGACTCCAGTAAAACAATCCCCCGTCACACTGCTGAGGATCGGACGTGCTGACAGCAGTGATGAGGCCTTGAAACAGATATTACACATCTATTACACATGCGAGCAGACCCGTGCACATGCACTAAAACACACACTGTACATGTGGGCTATCACCGGGCCTGTCTTTTCCTCACATAAAAACACACACATGGGAAGAGTGAGAAGGAATAGAAATATTCAGAGACCGTTATGGGCTAAATGGAAAATGGTTTTGTTTGAGTTCAGCCAGAGTAAATGAATCTGATTAGGAAACTCGACCCACCAAAGGGGAGGAATCACTTAAAAAGAAAAGGTATTGGAAAGTTTGATCATTTATGCTGATCAATCCATCCATAAATAATCAAATAGTGGCCTTTTTTTTTTTTTTAAACCTAGAGAGAAACTGTATTTGAACCTGCAGAATATCAGAGACAGAGCCTTCCCTGATTTGAATCTCTGGATTTTAAATCTACTCCTTTTTTACATTTGTTGTCTTTGCTGCAAGTCATTTTCTCTTTATTGTTTCTCCCGATGTTATTGCTTTTCTTTCTGTCTTTAATTGTTTCCTTTCAAAAGCCTCCTGTGGACAGGTGTTGAGAATTAGCATGTATGCTAAAACACTTAAACACTGCATCTGGTTCGTCCAATGTATCTGTGATGTCCATGCCAAATAAAGTCTATCTAATCTAACTACTACTTTTATATAAACCTGTTGACTTTCATTAAACGTCATTGTATAAAATACCAATAATAGGAAATGTAAAAAAACAGACTGTAAGGTTTTGTAAAACATTGAAACCCAATATTTAACTACAAACTGCACATAGAAAAAATATCAAATGTTGAAACTAAGAAATGTTTGTTGTTTTTGAAAAATGATATTCCCGTTTCAATTTTCATGGCAGCAACATGTTTTCAAAAAAGTGATCATGCTAGAAGAAAACACCTGGAGGAACATCTCACAGTTAATACGGTTACCTGGCAACAGGTTAGTGACATGATTGAGTATAAAAAACATCATGCCCAAAAATCTCCCAATTTGGTTATTCACTTGAGAATATGAGTTTGATCCTGTAAGTCCTGACAAAGCTACGAGAACCCTCCTTCTGTTTTTGTTTACAGTAAATGAATTAGATAAATCTTCATACAACTAACAGATGTAACCCTGAGTCCAGTGTAGGCTCCTTGTGAGCCCACTATGGTAAATCAATAATAATTATTACCACTCCCTGGTGATACGGGGTTGTTTTGCAGTTTTGACTCCCACTTGTAAGAGCTCCACTTTCAGCTCTGCATACTTTCTATGTGGGTGTTACCATTGTGGTCACAAACCAGATGAAAGGATTGTGATTGCTGTGTGAAAATGGAGCCAGAGCCACCATCCATCCATCCACCCTGTCAGAGTGATCTCCAAAGCTGCTCCAGATTAAATCATCAAATGTCAAAAAAAAAATAAAGTATCTCCTCCAAATTAAGAGTTATCATTTGCAAATGGTGGCCATCCAGGTGTGATTTTGTGGCCTGTTTTCATCTGAAGCAGCTTCCTGAAACAGAATAGAGAGCGTTTCACATCCGTACTGAACGTAGAGCAAATACCTGTAACCTCGCCTTCACTCCTTCCTGCTTTTAAATGAGAGTAAATTAGGTGTTATAATGTTGCGGCTGTTTTTAATGGCTACTGAGGACACACACACACACACACACACACACACACACACACACACACACACACACACACTTGTCAGATTGCTGATATTTGGACAGACAGTTTATTCAATGTTCTGACTCATAATCAGTCATCAAGTTCAAGGGGAAGTAGGCGATATATGCAAACACACACACACACACACACACACACACACACACACACACACACACACACACACACACACACACACACACACACACACTCTCTAACAAGTTAAAGGGTCACATTTGGACATCAGGATTTACTTTGGCCGGTGGTGCCGCTCTTTAATGATTAAATCATTTATTGGTTCAGGTTTTCTTTGCTCTGTGTTAGTAGCACATATCTGTAGGGGGAGTAGCAGCACCAGCTTCATGCTCCTGTATAGAGGACAGTGTATTCTGAGTGCAGGTACATAACATGATCCTGTTTTGTATTCTTACTAACTCACTAAACCGAGGTAACCCAACCTTGGGGCCGCATGGAATTTAAACGGGGTCCCCTGAAACTTGTATTTATGATCAATAAAAAATACATTTTATATTAAAACATATTGAACACAGGCTACCGTGGGCCAATGCCAAAACAAGAAACTTGCACAGTCTTTGTCTGTCGTCTATTGTGCAGAAACCCATCCCAGCCTTTCTTCCTCCGTCCACAATAATAAACACGAAAAAGCCTAAATGTGCTCTAAAATGAGCGTTTACCTGCAACACAGTATACAAACTATTACATGATTAAAAATAAATTAATGTAAGTAAAAAGCTGTTTGTGTTTTGGATGTCTGGGGTTGTCGAGGTTTTGTCAAAGTGGGGCCACGAGCCGAAAGCGGTCGGGAACCACTGCACTAACACTTTTCTCCCTCGGCTTCTGATGGTATGCTTTGCAGGTTTTGCAATCTAGCAAAGCCTCAAATAGAATTTACAATAACTGTTTATGTTTTGAAAAATGTAGGTTCTTATTTCCAACGGAAGTAGAGACGTAAGTCCTGTGTCTGAATCTGAGTGTTTTCTTTAGAGACAGCAGAGAACTGAACATTTACACCGGCCACTCAGATGATCGAATTCTCCTGAAACCTGTGAACCGTTTTGAATTATGAACACCGACCTAGGAGTAGAAATATTGAAACACCATCTCTCACTTTTCTAAGTGTAACAATTGCTTCATAATAATATTTATTTATTAATGAAAAAAGTGTCTGCAATGGTGGGAGGTGAGCAAAGAACTCACTCCTGTCACAGCCAACATTCCCCCTGCCTTTGGCCGGGGCAGGTGCTAATTTCATTCCCTGCTAATGTCTTCTCATTTTAGGTGATTTTCCTGGCTGAAATGATCGTGGTAGATTTATTAGCTGTAGCCTGTGTGCCATGAGTTGGTTTGAAATTCGCTTTCTGATGCTGTCGTGTTTCCAGCTAACTTATTTTAGGAGCGGGAGGCTAAAAATGGTGCTAAATATGTTCTCAACAGCTGCGTCGTTATTGTCTCATATCTAACTTAGAATAAAAACATGTAAAAAATAAAAGTCTCCAAAACCGCTAAGACTCACTATTAAGTATCTCATATTTATTTTACTTTACGTCATAAAAATAAAGAAAAGAGTGACTAACTCAAGAAGCATCTGACTTTGGGAATATCTCAGTCTTGAGAAATTTCACAAAAGGGAAAACAAGGAAAAACTGTCTGCGTGACTTCTCTTTCTTTTAGTGAGCTGTGGGGGGGTGGGGGGAACTTTGGGGAGGAGGGGGAGAGCAGGGGTTCACATTTGAAGAGATAGTCATTATTTTTCACGTCACAGTGAATAAATGAGCGCTGTCAGGCTGACTAATGAGGCTCTCTGCTGTGGTGGAATCAGGAGAAAGTCTCCGTCTGCCGATGTCAGTCATTCCAGGATGGACCCAGGCGCTGATGGATTGTAGGGTCTGCTTCTGATTACATGCTGCACTGGAATCCACTCATCCCTCGATCCTTTTGTTATTTTGGAAACGGGTAATAAACACACATACAGTAGAGATGCATGCACTCCTCTGCTGACCTGATCCGTTTTGACACTTTCCTTGGCTCAGTCGGAGACTCAGTTACACTCTCGTATTGTGCTAAATGGCTTTAAAGGATTTGAAGTTTTACTCTGTTGACATAAAATATGTTTGTTTCTAAGTTGTACCTCTAAAAGTGCTCACAATAAAGCTTTCAGACTGAGCAGATTGCTTCGTCGTGACTTTTATTTTGTGTTTCTGCACTACGATCACTCTCAGGTACATCTTCCTCGTGACCTTTTTTAACCTTTTCTCTCAACGGCCACTGAAAATATTCCATCCATTATCTATATCTATACCGCTTTTCTTTTTCATCTGGGTTTGTGGGGGCTGGAGCCGATCCAAGCCGTCATTGGTTGAGAGGCAGTGACACCCTGGCCAGTTTACCACAGGGCCTGAAAATATTCAACAAACTGCAATTTGTATCAACTTCCTCTAAATGTGCAGACAAATAAAACTTCTCAATTTAAAACTAAGTGACCGTTGTGAGCTTTTGCTGAAGGTTTGAGCTGCTGGATGTAAATAAGTAAAATACATAAACTATACTAAAGGTTTTCAGGGTCAAGGCCTCTTACATAAAAATACAAGTTCAGGTTTTTGGCTTTGGACTTGTCAAATGCGTGTTTTTTGGTGTAGCTAAGATAGAGTTGGAAATGGAAGAAAATAGAGAGAATTGTTTCTACTTTTTGAAATTCTCTTTGTAGCCTGACAAAAACCAAATCAATAACATTGTTTTTTCTGAGGCTTTTGCAGGCTTTAATAAGCACATCT
Source organism: Tautogolabrus adspersus (assembly GCA_020745685.1). Classification (NCBI taxonomy): domain Eukaryota; kingdom Metazoa; phylum Chordata; class Actinopteri; order Labriformes; family Labridae; genus Tautogolabrus; species Tautogolabrus adspersus. Next base: position 4,014,615 of record CM036548.1, on the reverse strand, counting down.
GATGTTTTCCCACAGCCCAAATGAAATGACTGGCTAGCATACCAGTCACTTTACGGGTACTTTTGGCTCTTTTAACACACATTTAGCTTAAACTATTTAACTTGATGTAAGCTAATTCTGGTTCATGGACTTGTCCGCCAGCAACAGTCAGAAAGTGCAAATTTACGTTTTAGGGGATGGGTTTGGAAGGAGACGTGAAGCAAAGACCAGGACCGAGATTTTTAATTTGGTGTCTAATTCATGTAAAATCTCTGTGACTCTTCCTGGTTTCTCCTAAATTGCCTATCCCAGTTTAAATGAAGAGTTTGGTCACCATAAATATGATTTCTGTTACTCACATGTTGTTGTCAAAAAGTTTAGAATCCAATTATTTATGTGCCGCAGGCATTCATTCAAAAAATCTATTCAATAAAATAACACCATAAGTCATAATAATTATGTTAAATGAACAATTTCCAAACTGAAGCTTCTGAAGTGTCAGTTCGATGTGCCGTAATTTTTTTCACCCTTTCTGCCCCCCCCCCCCTCGCCTCTCCTGTCATCACTACAACAGGGAGAAAGACAAGGTGCTGAAACACACTCCCTCCCTAAGGGACCCCACAGCCCCCACTTTAACTACTACAACACACACACACACACACACACACACACACACACACACACACACACCCACACACCTTGCACACAAATATAGTTGTTTTTTTAATGGACAGGATACAGAGATTTCTCTGATTACAGGTGATTTTTTAAATGACTTCAAATCTCATTGAAATATTTTGGAGGGATCCTAAAGCTATTTTAAAACTTTAGATGGACTAGCAATCCGTTTTTTTTAGTCATGTTTGACCGTTTTGTGCGAGATGCTTCAGATATTTTGTTTTGTTCTCCAATCAGTCATCAAAACCCCTCAAATATTAGATTATTTCTCTCAAAATGTGACTTTTATTTATTTTAATTTATTGAGTATTTAGCTAACTTTTGGGAAGCCAGAAACTGAAAGGTTGCTTGTTTCGTTCCCATCACTTAAGCCGTTTTTTAAATGAGAGATTCTCCCGATCTGGCTGTTCACATATGCTCCCCACAGCTCGAGACAATCCCTGTCAGACGGGAGGGGGGGGCGGGGGGTCTCCTGAGGTAAGACGTGACGTAAAAAAACATGGAAGTAGCGGACGAAGCAACAGAGTCCGCTACACGACGCTATAATGACAATAATTGCCTTTATATCAATGCTACGTGTAGTCCAACAGAATGACAACATACTGACGAACAGAAAACGCAATGCAGCCATTTAATTACTTTCACAGAGATCGTAGTTGTCGTGTGCAGACAGTCTATGCACCGTGCAGCAGTAACAGTATTCAAACGTTACTCCCCCTCCTATTTGCTCGAGCTGCATTCTCCGGATAATATCCTGCTGCGTTCTCACATCAGCCCACTCGGACTTGCTGCAGAAAAAATACAAGGGGTCTGTCAGAAGAAACTCCGGGTGAAGTCCGAGCGAAAAACTTGGATGTTTGCGTTCACACATCCAGCTCCTCTGGGAAATATCCTGAGTTTTTTAGGAGATTTCTGTGAAAGCCCTATTAGACTACCTTCACACTGCAAGCTTTAACACTCATTTTGATTCATTGCTCGGATCCACTTTTCTTTTTTGGCTGTTCACATTACTCTGTAAATGTACCTGTAGCCCATTAGAATCCCATTTTAATTGGAAATTAACATTTCAATAGTCTTACATCAGTGTCATTTTGTAACTCTCTGGACCGACTGCGGCAGGATTTCACTACCAAAGCCCCCCTGGTTGGTGTTTCCAGGGCACCTTAGGGCTGTGCCTGACACAGACAGAGCAAACTGTGAGCCTAATACTCGGGAAGACGTTCTAGCTAAAATGTGCTATATAGCTGCATTTGCTTTGCCTTGCCTATCACTCAAACCTGCAGATGTGCTGAAGGTGGAACATGGAAACACATGCAAATGTGGATACACACGTGCATTGCCCAGAAAAAACACACACTGTTTCTCACACATGCACAATCGCACAGATTAGTAATGAAATCCAGACTGTCCTCGGGGAAGCAAACATTTCTTTACACAAAATACTCTGTCCTGAATGTTTATTATGCTTGCCGAGGCTTCCCGCTCTGAGAACAGCAGGCCGGTGAGGGAGTAAAGCTGCAGGCTGTGTGCGGTCGAACCGACAATTCAATCACTGACACGTACTCTGCACTGCACAGAATCACACTTTGTTATGTTTTTATCCCTCCGGCTGGATTCTCAAACCAACCAGTGATCAACTCGTCTGTCTGTCCATCCGTCCTGGCATTTGGTCTCTTGTATGTCTGTCCTTACACCAACCTGTCTGTTTATCCATCATTCATTTGTCTGTCTATTCAGCATCACTTCTGTTTGTCAAGGTGTCTGTCATTCTGCGACCTGTCCATCCATCCATCCATCCATCCATCCGTCCGTCCACTTGGGTGGTTGGACGTCCCGTGGACTCAGAAGTCCTGCAGTGTCAGAGGGGAGATCCCTTCTTTCAGCATCAGGATCCAGGATTCCAGAAAACACACACACACACACACACACATCTTTGGCCCCTCAGTCAGCAGCCCCCCACAGCCCCACTCCCTCCTCCCATCATGCTTTGCCTGGCTGTATTATGACAGGTGGACTGTTGGTTACAACCAGTCTGATTTCCTACCAGCATCTCCCCTTCGCTCAAAAAGCCTTCTGTAGAGTTTCCTGTGTGAGAACATTTGACCATGCGTGTTCAGAGGTCGAATTAATGTTGTATCTTTACACTATTTCATATTCTGTATTTAAACTGTAAATATTGAAGTATCTGTGTTTGGAGAGTGGTGAACTGCATGTAATCAATCTAATAGTTTAACCACATAAATATTTGCATCCTGATCCAAAACACATTTTCTAGTAGCTTTAAGTAAGCAAACTTCAATTCTGCATTAGGTAGCTTTGCTTAAGTTTGACTTTGTCAAGTCTGAAGTAACTCCTAGCTTTTCAAAGCTTTTGTTTTAGAGTAGCTTTTCAGTGAGAATTATACGTGTAGTGAAGAGCGTAAGGAGATTAAGAGGGTGAGGGAGGGGTGAGAGGAATTACATTGAGACCGAGAAATATGTTAGAATAAGGAGCACCCAAAGAAGAAGAAGAAGAAGAGGATGAGAGGGCAGAGGTAGAAGACAATGAAAACAATTATCAAGTATAGATGTTAGAAAAGCATTAAACATGAGGAGGAGCAGCAGCAGGAGGTGCAGAGAGCCTGATGTGGATGAAAAAAAAGCATCGCCCCAATGGTGAAAGGAGAGCAGTTTGTGATGAAAACACAACGTCTTCACTCATCACCTGCGTGGCCTCTCGCTCCTCTCTGGAGATCGCACTGCTGAGTTTCTGTTTCTTCTTCTCTGCTTCAAACTGAGTGATGGACACTTTTTAACACTTTAGCTCCCGCTGAAACTACGGCTGAAAGAAATCTCACCACATCTACTTCCTGAAAAACCATGTAAGCGTATTTCAGTATGTGACAGCTACATCATACTTGTAGTCAGCTAAAATAATCTGACTCAGAGGATTGAACCTCACAGTGAAGCAGCAGCAGTGAGCTTCCTGTCCCCATAAACTGAGATACTGTACGGTTTCATATTTGCTCCTCTAATTTCAGGGCCTCCTCTTTAGTGATCCAAGATGTACTAAAGTGAATGTTAATGTCCAAATCTGTAATAGCTTCAAAATTTAAGTCCACAAACCAATGGGTGATGCCAATGTAGCTTCCACCCTCCTTTTTTTCAAGATTTATTTTTAGGCATTTTGCCATTATTCATCAGGACAGTGGATAGAGTAGGAAATAGGGAGAGAGAGAGAGTGGGGAATGACACACCAGAAAGGAACCACAGGTTGGACTTGAACCCAGGCCGCCCGATTAGAGGACTCCTTACCTGGGGTGTAACCTAACCTCTAGGCCATCTGTGCCCCGGGTTCCACCCTTTTATTTATAGAGTGTATGGTTCATTCACTTTATATTATATCCCTAATTTTTGTCGAGTTTCTTGTGTTCTGCCGCACAATTCTGCCTTTGGGCTGAAGATTTGTGGGCACTGTTGACGCTTTTAAAAAGCAACTGAAGACCCATTTGTTTCGACTTTCTTTTGAGTAATCTGTTTTTATTGTTGAGGTTTTTGTTGTTTGCGTTTTCTGTCTGTTCTCCTCCTTTTGTAAAGCACTTTGTGACTCTGCTCTTGAAAGGTGCTATATAAATAAAGTTATTATTATTATTATTAATTATGATTTTTACATGTGTTCATTGACACTCCTATATTCGCCATTTAATCATTTCTAACTTTGGTGCCTGAGGAACTAAAGACAGCATGAATCTGTGAGATCATAAGCTGTTCTGGTTTTCATTTGGCTTGTTGTTCTACAAAAATCTACGTCTACGTGTCTTCTAGTTCTACCTTCAGTTCTAGTTTAAGTAGATGATATTATTCAAAGTGTTTCACTCCACCAAATATTTCATCCTTGAATTATTTATGAACTCTGGTGTTCTAGACATGAAAGTAGGAGTCACCATCATGCTGAGGGTGAAATGTTTCCCACATATTTTACCAAGAGACTAACACACACACACACACACACACACACACACACACACACACACACACACACACACACACACACACACACACACACACACACACACACACACACACACACACACAAATACACGTAAATAAAAGGAATTAAAGGCGGGGAAAATCTCAAGACTTTTGATTTATGGGAAAGAAATGTGTGGTACCAAACAGAAGAGAGGGAGGCAGAAGAAGAAAGAGGAGAGATGAGACAAAGAACTGGAGGACCAACCTTTACTGGGTGGCCAGGAAACAGGAGCTGACGGCTTACACACACACACACACACACACACACACACACACACACACACACACACACACACACACACACACACATACACACACACCAGGATGCATACAAACTCAGTCTCAGCTCCACGGACCAGCCTTCCCATCACCCAGGCGTGAGAGAATATACCGGCTCAGGTCTCTAAATCTAACGCACCACCAGCCTTACCGCCTCAGGAAATAATAATGAATATGGAATGATAGTCTGTATTTTGTTGCTGCAAACGCAACCAGATGCAAAAGATGGAGGGGAAAAAATCAGGAGCAGATGTCTGAGAAACAAGAGGTCTGAGCGGCTAGTGTGCCCTGCAAACATATTGTAACCTTACCCAGCATGTAGCATAATCACTTATACGTACATATACATCCACACTTTGTAATGAGAAGAGGTATGGAGGCGTTCTGCAGCTGCTCCCTGGGAAAGTTCTGTTGTTAAGGAAGCAGCCATGGCTAGACACAACACCACCCAATTAACATGGAGACCTCAGACAACGAGGAAACCGCACATGTCTGACACATTTCTATAGCCTACTGTACATGTGGTGCTGGGGGAGTTGTATATCTTCGTGTTCCATATAGGCTGCACAGGGCTCAGACGTGCATGCAGAGCAGAGCAGAGCAGAGGCAGCTGGTGAATGGTTTAGCAAAGAGAGGGAAGGTCCAAATGGAAGACTGAGGGCTTGATTTTCCTGCAAATATATGAATTCAAGCAACAGCAACATTTATAACAGTAATTTAATTCTATCATCTATTATGAATTATGAATTGTTGGGTATATTAATCGGCACCGATGCATCCTATTCTTTCAGATTATCTTTCTAACATTGCAGATGTTTTAGAACGACCCACAACTAAAAAATTAATTTTCTTTGAAAATGTTCTTTTCTGTAAAAATATGGATGCATTTTCTCAACCTATAAAGTACAATCATTAAAACATGTGCTCCTGGGAAGGGCATTGTTCGTTGTTATTTAAAATGATTAAAGCTGTCAAAAAAAAAAGACATAATGTGGAGTTAAAAATACAAATCTTAGAAGAAAATCTTAGTACAAATCCCCAAAACTGAAGAATCATCATTTACAAGGACACTTTTAATAACACTGAGATACGTTTTAAAAATGTTTATTGGAAGATTTAATCGTTTAATGCTCATATTATAAAGTTCCTGTATTTATTTATATAATATTTTATTTCACAACTTATTTAAGAAATGTATCTATTCATATAAGTTATATTATTTCACCCTTATTATGATCTCAGGATTGTATTGTTCGCAGTTACTGACAGGTTACTTAAATGACATAAAAGATTTTGCCCGCTTACAATTTTGCCTTTTTCAACAGACGCGTTTCTCTCCCTCTTGTCCTTTCAGAGCTCCCGTACTGTGACGTCACAATCCAAGATGGCGCTCTCCGTGCGGACAAATTTCAAACATCTCTTCAGGACAATTCAGAAGTTTAACTCTCCGCAAAGATTACTCTGCGCTGGGACGTGTTCGGGAAACAAGGTACGAGCTGCGGACAGAAACAGCCTGTGTGTGTGATATTTAGTGTCTCCGCTTGGATTAGAGTTCAGTCTGTTTGCATGACTGAAACACAGAAGCTGGGCTTTGTGTCTTCATTTACTCACTTCCTTCCCCTGTTATTTTTTACAGTCCATGGTTAAACCCCTGGTTATTAGTTTAATAAGTAAAACTCCAGCTTTTTGTGCTGTTATCTTAAAGAAATCGTGTTACATTTCTTTCCCTGCATTCTGATCAGTTTTGATTCACCACGTTGTGACTTCTCTGCAGAACATTTTGATTCTTATCTGGTCTTTCTGTCCTGTTTGTGTCTTATACACAATAATGAATGCATTCATTGAGTACTTTTATAAACATGTGGACTGGACAGTTGTTTCTGCACCATTTCAGCCCTGCAACATTTCTTTATCCTGTATAAAGCTGATACATCATTTAGTATGACATTATTTTCTTTTGTTTATGCACTTGTAAGAATGGCAAACAATGGAAATGTAAACATGATCCAGATTGTGACACATGGTCAAACAGTAAAGCAGCTTACATTTTCTTTCCTGCATTCTGGTCAGTTTTGAGTTTTTTGTGTTATCTTGAAGAAAACCTGACTGGAGGTCATCGTGTATTAAAGTCTTTATATCGACAAACTTCTTGAGTTAGTTAGAACCCGATGATGTTAACTCCGACTAGTTGACTGTTAACAATAATGCCACCACGTCAACTTTGATTTATAGCTTATAGTTAATGATAGTGATGTAACGATTCACTCAACTCACGATACGATTCAGGATACTGGGTTCACGATACGATTCTCTCACGATTTATTTTGCAAAAAGAGACTGTAGACTAATGATGAAACAGATGCCTTTAGGGGCTGCTGACCCGCTTGTCAGTGTGGTTTGGCCTTTTCATGTTTTTTTTCTCTCAACAAGGGGAGGTGATTGGAGCTTCTCATTGTGGTGTCAATTAAATTAAAAGCTCGGTCAGTATTTCCGTCGATATTACTTTATGCTGATTTTTTATGCGTCTGTGTGTTTGCTAACGTGGACGAGGAGCGAAGAAGTGCAGTCCTTAAAGCCATTTGTTTAAGGCAGGGTGGCCTCCGTTACATAGTTTGTTCTCTAAACCGGACTAACAAGTTTATATGTCAATAACACATCTTGTTCACAATTCTGTGACGATTTCTAACTTTAAGAGTGCACACACAAAGAGATTGACCAAACTGCTTCAGTACATTTTTTCAGCTATTTTACTTAAATCTGATTTAGCGATGATCACATTTAATGATTCACAACAACAAAAAGTGTGTTTCGGTGGGTCCATGATCTTGAAAATTAGTATAAATCCATTCTATTATGCTTCTTTTATAACCCCCAAAATATCAATAATATCTGTGTTGCCTTAAAAGTTCCAGGATTAGTCTGTGTCGGGTACGCTCTTAATTTCTTGTTAAGAGTTTTGGTTATTTTAGTTGGGGGTTCAATCCCCAGCTCCTGCAGCCACATGTCTGATGTGTCCTTGGACAAGACACTTAACACCAAGTTGCTCTCGCTGCTTTGTCAGCGGTGTATGAATGGGATTAGCTAGTACTGTGTAATTAGTACTAGTACTATGTATATGACTTCTGGTGTTCCTGGAGCCAGCCTCAAGTGGACACTCGATGAACTGCAGGATTTTGCACTTCTTCACTGGCTTCATGTTTCAAGACCGCGGGATGCCGCTTGGTTAAAACTAGGGCCTGACCTGATCTGGGATTTTTTGTTACGATATCGATATTAGGAAGAGACAAACTTGATACCAATATATCGGCCAACATCTTTCTTATAGATCTTTAGAAATAGATTGATATAGATATGCATATTTACTGCAATGATCCATCAATTGCAGTTATCAAATAATCATCATATAAATAATGAAGACAAGATGGTCACTCCACTAGAAAGTAACTGCTCATGTCACTGCTTGAAGCTGGAGAGAGATGATGTTTGTTATAATCCATAAAGCACACCCAGCTGGTGAAAGATAAATGCTAGTTTAATACAATGATACGCAAATGAAAAGCTATTTGACTGGTGAATAAATGTAATAATATCGGCGCATATCTGTGATAAAAGTAGCCGATACTGGAGTCACTTGATATGCCAATATCGGCCGATATTATCGGCTGACTGTTTAATCGGTCGGGCTCTAGTTAAAACTTTATGATCTGTTTTGAAACACTAATTAGCAAATTATGAAGAGGGGGAATCTGTGCAGTAAGATTTAAACCTGTTTCATTTAAAGAATCTTGGAACCTGGAAATGTCATGCATAGAGTTCTGCTCTCTTTTTATTGTTACAGTTGTTTGTCCTGACGATATTTTCCTTTAAATTGTATCCTATTTAAAACAGGAGTCTTTATTTTGTGGAGATCACCAGCAGCAGTTTTGCAATCTTACAAAGCTTCCCCTTGGCAGCGATTCAAAGTGCACCTCTTCAGGTCAAATCTGCGATGGTAAAGTAATATTTTTAGGATTTGTCGATTGCCTTCAAGTGAAACAGTCTCTTCAAACCGACTCACAAACATCGCGAGTATGTGTGGAAGTGTAGCGGGAAGTTTTTGTATTTAGAGCATCTGCATTTAGTTTGACAGCAGAAAGTGTTTTCAGAGACTTCAAACCTTAAAAATCCAAAAGTGTGAAAGTTTCAGTACAGATGAAAGAAAACATGGTTTTGCCCAATCCCTGGGGGAAAGGCATTCTGGGAAGTAGAGGAAACCATAAACTGAAGTTGAGCTAAACAAGGCGAGGCGAAGTAAAATGCCCTTCTTCGTTAAAAAAGTTTCATCTCTTAAATGTCATTTTATAGATGCATTATGACATTTGTTTGTTCTACTTAATAATAGTTTCAGCTTTTTGTCTCAACTTACAGTCCCTCCATGAGTCTAAATCCCTCCTTTTTCTGTTTTGAACAGTTATTTTCTAACTGGACTAAAGCAGCTTCAATGTTCGTCTGAAGTTTATTTGTTACAGTTTCTTGTCCTCTGTCATGTGACATCACATCCTCAGTAGCACTCCCTGTGTGTATCTTTTCACTTTAGTGGAGCAGAGAAACACACTTTGTTACTCAGCTGAGGGTTTTCTATCATTGCACGGCGGCTTTGGAGGGACAAATGGGGTGTTAAGGCAAACAACGAGTCCCCTGGCACGCGTAAGAATAACCTGTGCGTTTCAGTACAACAACCGTGCTAATTATTGAGCTGTTCTTGCATTACTCTGCAGTTAAAAACCTCAAACATCTGCCTGAAGCCCCATCGCTGGTTGATGTATGAGCTGTAATACAGTATGCATGTTCACCGCCGTCCCGTCTGTATTTTGTTAAGAGGACGTCTCTGGAGAGGCTGGAGAGGTGTGCGACGAGCGGGGAGGAAGGAGTGGAAGTTTGGAGGTTGGGAGGGGAGCTGAAAAAAGCGTCACAGCAGTGCTTCATTACCAGCAATAACATCAGAAATGAAGTGTTGGTTTTCATTTGTTTTAATTTTCTCCAAATGTGGAAGGCCGAGTGCAAACAGCGGCGTGCTCACAATGCCCCGAGGTGTGATGTGCGTCAAACAAGACGCTTGTCAGACGTTTTTCTGCCCTGGAAAATGTGTTTAAAAAGTCGCTGAACCTCAGCGGACTGACACAAAGATGAAGTGTGACCTGTGTACCATGCTTTGAATTCTGACAGACATGTTTGTGAGACAGCCGTGATTTGCTTTATAAACTGTTTTCGTACAAAGATTCGATACAAGATTTTCACATCACAAGTGATTTTATTTTGGGTTTTTTGTATGTGCCATTTTTAACATTTTAAATTCATCAAGATGAGGGATGTGCAACTAGCTGACTAAACGTCTTTCTTGCTAGTCATTCACCAGAATTATAATATTATCAATACTCTCATCTGTGACACAGCCACCCGGCTCTACTCTAGCACCAGTAATTGGGCCTTCTCTCCTCGCTCTACAGCCTTGATGTAAACAAGCACAGAGAAGGGATAGCATCTCATTAGAGCAGCGCTGTTGGGAAGTATTTCGATCTAGAAAATGGAGATAAAGTTGCGAGAAGGCTCTGTGAGCTTAAACTGGCATACAACCATAAGACCAGAGCAATGTGTACCAGCACAGGCATGTGGATGTTAACCTGCAAGGGCTGGTGGTGCTAGCACTGCTAACGTTAGCTACACTCAGCAAACCAAATTGACATCTTTTAGATTCCTTCAGACACTGTCATCCAGTGTTTGAGAAATACATTGGGCTCAATTTTGACAGTTTTCTGAGTGTTTTCTTACCTTCAGACTAGTCGGCTAATTCTAATTCACATCCAAACAAACAGACACTTTACATCTTAACTGTTATGAATATAACGTATGAGGTACCGTAGGATGACTTTGAAGCCCTATTTAGACGTCCACCAAACCCCTGAAAATATTTGGGTTTACATTATTCAATCTGAATTGGGAACGTTTAGTGTTAGAATAGAAAGTTATACGTTCTGCTGCCTCACATCCACATCCAGCTACATGTCAGCTGTAAACACAGCGCTCCCCGTCCAGCCCTCCCTCGCCTGTGGTCCTGTTATTGACTGATATCAGTCATGTCAGCCGTTGACTCCAGGAAAGAGGAAGTGACTTGTAATTTGCCTCTCTGTTCTCCTCTGCTCTAAATTCACTTACTCGGGTGTCAGTTAAAACCATTAGAGCGGCTGCTGCACCACATGGGAGAGCCCGGCCAGAGCGAGGAAACATGGCCTCCCCTTTGAGGATGTTCATTAACTGCCCTATTTATTTTCAACTGTCAGAAAAGCCCGCTAATTCTCAGCAGTCCCCTCTGTGTAATTAGGTTTGTCGTAGTTGTTCTCCAGCCAGGGCCCTCACTCAGTCGCTTTGCACATTACCCATTTCTTAAAACTATACGTCAACACAAAATGACAAATCTGGCTTTGTTGAATTACTGTATCAACCTGTAGCTGTGTGCTCAAAGAGCTGTCTGGGGAATCTCGCTAGTTTTCCTGCCTTTTAGTCCGTGCCTGATCCAGCGCTTTTTGCTGAGCGTCTGACATTTTTAATTAAAATGTACCGAGTTGCTGGTGTTTTGCCATTGAGCTGCACTCGGGTCAACAGAGACTTTCCTTTGCAAAGGGAAATGACAGAGAAAGTGCGGATGGAGGTTTGCCCCGAGTGTTACCATAATTACATATTGATAAATTTATGAAGTGTGTGCCGGTTATTTTTTGCTGTGTTGTGACTTTTATGGGTTTTTCAGGTATCATTAGCTCTCCTGTCAGTCATTTGTTTCCTGCTAGTGAAATAAAATGAAACATGCCTATTGTCAACACAGGAGGAGGAAGTGGTATACTGAAACTATTTGAACCGATTTTGGAAGTACCCACTGAACAGAAACAAGTAGCTCTGACATAAATGTGTTTATTTAACAGTGAGCAAAGTAAAAATGAGTTAGCCTAGTCTTTGCTTTTCCAGCTGCACGCAGCTGCTAAGACATATTGTAAGCAAAGCTGCTTGAAACAGGCCACTGGTTCGAAGTCAGTGGTCATGTGGGAGAAAGATTATAAAACAACTGTTAATACTTCTGCTGTTTCTTGATTTTGTCCTCAGATAGTCATCATCAACTCAAAAGAAAACATTGTCTTTTCATCTTTGGCATTGCTAAAGACACAGAGAGGGTTTTAACACAGAAATCCCAGCATCGTCTGCGTAAAGTTGATCTTTAGTTTGAGTTTTAATTCTGCAACATAATTCGGTAAATCACAGCACAGGCTTGTCATGCGTTAATGTTCATATTTCATTGGACTCACGATGGGCTGTGGGAGTCAAAGTGAACATTTTCGGTTTTCGTCACTCCTCTGAACTTTACTTTTGGCTTGTGGACAACAATACACTTGAGGACTTTGGAAACACTGAGTTTCGTTGTTCACTGTTTTCTGACATTTTTCAGACCTTGTAAATAATTCAGAGATTCCAGAGTTGATGCCGTATCACTTGTGTTTTTCACCTCCCTTAAAGTCGAAGAGCCATTAAACGTTTAGTTCTTAATGAGCCAGATTACAGCTTCCTGTCTCAAGTAGCTCCTCCTGGTTATCTGCCCTCAGGTCACATTGAAGTCTGGTTCCTTCAGAAGCTGTAGCCTGTTAGTGCTGGAGGCTCTGACTGCCTCCCCCTGCCTGGTTATTTTTGGAGCACCGTCGGGCTCTGTCTGCGGGGAGTGCTGTTTTTGAAGGGCCTCCAGTCCCATTAATCAGCCGAGGGACCCCACGGCGCGAGCGGGCCCAGAGCCCTGGCCCGCCACACTGCAGCGTTCTGTTCCTGTACCCCTGCTCTCCGCACAGTGTGAAACTCAGAGGAACCTCATCAATCTCACCTGTCCCACACGTCAACCGCAGATTTAATCAAACGCTCCTTTTGGGCCTTCCCCTCTGCTCCCCCTTTGACACACTCATAGGAAGGAAAAAAAGAAAAAGCACAAGTCTTGACTTTAGTCCCACTTTGATTTGTATTTATTTTTTCTTTACCACATCGCCTTCTTCATCACCTTTTTTTTTCTCCATTGCTTACTTTTTTTGTGCTTGTTTTAATTTATATAAATTTTGCACGTGCATGTTTTCTCTGTGGTCATACGCACTTTGTTTCAAGCTGTGGTGTGTTCCCACGCGGGATACTCGCATGCTTTAAGGGATAAAAGGGGGGTAATACAGTAAACCCCATTTCCTTTTTGGTACCTGACTGAAGTGCAGCTCTGTTGGTCGCCAGCGTTAACAGGTCCCAAAGCAAGAGAAAGACAGAGATGAAGAAAGATACAGAGAAGTCTGGGGGAGGCGTGTCAAGGTGCATTTCAGCATGATGCCGGTGCTAATGGGGTGCGTGGGGCGCCGAGGACAGAAGAGGAACACTGGATCCTGTATGTCTGACACCCAGCGGGAAAGCTGTGAAAATCCTCCATGTGCAAGCCTATCTCAGTGCAGCCAAGGTCAGATCTGAACTTCATCCCCGGCCGACAAAGAGCTGATGGTAATTCACAGCGGGGCAGGCGGCGATTCTCCAAGAGGCGGGTTTCAGATGTGTTGAAATTGGCGCGGTGAAATGCTGGTGACTGTCGGCCCCGGCTCATCAGAGCCTTGGTGAGAGAGATGTCAGTGGGCCACTCCAGGACTCCCTGGCTCTGATATGATGAATTAGCCCCCCAAAAAGAAGCCCAGAACAAATCAGAGAAGAGGAATGGACTGTTTTGCAAGTCCTAACTCAACCAAAACTGTGACTGTGATTAATAACACAAAGCATAGCGAGACCGAAGGCTGGAAACTGCAACTGCTTTATAATTATAGTGGAGGACCCCCTCGCATAACATGCTCTTCCAACACTTGAGAACAACCATTTCTTAAAGTGACACAAACTGAATTAAAGTCCAATGAGCAAAACCCACTGAACTACTAAAAGAAGGCAGCAAAGAAAAACCTATGAAGACTTTAATCAGGAAGAGAGTCATGTTCAGTTTTTAGGGCCAGACATAGGAAAGGTTTGTTTTTCTTGGAGCCCAAAGTGACCCACTTTATAAGAACGGGGGAAAAGTCAGATTTGTGTAGCTAGTGGAGGTTTCAGATCAATTTCACATGTAGTTCATGAAGGTGCAAACCAAAGTAATATCATCAATGTGGAATATGATAAAACAATCAATGCTATTCTTTAACAGCCTTATGAAATTATTCCTGTAATGTCTTAAGAAAGGCTACGCATTGTTGTTACATTAACGGACAAATGCCCGAGAGCTTCTCCTCTCTGGCGGTCAGAATATCAATGATTCATCATGAAACCCCCAGATCTCGTGGACCAAAGTGCTGCACTGTTTGATCTCATCCAGCGGGGTTATGACCTTAACATTTTTCAGCTACATCATCTCCCTCCGCCATTTGTGGGACCCTAAGATGGGCTCACCAATATGTTCTACAAGTTTATGATTTTAGCAATTTAAGACATGCATCTATCTGGGAGCCCATATTTAGATATTCAGCTTGAGCATGGAAAGTGTACCGTCTTTCACAAACCGAAAGACTTAAACACAATAAGATTTTATTGAACACACAACATGATGATCACTACGCTTGGTTATATTAAGAGAATTGAAACCATCCAAATGTAAAGCTTCCTTGACTATGAACAGATGGACTCCAAGCACTTTTGTTATTGTCATGATCGTGCATGGATGCCATTTTTTTGTACCTCGCGCTCACTTAGATTGAATAGATAACAGTGGACACACTTCATGTCCTTCAGTCCCAGCAATGAAGTATTTCTTAAATGAGGATGGACATGGGAAAAGGTGTTTTCATGATAGATAGATAGATAGATAGATAGATAGATAGATAGATAGATACTTTATTGATCCCGAGGGAAATTCATATATCCCTGAACCAGATTTTGTGGAATCTAGTGTTGACTTCAAAACGGAGAGGGTTCATTTATTCTCAGATGAAGTCAATCTTTTCCTTTTGATGAATACTACTTCCTGTTTAAATGCAGCATTGTAGTTGTTTTGTTTTGCTGTCTGATAGTTTTCTTTCCAGCAGTGTTGATCCTTGATGTGAGCTGTCAGAATCATATGGACGGACACCTTCATAGATTTACTAATGTTGATGTAGGCAAAGACTATAACACGTGTGGAAATAAGAACGT
The DNA here is from genome assembly GCA_020745685.1 of Tautogolabrus adspersus. Taxonomy (NCBI): domain Eukaryota; kingdom Metazoa; phylum Chordata; class Actinopteri; order Labriformes; family Labridae; genus Tautogolabrus; species Tautogolabrus adspersus. The sequence goes on along the minus strand of CM036548.1, from coordinate 3,999,469 downwards.
CTGTGTTTGAACATGACCTCTATGGAGATTACCACACACATACACACGCAGACAAATGAACACATATTCCCGGAAAGGTACCGCAAGTGTGAAAACATGGCCTTTTAGTGTATGTAACCTTCTGGCTGTTGGCGTTAATGTCACACACACATGGTGTGTAATGCATGCAGCATATGGCAGACGTGGATGAAAAAATCTTTCGTCACCTTTGCGACGATGTAATACGACTTCTCTGCTTCTGTCAATGTAAAATATGAGGAAAGAACAACCCGAGTCTGCCTTATGTCATCGTCCAACGAAGGATAGGGAAGTAAGAAGATGATGTTGCTCACAAGGACTTTACCCTGATAATTATCTCAAATTTGACAAGGGGGACAAAGTATTTTCTAAGTTTTAAGCTAATTGTTTTTGAGGATCCATACCTGCCTGCTGTTGCTAAGAGACATGGTCCTGGAATAAAAACCTGACCAATGTCTGCCCTGCTTTAGGCCATGCACAAGAGGTGGCAATGTCATCTTAGAAGCTGGTTGGTCAGCCTGAGGTCCACCATTTTACATTAGAGTGAATCATCTGAACTACTTGATTGCCAAGAATGTGATCACACATTTTCACTTGTCATATCTCAACTCAACAAAATGTTGTACAAACATTCATGTTTTCCAGAAGGGTGTAGGTTCACCATTTCATTTTTCCAAATCTTCTGTTTATGACCACACACCTGGAAGACTTCATCTTTGACAGCCTCAGATTTACTTTCACCTTAGCGCAAATCACCATTAATAACATTCACCATGCTTACACTGACTCAAAATCAGCATGTTAGCTTGCTGATGCTAGTAAAGCCCCACCTATAACTGCTAGAATTTCCAAAGATTCTTCTAAAGCATCCTTATAGATTCTATAAACTATTCTTAAAACGTGCACAGACTTTGTTGATGTACCTCAAGTTATGAGATGTTATATGGTACTGTTAGTCCCACTGCTGCCCACATTTTCAAATTCAAAGTATCTTACCATCACGAGCAAGAAGAGTGTTTAGTGTCCTGGTGTGTCCAGTTGGCCAAAACCTTGTCGTTGATGTCGCAGCAGGGGTCCATCACTAGTTGTCAAAGGCAAACACCTGCTGTGACATCACAAGCAATTGGTGTGTGGCCAGAATCACGACATGCTCGGGATATTTCAGCCCTCAGAGAACAGTGTGCCAACAGTTCTGTGCCCTAAAATAAACAACTCACAGGTTAGATATACTGTTCACCCATCGCCAAAGTATGCTTGATGATAATATTTTATTACTCTTGGCTTTGCACCGCAGTATTCATTACCGACATTAATTGCTTTACAACATTTCCCGTCTCCTCTGTCATCATGCAGTAGTTGATTTAGTTCCATGGGTTACCTTCCAGACCAACCAAACAGGCACATGTTTAAAGACACCTTCCTCTGACCAACAGTAACATGGAGGTGTGTGGTGAAGCAGCGTTATGCGCACTGGTGCAATTGCCCAGTGGCTAGTTAGCCGCGGCGTTGACTCTCATTTGACACTCGATTGGCTCAAATGACACTATTACCATGTCTGCATGGCTAATGGCTTCCCCTGGGGGCTGCAGCAGAAGGGGAACATGCGTTTGGCGTGTCAGCTCGAGGTGAGAACACACATGAGCCAGACTCGGGGCCCCGTCCACACCCAAATCAATCCTGACACCTCTTAAGAGGCTCTCAGCATCAATGGCACTCCAGTGCAATTACCCCGTCGGTAATGACATAAGCACCCAGTTCCTTCCTGCCTCTCTCTCGCAGGGCAGTGATCGGCTCCCTCAGGCCAGTAGATGGAGACTTTGTCGACCATGCTGGCCTCTGAACAGTTGTTATTTGATCTCTCAGGGCCAAGAGACGGGGAAGCTCTCTGCCACACTGGTGAGAGAGCAGCTGTTATCTGATCTTCAGCCTGTCCCTCAGTCAGATTGAATGTGATGTAGCTCAGCTAGCTGTCAAGATAACCGGTTTCTCAGCAGTGACTGAAGAGGATATCCTCTGAAAGCTTCAGGTTTTAATGATTAGTTATGATAACCTTGAGGAGTGCAGCCAGGGAACATATAATCGGCAGTAAGATCTGAGGTGATAACACTGAGATCCCATGGGTTTTCAGGGGGAGCGTTTTTAAAATGGGCTCCTCTGTCCAGCTGGTGTTGTTTACAACCCTTCAACACTTCTCCTGTCCGGCTAAAACAAACTTAACCTCATTCGAGTGGCGGGTCATTTTCTTTCAAAGGGATCAACTGATAGGAACAGTATCTGCTTCAAGACTTACTGTATATTTTCTGTATGTCAGAGAATCAAAAGTTGGTAGTTGATGGATATAACCTTTTGAAGCTTTTGTGGACCTCTTATTTTCTGTCTGTGATTTTGTGTTTTAAAGGCAGCAATGACAACCTGCAGACCTCTTTGAGAGTTTAAGAACTACTAACATATCATTGTTAACTGATTAAGCTTTATTGACAAGGTGAAAGTAAACATTAAAAAGTTATCATTTGCATTTCAAGTTCAGCTGGTCAAAGTAAAGTTGCTGAACAAGATTGTGTGAATCATTCAGAATCTCCAATTTTTGCCAATTTGCTCATGTCTGAACAAGTTATTAGTAACCTGTTGAGTCTGAAACAGAACAAGAAGTGCAACCTCCTTAACCCTTTACATGGGGTCATTTCATTGGTACCTTGTGGCTCTGACAGGAAGCTATGGCAAACATGTTTGGGTTGGCTAAATGTTGAACTCAACTGTACGTTTGCTGCAATGCAGTTCATTCATCTAGCTGCACACTGCACTGCCAGTCATGTACAGAGTCGTGCAGGGATGGCAGTTTGATTGGTCAATGGGCATAACTCATCAACTATTGAATGAAACTGTGTACAGACATTCATGTTCCCCAAAATAACTTCCTCTGTACTTTTCAATCTAGGGCAAGCATCGGTGAAAAATGCTGATTTGTTAAAATGTTTAACAACCAATATATCAGCATGTTTTGGTATGTTGGAATTAAACAGAAGCATCCCTGTGCCTGAGTGCAGTCAGCACAGGGATCGTTTTTTGCATCTGATATTCTGTACAAAACTTTCCTTGATTGAGTCGAATCTTTCCTCAATGGTTTCTCTAGCAACAACAACAACCCCTTTCCCTCCCCCCAAATGTTTTACTTTTAGACCGACACTTTTTTGATGGGTTAAGGTTTATGCCGGCCCATTTTTTTATCCTAGATTTTGTAGACCTTATTAGTTCTACCTTTGTGCATGTGGAGGTTTAAGGTGTACGTACAACATGATCCCTCACCACCTTCTCACCTGTGAGTCAAAGCTCCCTGCCAAGCCACATTACTTCGCCTCTACCGGGAACTTAACTCTGTTCTACATGGCCAGCAGTTCATTCTGCGCCAAGCACTTTGTCTTTGTAACTGCCCAACAAAACACCAAGTTACATTGTACGCGTTGTGTTTTTCTGCTCTGCTAAACTCAAATCTACTGTGTAACCTCCTCGGTGAAGAAGCCCAACATTTTGTATGCAGTTGCGGTTTCATGTCTCATGACAGGTGCCGCTCGGCTTGCCCTCTAATTGTATCATGTGGTGCTCGGTGCCACAAGCGGTGGTTAAAGCTTTATTCCAGCAGGGCCATTCAAGAGCCAAGGTTCAGTGGAGTGGGTCGATGCCAGAAGAAATGAGGCGGTCTGGCCGGCAGGGCTGTGCAGAAAGAGAAACACAATGTTTGTCCAAAGAGTCAAACAAAACTAGTCTTCATACTTTTTCTTTCAGAGGCGTCAAAAAAGCAGCTGCCATCCTATCTGCAGTTATAATGTTGGTGGCGTGATGGGCTGTATGTTCGATGGTATATTTGATCTACTTTTGTGGTTCTGCCTTCCTTTCCTCTTTCACAGTTCTTTCCTGTTACGGTAATGGAGGCCTTGAAGTCGTCTGAATGGATGTTAATGGTTATTGTTGGCCGTTGAGGTGATGCATTCTTTGTGCTGGATGTGTTTGGGAGAGAACAGAGGTGCTAGCCATGAAAGTTAGCATCACGGTAACACAAGCATGACGACTGCTGGCCTCCAACCTGCCAAGACTTTAACACTGACACTTTAGTCCCTGCAGGCTTCTCTCCAGTTGTGACTTTCTCACCTTTTCACCTCCACCCTCTACTCCAGAAAACTAGCTCTCCTCTCCTCTCCTCTCCTCTCCTCTCCTCTCCTCTCCTCTCCTCTCCTCTCCTCTCCTCTCCTCTCCTCTCCTCTCCTCTCCTCTCCTCTCCTCTTGTGTTATGTCTTATAGTTGGTATAGACTTTAGACTGTAAGTAAAGTATATGGTCATATATCTAAAATGTGAAGATTAATCTACTCTGGATATATTCACCTTCTTTATCAGGATTCTCCAGGAGGTGGACGCGTGTTTTCTGGGATCCAGCCGACGGGGGTTCCCCACCTGGGTAACTACCTGGGTGCCCTGGAGAACTGGGTGGCCCTGCAGAGCCAGTATCCCTCAGTCCTGTACAGCATCGTGGACCTGCACTCCATCACCCAGCCTCAGGACCCGGCCCAGCTCAGGAGCAACATACTGGACATGGCCGCCAGCCTGCTGGCCTGTGGCATCGACCCGGAGAGGGCGATTCTGTTCCAGCAGTCTCGGGTGAGCAGCAGCGGGGGGGTGGAGGGGTTGAAGGACCAGCTGGTCAAGCCATAAACATGAGCCCCTATAACTATTACACTCATATTCTAGAGTAGAGAATCATTTTTTTATACAAGATCAAGTATGAAGCACTCGTTTGTGCGCTCATATTTTGCTCATGTAAGCACATTTTTTCACGCATTAACGTAGTTGTTAAAATGAAAAGTGATCTTAAAATAATCCGAGCTTCAGTGGACAAGCTTTAAAGCAGGAAAGTGTTATAAATAAATGTGTCTTTTTCTTTTCAAATGCAGCTTCTTGTCTCTTTCCAAGTTTTCCATGGAGGCGGTCGGCCATCTTCGTCTGTTTATTTTTACTTCTGTCGGCTCGGTTATGTTTACCTGCTGACATGCGGGCCGGCCCCGAAACCGCTTATTTGATCGCTCCTGATTCTTATCTGCTCTGTACGCTCTGCAAATTCACAGGGGCTATACAAATATACTAAACTTCAAGACCACTGTGGAGTCTTTGGCTCTGGCCACATGAAGGACGAGGAAGAACAGACCACAGATTTCTTCAGGATTTCTTTACATTCACTTTGAGGACGAAGACAGAATCAGAACAGCTGTTTGGTTATCCCTCGATAAAATGTGTGTTTTCTTTTCTTTCTTTTCTCACAAGCTGTGAGAGTGTGTGTGAGTGTGTGTGAGTGTGTGTGAGAGTGTGTGTGTGTGTGTGTGTGTGTGTGCGTGTGTGTGCGTGTGTGTGAGTTAAGTTCAGTCCATCTGTATTTCTCTGCCAAACCCCCTCCCCTACACTCTCACTCACTCACAGCCCTATTTTTATTCCCGTTTAACTTCATGCCACATAACTTGGCAGCGAGGGCGACCCTCCTGTTGAACACGCCTGCTCCACATGTAAAAATACAACGACTGCCCAAAGAAAATACTCAACTTCATTGAAAAAAAAAGAGCAGACCTGATGTCGAGCTGAACTCGGCTGTACCAAAAAAAAAGGAAGTGAATGAAACGGCAGATCCACAAATCTTCTGGGTTTTATGGAATCATACTGGAAGAAGGAGGATTTCCTGTGCAGAAGTAAACTCACTATCAGTGTATCATCCGTAACATTAGCATATCTATCGCTGTGATGCATTCTTCCCAAGCTTTTAAATATCCCAGTTTTATTGCACTTCAAAACCACATCCATCCCTTTCGGCGCTGTCATCGACATCTGTCCTATCTCTTGTCTGTCCGCAGTATGTAATGAACACCGACCCCCTACATGTTCTCCAGAAATCCTTCCTTATGTCCCTGCTGTCGGCCGTTGACGTCACGCTCCCCAGAATGCTTTTCAAGCAACAAGAGAGAAAAAAAAAGAGAAGGGGGATGGCAATATAACCAGCGTCAATAAACTTTAATTTGCTGAGCAGAAGGATATTTCCTGCATCCTCACACACATTTCACTCCATGAAAGCGGATATGTCGCTGGTTATTTACTGCGGCCAGATGCACAAGCAGCGCTGCGTCAAGATTCATTTATCCAGCACTCCACAACATGCTGCTATTATTCATTTCTTTTAATCCAACGGGGAATACTTTTTTAATGAATGTAATTCAATAAACCAATCAATCACCTCCAGCTAAACTAAAACTCTGATCCATCAGGTAGAAAGTTCACGTAGGTATGTAACGACAATCAAAGCAGACGAAGATGTTTGAAATATAAGGACGGATTGTTTCGTGTTTATTAGCTCACTATCGATAACTTATACTCAACTTTATTTATAAAGCACTTTACACACAACGGAGAGTAACGGACAACAACAACAATACAAATGATGTTCAGTGTAACATGAAACTTGCAGAGCAGTGACCCCTGAGCTTTACGGGTTATTTAACTTAATAACCCCCAAAGTGATCACCGCTGGTTATTAATACATTTATTCACTCTAATGTGTAGAAGATATTTTAAATACTTTTATTTTTCTGTTAAAAATCATTCAGAATTAGTCATCAGCAGGAGTCCCTGCATTCCCCACTCTCTCTCTGTCCCTGATTTCTGACACTATCTACTGTCCTATCTCTGCATAAAAAACCCCAAAACAACCCTTTAAAAAAAAATCAAGGAACAAGTCAAAATGAGACCGTATACTTCTTTGTGTAATCCCAATGTGAGCACTGAGGACTAAAGTCCAGGATCATAATTGTATAGGAGATACTTTATTTTTCTGTTAAAAATCAGTTTAAATTGGGCGCCGGTAGCCTAGTGGTTAGTGCACGCACCCCATGTACGGAGGCTGTAGTCCTCCAAGCGGGCAGCCCAGGTTCGGATCCAACCTGAGGCTCATTTCCCTCATGTCATTCCCCACTCTCTCTCTCTCCCTGATTTCTGACTCTATCCACTGTCCTGTCTCTAAAATAAAAGCCCAAAAATAAACCTTTAAACAGTCAGGAAAAAGTCAAATTGGGGCATCAGTAGGAGTCCCTTGTGTTTACAAAGAACGTGACAGTAGAGTTCCTTGTATAATCCCAATGTGACCACTGAGGACTAAAATCCAGGATTTTTTAGGCCCCCCCCAAACAGAGGTGTTATTTTAAACTCCTTATCTCTTTTTAATTGTATTAAAGCTGTCATAATGCAGCAGGTAGTTAACTGTGTGCAACAGCAAATTCATTTCAAGAAGTATCAAATGAAGGAAACATACAAACTGAAAATGAAAAACACATCTACACTGACAATGCATGTGTGGACAGTAAACACAGGTGTAAACAGGCACACCTGTCTCTGTAAGGAGTGACTGACATAAGGAGAAGCAAAGACTGGATTGCAATTCTCTTCTCTGCCACTTGGAGGCGTTAGGGAGTCACCCTCTTCCTCGCCCACAGCTGTCTCCTTAGCAGTCCCCTCATCCACTCATCTGTGTTTGTTTAATGTGTCTGCTTAATTGATTCCTAGGATCCATCTCTTCTTGTGGTGGAGCATTTATCTTTGAGTCTGGACTGAGTTAAGGACAGGTCCGTTATAGGATACATGTGTATGTGTGTATAGATATGCATGTATACACTGTATGTATGTATGTTTTTTTTTTGCTTTCTGAATACTTTCTGTAATTCAGCCCCACCCAGCCTTCCCAGCTGACAATTAAATGAATGCACATCCGAGCAGAATGACGGATATAAATGAGAAAGTAAGAAATACACAGCAAATTACAAACCGCAGCATCAACAATGTCTGCCTCTCGAATTAAAGTGCCAGATCTGCAACAAAACGTGTCGAAGCCGAGTTTGTGAAGCTGCAGAAAAACATCACTTCCTGTGAGTGAATTTAGAGCAGGGTTTGAGGTCCTCACTGATCAGCCTAAATACGTGTGGACACTTTGAGCTGAATGCATCATTTATGTAAATCAGACGTAGACCTAAAAAAAACTAAATAAATCACAGTGCAACATGAAAGGAGTATGAAATGCATTGTTAGCATATGGTGTGTGTCTTTGTTTGTTTATTTCTCATTTTACGGGCTCTGGTAATTCTTCTCCTGACAGTGACATTGAAAGTCTCCGCCCCTTCCCTCCTCTCTGTCATCCTGCAGGTGTCGGAGCACGCAGAGCTCTCCTGGATCCTCAGCTGTCTGACCAGCATGCCCCGCCTTCGACACCTGCCGCAGTGGAAGGTCAGATATAAGATTCACACACGATGGATTCAATATCGTTTTTTTTTTTTTTACTTTTTACTTTACTAGGACAATATTCTCGTTCAGATTTGAGAGACGCCTGAAAACAGACACTAAACAAGTATTACATCAGTCAACGAATCAGAAGCGTTAAGCAGAGAAACATGAACATACAGTCGTCATATGATCCTTTATTCAGCCGACTAAATGATCAAGTTTAAGGTGACTGTGCAGCTCACACCAAGATGATGGAGTAAACACACTAAAAGCACTTTCACCTTTTTTCATTTTATTGTTGCTGAACATTTTTTTAAGGAATAATCCTTTGAGATTCACAAAAATACAATATAAGCACAAAAAAACTAAACATTCAACGCACAATAAACCCCAAAAGCTTACAACAGGCTAAAGCCAGGAAGCTTTTAAAGATAAGATCATATAAACTTTACTGATCCTTCATTAGGAAAGGTTGGTTGTTACAACAGTTAAAAAAAGAGGAGGAGTAGAATCTGCAAAAAGTAAAAAACAAACATATTTACAGAACTTAAATATAAGAAGAAAAATACAATAATAATAAATGAATACAAGGAATATACACTATGGACACTTTGACTTGTGGAAAGACAGAGAACAGATTTTATTAAAAGCACACAAAGTGTGTGGCATCATTTTGATGAATTTAAACGACACAAAAAGCTTTCATGATGGAGGTGAAATACTGAATCTTACTTGTTGGGGTAGTGATAGTCAAGCGGTTAGTGCACGCTCCCCATGTACAGAGGCTCAAGTCCTCTAGAGCTTGCGTCCCAGGTTCAAATCCGACCTGTGGCTCCTTTCCCGCATGTCGTTCCCCACTCTCTCTCTCTCTCTCTCTCTCTCTCTCTCTGACTCTAATCCTCTGTCCTATCTCTAAAATAATGGCCCAAAAATGTACCTTAAAAATTAAAGTATCTGATGAGACATCAAGTCGAGGTTAACCCTTTATATCCTGTTTCACTCTTTGGTCAGATCTGAATGAGATGAAAAAGTATTTCATATTTGTTTCATAGATAAGTGGAATTAAAAGGAGATGAACAACGGCATCTTGGGATTCAGCGTGTGGAGTTACAGGGAAAACAAATCTCACAAATCATCAGGAAACTTTACATAGACTAACATTTACAGTCACTCTTTATTTCATAACCAATTCATAACAAATGTTATCTTGAGACGCTTTACAAAAGAGCAAGTAGAAGACCCCAGGGAGATGGGATAGAGGGAGATAGGATAAGATGCAGGAAGGATTTCTCCTTTGTGTTCCTCTCGTTCCACCTTCCCGCTGAGGTGGAGGTCGGAGCAGGCCTAGCATGAACGAGGACGGCGGTGGTTGTGGGGACGACACAATCATGCATTTACCAGAAACACCAACTCAGAAATAGTCTAAGATTCAAGGCAGAAACAAACAAAGAAATAAAACACTTAAGAGCTTTCATCCAGGAGGAGAGTAGCTTTAGAAGACTTTTTGTTTGTGTGAATTACAAAGTTAAAGAAGAAGTCTGTGGGGCTCAGAGACGGCTCCTTGTATACTTCATTATTGATTTGAAGCGTCACACGTCTCTCGTGCCGTCACTGCTTCAGAATCAAGCTGCTATAAACTTAAAGACTGCGCTCAACTTCACTTTAATAGTTTTAAATAATGTTCCTCTTTTTTTTCCACTCCCTCTGTTTCTCCGGCATCCATCCAGCATCCCTGTTGTCTGTTTTTATCATTTAGTTTCTCTTCTTCACCTGCCAGACTTCTCAAAAGTCAATAATTAGGGCTATTTTCCCCCGGCGTCATGCAGTTTTAATACACGCTAAGGCAGAGTGAGGGAGCCAAAAGGTTCCCCACTGCTTCATAGAAAACACCTTTTGTTTACCCAACACTCGAGTGCATCTTAAACATGTCACGTGAACTCACCCGTGCAACGTTTGTCTGGAAATCTATAGCTCGTACGAGTGAAAATGGCTCTCTCAGAGGGGGGGGAGGGGGGATCAGCTTCAGTCAGTCTCTCCCCCGTGTCCTCCTTTTTATTTTCTATTTAGTGTTTCTTCTTTTATTATCTCTTCTCTCTTTAACTCGTACTTCTTCTGTACTTTCCTCCAGATAAAGAGCAAACAGAAGAACGAAGGCAGCGTTGGTCTCTACACGTATCCTGTCCTGCAGGCCGCCGATATTCTGCTCTACAAGTAAGACCTCAGGACGCTGTGTGTTTGTAGCGTCGATGTTTCTGGTGTTCAGTGTTTCTTAAACTTCTCATAACTGAAGTCGATGGTTTGATGACTCCACATTAAGAATGACAGACTGAGCGACATGACTGATCTCTTTATTTGAACCATAAAACAACCAGCAGTTAATTTCCTGTGAAAAAGGTCAAAGTATCAGAGAGAAGCTCATCTCTAACGCTCTCTGGGTTTTATTAAAGGTTGAATTAATGGAGCTCTTCCTCCGCACTGACAGTCGCAAAGGTTCCAACCCTACGCTGAACAGTCGGCTCCAAGTGTGTCCAATTTGTGCTCGCATCCTGTTGTGTGTTTTTTTAATCTCCCGTGCTGTCAGTGTGTGTGCCGCCTCTTGTTGAGGAGAAGCTCATGTCGTGTTCTCGGGTTCGTCTCGCAGGTCCACTCACGTCCCCGTCGGAGAGGATCAGGTCCAACATTTAGAGCTGGCTCAGGATCTCGCTCGAATCTTCAACAACCGCTACGGAGATCTGTTCCCTGAACCCGCCGCCCTGCTCAGTAAGAACACACACACACACTAACACACGTGTTCAGGCCAGACAGCACACGTGCACACGGTTTTAGAAAGTACGGACTTTTATATTCCAGCTACAGAAAACAAAATAGATCTACGGGAGAAAACGATCAGTTCCAGTATTTTGTTGCTTTCTTTTCTGTTTTTTTCTGCATTAAAAACATTCAGACTTCTTTTTTTTTTTATACGTGTCAAATCCTCTTAAAGTAAATCATCATTTCACATTAAGCTCCTTTTAAAACGCACTGAAGAAACAGCTTTAGTAGAAGTGTAGTTTTAACGAGCTGTCACATCTTATTTATTTTACCGTTTCCATCACATTGTATTTTACTCTACGACTAAAGACATGTTTCATCTGGACTGTAACACGTCAGAGTTCACAGAGGGCCACTGTGATTCCTAAATGAAATCTCCCTCTTTCTTTTATCTTTTATTTTGTCTGTAAAAGATTCCCTGAAACTTTATTTATAAAACAAATTCAGTCATAGATCGGTTAATACTTTAATAAAACCTTTACAGGAAGTTCCTTTGATACAATTAGAGCCGTGTCACCATGTCTCGTTCTGAACATAAAAACATTTAGGTAAATAAAAAACTGACGAGAAAACAGAGAAGTCAGCACGCTGCGTCGCTGATGAAGGCTTTGTGCTGAAAGGCGTCCGTTGTTGATCTGTACGCTGCTTATTTCGTTAAACAGCGATCCCACCTGTCTCATGTCACAAACATCTGCACACGTGTGAGGGAGTGTGTTGAAGTTTTCTTAATGTTCAGTTTATTCAAGTCGGGTTTCAATTCTTATTCATCAGCAGAAAGTTACATTAGCCACTTTAACAGTTCGCCTGTGTTTCTTTTTTTACCCGTCCAGTGGGAAGCTAGAGGACACAGTTGTCCTCTGTACAGGCTGTGGTATTTATATTTCATGTGACTCTGTACTCCAGTTTGTACCGACAGTTTTACACACACATGGTCGACATGCTCCCAGTTTCATCCTCGCTGATTATCAGCTTCATAAAAGCACAAGATGGAGTCAGTCATGTGTGCAGTGCTGCTTTGATTAAAGAGATATCTTCTTCCTCTCCGATCAGAATAATAGAGGGATAATAGATCTGGGGGCGATGTCCTCGTGATGACTTCAGAGAGGGTTTTTGTCTTTGTGTGTGTGTGTGTGTGTGTGTGTGTGTGAGTGTGAGAGGAGCTCTCACACACTGCTGGATCCTTATTTCTAGTCTTTGGAAACCAAAGAGTTGCCAGTCACCACCGTCCCTCTAAAACCAAAGATTTTTTTTGTTTTTTGAATGTAACGAGACTTCTCAAAGATGATGATGAGGATGTGGGTCGGAGTGTGTGGGAGGATGTGGAAGAGTAGAAGAAGATGAGAAAAAAGTTCTGTTTGGCAAGATGGAGGAAGGATGGGGTTGATAAATCAGACAGGAAAGGAAATCCAGGCTCCTGCAGTCTGCTCATCACTTCACACTGAGATACGTCTGCTTCACACTGAGATGTTTGACACACACCAGACACACACACACACACACACACACACACACACACACACACACACACACACACCAGCACACACCAGCCAGCAGTAATGAGACTAACTCTTCTTTTGTTCCTGCATGCAGACAGTGTGTCTTAGCTTCTTAAACCAGCTGCTCGTATGAATCTGAGTTTAACGAATGAATATAATTAAACGTACTCTTAACAGGGGCGTCAGATAGCCTAGCAGTTGTGTCGTATACACCATGTACAGACGCTACAGTCTTGAAGAGAATGACCCAGGTTGGACTACGACCCCTGGCACTTTGCCGCATGTCATTCCCCATTCTCTTCCCAGTTTTTTACTCTAAAAACAGAGTTTTTTTTCTTTCTTAAATGTAACCTCAAAACTTCATCGTACGCTTATTTGCAGTTACGGGTCTTTTCTTGCCCTAGTCTTTGCCTCTCAAGCTAAACTCAGGATCTGCATCTCCTTTTTTTTTCCATAAACAAAGACTCTGGCGAACACGGAGCTGCGTGAGTTGCGACGAGAAGTAGTGATTTTGTGCAATTAATGCACGTCATCGTCTTTAAACCTTGTGTGCACTTTCCAGCAGAACTATAGCACTTTATTTATATTGCTACCATTCCAGTGTTATTTTTAACGAACACTTACGTTTCCTTTTCTTGGTTGTTTTCTCTCAGGTTGTGTTGCTCTGTCTTTTTATATGTTGTGTTTTTCAATTCAATTTAAATTTATTCTCAAAAGGACACTGACGTTTCCCTCATTTCAATGCTGTCGAGATTACAAGCATTTTAAAAACAAGCAAAGAACAACAACTTATAAACACATTTATACTCAATTATAATCAACTACAAAAATAACTGAGATCAATTCAAACAAATTCCCTTGAAATCAAAATGTTAAACTCTGCAAGAGAGGGAAGAACTACAATCCAGGTTTTTAACTCTCTGCTGTAAATCAAATTTCCCTTCCAGCTACAAAAAAAGGTCTGAACTGAAAGACGCTCAGATTGAACATCAGTCATGGACGAACACTTGAAGGACTGAACTTTTTTTGGAAAGGAGTTGCTCCAGTCTAGATTTTAATCAAATTTTAGTGATGGCCATATTGGAGTGTTGCATGTTTGATAACAGGTAAACGTTTTCATGTGAGGCTTCGAGAAATCAATCATCGGCTGCTGTGTCATTTTAAAAAGAGCATTTTTTTTTTCACATTTAACTAATTGATTTCTCACTCTGATTTCCGTCCACAGGCTCCACACGAAAAATCAAGTCTCTTCGGGATCCTTCTGCAAAAATGTCCAAATCTGACCCCCAAGCGATGGCGACCATCACCATCACAGACTCTCCTGATGACATCGCCCTCAAGATTCGCCGTGCCGTCACCGACTTCACCTCCGAAGTCACCTTTGACCCTGAGACGCGGCCGGGCGTGTCCAACCTGGTGACGATCCACGCTGCCATGGCGACGATCAGCGTGGAGGAGGCGGTGCAGCAGGCCAGAGGGCTGGACACGGGAGAATATAAGAAGCTGGTTAGCGAAGCTGTGATCCAGAGGTTAACGCCCATCAGAGAGGAAATCGAGAGGCTAAGGGGGGGACAGGGCTCACCTGGAGGAGGTGCTGGATCAGGGGACACGCAGGGCTCGAGAACTGGCTGCTCCGGTCCTCAGGGAGGTCCGACAGAGGGTGGGATTCTGCTGAGAGGAAACTGAAGCTGCATTTATACCGCAGGCTGAGCTCAGCATGTTACTGCTGCCGGCTTTTTATTCCAATGACTGTTCACTTTTCTCAAACATGACAGCACAACGTGTTGGTGAAATGTGAAAACAGATCAACAGACTACAAACTGATGGATGGACGAGCTTTGTTATTTTGCCCTCTGAATTTGTCTCCTTGAAATGAACGTGGAGTCTGTTTATTATGATGTTTATTTATTTTACCTTCTTTTGTTGGCTGTTTGTTTTCCCCAAATACAAGTCAAGTCAAGTTACAACATTTACAAGGATAAAGAAATGAAAACAAAGAAAGCAGTAAAGAGAACCTGTCAGAAACGGTCTGTTCAGGACCAGAGGACTCGAATGCTAACATATAAAAATAAGTTTGGAGGCGGGGCTTAAAGGAGTCGGCAGAGAGAGCAGACCTGATAAAAAGGGGAAGGCGGGTCCACAGTTTACAACACCAGGAGTGTTTCTAGTATGTAGTCTTCTTCTCTTGATGATTTAGTCCTCATGCCGCTAAAAACAACAATAACTTCGACTATTTATGCATGTGTGGATATCAGCTCACATCTGCACCGTGCTAAACACAAGTGTAAACTAGCCCTCATACCACTTTGAGAGGCGATTTGTCGTGCATTTGACTACTTAACTTTTATCACGTCACACTGATTGAACTTGAAGCATCCCGACCAATGACATGGCGGGAAAATATCTAATAACCTGTTGCAAGAAGCTCATGACTTTGTCCTTCATTCTCAACAGTTGGATTAGTCATACGTGTATATTAGTCATGGCAACATTTTCTTTCCCTCGGTAGCCCATGAAAAAACAAATATATTCATTACCTGCAGAGAGACGTGTTGGACACGTGAGAGCGCTAATGTGTCTGTACTCACCGCTTGTGTTTTTTTTGTTTTTGTTTTTATTACTGAGACGTTTTAGGACCAAGTGTAAACAGGCGCTCAGTCATGAGGAGTGAGATCTGATGTAGCTTCACACAAACATGCAATCTGGTCTGACAAAGAGAAAAACAGAAATACCAAAACACACATTTTTACAGAAAAGAGTCAGGTTGGATGAATGCCGCTGGAGAGCTGTTCTACACATTGAAATACTTCAAAACAGATTTATGCAAACACAAAACATTTCATCTAACGAGTTTTTAGAGACAAAGGAATGAGAGAAATTAGAGGAGTGTGAAAATACCAAAGTACCAATTTAAGAAAAAACCTCTACAGATGTGCAGAACATTTGGTCTCAAATAAATACTGAAGACATAAAAGTCACAGAGTGTAAGAGGAATGATATTTGAGCTTGAAGGAGACATTTTCATGTTGTGTGCTTTCTGGAGATCAAAAACACGACTCGAGAGGTTTCGTGTTGCAACATTTTGAGATTAATTAAAAGATTATTGGATGTAATAAATCAAGACAAGGCATCCAACATCTTCCAATCAACATACATAAAAAGGTGAGTTACTCATGTTTGCCTCTGTACTTCTGATGGGACTCTTTTTGCTCTCTCACTAAAAACATTTCCATACAGCATCTTTTACCATTTGAAAAGTCTGTGTAAATCATGCACGACAACACACAGCAGTGGGAATAAAACAACTGATATATTTCTGCCTCACACACTGAATTAATGTCTCATCTGCCGCTCTTCAGCTGCAGAGAAAACGTCAAATCTCCAGCGCCTAAACAGCCAGCATTGCACACTGAAGACTTTGCAGGTAAAGACTTCAAATACAGCACTGATATGAAGGGGATAAAAGGTGTGTGCTGGGGGGAGAGTCACTGGGAGTTCTGCTTGTTGGTGTTGTTTTTGTCTCTTTAAAAATACTAGAAGAAATGTTTATTTTATTTGCAGCTCAGCATTTAGATTCATCCCTTTAATTTCAATTCAAATAACACTGAGTTTTGTTAACTTGATGCAAAACTCAAAGCGTCCTCGTAGATGATGCTAAACCTTGTGTCTTGACTGTAACAACTCTTTTTGAACAGACACACACACACACACACACACACACACACACACACACACTTGAACACACACTCAAACACACACTATGTATAGCTGATTACATGTTAAACACAAACTTTACAAAAGGGAACAATTTAAAGCCTCACTTTGGACTCTGGGACATTGCAGTGAGCTTTTTCACTATCTAAAAATTATTTCTGTTTGCAGCTCAACTTGCAGACACTCTTAGAACAGATAGGACTGTGCATGCTCACTTATTTCAGCGACTTAAATCATGCAAACGCTTTGACACGCTCAAACTTTACTCAGAGTAGGTCACACAGAGGGTGTCATTCTCTATAAAGATACACATTCATTTATTTAATCATAATGTAGAGATCTTCTGCAGCCTGAGAGCCTCTGAATCAATGAGGAATAAATCTTCTGAATCTGTCCTTTGTTTCTTCCCCTTTTCTTCGGATATCTCCTTCTTTCTTCCAATCAGCTTATCTGCCCCTCTTTGTTGTGTTTCTCTTGATTCTTGCTTTAAAGAATAACAATTTCTCTCTGTCATCCCATCATTCTTCCTTGAATATACTCCCTCACAGTTCATTCTCCTCCTGCTGTTTCTGCTCTTATTACTCTAACTTTCTGCTCTCTGCCATCACACTTTCTCTAATTGAAAATGCACCTCTCTGGTCCTAAAATGTTTCTGCAGGGACACAGAAAACACACACACACACACACACACACACACACACACACACACACACACACACACACACACACACACACACACACACACACACAGAAAGAGAGAGACACACTATGGAGCTGGACCATGTGGTGTTTTTTCCATCCTGATGTTTACCTGGGAACAGATCGTGTCCTCGCTCGGTTTGTTTCCTTTAGCTCCGTTTTTTTCTGTTGGCACGAGCAGCTAACGGTGTGTAAATATAAATATACACACACACACACACACACACACACACACACACACACACACACACACACACACACACACACACACACACACACACTCACACTCACACAGAGCAGCAGACTGTAAATCACATCGACCTGACAAACACACGCTCCTGCAGTGACACCGTCGCTGCGTAACCCTGTTTTAGTGTGAAAGCGACACCGTCACTGAACCGTTTAATACGCATGAGTAAAAACTTTAACAAGGTCGTTAATAAACATGACTTATTAACGAAATCTGGGTTGTGGAAACAGCTTCAGTGCATATAATTAAATATATGAAATAAAGAGAATACATATTAAAATCAGACATATTGTACTGATGTTGGAGGTGTCCGCGTGCAGTGTAGGAGACTGTAAACTAAACTGCACACGTTAGAGCTCACGAGCGCACAAAATACACTTCAGTTTAACGATGATAAATGAGACAACATTTCCGTTTCTAAGCTCGTTATTCAATGAGAAACAAAAGACAAAATGTATGATGTGATTTTGGGACTTTTGTTCGTAAAGATGTTGAAATTAGAGACAAAGAACAAACATGGAGACGGAGAGATAAAGCAGGAAAAATACTGACAAATATTTAAACTTTAAAGGACTGTAAAATGAAAGCATTAACATAATCTACTGACAACAATGATTAATTAACACATACAGCATGAAAATGTAAAATGCTAAATCTTATAAAATTCATTCATTGCTTCGGAGCGTTTTCTTTTCCAAACTTCTGGGTCCGGGGGTTTTCTAACACCGGGCTATTTTAGGATCTAATATCTGGATACAAACTTGGAAATAATCCTTGTTCAGCAGGGATACAAATGTCAGTCAGTTGATTAAAGATTTTTTATTTTTTATTTACTTGTGACCTGCCGAGGGACTGCAGCAGAAACTATCTCAAAGCTAACTCTGGTACAATGCATCAAAAGGCAACCTTTATGTTGAATATTGTGCATGGTCCCTTTACAAATAAAATAAATAAATAATATGTTGCGTGACGTTAATGCTATAATAAATGCATACACAGTTCTGGGGAACACACAAGTATTTAATTATGATGTCAGGAAATTAGTTTATCTGCTGAATTATAAAAATAGTATTGCGTAACAATTTATGCAGCAAAATCTTGTTATTTTGCGTCTACATTTTTTAACATTTAAAGTAATTACTTTACTGTAATGTTGATTTTAGAGCTAACCATTTTTTCACATAATTAACATAAAAAAACACGATTGAGATCAGTATTATTTGTCCTATGTAAATACAACGTTTGAATGTTAATTGGCTTGACACCTTGCCTATGGCCTGTATACTGTTTACTACATACCGTGTCCCTGTTTTTAAAAATGAACGCTTTCATGTTTAAACATTTTAAACAGTAATGAACACTCAATCACCACTGACTGACTTCGTCTTGCTTTTGCGCACAAAGAATCATAACACATCATATTCTTGTTCATGTTCGTTTTTCTCTTTCTCAGACTTTTTTAATTTCTCACTTAACTTTATAACTATTTTGAGGAAGGTGTCAAACAAAGCAGCTCTTAATCTGTGACCTTGACTTTACGTCATTTACGAATTTACGCAAAAATTACTGAAAGCGAAATTGAACAACCGCTCAACCTTCTCTCACTTAGCGGATACTGTTTGTTTTATGCTTTAAGATAAGCCTCAACGATCAGTGCAAACAGGCCTCAAATTGACCAGTCTCCATCCTCACATCTGTATCTTCTTCTTCACGGTGCTCGGCTCGTGTAGCAGCTCTCCACACCACATTTAGAGGCCTCAGTCCTGCGCGCGGAGTCTCGGTCTGTAGCCCGGGTTAGAAGGTGCTGAAACGAGCCGAGAGCTGCTGTCAGTTTGGATGCTTTACTGCTTTCTGCATGCTTCCATCCCCGGGGTCAGACGGGGTCAAACGCTTTCTTTTCCTAATTGAATATTGACCGTCACCGCCCACCCTCCCACGTGTCCGCCTGGCAGGAAAAAGTGAGAAAACAAAGCTTCTTCTGAGAAGTTCTCAGTTTTATGAGTGCGTGTTTTGAGCAAAGAGTCTGAGAATCCCGCAGTTTGGTAAAAACCAACAGACAAGAATAGCGTTTAGGAGTTTAAATGTAAAAATGACTACCAGATGAATTCAGAAAGTGTGTGACAGCATATTTGCATCCAACCAACCTTTAAAAAAATTCCATAAAACCCCAGAAGATATTTATCAGATTGGGTTAAATAGAAGATAGAATGAGAGCGTTCAGATGTGGCCTTCGTGCTTCAGGTTTGGGTTTCTGAAAGGAGGGATCTAAACAGCAAACAGTTGGTTTTAGGTTTTACTGCTCGTGTTTAACGAGTTTCCTCCCACAGGGATTTAAATCCACTCTCACGATATTTCTTCTGCCACAACTTAACGCGCCAGCATTTAGTCTACAAAGTTCTATATAAACATACAAAAGTAGGATATATTTGCGTCTTATGGTTGAGTAAATCCCGGATTGAAATATGGAAAACGGTGTCTGATTCACGAATAGGTAGGTTTAATCATAAGTATTCCGTAGCTCGTAGCAGTTCGTGTTAGCGCGCACTTTATTTCCACCAAAGCGTCAGAAATACACAGATTTTCTCCAGCTTTATATTCAGGTTCAAGACGGTTTACTTGTTGATAATGAAATGTCACTTCCTGTCAAGTTTGCGCACGGTGACGTAACTTAATTGAACGATTAATTTGTGTGACCTTTACGCGTTTGATATTTTAGAGTCAGATCATTTTGCAACGATATGATTTTATTTATGTACACACTCTAGTTTCAGTGCCAGCTTTGTCTTTTTCTTTGGATATTCGGGCTTTAATTCCACCGTTTCTATTTCCTTAGAATTATGATCAAGAAATATTTCTCACTTTCATATTTATTTCAAGACGACAGAGAGCACAGCGGTGGCCTTCTGGAAATCTTTCAGGACCCACAGGTTGACTTCAGGCCGCCTTCAGCTCGTGACGGATCAAACCAGCACAAACCTCAGCTCCGTTTGTCGTGAATGATCTCTTCGTTTAGCCGCTGACAGGAGGAAACTTTTCTCTGGTCGGAGCGTTTTCTGCTGAACGTCAGGAGTGAGGACAAACACTGTGAGGAGAAGAAACATCTTTGCAAACTGGATCCTATTAAAGAACAAAAAACAAGGATTCAACTCAAAACTCATTCAACAAGGTAATACTATAAATACTAATGTTGTTGTTCTTTTATTACTCTTACAGTTAATATTTTATTAGCCAAGTCATCTACATTTTTATACATTGCTTCTAGGCGACGTCAAATACAATAATTTGTTATTTTACAAATCTATAATTAACTAATCGAATAATTGTCTTGAAGTTCGGAGATCATTTACATTTTAATTGTGCAACTATAATAAGCGCCACGTGCATTTAGCCAACTTGACGAACGTAATGAAAATACTGAAGGAAAATTACGAGAGTCCAAATTTCAAATCTTTACGTCTTTAAATTATCTCCCTTTAAAACGTGTCGTTTTGAGTTCATAGTATATGTGTGTGTGTGTGTGTGTGTGTGTGTGTGTGTGTGTGTGTGTGTGTGTGTGTGTGTGTGTGTGTGTGTGCGCGCGTGTGTAGTTTCAGTCACTGACCTGCAGATCCGCTGGAATAAGCGCTCAGTGCACCGGACAGAAACTATTTCACTCGCTAATCCTCTCGTTCCTTTATTTTTGTGCCCACCTGTCCTCCCTGCAGCTCCTCTCCTCAGCTGTTAGAGACACAATGAAGCTGTAAATGTGACTTTTCCTACAACCACAGTAATGATGCAGTCAGCGGCTCATACACACGCGGTGAAAAGACACAAGATATTACAATGACTTTGGTGTGTTTGCCATAGGGAGAGGGGGGCCGTACTCGAGGCCCTCGACACAATTTCATCCAAGGTCGTCGGATTCAGACGCCGGTGAATCAACCAACATTCAGAGAAGAAGTGAAGCTGCAGGATCTGAGTGTCAGAGAGGAAAGACAACAGGACTGGTGAGGTCAATGAATAAATAATTTGACTTTAAATTACACACTTTTGTGATTTTATTTATATTTTTCTTAGATAAATCAGCGCGTGAAGCTTATATTGGTTGAATGTAAAGTAAAAGCACCAAGCTTGTGTATTTTTCTTTAAACATTAAACATACACAATCAGTTCATCAGACTTTTGCAGTTCTGATGAAGGCTCTTCTTGCAGGATGCGCGTGTCTCTCATGCTGCCATTGGACAAAACACTTTGTCTCACTTGCTTTCCTCACTTCTCATTGGCTGTTCTGGTTTGACAGCGCGCAGGAGCCCCGCCCCTCTGAGCCAGAAAAAAAACTCCTCCAGAAGTGAGTATCAATCAGCGAGAAGTTGGGGGGACAGAAAGAGAAAAAGAAAGACACAGAGTAGAAGGACGGAGAGACGCGCAAAGCGGCACACCGCATCCAAACGATCAATTCTCCCGGACTCGAGCTCACGCGCAGCCATGATGGCACAGTCAGCCCTCCAAAGTTTGACGCGGCGTTTCTAGTCACAGTTGGGATTACTTTGGACACTTGGTGAGTTTGCCTCCCGCTGTAAACACTGACGTGTGTTTTTTTCTGTTTCGCTCGCTGCGTTGGACGAACGGAGAGGGTTTTTGGCCGCGTCCTCCCCCCACTTGGGTGGATTTGAGAGAAATGAGTGAGAGGAGGCGATCTGCCGCAGCTCTGAGCTCGAGAGCCCACGCTTTTTCCGTGGAAGCCCTGATCGGCTCCAACAAGAAGAGGAAGCTGCGGGGCTGGGAGGAGAAGGAGCTGGAGTTGTCCATGGAGAGCCTCGCCGCGGACGGAGAGGACCCGACGCACTGTCTGGATATGGACCCGGGTCAGTGCGCAGACATGCACCATGCACACCGTTTAAATGTCCGGAGCTCCGTTATATCACAGAGCGACGAGTCCCGAGTCAAAACATGGCTCCAGTTTCAATGAGCCAACCCACGACAGAGCATTAGGCTGTAACATCCACGGCCTCGGTGTGGACGTAGCGTGTTTTTCTCTTTAAACCTCAGGGTGAGAGAGGTCCAGCTCTGCTGCAGCGCTGGTACACTAAGGAGAGAACGTTTTTATGTTGTAGATTCAGCTTGTAATCCAGCAGGCCTGTAGAAAATGTCAGTCATGTTGGTCTGCTATCAGGGATATGAAAAAGAAAATGCATCAAGAAATCCTTCAGTCAGCTAATTTACACCAGCATCAAATCAAACTATCAAAACAATTATTAAAAAATATTTTTTAATTGAACTGGTGTTATCCACCACAAGATATAGAAGTGACTTTAAAAGAAAATATGAGCCAACATTGACCAAAGCGTAAAGTTGTGTCTGTTTTGACGCTGTTAGTTTCTTAAATGAGCTGCAGGCCTGCACAGAGGCCTCTGCGTATGAAGAGACGATATGAACGAACACAATGTGCTGCCTGTATTTTGCATTTGAATTTGCTACATTTCACGCTGTTGGGAAATTGTCCCAGACTCTACCTGGTGCAAATATTCTAATTAAGTTTGCATTGAAAGCGTCTGAACGGAGCCACATGCACACACAGGTCTAATATATCCAGGTGTGAGAAAGCGCAGACAAGATTTTAAGGATGAATGAAACACTTGATTGATCTTTGGTGCAAAATGTGCTTTCTTTTTAGACACGTTTTAAAAGAAATCAACCAAAGCGTGAAATATAAACACAGGCGAAAAAAGAATATGTAATAACCTAGAATAGAAGAACAACAGGCATGTGTAAAAAACAAACAAATCAAAAAACAAAACATACAAAAAATGCTGAAATACATTTTATAAATAAAACAGTAGTGTGAGATTAAAATGTTAGAGTTATGAGACTTGTTAGATAACGAGTGATGACCTGTGTGAAAATTAAGATAATGTGTTAATAATACGTTTTCAATAATTGTATGTCGACGAGGCGTGTTAGAAAAGATAGAGTTCTAAATTACATTTCGGTTGTTTTTTATCATTCACGTACATTTTGCATAAACCACATTTGTGTTAATTTAACTTTTGAGCTCACGCGGTTGCAATAATTCTTCAATCTTGTTGATTGCACGTTCATAACGATCTCACCGTTAAGAGTTTCTCTTCTAAGAATTAAGCGTTTGAATAACATTCAAAGAATTGTTTCGTTTATTGGTGACGTGAGATAAACATGCTGCACCGCTGAGGAGAGCTCTTCTGATTCAGACCTGAGGTGACTTTTAACCTTTAGGCGTCGCTCTGAGCTGAGGCAAACAGAGAGCTGCGTGTTTGTTTGAGCCATGTAGATAAACAAGTTGTTGTGTTTGCTCTGAAAATTCAAGGTCATTCAGTTCAAACGGTGTTCAGAGGAACGTATGAGTGCAGTTGTCCTCTCGCTATTGATTTGGTAGAAATGAGCTTCGTGATGATTATAGATCCAAATGAGGTTTTTTTTTTTGTTACAGTGGATTTCATTTGGCTTTAACATTTACATGTCTAAATATTGATTCATGATTTAAAGTCAAATATTTTGTAAGAAGGCAGATACTAAGAGAAATGATGCTGCCTCTTCTCTGCTGCTCAGACAGTCTTAGGCCGGGTGCAGGCTGACCTCCGTCAGTCTGCGTCTTTACGCACGGCTCCTCTGTGCACTGAAAGCGAGTGTGATGAAAACGCCAGAGTTTGAGGAGGATTTAAAAAGATATTTCTTTCCCTTAATAACTCGTAGACTGTTTCGGTGTCTGATATTAAAGCGTGGAGCTGTCTGCAGTGTTGTCAAACGGAGGATATTAAATTCATCATCGATTACAGTGTTGCTGATGGCTAACAGCGTGTTGTTATTCTGTGTTTTTAAGGGATACAGATTCCTCCAGACTTCATTAAACAGCTCGCAGTCATTTTCTAATCACCTCTGATTCCATGGCGCAGAAAGGTCTTTCTGTTCATCTCCCCCTAAGATTTTGTCCCATGGAGGTTTTGGGATTTGTGACTGAATGAATTACCAAGTTCCCGGTCTCTCGCCCCCCTTGGTGCCGCTCATTAGCAGGCGGGTTCCTGGCAGGTTCAGCGGGTCGTTCAGCTCGGGTCCTAAAACCTCCGCTTTGGCGATGACCGAGAACAGCGAGTCTCTGTGGTCAGATTATGTGGTCTGAAGGAATCCTTAACGGAGTGATTTTATTTTTTACTCAGCTGCAGGCGAGGCTGGAAGCCGGTTGGTCGTATAACACGTTTATTAGCCTCAGAGACAAGGGCAGGACTGAGGGAGGCACAGGATCTGAACCAGGCTCACATTTAACGGTCTGCCTGTAAGAGCGGAACGGTTCAGCTAGTTAGACCTCACAAAAGTACAGCAACCACATCCACAATATTAACCCCTTTAATTCAGTAATTAACAAGATGAACTACACATAGTATAACCTAATATTAAATGTCACTGAGCCAAAACGAAGTGGTTTACAAGCTAACACTTTTACGCACAGATTTACGCACAGAACGCGTTCAAAAATAACACTTTCAAAACTCCCGGGTATCTGTAAATTAAAACATTTAAAGATTACTGCATAATACTCGCTGCTACAATTACCAAAAAATTAAATACAAATTATTTCCGGTGTTTCCTCCAAATGAAACTCTCATTCTTATTTACGCCGGCTGATAAGAGATGTGTGTGCATGAGCGGGACAGACATTTTTTACCTCTTCCTTCGTGCCTGAGCCTCCATCAGAGACAGAACTGGTGCTTTCAGTGTGTATATTTGGTTACTTGGTGTTTTTTCATGGTTGAAATGTTGCTTCTATCCACTGAAATAATCTGCTGCAGCTTCATTCAACGCAAAAAAATTCGAAAAGCCTCATTTTGCTATAAACTAAAGGCGGTAGTAGCTCTGAAGTTACTGTTGATGTGCTGCACGGATAGTTCATGCTCATTTCCAACCTTTGTCTCTTGGAGAACATCTTCACTCTCCTGCTTGTAAATCTCCCAAAATGTTTCATATCTCAAGTAAAATGTTCCCCTTTATCTACAAAGAAACACACATTTTAATTAAGTAGGATCAATGTCACCCACACATTGTACTCTGTATGTTCTTAAAAATCTGACACTTTCTAAACATATCTGTACATCAGAAGCACATGGAGACATTGCATATGATATGTAATATATTTTTTACAAGCTTTAAAATGTTCCTTCCTCCATATTTGGCATCTTTAGAAACTTTGTGTTAAAATACATTTCTGCAAGTATCATTGATGTCTGGCTGCACATTTAAAAAAAAGAGAGATGAAAACAGCTACATTAAAGAATTAAATCTTCTCTGTTTGAGACATCTTAAACATACAATTTAAAATATTTAATCAGGTTCTCATTGTCTAGCTGCTCCTGCTATAGAAAAAAAAGGTAAAATGTTCACGTCAGCTATAATGGGAAAGATGATTCCCATGATGCGCTTGTGCATCTCAGGACATTATTAAAACTCTCCTCACAGGAGAAGTCTGATGTAGAAACATATTATGCTAAGATTATAACTGGGTTTTGTCTTGAATTAACGCCAGTCATAATTTTATAAAATGCTAGTGTAATTAAAAAACATCTTTGAGCTGTGTAGATGTGACACTTAATTAAAAACTTTATGTTTCAGTATTATTCTCGTTAAATATATTGTACAAGTGTTTTATTCTTTCTGCAGACTTCAGCCCTTCTATAGCTGCCCCCTGTGTTGATATAAGTGTGTGTGTGTGTGTGTGTGTGTGTGTGTGTGTGTGTGTGTGTGTGCGTGTGTGTGTGTGTGTGTGTGTGTGACTGCATGTGAACTGTGACACAGAGTGTAATGAGATGTACAGCACCGCCTTGATTAAATTTAAACCAATTAGTGGCCTGCTACGGATGTTAGCTTCATTTTAATGAGGCCTGCATGAGCTGATTGGGAGCCTTCAACCACAAGATACATACAGTCCCTGCTGTGTGTGTGTGTGTGTGTGTGTGTGTGTGTGTGTGTGTGTGTGTGTATATGTGTGTGAGAGAGTGAGGGGCTTACCACAGCAGATGTCAGGGCAGCGTTGTGCTGAGTGGACGAGTTTTTGTTCATCAATAAATGTCACTTTTCATTCATTCAGCTCTTAAACAAAAACTAAACTGAAGCTTCGACCCAAAGACTAAAAAGAAAACTGTCACATAAACCTCGCTGCTGTGTGATAATTTATTAAAGGCTGTTATTAGTTTCTGAATCGTTTCTCTGACGATTTTATTCTCAGTGTTAAAAGTTGAGAAAGTGGTGTCTTCAGGCCAACTAGAGACGCATTTAGCAGCTCCATGGTGTGTTTTTTTCTGCACACAGCTCTTGTTTTGGAGCTTTTAGTTGAGTTGTGTGTGTGTGTGTGTGTGTGTGTGTGTGTGTGTGTGTGTGTGTGTGTGTGTGTGTGTGTGTGTGTGTGTGTGTGTGTGTGTGTGTGTGTGTGTGTGTGTGTGTGTGTGTGTGTGTGTGTGTGTGTGTGTGTGTGTGTGTGTGTGTATCGTTGGTTTGTGATAGGGGACACATCCTTCAGCATGCATGCAGTGCGTCCAGACACAGATGTTATGCTCTGCTTCGGCCTGTGCTTCCCTCCTCTGCATCTCACAGGCGTCCCTGCTGAAATTATCTTATGTAGTCGAGCTCTCTGGAATGTGTGTGTTTCCTCTGAACGCCTCGGTCTCACACACCAACTTCCAGGTTTAGATGCTTCTTGTAGATACGGGGCTGCTCACTGAGGCTTTTCAGGCTGCGTCTGTGGCAAATGCTTCAGCAGGTTTCAGTTTGGATGCATACATTTTCAACATTTTGAGGTAGTTTTGAATCCTGTTGGAAAAAAACAAACCCCCACATCCAAAACTCTCCACCTGATTTTAGATTTGTCACCTAATGTAGTTGGTGAGACTAATTCAAGCAAAAGATTCAAAATAAAGAACTTTCTATAAAGAGAAAATAAACGACACTGTGGGTAAAACATTTTGTCCTGTATCTTATATCTGCTGAACAAACTGAACATGTTTTTTAATTAGAGCCTGAAAGTAAGAAAAACATACAGCAGTATCTGTCTCAACACTAACAAGACTTTGTGGTTGTCAGTTTGAGCGAAGCAGCTTGAAAATAAAATAATCTGTGTTGTTAGTAGGTCAGTGCAGCATTCATACAGAGAACAAAGTTAGAAATGTACACAAGACATAATCTGTTTGGAAAACATTCTGAGGAATAAATAAATGCCTAAAAACTCATCAGGTTCGTCGTCATGAAGGTGTACATGAGGAATTTGTCTTTGTTTGTTTGTTTTTGGTAAATTGTAATAAACATAGAAGTAGAGCAAGAAAAAATAAGAAAGAAACAGCAGTACTCCTAATGTCAAACTTAAATAGAATACAATTACCAACAAATACATTTAAGATAATAATGTAATAAGAAGTCCGGCTTTTCTTTTTTTAATATTTCCAGCTTGGGAGCGTGCAACATCACAATAGGAAATGTATTTTATAAATCACATTTTATTGCAGATAATCTCAATGAGCTATAACTTGGGGATAAAAACATATAAAACCTAAAATTAACAAAGGCTTCTGCACTCATGCATAAGATATCGAACTCAAATCAATCAAGCATGCACGCAGAGTCCATCACTCAGCACATCAGGAAGCATTTAAAAAAACTACAACCACAGTCCTTAAAGGCCCCCTCTCCATGTTTGATCCAAGTCTGAAAGTCTGCTGCAGTCGGCTGCTGACTGAAGGAAACAGTTTTTTGTTGGTTGCAATATTTCTCCAACGCAGTTTAATAATCACACAGCATAATCTGTCTGCATGCATGAACTGACAGATTCCCCAAACAATGATGTCCCTGTATGACATGAAATGCTATCTCTGGCCTCATCTGATTTTGTAATCCTCATTTTTAAGATTAAATTACAGCAGATCAGGACGATAGTGAACCTCTTTCTGTCCTCTTCTTTAAAGACCATCAGTATTTTCTATAAGAGTTTTAATATGGAGCGAGGGGGCAGCTGTTTGAGTGTATCAGCGTGTGTGTGTGAACAGTTAAAGGAGAAGAACAGGAGAGTAATCATGTGTGACAGACTCATTGGCTGCAGTGACACTGAAAGGATCTCCCAAGAAGATGATGGAAAGTGTGTCTGTGTCTCTCTGTGGTCATTACAGCCCCTCCACACCTCCACCCCTTCTCCCCCTCCTCCCCCTCTCTCTTCTCTTCCTATCTCCATCCCTCCTCCTGTCTTCTCTCCTCTCTGTGCTCGTGTTTCCAGCCGGCTTGGCTCGGCTCGGCTGCAGCGGCTTGGCCCGGGACTCTGTCCAGTCTCTCAGCAGCTCTGCATTTGCATAACCATATTTGTGTGCCCGTCAGTCTGCCAAGTCCACCTCCTCGTGTCAGGGCGTTCAATAAATAATACATTATTAGATTTCTTTTTTGGGTGGTGGTGTCGGAGGGGATGAAGGATATTTAACAATCAACTACTTCTGAGAAAAGTAAAAGAAAGGAGTATGTGGAGGGAGTTGAATCTGGGTAAACTGCAGTTTTTGAAGTGGCTAGTTTTAAAGATTTGTCCTTGCAGCTGGAAAACTGCTGCTTTTTGATTTTGAACCGGACAAGGTCAACTAGAAAGATCATTTGTTGAGACATTTTGGGACTTTCTTTAAGGGG
This sequence comes from Tautogolabrus adspersus, assembly GCA_020745685.1. Taxonomy (NCBI): domain Eukaryota; kingdom Metazoa; phylum Chordata; class Actinopteri; order Labriformes; family Labridae; genus Tautogolabrus; species Tautogolabrus adspersus. The sequence goes on along the minus strand of CM036548.1, from coordinate 3,970,530 downwards.
ATTTTGGGGTTTAAATTGTTAATAAATAGTTGAAAAAGGGTTTAGTAATGAGCTGGTTATGAGGTTAAATACTGTTGGAAACTATGTCTTTAAAATGAACCTGCAATCTGAACGCTCATGCATGTTTTTTTTATGAATAATAATCGTTTAATTTTGTCCACCTTGTTGTGGCCTTTAAGAGTGGATTTGCCTTGAAATAATCTCGATGAAGCTCATGTGAAGGATTCTGAGGTCACCCCTGATGGCGTCTGGGAGTTTGAGTCTCAGGCGGATGGAAAGCTTCCCTGTAGGTCTGGATGAGTTTCAGGATGCAGGAAATAGTTTTATCTGCTATGACATTGTGACGGTGTTGATGGTCAGTCCATTAAAGTCGATCCAGAAGGAGAATTGAAGGGAAACTTCTTTTTCTGAACGTTTCCCTTCGGAATTCTTCATTGTGTGGCCTCAATTTAAAATTTAATATTTTCTACAGCTCGGTTCAAAGGCGTTACGCAGCATTTATTCTGCTTTTGACATGAACCCAAGGCTCCATGACTAGCCCAGTCAACCAGCCAAACTCGGCCGCTTCTCTCTGAGCTGCAGACGGCAGGTGATTTGGAGTCAGCGGAGAGAACCGCTGCACCTCCTCACTGCGCCAAGTTTCCTGCGTAAAAATCCAAACGCGAATTAATTCCACTGTTTTCAGAGCTGCCTTCTCATCATCTTCTTCATTTTCCTCTCAGACTCCGAGGCGAGTCCCGGCTCGGACGGAGAAGGTCTAGCCGAAAGAACGTCGTGCTCCTTCGGCTCACCTGACGACCTGGCTCCCGGCCCCTGCGAGCCGTCGCCTCCGGCCTCCATGGAGGAGATCCAGGTGGAGCTGCAGTGCGCAGACCTGTGGAAGCGTTTCCATGACATCGGTACAGAGATGATCATCACTAAGGCGGGCAGGTAGGCGAGACACACACACACACACACACACACACACACACACACACACACACACACACACACACACACACACACACACACACACACACACAATTAGCTGAAGGCCTATACGTGCAGCTCTGCTAGGGGCACATGGCGCAGACAGACTGTTCGTAAAAGTCAGTTTGTGAACTTTTACGCAAAAAAGAGTTCCAAACATCAACATTAGTTACATGTAATTTTAATTTTTAAGTCGAAATACAAAAATATGAGGTGAGATTAGACAATTTAGAGACAAGTCATCACACAACAATGAAACACTTTACGGAATATGCAGACACAAAGTCAGACGCACTGACCTTCAAACGCACATGCGTTATTTTAAAGGAAACTAAATTCAGCCTCAGCCACACACAAACACACCTCTGTGCTGTGATGGAGGGTGTTAATGTGTTGCACATGCAGGCCGCTGTGTCGTGTTCAGGCCGTCGTGACGCGGCAGGTTATTCCTGATGTTGTCTGAGAATATAAGGAGAGCTGGATTTAATCAATCTCTCTCTAACATGTTCCGGGGGTTTCTCTAACTCGGTCTCTCGAGCCAACAGTCCAAACTCAGAGAGCGAGAGCAGAAGTTGACCTGCGGATCCTGCAGGAAAGACCTTTCCCCGCGCTCAGCTGCGCTCCCCGCGACTTACATTTCCCTCCTCTGCTCACATCTGTCCACATGGCTTGTTTTCAGCTTTGCTTCAGCTTTACGGCAAATACCCCCTCGTAACACGATCTTTATCATCGTTTATAGTCTTTAAAGTGCTTAATTCTTTTATAAATAGAATATACAGTATTGGTGATCAGAGATGAGTCTTTGAATTTCAAATTAAAGGGATTATCTTTAAGAGACATCTACAATGAATAAAAAGTGGATTAATGCAAGCGCATTGCAGGAACCTTTTCAAACGTGTTGTACTGCAAAACAAGTCACGAATAATTAATGACATCTGAACACACTTTTTGACCAATAATAAGTTATAGTTAATGCACCTATAAAAATACACACATTTTTATTGGCCTCAATTTTGAAAATGCAATGAAACGAGTGTAAAAGAAGCCTAAGTGATTTTTACTGACATAAAAACGCGTATATCAGTAAGAATGAATTGTACTTGTGTACTCTACATAATTAGTTTGTAATCTTTACAAAATGCGTGATAGTTTAACACCATATAAAATACATTAACATGTGTTTTAATAGACTTTAGAAACCATGCCTTTTTTTGTTATTATTATTATGATTTTTCTTTCCTTCGTCTCTGCTCCACCTTCAGATTACACTCAGCTCTCATGCCTCTGTCCTCTTCTCCTTATAGACTCCACTCTGCATGCTTTTTATGAATTGGCTCTAAATTGGTAATCGGCCCATAAACGGTCATTTCTGCGCTGGAGCAGTGGAGTTAAGGCGGACGCGACCGTGACCGTGTGTGTACTTCACGGCCTGCTCGTAATAAAACCATAAATCTAGAAGCGGAGGGAAGCAGGAGAACAGTTCTCATTAGGTTTACGACCTTTAAATGAAAAGCGAAAAATGCTGCGTTTGATGTGCAAAACGAGGAATTAAGTCGAAATGTCTCCCTCTTCATTTCATGCAGAATCCCCCTTTTTTAGACTTTAATTTTCATGGTTCAAGTCTGGAGTTTTAAACTGAGGTTTCAGAATGGGTGGAGCTGGTTGCTATAAATATGTCAATGATAAAAAATAATGACATATACATATTTTCCAGTCTGAATATTAAAAGTGGGCCCTTACTGATAAAAAAAAGAGAAGGGACGAAAACTGCAGAAAAACCCTCAATTTCTTGAGTGCAAAGATCACAGGTCACAACTGCACAGCCGACTGGAACAAAGTGTTTCCTCAAGATGAAAAACAACATTCAAGGGACAAATGGACATTTTTTAAATGCCATAGCAACCTCAAAACATCCAGAATAATGACATAAAGGGATTTACCTGATTTTAACAAAACACATCTGACCCTTATGTCTCCAAACAATTTAATTATGATTGTCCAAAAAATAAATGCATCTCCTTGAATTCAAATGAAGGAAAAAACAAGCTAAGAGGAGGCTTTGACTTTAGGAGTGACATGATTGGATGTAGTTGTTGTTAAAGGAGCCAATCAGGAGCAGTAAGTGTGAAACTCCAGGCCAAACAAATTAAGGAATAAAAAACATGCACCTTAAAACAACCACTGATGCAGAATCTGAGTTGAATGTTTAGAATATGTTTGTTAATGTCTATAGAAACCTCTCCTTTATTGAACTGTCTAAAACATGCGTGTGTTTGCAGTTTGGTGTACTCGACGCTGCACAAACATCACAGAGTTTGCATCCTTTGGAGGCCGTTTGAGTGAAAGACGGGGACTATTTAAAAAAAGTAAACACAGGCAGAGATTTTAGCTCAAGTAGGAAAAACATGCAGATGATGTACTCGACTGATTTTAAAATCCAAGTTAAATAGCGTACCTTTGTGTCTTTTGTTATTATTTGACACATGGACAAACATATCATCTGTTAGTAACAGTATGTGGATGTGCTTTTCTGTTGTGCAGCTCGTGCACAGTGTTGATGGTACAGACATTTATCATAATCAACAGAAGCATCACATGTTAATAAAACCCCGGATCACTCAGAGGAGTGAATCTGTAGACCGAGCAGCATCCTTTAAATAAAGTCACCTGATGTGGAGCGTCTATATGGAAGTATTTTTTATCACTTCAAATCCTTTTGTTATCAATTTTATGAATTCATTTTTATTGAAAACATCAGCCATGTGCACAAACCCGTCTGCTGTTTAGTATTAACCCTTTAAAAGTTCAAGAGCTGGAGATCAATTCTTATTGAGCCAATTATCTTTTCTGTATTTGTGTTTTTTTTTAAAACAGAATATGTCTGCTTGTCTTCATTCAAATCAAAGAACTGTACAGCAGCAAGATGGGAATCTTGTCAGTCCCTCATTTCATGGATGCACGCAGATTTTCAATGATTGTACAATTATATATATATAAACAAATACATTTAAAAGTAACCTTTTTTTTAAGGTTTATTTTGGGGGCTTTTATGCCTTTCTTTTAGAAATAGGACAGTGGATAGAGTCGGAAACTGGGGAGAGAGAGAGTGGGTAACGACACGGGGAAAGGAGCTACATGTCAGATTCGAACCCGGGCTGCCCGCTCAGTGGACCCTGGCCTCTGAACATGTAGCGCACGCACTAACCACTAGGCTACCGGTGCCCCTTTAAGTAACTTTTTAAGGATTTATTGCTCGTATGTAAAATATGTTGATGAGAAATATATCCCTCGCAGGAGACGTCTAGAGAAGTTTTCTCCTCAACCACAGCTGCAGAAAACTAACATGACAGCTTAGTCAGCATGTTATAAAGGTGTTATTGCATCGCCCCAATGGTGAACTTTAGCCCACTGTTACCTCAGAAGTTTGACTTCTGTCATTTCTTAATTGACTTAAAACAAAGAAAGGAACATAAGAGATCCAGCTCCATTTATCAGTATGTATTTTTTTTCACTTTCAGGAGGATGTTTCCTGCCATGAGAGTGAAGATCGCAGGTCTGGACCCTCATCAGCAGTATTACATCGCCATGGACATCGTGCCCGTGGACAACAAGAGATACAGGTACCCTCCTCCTACACTATAACACATGAACAGTCGTCCTAGCACTCAAACTGCAGAACAACTTGGCATTTGATCTGCTGTCTTTGCACATGTTATTTGCATTTTGATCCATTTCCAAATGCAAAAAAGATCCCAGAGTTTCCTTCAAGCTGCTGCAAAACCAAAATGATTTCATTCCTCTAGGTTTCAGTGGGGAGATAAATGTCCCACGACGGTTTTAATGCTGTTTCTGATGCTTTTCAGACATGACAGGAATGAAACAGCAGAGAGATTGCTGAGTAATTGTGTTGCTTTTAGAAAGGAATGAAGGAATGTCACATACACACAGATGCTGCACAGAAGAACAGCTTTCAGCCACTTCAGCTTTGTGCAGAAATTAATTGGAATGAGAACACAGTTGAACATAATATGCATAAGCACAGTCGTATCCCTCTACAGCTGGACACAGAACTTCATTTTCCTGGATGCATCTCAAAAAATCGAGCCGAGCATAAACATATTGACCTAGTTGGATTGGTTTTATCTCGGTGTCATTTCTCATCTGAGAGTCTTCGTAACAGGATTTGGACTAAGCAAAAAATATTCCAGCCCTCTTTTGTCATTTTTCTCATAACTGCTGCGAGACATGTTTCTGTCTTCTTCTTTGCTTTTGGAAGGGTAGTTCCTCCCATCATTTGCATGAGTGAAGAGAAGTGAAAGTGATTAAAGCATGTGCTGGAGGCAGCCTCGTTTGTGATGGATCTCTCTGGATATGCAATAAGACCGACATCCTGGCCCTGCAAAAAACGAGTCACTGAACTCAGAGCCAGAGAGAGGAGATTGAAATGTATTCATCATCCCACCGAGGCCGCCTGCAAATAGGATAACTCTCAGCATTCAGGTCTGATGCTGGAAATATGAAAAAAAAGAGGTAGAGATGGAAAGAAAATGTGAGATGTGGCTGCAGGGAAGTTTTATAGAGTTTCTTTTATGGCCCAACAGAAACTTTACTGGTATTATGACAGAAATAAGGACGATTAGAGAAAGTTTATCTACCTTCTCCGTGTCTGCATCTTGTTTTATAGATTCTGATGTGAATACAGGCTGTGAGATGAAGTGGTAATTATGTAAATAGCACAGAGCCAGCCTCGGTGCATCTAAAATAGAGTCTTACCAGTTAAAGCGTATGCTGCTGTTTGTGTACCAAAGCTGAATTTTCTGATGGCTGAAATTCTTATGACCGATCTTCCTGATTTGACAGAAATAGTCTGAGAAGAACAATTTAGACAATCACAGGAGAGTGAGGGAGATGAATAAACCTAAATATAAGGCAGCTAGTATTCGAGGTCCCATGTTGCAGGAAGTGAGATTTCCTTGTCTTTTAAAATTCTCAAGCAGGTCCAGGTGATGCATCGAAACTGTGAAAGTATAATGACTTAATCCAACTGGAGAAATGCATAAAGTGTGGCTCAAGAGGAGGCATCAGGACTTCAAATGGTACAGTCAAAGTAGCACAGAAGCCGTCCTGGATCCCAAGGAAAGAAAATTGCTCATTACAAGACAGAACAATGTCCCTCACTCTCCGTCTGACTCTCATTACTCTGCACGTGAAAATGACTGCATACACAGGCCCCTGATGTGCAGTGTGTATAGTGTGTGTGCATCCGTGAACAACTCTTCAGCTGTCTGCGCGTGTATGATGAAGCCTTTAAAAGCAGCTAACAAATATTCATTTCTGAAAGGCTCTGTTATCCATCAAACAGCCGGCACACTGAAGTTTGTCTAACAGGAAGAAATAGTGCATTTGTTGGGGAAGATTTCAGCTGCAGAAAAATACATGTTTGGAGCTCTTTGAGTAAGAAACCAAGACGGTGCTTGGATTTGACTCTGAATAATGAATTGCCCATGTTTATCATAATGCAGTAACACAATAATCCTAATTACAATAACTTTATTTACAGTATATAGCACCTTTAAAAACAGATGTTTACAAAGTGTTTGACAGACGAAACAAAGGCAGGGACTCAGGACAGTAACAGAATAAACATCAACAGTCAGGCCAAACCGAGAGAAGTGTGCACAAATAATATAAATGCAAATAAAAGGAATAGTAAATAAACAACAGGCAGGTAAAGCTAAAAGCAATACAATTTAAAGGAATGAAATAAATATAGCCACCTAATGCGTGACTAATCAAATCGACTCAAAAAGACACAAGAAATGTAATTCACCATTTATATCTGCATATCAAAAGTTGTGCAGCAAGTTTAGTCGAGTTGTTTGTGTTCTCAGTAAAGTGTCAGCGGAGTTTTAAGGTCCTACATGGAATAAATTAGCAACATGCTAACTAATGCCACATTTTAAGGCAGTCTCCTCCCTTCAGTTATAGTTATGTAAGATCTGATTATGAAAACAAAAACTGATTTGTCAGAAAGAAATTAAGTTGTGCATAAAAACAAACAAACAATAAAGTCTGTGACTTCTGCGGTTTGACCTAAGCCTCCTCCGTCCTTCACTTCATATCATACTTAATTACTGTCAAATGTTCCACCCGAGTGTAGCAGACGTGCACGGTACCGCCCCTTCCTGCTCCCCCACCAGTGAACCAGCACATCATGGCGGCTTTTTAGAGGCCAGAAGATCTTGTAAAATTAAATAGGATTTTCTTCCTGGCTGGGGAGTTTACCACAGGGCTTTGCAGACTGATCTGGGATCTGTCACTGGTGTGTGTCACAGTCTTGGGGAGTTTGGGGTCTGGAAACAAGCTCTTTATTGGAGTCGACTTTTCTTTACTCGGGCTGCCTGCCTCTGTTTAGGAACGACTCACTGGTACCACACTTATTAAACCTCCATATTTCACTCTTTCTTTTATGTGGACAGTGGCTCTCTGAATGTGGAGCGAGTCTGCCTCCTCAAACCTCAGTTCCTCACCCGTGTCTGCAGTTTTTTGTCTAACACACTTTCAGGTTACCACACATGCAAAAGGGTGAAATCACACACCAATTGTAAGCATTTAAGATGGTGCATCTCTTCTTAATCTAATGAATTTCATTTTAAACTTGAACTGGTCCTGTGTAGAAGTGAGGACCGGAAAATGATATATCATATTCATATTGTGTCATCTGTATGCGTCAGGTTTTTTAATTTGATTTTAATTGTGTCATTCTGTCTGCTCCTGCAGCAAAACAAATCCCCCTTGTGGCCGGGTAAAGATAATCTGAATACACAATGCAATGGTTACTCCTGAAGCCTCTACGTCTAACCTGACTTTAGGTCAGTAAATGTAGCCGTACTCTGAATACAAAAGTAGCTCAGAACCCTAAATCAAACCCAAACTCTTAAATCAAATCGTACTTTATTTTAGATTGACACCAATCCTGAATTGATTTGAGGTGTGGTAAAATGTTGCAAAGGTTTTCTTGGAGCGTGGAAGTTGTTTTCATCTGAAAATCTGCTTCGAAAGTCACGTATAGGCCTTTAAATTAAAAACCAAAAACGAGCCTAAAAGTATTTATCTTACTATACCTGTGAGGAACACGCACACGCACACACACTCACACACACTCACACACACACACACACACAAACTCTGATTGTAATTCAATCGTGATATTTACTCTGTCGGTACAGTAACCTAATATACAGCCTGGGTTTGGCAAGTGTGTAAACGTGTGTGTGTTTTTGTGTGCATGCCCGTCTATGTTATACTATATGTGATCAGCACACCTACACACACACACCTACACACACACACCTACACACACACACACACACACACACACACACACACACACACACACACACACACACACACACACACACACACACACAAACAAACATGCATTGACGACCTCTGACCTCTATGTGTGTCTCTCTCTAAGTTTTGGATCATTTCAGTGTTTTCAAATTGTGATAAAAAGAAATGACGAGTGTGTGTTACACTTGGAGTTTGTCAGCCGTGTGTTTTGTTGTTGGCTGAGAAGGAAAAGTCCTCCCCCCCACTCCTCAGCTCGCCCCCGTCAGTCCAGTCAGAGTGTCACATAAAGTCCAGTCTTTATTGATCGTGCCGGAGCCAGATGGCAGATTTATAGAAGATGAAAGCTGGGGGGGGACTAATCAGATTTCCAGTCCTGTTTGGGGCTAAAGTTTCCTCGTTCTTTAACACTTTCCCCGCTACACAGAGCGTAACCCTAAACAGCACTCCAAACAGGAAATTACACAAACGCCTGGCACCCCCTTTGTGGGTGGATGTGTCGAGGTCAAAAGGGCGGTGTGTGGAGGTGTTTGCTTGGCGTTAGATACAGTAATCAGGAACAGGTAGTCAAAGCTGGTGTGTGAAGTTTGTTGGACATAGAAAAAGAGAATCTGAAGATTACAGCCCTCCTCCTGCAGCTTATGCCTCTGCAGGTTATGCAATATAATCAATGTTCATATGAGTCACTGTCGAGGTCTGAGGCAGAGGGAGGAGACTTAGAAGAGCTTGGAGGTGTGGTTCAAGGTAGTGAAAGAGTTGAATAATTTAGGACGTTCACCCAGGAGACAAGCGAGTCGAGAAGATTTCAGGGGCAGCAGATCCTGACATTTTCTAGTCATTTCTAGGCGTGCATGTGTGACATCGCAGACTTTCTCTCTTCTAGCTCCTTGCCACACTTAGAGTTACTCTTGCTCGGCTTTCGCTCTTCTTTCTTGTTGGCTTCCTCAGTCGACCACCTTCTAGTTTCATCATGATGTCCTGTATGACCATCTTGATAACTGTGCCACAAAACACTTCCCAGTTTTGCAAAAATGTGTACCCCCCTCAACCCTTGTTGTAAAGTTTTCAAACACATGTTTGGGGCAAGGACTTGGTATGAAAGGAGTTCCGTCTTCCCTATCAGGAGTTGGTTGACCTTCACGTGATTTTTGAGACAATATTTCAGGTTCGATTGTTTTATAAAGTCAGTTTGGGCAAGAGAAGGACCTGAGCAAATATTCAGCAAAAATAAATGGTTAAATGAGGTAGATCTGTAATAACATGCCAAACTGTTCAGGCATATAGAACCGCCTTTACCTTCAATATGGCCGACAGATTTATGTTTCCGCCAACATCCCTTCAAACACCCCTCATTCTTTTTAATTACATATACTGTATGTAATTGTGCGCGCTGTATTTTTTGTGGCAGAGAAAGGCTGAGTATGTACTGGGTGTATTTTTTGCTTTTATTTGAATATAATTATACACACCGTGACCGTATAGTGTGTGTGTGTGAGTGTGAAATGGGGCGGTGCAGCTCTCGCTTGGAGGCAATAACAAAAGGACCAAATGAGAGTTTTGTCCATGTTTCAGGAGTGAGTGATGACTTTGGCAGAGACGCAGCAGATAAAACACTTTCAAGTGAGCGCGCAGGCCAGAACTAAAGGCAAACAGCTGTGCTTCACACTCGCTCTCCTTCACTTATTCTCAACCTCGCTCCTCCTCCCATTCTGTGTTTCTCTATGACTCCTCTTCCTCACACTGTACCTCTCTTTAATCTCACCATCTACTGACTTTGGATCACTTATTATCTCTGTCTTGATCTCTCGTATTGACTTTCTCTGCCCACCCTTTTCTTCCGTCTCCTCTTTGTTCTTTCTTGTCTTGAGTTTTTATTTCCTCGTTTCTCCTCCCCTCCCTTTCTTTATTTTTAGTTTCTTTTATTTTTATAACGCTGCATACATTTTTTGGCTGGTGGTTTTTTAAAGGGAGGGTAAAAGCCTGTGTCTCTCTTTCTTCTCTCTCGACCCCTGCTGTTTAATGGGTGGGACGTATCGGCGTACCCAAACTCACACACAGCATCATCAAATATTATGGCTGGGTTTAATTGAGACTATGCAGCCGAGTGAGTGTGACTGCATATGGAATAATTTATGTTGCCCTTGTTAGAAATTTCAAGCACAATGAAAAAAACAACGGATGAGTTTAAAAAGCCGTGTTGTGGCAACGTGGCCGAGTGTTTGGAGTTTGTTTTGCAGCGCAGAGGCGCTCCAGCTTTTCTGAAATCCAAACAGCTTTTATAATGACCCATTGAACCCTGAAGTAACCTCAGAGACTCAAATGAGTTTTCAAAAACAGAGAGAAGGGATGAGGGAACATTAATCCTGGAGATTGCTCTCAACTGAATCAAAACATGAGGAGCAGAATCACACAAGTGTGTACAAAATGCAAAAAAGGATTGCATTGTGCTTTTACAAATTAGCATCAGCACAGTTCTTCTGGATAATGAATAAGAAAAATGAACCTGATCTTCCTAAAAAAACTTCTCTAGAAGGAACTTTTGATTTAAATGAAACCTCGATGTCCTTTTGAGAATAAATAAAGGTTTAAATTGAGTTGAATTGAATACGTTCTGTGCCGACAAATACATGCAGGTTTTAATTTCTATCAACAGATTTATGCATTTGAATGCCCGGTCCTGGGTGCAGATGGCCTAGTGATTAGGTTGCGCCCAATGTACTGAGGCTGTCCTTTTCCAGGCGAGCGACCGGGTTCGAATCCAACCTGCAGCTCCTTCATGCATCTCATTCCCTACTCTCTTCCTGGTTTCCTACTCTATCCAGTGTCCTATCAAATAAAGACATAAACGCCCCAAAATGTACGTCTTTAAAAATGAATACACAGTCCGTAGGGTCAGGACTAGATGTCAGAATTGGAACTGGTTTTCGTTCGTACAAAGGGCGCTGGTTGCATGCAGGGTCACCTCCTGTGTGCTGCATGAACGGGAGGGGAGAGCTTTGGCCGCAGTGCAATCGGTGAACTCATTGGATATCATTTGATGATGACTTAGCTTGTAATTCATCTGTGTGGATGCAGATTACACTCCGGCTGCAGATTGTTGATCAACTCCAACTTCTTTCTCCCGTCTCAAGTTTTTACTTGACTCTAAAAAATGACAAAAACAGAAAAGGAGGTCTGCCCCAGATCTCCATAATCATTAGTTAGAATATGTGTTAGCTATGCTAGAAATCCTGACCACTGTGTATGCAAAATGTCGATCTTAACTCAACAAAATGTGCAAACTTGTTGCATGTTTAACTTGTTTTATCGCTTTGCCCAGGTCAGTGTCGTCGCTCCCCGTACCGAGTTACTGTGATAACTGATTGTTCTGTCCTCAAAGTACCTTCAAATTTAAAGGTTATATTATTTCTCTTCAGTTCTTGTTGGTGCTCAAACTAGTTTCCCCCCGTCTCGTCTTTCAGGTATGTGTATCACAGCTCCAAATGGATGGTGGCAGGAAACGCTGACTCCCCGGTGCCTCCGCGGGCTTACATCCACCCGGACTCTCTGGCCTCAGGAGACACCTGGATGAGACAGGTGGTCAGTTTTGACAAACTCAAACTGACCAACAACGAGCTGGACGACCAGGGACACGTAAGAGACCTTTTACTCTTTAACCTCATCATGTTGCTGCTGAATGTTTGCACAGTAAATGCTGCACACTAGTTTTATTACAGCAAATCCATCAGATAAAACGTCTTTCTATTGTCTCAGTGGGCCACACAGTTCTCAGAAACAGTAAAAAACATCGACGACACATGCTAATCATCGTATAATTTCACACATGGTAAAAAAGAATGAAAAATATTGTTTCTAAAGAAGATTTAATTCCATGTTCAGATTCAAAGCATCGTCAAAGACCTACAAATCAAAAGGAAAAACACAAACATCTCTCATGACAATGGAACATTTACAGGAACATCACATGGCTTTGTGTTACGCTTTAAATTATTGCCCAATATGGCTTCATTTGCATTCAAAAATCACTGCTCACACACTAAAAGATTAGCACAAAGAATGCCTCATGAAATACAGTTTTTTACTGTTTTATCAAACTCTATCATTTCTTATTCTCTCTGCCACTATCGCTCTTCCTTGCTGTATTTCTTACGTGACCTGAACAGCATGAGTCAAGAGAAATCTCTCCACTTATATCCAACCAGAAGAGGAGCTAAATGAGACCTCATTGGATAATGTAGTTTGATATTTGTTCTCATCAGACTCAGTGTGTTAACATAATGTTTTAAAAAGAGGATTTATTGTGTTAGTCCGACCAAAACTGGACTTTTAAAATGCATCTTAACATGTTAGTCAGACTGAATTTGTAGTCAGTGGAATATCTCAAAGTCCATCTAATACACGTATACGGTTGGAGATCGATTTCCTCGTGCATGTAAACGCCTAAATCGGACCCAAACTGGCAGAGGTGTTCCGCACATGCTCCACAGTTACGGTGATGTTTTCACAGTTTCACAGTTTTTTGATTGTTTGGTATGTTACATCACAGGTCAAATAGAAGAAGAACCAGTAGAGACCATCTGAAAGAGAGAAGATCGCCACCTGCTGTAGCGGAGTCAGAAATACTTGTGTCAGTAAATTCATTCTCTCCCCCGGTGCGTATACTGGGACAAGAACAGTTCTCCAATTAAATGGTGTGACAACCCAAACAATAATTTATTGAAAGGCGGGAAAACATCCTAATAAAAGAATATGTGATCTATAAATCAGTGGTGATTACAATGGTGAATGTGTGTGTGGTGTTGGGGATGACAAGAGAGAGAGAGAGATAGACTGAGAAGCCAGACCCAGCCTGCCCAGGTGTACAAAGTCCAATTAACTGGCTCCGCCCCTCTCGACCTAAAAGCAACCTGAATGGTGAGAGACACAAGGTGGTAGCACTAACACAGTCAGGGGTCATCACACCGCTCGAGCTGTAACTGTAGCTTGATTTATCTTCGCATGCAAACCAAGCGGCAACCTCGGGTCTTGAAGAATGAAGCCAATGCGGAAGTGCAAAATCCTGCAGTTCATCGAGTGTCCACTTGAGGCTGGCTCCAGGAACACCAGAAGTCACATACACACCACAAGCCGTTTTTTACAGCATAAATAAACATGTTTACAGCCTGGTACAAAAAACAAAATAGGTCTGATTAGTTATTGTCATCACTGACACACACTGTACAGTCAGTGTGAGTTTTTTAAAAACGGCTCTGTTTTGATTTTGAAAACGATACGTGTTATCCATAGTTAGGCGTGTAGCTGACATGATTGACAGGCGGGCGCGATGTAACGGTTCATCAAGATGCTTAAAACCCGCGTCAGCTCCAGCTCTCAGCCTGTCGTTAGGTTGACTGAAAGTTAGACTGAGACAGGATTGCCAACATGGCGGCTGCTGCTGATGAGCCTCCAGCGCCCCCTGCAGGAACAGATGTGTGATGTCAGTCAGGCTTCGTCCATTAATGTTTACAGTCGATGATGCAAATGCACAGTTCTCCAAAAAAGACATAAATATGTTTGCACAGGCAGATTATCATGACAAACATCAATATTTATTGTTTTGCGACGGCCTCCAGGAGACTTAGAAATGCTGACTGGACTGAAGGGGGAAGTGAGATGATGTTATAAAAAGAAAAAAGAAAGTCAGTGTCATAAAGCGGTGGGGATGATGGGATTATTAAACTATTGCTCATGTACCATATGAAATAAAGAAGTCATCATGATGTGATGGTTTAAATGGAGTCGCTGGGTTTATTCACTTAATCATGACACATTTTCAACCCACTTTCTGTATCAAGAGACAAATGAGAATCCAACAGAGATGATATAAACAGTTTAGGTTTAAATGTTTCAAGCTGCGAATCATTAGTTTTCCTTTATTCTCTGTTTTCACGTCCTCCTTACGGTTCGCTTTTGGAGCTGTGAGGAAGTCTTTGGATAGAAATGTTTCTGATGCGTCTCCTTGAAAGGGGAAATTTGACACAGCTCTTCGTGGACTCGATGCTCTCATGGAGCCATGAGACTTGCTCAGAATTGATTTTCTGCAGAACTTGACGGTCCGCTCTGCCAAACGCTGCCCTCCCACACTGTGAGCGTTTCATTTTTGAAGACAGTTCATCCTGACTGAGGATTATTAGGTTTGAGGATTACTGTGGAGAAATTGGAGGCCTGGGATTTGAACCTCTGCCCCAGTTTTAATGTATTATATTCATTTCCTTCATGGCTCTGTGAAGCATTTTGTAATGAAACGGTTTCGTTAAAGGCACTTAATGATTGGATTTGATTTGTAGTACGCTCCAGCAGCCACACCACAAGGCTAAAACTCACGTCTGACCACAATCTGCCTGATTTACTGCCTCGCTCGTAGCCAGTTAGTAACAGAGGTGGTGAGCTAAAGTAAGTCTCTTATTGGTTCTTGGCTGCTCTAAATGTCTAATGTGGCTTTCATAGGTGAAATATTTAACTGTAATGCATCAAGTTCGACCACAATTTGTCTGATTTACTGCCTTCCCTTATGTTTAATCAGCAAGCGGGCGGCACACTAAAGTGAGTCCCTTATTTGCACTTTTAATGAGTTTCATGGGAAAGGGACAATTTTAGGTGGAAGGAAAACTGTGTTAACTTTTTATTATGAGCTTTATTTGACCCTTAGGGATGAACCTGCAATGCCTGCTAAGAAAGTAATCACCCATCTTTTCTTCTTTTTAAAGGCGAAAGTGAACAGTGACGACTAAGATTTTGAAACTTCGATACGATACGAGTAAATATCAAACATCGATACCTGTTTCTATACCACTGCAAGAAAACTAGAAGTCATAGTTACCAAGTATTTGGTAATTACTAACTTGGGTAAAGACCGAAAATTGCAGGCAAACTCCTGTACACTGTCTTTACGGCACTAAAACATAAAGCATTGGCAACGTTTCTGTGTTACTGTGCAATTTAGACAGCGCTCTCCCTCTGTAGGTTACAAATATTTCATTTCAAACCTTTATTTATTCTCGAAAGGACACTGAAGTTTCACTCATTTCCAATGCCGTCGAGATTACAAGCACAGTAAAACAAGCAAAAAAACACAACAAACACTCAATCAGTGAAAAACCACTGAGATCCATTAAAAACAGTTACAATTGGAGACATAGTGGATCGAAATAGAATTCCTGAACTCTGGAAGAGAGGGAAGAACTCTGATCTGTAGAGATTGCTGGAGGGCGTTCCACGAGTTTGGGGCATCAAAAGAAAATGCAGATTTACCGAGTTCAGTAAAAGCTCGAGGGACTTTAAGAACGAGCCACTCAGAAGAACGAGTCATGACTGGAGATGTCTCGTTTTTTTAAAGCTTCAGAACTCAATACTATCAATTTTTTTAATAACTGAGATTGTATCATTTTAAAAAATGTGGTATCAAAAAGTATTGAAGTATCCAACACTTTGGTAGCCTTTGACAGTTTATGCAGCAGCCATGTTAACAGATGGGTCAGGGGTCAAAGTATACAATCAAAATAAACGTCATATAAATTGTTTTCAAACATGGTTTCTGTCATTAACGTTAGATTTAATCATGCTGTTTGAATGTACGAGTGTTCATCTTCCTGGAAAGTTTAGTTTTAATTACTGATTTGATGCTATAATTACGGGTATGACGTCATGACTGACAGCTCTGTTGAGGCTCCTTCATTGAACTTTTTGCCTTCACTTTTTGCCCAACACAAAGAGGTGGAGCCGCGTCCTCCTTCTTTATACAGTCAATGGTAGAGACCAAATCTGAGCAAAAAGAGAAAATGCATTTTGGACTTTTATCCATCAAAAGAAAGATGGATAGGAGGAAGGAAGGAAGGATTGAAGAAGGGAAGGAAGGAAGTAAGGAAGGAATAAAAATAGAAAGAAAGAAGGAAGGAAGGAAAGGGGATTAAATGCTAAATGCTAAAACACATTAGCTAAGTTTGATGTGATGTTTTTTTGCCCCCTTGTGGCCAGAAATCTATTAATGCAGCATTAAAAATAATTGCAAAGCTGGGGAATCCGTGGCCTAGTGGTTAGTTTGCACGCGCGATGTACAGAATCCTACAGTCTTTAAAGCGGGCAGCCCGGGTTTGAAACCTGTGGCTCCTTTGTCGCACGTCATTCCCCTCCCTCTCTCTCTCTCTCTCTCTCTCTCTCTCTCTCTCTCTCTCTCTCTCTCTCTCTCCATGATTTGCGATTCCATCCACTGTCCTGTCTCTCTGTAAAAGCATACAAAATAAATATATTAAAAAAAAGGAATTGCGAAACTTATGTTAGTTCATAATCAAGTTATTTTTACTCCTGACTTTGACTAAACTGGATATAAATTATGTGATCATGGTGATTATCATAATGAGAAAAGAATGCGCTCTCTGAAGTGTCTTTAAATGTTCATCTCAAACGGCGAGAAAAATAGCTTTTAACATATATAAAAAACTGCAACTCCATCCTCCTCATAAATTAAAGCTCTCTTTGAATATCATTTTGTTTAGTCTTTGTGGAAACCAGAGCAGATTCAAACCAAATCCAGGCCAGTGAGAACTCTGTGTCCTTTGATTAGCTGATGTCGAGTTGGTTCAAACATCAGATGATCCGCTCTCTTTTTAAAGTCACATAATCTGAACGTGGAATCAGCTGGAGACGGCTCAGTGCCTCCTGTTATGACTGTCAGACTGCTTCAGCGGAGGCTCATTTGACGGCTGAGGTCTGGGAGGCTGATGAAAGAGTTTGAGGAGCTGTTACAAATCAATTTCTGCTTCGAGTTCACCATTACTGCAGAGCTGCCAGGTGGTGTGATGGCTTTTAGTGATGATTCCTATGCTGTAACAAAGAAGGGCAGCATCCAGCTATGACAGGTTAGTGCTCTGTCACAGCTCTGCAGATGACCACATCAGCTCAGTGGTGACAAATAGAATCACCCATGGGTGTAAGTGGGCGAGGACTCTCTGGAACTGAAAGAGGGAGGTTGTCTTTCCTCTCTTGCTGCTCTCTTTTTTTTGTTTGTAGGACTTTCTTTCCCTGGAGGGACTTTAGAGGCCAAAGGGAAATTAATTTTGGAGCTTCCTGTGTGTTGGACGTCGCCACGTCTCCCTCGTCCTCCTGACTTGTGGTGTCATAAAGTATCTGCCTCATCAGAAGCAGACTACATACATGTCATAAATCATCAGACGTCAGGGCGCACAACAGAAGCAGAGTCGGAAATGAAAAAGAAAATTTATTACAAAATGTCATCCAGACTGGTAAACAAACACAGCCTCCACAGCATTCTTGATTTAGTGATTAGCAGGTTTCTCGTTTTATAACTGCAGTTATGCAATATAGACGTAAACACACAAACAAACAAAACATGATGCAAGCCTGGGAGCACAACATGTATTTATCTGTGACACGAAATATTTAGGACTAACTTTTCGACACTCAACTTGAAATGATCTTTTCATATCCTCACTTGATGATGGACAGTGACCGAACAAACGACTAAATGTCAATCTCAATCAAAAGTTGCCGACTATGAATTGGTAAATACATGTGACATCACCGCGTTAAGTCTTAGCCCCGCCCACCTGAAACCAGCAGAGGTAGAAATAATAAAAGACACAGGAAGAGAGAATACGTGAACAAGAACTGTTAGAATAGATAATTATATCTTTCTGTATGACAGCACCATCTCTTGTGAAAGGCTGGGAAATAAAATAATTATACGTTCTTAAGGAGCATCTCATATCTCCAGATGTTGACTCATCTCGTGTCCCCAAAGTTGCAAAAACACAAAGCAAATAAGAAACAGGTGTTATCTAGAAAACAAGCTTTGTCATTTTGAGAAAAATCAGTCAAAAGTCGTGTAAACTTGGTCGTTGTGATCACAGGAAAATGGAGCAAATAAAAAGTATGGATGCATGTCTGCTTAGGGCTTCTGTTGAATACCAACCCGGCATTGGTCTGATATTTAAGAAGAATGTTATTTGGTTTGCTTCTTCTGCTTTTTCACAGAAGAAGCTTTGCACAAAAGAAAATCAAATGGTTTGATGTGTACAGAAAATATGCTCCAAAGCTTTAAGAGCGTTTTAGTCTTCTGGACGCCTCATTGCCCGTCTGGACTCGTCGGCTTGGAGGGTTCAGATCCGCCTCACGCTGTCACTCTCGCCTGTCGTTTTCTTCCTGTCTCTCCTCGCTGGTCTCTGGGAAAAGCTAGTAAAACACTGGAGCTCGCTGGACCAGCCAAGGGATTTTTTTTTTCTTGTTTGGCCCCTCTTTTTCTTTGTTACTAATGATCCGTTTCTTTGGAACAAACTTTTTGCTGTTGTGTGAAATTGTTCAGAACAAAGAGTTTCTACAGAGTCTGCTTTAAATCTTTCTCCTCTTGTATTAAATCTCATTAGTTTGGCCTTTGAGAGATGAAGGTTCTCACATCATATCAGTATGTTTGTGATACATTTCAAAGTCAGTACTGTCACTGGGGGGGGGGGGGGGGGATCCTTGTTGTTTTTGGCGGTAACGTGACATCATTTCCCAGCTGAAATATTAACACCATTCAAAAAGTTACACCACAGTCTGTGTGGTTTGAACATTTATGAGTGATTTTTTATGGTCATTAAAATGTTTGAACTATGTTTCAGAATCAATTTAGGTCTCTCTGTTTGTGTAAAGTTGTATTTATGAACAGAACTTGATGTGATTTGACTTTGTATAGACCACTGGACATCTGTTAGCGTACATGCAGGATGTGTTCGTGTCTCTCGGGTGGAAATGTCAATGAAAAGAATTTCATTACCCACCGTGAAAATGAAAACACCGCTTATTTAGCCTAATTGTATTTGAGTGTGAACAGCGGTCAGCTGAAGTCCTCTGGCTGCTCTCTCAGTCCTTTGTTCTGAGATCAGCGTGTTGATGTGCGATCTGCTTTGTTACATCACCGCAGGACGACCGGGGACGAGATGCATGAGTCCTCTGGGCCCTGAAGCAGCGTGTGTGTGTGTGTTTTATGAAACGATGATAGCTTATCTGTATCCTCATTACAACGTCTTGTCTTTTTCCAGTTTTTTAAGGTTTATTTTTTTGGCTTTATGTAGGGATAGGTCAGTGGATAGAGTCTGAAATCAGGAAGAGAGAGAGTGTGGGGAATGACATGCGGGAAAGGAGCCAAAGGTCAGATTCACACCCGGGCTGCCCGCTCGGAGGACTATAGTCTCGGACAATTGACATGTGCACCACTGGGCTACCGATGCCCCGTCTATTTCCTGTTTCTATGTCGCTGTACGATTGTATAAAAGGCGTTGTAGAACGTCTGCTCACACTGCACGACTGACACATTTACAACGCTCTACCGAAGCTCATGATTTATGTGCTCACAAAATTAGGATGGAACTTTTGAAGTCTGATCTATGTGTATTTCAGTTGTCTCATATGCACGGCTCAAATACACACACACACACACACACGCACACAACCACAGCTTGTTCATAACACATATTCGGAGGTCTGCAGATATGTCCTGCCAACGTTTCTTTTATGATAGGATAGGGGAGGACAGATTAAACAGGCATGCCTGCTGTTGCCATGGTGATTGTGGATGCTGTATGTCACTTTTTGTGCAGACACAATCAGGAAATGCAAATAACAACTATTTAAAATACACGATGCGTCTGTGTGCATCCACCCAGTCATATTTGTATTTATTTATTTTTCTGATTGTGTGGTTCGTGGTGAAACGTATTTCACATTCTCTTCGCTGTTCTCCCTGCAGCCCTGGTTTGAAATGACCTCCTCTGGTGTAGCAGATTTAGGGGAGAGGTTGAGTGTGTTTGGCTCTGCGTCGGTTTTCTCACTCTCGGATTAATCAAGAGCAGGCCGAGGCCCTGAGGCGATGATGGGGCCAACACAGTCTGACGCCTCGGCTCTGCTCTGAAATAATCCTCAGCCCTCCTCGAGCGTCATCGCAGTGTGAACTCGGTTTCTGCTTTATGTCACGTAGCCCAGAATGAGGCAAGCTAAATTATGTTGCAGAGGAGCAGGGCTGTTTATCGTGAATTTAAAAGTTTAGACGCAAACTTCACAGATTCACATACAGACTTGTGATGAAGAGTAAAGTCGTGGAGGTGTCGTTTATCGAATTATGTCACAACCCTAATTATTTACATCTATACACTGAGTCATCACTGAAACCTGATCCTCTGAGGTCTTTCTGCTTTTTGATCTGTCATCGTTCCTTTAAGAGAAAAAACATTCTCCACTCTCTTCATGCGTTTTCTGGTTGATTATTTATGAAAAGCAAAAACAGATTCGTACAAATTGAGACTGTTTGATTTTGACTGCAGTGAAAACAAATTCAAAAGGATAAAGATGGTGACGACAGGACGAATGTTCTCAATTTGGAACACGTCCGTCATAATTATGCTTATTTTTAAAAGTCTTCTGCATGAAACCCTCACACACACTCACACACAGTTGCAGATGCAGATAAAGAGACACGCATGTTTCGCTTTGTTGTGCTTTTTTTTTTTTTTTGAGGCACGGATATGGATCAAACGAACTTCACTTCCTCTGCTTTTCCATTTTCAGATCATCCTGCACTCCATGCACAAGTATCAGCCTCGTGTTCACGTCATCAGGAAGGACTTCAGCAGCGAACTGTCCCCCAACAAGTCAGTCCCCAGCGGAGAGGGCGTCAAGACCTTCAGCTTCCCTGAGACCGTCTTCACCACCGTCACCGCCTACCAGAACCAGCAGGTATACGCAACTCTCTGCCTGAATCATTCACACTTCAAATCTGTACGATGGATGCTAATTCAAAAAATCCTTCTGAATCTCATTGCAATTTTATTTTAAAAGTTTGATTTTTTTATCTTTCCGACGTTTTCGTGTGAATATTAAAAAAAATCAGTTGAACTTCTACAAGCTCTTTTGTAGGACAGAGTTCAATAATTAGCAATTTTGTTAAACTTTTTTTCTCAAGTTTTGTTTCTCAAATTGTCCCTTTTTATTAAACTTTCCAAACAGCAAACCTAACATTTTTAGGTTTGCAATAATACCTAAAAATGTCCTTTCCATGTTCTTCTTGTCTGCAGATCACCAGACTAAAGATCGACCGCAACCCGTTCGCCAAAGGGTTCAGGGACTCTGGCAGAAACAGGTACGTCATTACAAAATCTGTTTACCAACTGACATGCTGAAAAATTCAGCTTGTTTCTATGTTTTTTATTTTGCCCCCACAAAGAATCTGATTTTTTTCTGTGTGCTTTTTAATATGGAAATAATCCTCTGAAGATTTGCACTTAGCTCCAGATGCTGCTCCTTATAAAAACAGCTGCTTTGTCTGTTGCCAAGAGGAAAGCCTTCAGATCTGCAGCACACACACACACACACACACACACACACACACACACACACACACACACACACACACACACACACACACACACACACACACACACACACACACAGAGTTAGTAGATGTAGATGGAGTCAATTGAGCACCAAACACAACTCTCCATATTTCTCCCATGGTCTCGTTCATCAGCGCTGTGTGTGTGCATGCCTGAGTGTGTGTGTGTATTTGGAGCTCCCGCTCTTTCTTTTGCACATCGCGCCTCCATAATGCCGTAACGCGATGTGAAATCACACAGTGGGACACAGATATTGAGCTGTTATACAATCAGTGTAAAAGTACAGAGGTGTACTGATGGCGACGATACAGCGATGATGCTGACTCACAATCGGACAAAGGCTTTTATAACAACAACACAAACTAGAACCGAAAAAGGGTTTTTAGATTCTGCTCCAACCGATAAATAAATATGACTAAAATTACTCTAAACTAGATCTCAAAGACTTTAAAGTAAGACAGAAATAGAAATAAAACCTGCTAACTAACCGGGTGAGACATCGACCCTCACCTTTTGCTCCTGACACGAGGAGTCGTTACGTGTGTGGGTGAGAGCAATCTATCTGTAATGAATCCCTGAACACGTGCAGGTAAAAAAAAATACTGTACAGTATGTATATACCAGAATCAGAGAGTTCTGTTGAATCTACACTGAAGACACATATCACATTTGGATTCTTCAGAGGGATCAGATTTGGAAATGTTTCATTTAGTAGGCGAAAAAATGCACATCCAATACAAGACATATATGAGATATGCACAGGAATATGCATACAGTGTAATGTAGTACTACCATTTGCAATAAATAAGAAATCGCGATTGAAGATAAGAGATAAAAGATGAAAAGACAAGATTTGAGTCGTATAGCCACCTGTAAACACTTTACTTATTTTTCTCCCAGGTTCTAATTCATCCAATAAAATGCTGTTAAATCAATTTAATCAACGCTTTCCATCCAGTCCACCTTTACATGTTGACATCTTTGACCTCTGACAAAAAGGACGAGCGTACAAGGTTTTTTTTTTAAATTGCAAGTTTGATACCACTCTGCACATTTCTCTGAAGCAGGAGAGTCATGCAGCATTGATTATTGCTCATTTCAAACAGCAGTCCTAAAGATGCGCTGAAACTTAAACCTGTCACTAACATCACATAAAGAGGATTTAACCATCAGTGGGCACTGTTATTTGTGACAGCACAAAGCTCACACACAGCTGCTGCATCGTCTGTCAGTCATTAGATTAATTAATGTAGGAAAAGAAAAAGCTCTCACTGTGTCTTTCTCCCTGTTCTCGTCTATATCAATCTCTCTCTCTCTCTCTCTCTCTCTCTCTCTCTCTCTCTCTCCCTCCCTCCCTCCCCCTCTCTCTCTCTAACTGTCTGAATTATCATATATAACATTTGTGGATGGAGGAGGAAGAAGAAGGGGGGTTGTACCCCTCCGCACATGAAAGCAGCCCCCTCATCTGGTCCGCATTATTGGCACGCAGATATTTGAGACATCTTTTTTCGTTTTTCAAACAATGGACTGTTTGATTTACGAACTGGCGTTAGAATTTCATTGCAGAAAAGCTACAGATGAAAAGATAACGCGGAGTGAGATATTTGTCCGGAGAGAGAGAGAGAGAGAGAGATAGAGATAGAGAGAGAGAGAGAGAGAGAGAATGAATTTATCCTCACGTCCTGATCGGGATTCCTCCCCTCCGGGCCTGCTTGGAATTGCTTTGTTCAGATTCAAAAAGAAGCTGCAGAAAATTTAGTGCAAAATTTAGTCTGTCACCTTAAAAACCCTCCCCTCAGTAGTAAATCAAATTTAACGCTGCGTGTCTGGTGCTGCTTTTTCTCTTTGATCTGTCATGAATATTGTTAGTGAGCTGCCCCGACGAGCCTCCACTCTTCTGCTGCTGTTTTTGCATAATTATGCTGATTTACGAGTTTAATTTGTCCCTTACGGCAAGTCTCCCTGTACGAGTGTAACTGCATTCCTTTTTGTTCTGTACTTTTTAATGATTGTTTTCGCTCATCAGAGAAGCAACAAGGGGTTTGCATGAGCTGACGGAATGACGTTATTGTTTGCTAAACTAGTTTGCATTTTTAAAATCTCCTTTAAAGAGACCTAATGCTGTCTTCGTCCTTGGACTAAACAAACATAAAATCATCAATTAAGAAACATCTTCACACCTCTGCAGTTTTACAGGGATTAAATTCTATATCTTCATCTTCCTTTGGATTGATCATATTGGATCAAATATTTGTCCACCCTGTTTGACGGCGTTACCTGCATAGTCTGCTGAAGGCTCACAATTATAAAAACAAATCTCCTGTTTTTGGATTTTTTTTTAATCTTGATTCAAATGAAAGCAAAGTGTGATGGGTTGGACCAGGATCAACCAGGTTAACATTAAACCTAAATTCATCAACAAACAAGAAATTACAACAAATTAAAAATGACTTCAAATACGTCTCTACTGAATTAAATCATAAAATGACCTTACTCTATGATCAGACATTAAGGAAACATGCTATGTTGAAGTGCTGGCTTCTCTGTCAACAATGCAGCAGCCAGTATGTCCTCCTTCTAACTTTAGATTCTGGTCCTGAATGGTCTGGATTTGTTTGGACCAGAGAAGGTAGGCGGTTTTGAGGCACCGTTTTTGACGCCCCTCTGTTTGCCAGATATGAGACCAGTTATCACGGCAAACAAACGGGTGTTGCAGCGATGGAAGAGCTTAGAGCGCAGAAAGGTTTCAAGACTGATGCAGAGCTGGCTAAACACTGAAGCTTCCGTGTTCGTGACATGGCAACCTGTGTGCCCAGCGCATTGACTCTAAGGAGGGAGGATAGGGGGGCGACAGCTATCTCAATGTGTTGAATTTGGACTGCAGTACCAAGAGTTACATATTGCGCCTTTAAGAAAACACTAGATAGACTTTCCTAGAGTAATACTGTATACCCGGATTTTCCAGAATTGCCCTTTTTGAGTCAAACGAGCCAACCTGCTCAAAGTCTAAAGGAGCAGCTGCAGTTTAAAGTTGGAAACTAGAAGCTGCAGACATTAAAACCAGGTGTGACATCTTTTGTTTTGGTTTCTCGGCAATGTGTATCTTATAAACATTACTCAGTGTATATTATTATCGGATATGAGCGACATTAACAGCCATCAAACAACACTAACACACTTTACTTTGGACTGTAGCGGTAAAGCTGTGGAAAATTACCAGCTAATTCCACATTGAGGGGAAATTTAAAATTAATAAAAAAGGGCAAACCTGCTCTGCTAATACTCAAATTAAGTACCAGCTTGTTTTCCTTTTTCTGACTTTAATGGCGTCTTAAAATAGAACTATCCCAGGCTCTAAGTTATGGTGCCGTCGTCAGCTCTGTCTGCCGAGCAGCCTTTATGGCCTGGCGGAGGGATACAGCTCATTTGTTGGGTTTTGGTCCCGCAGCAGTGTGGCTGTATGAATGAGTGCAGTGATGGCGAGGGCCCTGCCGATTAGCGCGGCGCACTAACGAGCTGCCATGGCCGGGGGAGTTAGTGGCCCTAAAATAACACGGTGAGCAGTGACGGGCGCTGGTTTCACCGGGACAGGGCCGAGCGGGGAAGTAAATCAAGCAGGAAGGAGAACTGTGTACAGATTCAAATGAAACGTCACCCAGATTTATGTGCACAGTAAAAACCTGCTCCTTTTTAATGGCTCCAGTTTCCTCCAAACAGGACTCTACTTTCTCCCCTCCTTCTCTCTCTCTCTGTCTCTCTCTCTCTCCCTCTCTCTCTTTCATATACTCGTATTCGATCTGGCCTCTGATTCACTCTCTATCATATCACCTCCCAACTTTTCAATACTTTTGCACTTGTTTATATTTTCACTTTCTCTCACCTGTATCCCTCTCTGCTCTTTTGTTAGTCACATGACATCGGTCATATGTTTTAATACTATTTATATAATTTGTGCTTGTACTTAAATAGCCCGGGGAAAAAACAGATATTACTTCAAAACAAGGATAACATAAAATCGGACAAGGCTACGAACAACGGGGAACAAAAAAGACTTAGAGACTCAAAGTCAAGGTCTGACAAAAAACAAGAACTAATGACTATATGGACGTAACAAATGTTTTCATGCCAATAAAGATTTTAGAATGACTCGTAATTGTAAAGCGCCAATTGACAACAAACGTTTGCTCTAACCTTCACAGATGAAGCAAGTTTTGACCCTCATCTTTAATATAATACAGATTTAAATGTAGTGTTGTAGTATTCATCTTAACATATAAGATGTCAGTATACTCGTGAATTCATCAGATGGTGCAACAGCTTCAGAAAGATGAACATGAAACATGGCCCCCGTTATCTGCAGCTTTCTATTTTGTTTTTAGTGGAAAGCAAACGTGAATAGCCAAAGATAAAGTAACAAATCAGATCAAGAAACACGGCTTTCCCAGGTTAAATAATGCTCACCTGTGTGAAGACTTGAGATAAGTAGTACCCAGTTTGCTCAAATAGCGATCAGCTGCGAGGAGAATTACCAGATCACAACAGATATAAACAGGAGTCTGACCATTCAGGCTTAAAAGAAAAGCAATAAAGTGTTAAGATGAATCAGAATGGGGCACAGATGGCCTAGTGGTTAGGTAGTGCCCCTTGTATTTAGGCTGTTGTCCTCCACAAGGGTGGCCCCGTTTCAAGTCCAGCATGTGGCTCCGTCCTTTTTCCTGCTCTATCCACTATCCTATCAAATAAAGGCAAAAAAAAGAAAAAGGAATCTGAATCGATTAGTAGTAACAATCAACTTCCCCCTAAACTCTCTTAATTCATGTCGTCTGGTCGAACACACACGCAGGGGTCATCATGGTTTCTCTTGTGGTGTGTTTGTGTTCTGAAACGTGTGTGTTTGTGTGTGTTTCTGTCAGGACTGGGCTGGAGGCGATCATGGAAACTTATGCTTTCTGGAGACCTCCAGTGAGGACCCTCACCTTTGAAGACTTCACCAACATGCAGAAACAGCAAGGTGAGTGAAAACTCAATGTCACAATGGTTAAAACACTGATTTTCATGTGAATACAAAAACTTGTTGTCATAGAACACACAACATAAAGTTTGCTGCAAATACAACATGTACTGCAGGCAACATATACTGTTTATCTCTAGGTTATCATCATGACCTTGGTGTGTGTTCTGTCCCAACCTGAACTCTCCCTCTGCATACTTTCCCTGCATATATCAGCACACACTGCATCAGCTCTGCTTGTCCTTCGTTTGAGCTTGGCCATACACTGCTCCTCTGGCACGTCGGCCTGCGTCTGCTGAACTTTTCACATCGCGCTCAGCCCTTCAAAATAAAATTGTTAAACAAACCCTGTGGCTTTTGGACGGCTCAGCGACACGAGTCGTGGCCACCTCCCTTTGTCTCAGCTCCAGGGTCGGCTCAGGGTCTTAGTCATGGCTCATATCAAGGGCCACTGTGCTTTAAAGGAGCCCTGTTTCCTCGCTGACTCTATCTCGGTTACCTCAGCAGGTCAGCATGACGTGACGCTGCGACTCTGTCCGAGCAGGCGCACATGTGTTTGTTATCATTAAACTCTTCAAGTGATGAGGATTTAATGAAAGTCCTTGCGTCGCCAGTGAACCCTGTATCACCCTAAAAGGACACTGCTGTACATGTGTGTGACTTTATGTGTGTGTATGTACATTTACCCTTAAAGCACCAGGCGCCCTTTTCCCTCCAAGTAATCAACTCTTCCCCCTCGAGCATTTCTAACTGCAGGAAAACATGACATCACCAAACTCTCATCTTCTCCTCCTTTCTTTTATTTTCTTCTCATATATGTCCACCTTGCTTTCTCCCTCTCCCTCAAACCCTTTCTCTTTATTCCCCCCCTCCCCCCGTCTTCTTCTTCAGCTATATTATCGAAGGCATATGGTGCAAAAAATCAGAACCTCAGCCAAGCAAGTCCTGGATTATTTAGTTATGCCTCCTCCCCGTTCTTGGTTCAAACTGAACTTCTCCAACGGCAAGATGAACTCCGGCCAAATTCTCATTAATAGAGAAATATGCGATTGATATCCCACAGCTATCATTTCACTCTCGACTTTGAAAGGAGACAATTTGTGCCAACAATGCACACATTCTTTTTTCTCTGATATATAAAGTCCCTCTCTTCCCCCTCTGGCTGAATTGGTACAGTATACAGTATAAGAACTCAGAGTCAGTGGCTTTTATTGAAGGAACGATTGGGGATGTGGGCTCTGTTGACCAGACGTGGTCAAAAACTGAATCCATATTTATCTCCACA
Source organism: Tautogolabrus adspersus (assembly GCA_020745685.1). Classification (NCBI taxonomy): domain Eukaryota; kingdom Metazoa; phylum Chordata; class Actinopteri; order Labriformes; family Labridae; genus Tautogolabrus; species Tautogolabrus adspersus. The sequence goes on along the minus strand of CM036548.1, from coordinate 3,942,491 downwards.
TACCAGCAATATATATTTCAGTATGATTCATGATGTTGTTTCCAGCAGATTCAGAGGAAAAGGCCATGAAATTAGTTTGACAGATGGAGTTTGAAAACATCCATTTGGATCAGCAGATCATAAATGGAATTGTCAACAAACTAATTAAGTAATCTGCAAATTGAATTCACCTGTCTCAGTGGGATTTAACCCCCTTTTGTATCCTACATAAAGTAATGCAAGTATTTTATAACTCATGAAATCATGAGCCAATTTGGAGGCCTTACCTGAGGTAGAGGAAGGTGATATAGTATTAAGACTATCAGGGGTAATGGCTTTACCTTTTCTTTGCATTTACCAACCCAAAGCAGTTTTCACATATTCACTCCTGAACATTTCTAGAGAATTTCATGCAGGGTCCGAGTTAGTTGTGCACACATGCACCTCGCAGCGGGAGACTTTCCCTTTCAGACAAGAAGGAGTCTCAGGCGGAACGATATGACGTAAAAAGAACGATGCAGAAATGGCGGACAGAGCGACAGGAGGATGCATGGAGGGATTCCCCCTCCCAAGATTTAAAATGTCAAATTTAATGCATACAAACTTGTATCATTAGGGATTACTTACAAAAGATTTAAAGAAAACGTCATGTTAACATGAGGTCTGAACTCCAGACTTCATGTGTCATTGTTTTTGTCTTATCCATGTGTCTGTCTCTACAACTTCAAACCTCATCAACCATGAAAGTGTTTTAGTACTTTGTTTATTTCTGCATTGACCTGAATTCTTATAAATGCACATGAGAATAAGGAACATACAGAGTGGCCCTTTATTTAATTCTGTCTGTCTGTGTGTGTTCTGCAGGTGGAAGCACCGGCACTTCTCCCACCACCTCCAGCACAGGAACTCCTTCACCTTCTGGCGCGGCTCACCTCCTCTCTCCCTCCTGCTCCCCTCCCACCTTCCACCTCGCCCCCAACACCTTCAATGTGGGCTGCAGGGAGAGTCAGCTCTGTAACCTGGGCCTGTCTGAGTACCCAGCCTGTGCTCGCAGCAACATGGCCGCCCTGCAGGGCTACGGTGGCCTGGCTGACAGCTCTTACGGACGACTCCAGGCTGCAGGGGGCGCTGTAGCCTCTGCTCAGCCCTCTGAATCCTTCCTGCCGCAGAGGACTTCCTCTTTGATTGCTGCTGGCATGCAGGGCGGTGCTCACCCCTCCCTGACTGGCGGTGGTAGCAGTGGGAGCACTGGAGGGAAGATGGATGCCTACAGCGGTCAGCTGGGCTCCTTTCCGGCGTCGCAGCTTCAGTATGTGATGCAGGCGGGAGGAAGCGCCACCTCTGGCTCCTCCTCCTCATCTGGATCTTCCCCTTCCTCTGCCCACATGTTCAGCGGGAGCCACCACCACGTGCAGCAAGGCTCCTACAACGCTTTCTCCCTGCACAACCCTTACAACCTGTACGGATACAACTTCCCCACCTCCCCCCGCCTGGCCGCCAGCCCAGAGAAGCCTCAAGGAGGTCTGCTCTGCTCCTCGACTCCTGCTGGGGCCTTCGCTGAGCGTCAGTACCTGTCCAACGGAGGCATGGACACTATGCACATGATCGGCAACTCCTCTGGCGGCCAGCAGGGCAGCAGCTCCTGTGATGGACGTCAGTACGGCTCATCCTCTCAGATGTCCATGCACATGGTGTGAGGTAGAAACGGGCATCAAACCTCACAGTCCTCTAAAGTCTTTCAGCTGAAAAGCAAATCTATGAAGCAGGTTTAGTGTTTTTACCAGAAGTGTTAATGAACTGAGATGCAAAACAACCCTTAAAGGAAATCATCTCATGTTTTTGTTTTTTAAAGACACTCCACCACTTACAATGCCTTATACAGGGAGTCAAAACTATTATTTAATTATCTTTGTATGACTAAAGCAAGAAATTGTGATGGCAACTTCACTCTCTTAAAGTCTCCGACAGGAGAGAGACAACAAACTGTAACTGTGAGTCATAGGATGCGGGATTATCAGTTTTGAATATGGTGCAATATACAACACTCATTTCAAGAGACTCATTCTTGTTTTTGTTTTTTAACTCAAACCGGTCAGGACATGATGAAACCAAAGAATCTTCACTGTGATCCAGAAGTTCGGACTCCACACAGAACTTGTGCCTTAATGTTTTACAAATGTCAGAGGGTCAACAGTTTGCCGATAAGGTCTGAAGCTGTGGCTAGAAAGAAAGGAACAACATGGACAAGATCTCCACAAACACGCAGGAGAAGGATTTTCACAAAGATGTGGTTTCACTTAATGTGCCAAACAGGGCCAAATACAAGTGGACGCAGAAGTTTGGGTTAACTGTCTACAGAACACGACTTCATCCACCCCGTTATCCTCACAGACTGGACAAGCTTCCCTATTTTAGAGTGGATTACGTTTTTTAGGCATATATATAAAGATGGCGAATGCAATCAATAACATAAGCTTAAAAGTTGTTGTGTGAAAAGTTATTAAAGAAGCAATAGCAAAGCAAAGTAAATAAAGTATGTTTTGGTGTGTTGTAGAGATGTGTATTTAAGTGCTGAGCAGTATAACAATTTTACAGCCAATCTGGTATAAAAATGTGTGAAAAAAAGGGAAATGGAAAACTTTTTGAGGCATTTTGAAAAAATGTAAATACAGGTGCCAAGCACGTAAAAAAAGCTCAATAAAGGTTTTAATTCATGTACGAGGTTTTGTTTTTTCCTCTTGTCATTTAGATGGTGTTCAAAATGAATTGGACATATAAGGCCCCGTGTCCACCTGGCGTTTTATCTGGGCAGAAGCTCGGTAGTGTTTGCATGAAGCGTTTGTGCGCTGAGAAAAAAAACGCTGTAAGTCCGTCCTGTCTCTATGACAACAGTGTTGACAATGGCCGCTGTATGACCGACACTGCTCCGCATGTTTTATATTTGAGATCATTTTTTGCCCCAGCAGGCACGGCGCAAAGAGGACTCGAGTACAAGATACGATCCGTAGGAGACTAAAATACACAGAATATCAAGCTTCCCTGGGTGCAGGATGTACAATCTAGATAGCAATCAACCTCTCGTGCTCGCTCACCCTTATGATTTTTCTGCCATTTACCCTGGAGTCTGAATTCCCATCATTTCTTTCCCGTAAGATCAAAATCTTTCCGTTCACTATAAATCATGATGACACATTTGTGGAATAATTACCATATCTGTCAGTCATGTCTTAGGAGACAGAGAGAGAGTCAATAAGCCACAGATCTCAATAGAAAATACATCTGATGAGAAGTTCCGAGAGGCAGAACAGCTTGTCGACAGGTACATTTTCATTTGCATATTTGGGGGCGTGGCTAAGTTGACTGACAGCAGGGCACGTTGTAGCCATTTGTCAGGAGGCTCAACACCCGCCTTAGCTCCACCTCTTCGCCTTTTACAAGACTGATTAAAGGTTAGCTTGAGACAGCGTTTGCAAAATGGCGCCTGCCGTTGTTCGACTTCAAAACTCCTCTTCAGAAGCCAAAAGGTGACATCACTGAGACGACGTCCATGTTCTATACAGTCTATGGCGGAATTTATCTGTGATATCTAACATAGCCAAACAACATCCACAGCAAGTTCCTTTTTCTCGCCTCTAACTTAAAGGAAACAGGAGCTGCTCATAAAAACTACTTTTGAGCAAATTAGTAAACAAATAGAATTCAAGTGTTTACTGGAGATACTCAACAAAATGATTATTTAAACATGTGCAGGGTTTTCTAAATGTTGCAGCTATTTCCTTATTTACCAAATGACCAGGAAAGTGTTATTTGAAACACCTGAAAATGGTATGAAATCGATGACTCAACAGCCACATTACAGTCAGTCAAAAGCTTCAGGCTACAATAACAATAAATGACCAGATTATTAATCACACAAGAGAGTGTCTCAGCTTATAAAACACACATCTGCTCTGCACCGCATCACAGGCCTGGGCTTCAAACGCTGACGCAATGCATCGATCATAAACCAAACTGGGGGAAAAAGACCCAAAAAAACACAAATGTTCTCCCTGCTGGTTCTGTTTATTAAGAAAAAGAGGAATAAAGCTCATGTGCCAACTGCAGTCAGCTGCTCTGTTGGTGTACTTAATGCACATAAAAATGGCACCTGCTTAAAGACGACAAGAAATCATCCTGTAATCATTTCAACGTCCAAGAAAAGAAAGGGAAAACATGCAGCATTCGGGTTCATTACTGCTCCAGCTTTGTGGTTCCCCTTCTTTTTCCACAGGCTCAGGCTCCGGGGATTTAGCCGGGGGCCAATCAGCGTCCATTACACGCATGTCTTTCTGAACGGCTCTCCCCAATCACTTCCTATCATGTGTACAGCCCGGGCCATGAAATATCATATCTGAACCATCATCAGAAAATGAAGGCCTCCGTATTGGAAACACCTGTTTTTCCAAGCATGACTTCAAATAATGAGCACAGTGATGTACCGGAGAGAAGCGCATGATTTCACAATTTGGCTTTGTTCCATCTATCTGGACATTATTTCCAATAATTATTCACATTATTTGTCTTATATACGCGCCCCTGTCTCCTTCCAGCAGCATTCAAAATCACCCTGAACCTCCCTCCCTCCCCCACTCTTCACCGCACATTTACCTCAGGGTCTGTTGAATTAGGAGATGCATTTGGTATTTGTAGAGAGGAGCAGCATGACAGAATGCACAGCAGGTCTGTTTGTATATCATAAACTATCCATCAGCTTCTTAAGTGGAAAAAATGTACAAGCTCTCTGCTTTTCATCGTGGGGTGCTTAATATGAAAACAAATATGCAAGAAATCCACTGATCAATGCTGCATTCACATCGTTTCAGTCAGTCTGTAAATGTTAAACCTACTCTGGTGTTAGGGATGCCGGCCGTACACTGTACGATTTGAAGTCTGGCTGAATTCAAGCCTGATGGTGTATGGTTCGCTGGTCAGTAAACATTGAGGCCAGACTTCCAATCACGGCCTGATCAGCTGCTCCTGAACAGCTAGTTGATTTTGGTCATAAGACTGCACACACTCACACAGTGAGAGCAGAGCCAAGAGCCGATTCCCCAACTTTGGGACAGTGTCCAAAATCACCGTGGCAACAGCAGGCATGCCTGTTTATTTTGTCTTTCCCCTCCAAACGCTGGCAGGATATATCTGAGGACCTTCAGCGAGAGAGAGAGAGAGAGAGAGAGTTTTAGATGATGTGTGTATTGAAGTCGTTCATATGAGACAACCTAAATACACATATATCTTTTGACAATTGTTAATCTTCCGTCCCACTTTAATGTGACTCTCAGGTCGGGCCCAACAATCGGTTCGTACCGTGTAACAACATAAATCGTGAGCTTTGGTCGTGTGTCAGAAACGATTCAGTCGTACAGAATAGAATATATATATCTATTGAATTTTCAAAAGGCAAAGAGTGAAGAAAATACAAATTCTACTGAGCTCCTGAAGGCTCCGTTTTGCAAATGTTTGGCTCAGTTTCTATGTGCACATAGATTTGCATTGAAAATCTGTGCAAACCTTGTCTTTGCATCATAATCTAAAGTCAAAACCTCCAGTGAGACATGAAGTGGCGCTATACAGAAAAACTGACTGATTGTTGATTACTTATGTTATCTCGAGACACTTGACAAAACCAGCAGGACTTGACTGTACTCTAGACAAAAGAAGTGACCCTACGCCGATGTTTTGTTCGTATGGACACTGTAAGCAATTGCTGGTAATTTACGGCCAATTTTCTCAGGCAGGGTGGGTTCGCGGGAGATCGCGCGACCTCTCGCTCCCCGCCTGCCCTCCGGTTGGAGACTGGGAGGCAGGGTGGGTTCGCGGGAGCCAACTACTGTAAAGTTTTTACAGTATTCATACTGTAAATTAACAGTAAAGAGCTGGTGTCTCTGCTGCCAGCTCTTTACTGTTATTTTACAGGAAAATTATTTACAGTGTAGATGTAACTTTGTCTGTTATCAAGTTCAAAATAAAAATAATTCTAGCACGGAAATTTGGCATTTTGTATTGTTTCCTCTTCCTGGGTAATTATTGTCAACAATTCCAGCATGATCACGCTTAAACCAGACGCAATATCAGAAAGGCTTACGGGAACTTACATTAGACCAGTTTTTATTGAAATGTATTTCCAATACTTTCACAATGTTTGTTTTAATTTAAACAAGTCTATAAATTAGTTAGAAGACTTTTATGCATCTGGGTTTCCAGAGGGTTTAATAAAAGGAAGATAGCCACACGTGCTGAAGGTGTTACTTGTCTACAGTCTGCCTACAAGCTTGCCTTACATCCATATAGTTGTAACAGGATTGATTGATTGATTAATTAATGGCAGAGCGGGCCCAGCTTGATCTCAAACATAAAACTGGAGCAATTATAGGTCCAGAAGTGGATTTTTAAGAACAGAGCTGAGAGAGATCTGGCGCCCAATCTGCTGCTTTGAGCCCATTTTGAATGACAGCACACTAACTGCAGGGTATCCCATAATCCCCCTGTCACAGCCATTGATCTTTCCATCAGAACACATTTCAGGACATTTTAATAGACAGAATCGCTCTCTGTGGAGCTCCACGGGACGCAAATCAGATCCAGAGGGGGCAGTGACCATTTGCAAAAAGGGGAAGAAACTTTAATTTCTTGGACATAAATGTCTGGTTTTGATATTTTAGATCACAAACTCCAATCAGAAATTCCTGGTAAACTGTTGCCCTCTTGTGTTTATCCCTCTCTTGTACTCGGGATTCCTTGGCCTGACTCATCTTCACAGTAAATTACGGCCGACAGCAGACGGAGACCCTCTTTTTCGGAGGTGTTACAGTGCGCCTGACACGTGCATTGAAGCACTAAATCACTGCTGTTTCACAAAGGGCTTTCACATACCTTCAGCCGCCGTTTTTTTTTGTCCTCGGAAGAACATCTTGAAACTATTTTAGGATTGATAAAGTCATGATACAGATGTCAAGCTTAAGAAAGGAAAAACATAGAGGCTCTGGTGATGTGGTCAATGTTTTTACAGTCAAGGAGGAACAGGTCTCTGAAGGCAGGTTGTGTAATATCTGAAGTTATGATGACTCAGAAAGTGGAGAAGTACATGTACTGCTACAGATGTGATGACCTGATAAGTCTTATCAGGAACTACATGAAACACACATACTTAGGAACTCACAGTTATGACATCAGTATTATTACTGATAAAAGCACGAGGTGGGGATATTCAACATGAAACAGTTTGCTTTTTGAGAGGGAGTCTTTAACAGATACTGTCTGCTGATTCTTAGACCTTTCATTTATCACAACTTCAGCTCTATATAATGTAGTAAAAATAGTGTTTTCCTGGCAGCTCCTGAACTCCTGCCTTGTAGGTTCCTCGGGATTGTTGATGGGGACAGCCTGCTGCTATGGACCCTCCACCCCCTTCTGTGTCAGTGTGTTAGAAGCCCAGGAGGCTTTGTCCTGGCAGCAGAAGCCAGGCTCTCAAGTAGACGGAGCTCCCCAAACATTCAGCGAGGTAGTCTGGCACTACTACCACCTGACGTCCCTGACGCCCAGCCACCACCATCGGACTGTGTCGTCCCCACAATCACCGTCGTCCTCATTCATGCACGGCCTTCTCCGTCCTCAGGTCAGACTTGAACCTGAGCCGCCTGCTTGGAGGACTATAGCCTCCGTTAAATAACCATTATTATACCCCGTAACTGCCTGTATCATCAAAATCAGACTCAGAATCAGAAATACTTGGGGGGATATTTGGGCGTACAATTGCTACACAGATGTACGCATAAAGATATATCAGCATTAGATATAAGCATGAAGATATAAAAGACAACTCTTACGTCTTTTATTTATCCATTTGGAAACAAGCTCTTGACCAACACAAAACAAAACAGGGTCAAAACAAGAAACATCTCCAGTTACATTGGTTTAGAGACACAGACACACACACGGAGGTGAAATCAAACACACACATTTTCTCACACTTCAGGGATGGCATGCAGGTCAACAGGAAACGGTCTAAATGATTTTCTTCTTCCTTCTCAGGAGGGGAAGGAGATGTTGGAGATACGGTCGGCCAGTGCAGGCAGGTGGTTCTGATAAAACCCTCAACCCAGAATGTCCCATGATGCAGTGCCTGCAGAGTACAAAGACGCCCCACAGGGAAGCCCCCGTGTCTAAATGAGAGAGGTCCGGTGCCGTGTGGCGGTTTGCAGGCAGGTCCTCAGAGATCCAGCGGATAGTGTGACTGACCGGGCAGGTGACCTGGATACTGAAACCCCCGCGGAGGGTTGATTTGAGAGTGTGAGAACTGGACTGGTGGAGTGTGAGAAGGGTGTGATGTAGTAAAGGTAAGCGAAGTCGAACATGTGTGCTGAAATGTAGCTGCTTTCATTTCACTCTGTACCTTAAAGCAACAATATGTCACTTTTCCACCTTTAAACAGAAGATTCAAAGGTTTAATTAAAAGCACGATAACTTTCGACAGGGAGAACAGCGCAGCCTGATCGCCTCTTTGACAGCTGAATACACATACTCCACATGTAAACAGTTTGCAAACAATGGACTGAAGACGCTTGCAGAGTCCTATTTGCGCAGAATTTGGTAATATTACTGTTCTCGTCAGTCGACATGGTTCTTTAGCTTCACGCAACGTCTTTGCTGGCATTGCATCATCTGCTGTTTTGTTTTGTTTTTTAAGTTATTTTATTTGCCTTTCTTGGTTAGGACAACTGAAGAGAGACAGGAAACATTGGGAGGAGAGAGAGTGGGAGATGACATGCAGCAAAGGGCCAAGGTCGGATTCGAACCCTCGCCGGCTGCAATGAGGACTACTGCTTCCATACATGGTGCGCGCCACATAACTGCTAGGCTATAAGCACCCCATGTAGAAACCTTTGATAGGCGATAAAGTGCACCAAACCAAATGTCTACATATTGTTGCTTTAAACACCTGTAACTTGTATTGACTGAATACTTAGAACTCTTTTAACATGGCTTTCTGGTAGAAAGCCGTGACACCAAACATCCTCTGTAGTTGTTCTCATATCAGCTGATAAAAAATGACTTCTTGGGAAACATTAATTCTTTATTTTCAGGTCAAAAAACTTCAAGGCTGCATCATAATTTTCAAAATTTAAGAGTTTTTTTTAAATCCCAGATTACAAACAACTGTTTTTGAACCACATTTAAAAGACTGTATTTTGATGTAAAGCAGGTCCTTACTATAAAGAGAAATAAAGTTGCAAAATTGCATATACAGTAACCGTGACAACTAGAGAGGTCAGTGCCTTACGAAAAGGCTGCTTTATAAAAACAATAATACTTATAAATGTGTGTCAGAGTACTCTCTGTCCTCGTCAGGCCTTCTGAGAGTTTTCCATTTGCCATGCTCATTATTGTCACAGGAAGTTTGTTTAACAGTCAAACCAGCTAGATTTGAGAAAGCAGACCTAATGCCCTGAAAAATCTCAACCTAACCCACATGCGTTCTATAAATCACCTTTATAATGCTTGTCACATAAAATGTTACTACAACTTTGGGCCTGAAGCGTGTCCGCTGTATTAAAGCTGGCCTGATTTCAGGACAGAACGCTCGGTTCCCCCCCACCACCATCAATCTATCTATGGGGGCCATACATGCCTGCTGGTGCGTGTCTGAATGTGAGTTTGAGAGTGGCAGCTGCGCTGTCTCATGGACCTCACCTGCACTGGCTGGGCGAAAGCCAGGGACAGATTCACAGAAATTTCACGGTGACATTTCAGTGAGCAAAGTGTGTGACTTATTACTCTGATAAAACAACATGCTATTGTAGTCAGGATTCACAGTATTAAACAACACTGTAGTAATCCATGGTAACAGGCCTGCTGAAAGCTGAATCACACCCGCGCTCATTGTTCTGCATTGCGACGTGCGCTGAGAGGGGAAAACAGGAAGCTGGGGTCCTCTCTCGTTCCCTCGGTGGAATTTGAAATGTCTGCACATGTTCATCAAGCTCCTGAAACCTGTGCGTCAAAAACTCTGGCCAACTGCTTGAACTCTGCCAAACCCTCTTTTAAGTCCCTGAAATTCACAGCTGGAGGACAAAGGCAGTCTGTGGATGTGTTTGCTGCATGTGAGCGGCTTTAGCGTGGGGTAAAAAGCAAAAACAGAACAATGAGTTGCCTGGATCATTCACAGGACGACCTGTTCACCTATTCAGAATTTCAAGCTTTTGGGCATTTCATGTCTGTATTCTTGAGTCAATATGTTTATCGGACGTCTTTATTGGACGTCTTGTGTCCCAGATGAGCTTCCAGATGTTTTTAATAATTCGATCATAACATCAAACAAAAGTTCTTCTTTACCAAGTTAGCTAGTTATTTTGCAGCCACTAGTTTGCTAAAGCTAAGTCAACAAAGTTGTGCACCCACTAAGGTGTAATATTGGTGTCCCGGTGTGTGAATCCACATTGCATTATGGCGTTGTGAAACTCCAAAGGAGCGTGAGAGGCATGGCTCCACATACACACTCACTCAGGCATGCACACACAGCGCTGTTCTGACTGGTTGGTTCTGATGTTACACATTGAGCAGCTGTAGATCAGTTGGTAGAGTCGTCGTCTCTCAACCGGAAGGTCGAGGGATCAATCACCAGCTCCTGCAACAACATGTCCGATGTGTCCTTGGGCAAGACACTTAACCCAGAATTGCTCCAGAATTTGTCGGCGGCGTATGAATGCGTATGAATGGTCTCTGGTCTCACTACATAGCAGCCTCTGCCATCAGTGTGTGAATGGGTGTGAATGTGTAGGTGTGACATGCGGTGTGTTTTGAGTAGTCAGAAGAACAGAAAAGCTCTATACAAGCTCAAGTCCATTTACCCTTTAGATTTCCTTCTCATTCCCCCCATTACGCGACTGTCACCTCCAGAGGCAGATCTGGGGGTGGAACGACTTTGCCCTACAATTCTGCAACCGTGCATTATGCTGCAGTTAAGGGGTAACAGTGACGTTAGTATCCCGCCTTCAAATGGCAGTCTGCAAGCGCCGTATGGTTGTTTTGGCCATAAGGCTGGAAAGGTAACAGTAGGCTAAGTATTAGTGAATGCTTCATTTATGATGAAGCCTTTCACAGGTGTTGGCAAGGGCACAGTTGTTGGAGAACAACTGTGATTGACTCACCTCTACTCGGTCTGAATTAATAATTACTTTTCTTGTCTCCCTGTTGTTTGTTTGGCACATTCACGATTATTACGTCTTCAGCCATTAACTTTACTGTTAACAAGCAGCTTTCTTAGTCTGTGAGCTCAAACGTATTTCACTATCTGATCATTTTAATTTAATGACTTTAGAAAATCAACGGTTAAAGCATTAAAAACTTTATATGGAATTATAAAGACACTCTACTCTGAGTCTGAGAAGTTCATTCTGTGGATCTTCAGACAGGCTGACATCCATCTGCAGCTCGTCCTTATTAGTTAAAGAGCTTTTAAAGGAAACTGTAAAGGGGGACACTCTTCAGCAGAAGCACTTGTCTTCTTGTAATGACGGCAGGTGTTGAAAGAGCAAAGACTCCAGAGACTCTAAAACGTAGACCCTGGAAAACATACAAGTAACCGTGAACCACCCAGTTTTCATTTCTGTGTAAAATATAATTTATGAAAAGCTTCTTCTGCCGCTCGCTCACATCAGTGTGTGAAACAATCTGCATGTGAGAGTTCAAGTTCAGATATCTCACAACATGTACAGTTTGTGAGACATCTGAGCCTAATCCCTCACACCTGCTCCATAAAGGAACGCCAAGTTAAATTTACAACCCCGAGTAAAGACCGAGTGGAAAGAAGATTTTAATTGAGGATGGCTCTGTGACGTTTGGACTGCACAACACACTTGTATCTGTGTAGTATTGTGTAATTACTCGCCTTCTTATTTCAAATCAAGTCTTTTCAGTTTGAGCCAGATTCAACAGAGCGATAAATAATGGTGTCAGGATGCTGAATATGTCCTGTTGGCTTCAACATTTCTACGTCTGTTTCTTTTTCTGTACTTTAAAACAAGCGAGTGAAAGTTTTCAATGCTGCAAAAACAATTTGCAGGTGGTCATGTCATAATCACATTAGTATGGGTCAATAAATCAGATGTTAACCCATACGTATAGTGTACGGATAGTGTAGCTAATATGTACTTCTTTAGGAGGAAGCCACAAGAAAATTAAAGTTTTAACTGGTCGGTTTGAAGGCTGAAATAAAAAGAAAGCCGTACAGATAGTTTTGGTTTAATACAGCGAGATTTGTGATACAGAGATTTCTCAGAGTTACTTTTTAACTGGAGTAAACGCTGTTTCTTGCCGAGACTCCAGATGATCCATCAACTTGGTGGACTCGCTGGATTCAGAGGTTTGAACCAGGATATTCTGATGTAGAAGGTGTGCAGCATTTTGGAACTTATGCATCGTGGAAATTTTTGTTTTGGCTGCCAGGTCAAGATTATAGTTTAGATATACATGTTGTGCATTAAGATGACCTCAAGACCAATTAGTGTTTGTCTGACAACTTCAGCATTTCAATCAGGAGAGACTTAATTAAGAGTTTGCAATTATTTATTTAACAGTTTAGGAAAAGATAAATGTGCAATGTCTTTTGAGATAAGATGCCGTCATGATGACTTCATGCACTCAGAGGGGTAGCGAGGCCGACAGCAGGATAGGATACCCCCCTATGGAGTCTAGACATTGGTGGTGGTGGTGATAGAAGAAGGCAGGATGTGATGAGGAGATGGTTTCTGAGGCTGGATCTGAACTCTGCTGAGCTGGAATGGAGGTGACTGGGGCAGAGGAGGAGGGTCGCAGCGATCGCACTGAAATGACAAACTGTGGAAGAGAGAGAACAGGTTTTAAAATTTGACCGCGGCAGGATGATTGGTTGAGAGAGGTCGTGGCATTTGACAAGGGCTTTCCCACTTGCAGAAATCTCCTGAAAAACTCCTGGGGCCGTATTCACAAATCCTCCTAAGTGCTAAGAGTTGCTCCTAGTGACACAATTCTAAGAAAATTCTTAGAATCAGGATATTTTCTAAGAATTTCTAGATCCTTGTAAATATGAAAGTTATTCACAAAGCGTCTTAGCCCTTAAGAGAGCCTGAGAGAGGACTCTGTTGCTTTTGTCTGCTACTTCTGCGTTGTTTTTTACATCACGTCTTACCTCAGGAGACCATATAGGAGTGCAAATGTGAAAACGGCTCCTGTGACACCTTAGTGGTGGTATGAGTGAAATAACAGTTGTGTGGTCACAGGTGTGAACTTACGAGTACTTCACCAGTCTTTAAATGTGACTAAGCCAATCAGAAGTGAGGACTGGAGCGTTGTGTTGTATAATGCTCAGTGAGTGTGACGCTGCGGTGAGCAGACATGTCTGCTGTCCAGATTGAGAGCTCATGCTCAGCCTCGGCCTGGGCATCAAGTTGTGTTTGGACTTCACATCTCGGGCCAGAGCTGCTCTGCCCTGCATGGCTCCTAATCCACTAAAAGCCATTTACACAACCATTACTGTGATCGCCCTCCTGAAAATGACAATGCAGCCGCTGTTGGAGGGAGCGAGAGAGCAGGACGAGCCCTCTGCTCTGCTCCGTGTCCAGCAGCTCTGTACTCCCTCTGCCGTGTTGCTGTTATCTCAATTAGAGGCAGCAGTGCGATTGATATAATCACTGTTTAGTCTACAAAGAGGTGTTGACAGGTGGATTTCTATTTGGCAAACTGAGATTTAGAAATCGTTTTGTAGAGCTGCTTGAAGGTTAAAGAGCAGATGGTTAGACACATCAACATCTGCCACACTTAAACACTTTAATTGATTTTTTAAACACATGTCTGAAAGTCTTTAGGTAGTTTTAACCTGCTGTCACAGGATAACATGTAGTTTAGAGCAGTCAGAAGAACATTTAGTACTTTAAAATCAGCGTTTATCAAAGCCCAACTTAATGAAACAAACCTTCTACTGCCGCTAAATGTCAGGTCAGGGGCATGAAGGATCCTGATTGTGCGTCTTTCTCAATGTGATCATGACAAGTGGAGTGAGCTTCTGTATACTCATATTGAAGAGTCAAAGCTCTGAAAACGTTCATGTTTATTTTTAAGCTTTTCTCAATCTCAAGTTCCTTACAATTTGCACAACCAAAAGCTCGAGACAGCTGCCTAACCAACGCGAAGAAGTAAACGTGTACGGTTGGTGGTCACTCCTTTATAACTGAGCTCAAGTAATTATGAGATCATCTCCAACTATCCTGACAATTGTTTGTGGACGAGGATGTTGTATTTAAGATCTTTTACATGCATTGGTAAATGTTAACCAAACGACAGTAAAGTTACGATGAAAAAAAAAAATGCTGCAGTTTGCCACAAAAAGACTCCTAATCTCAAGACCAGGGTCAAGCTCGATCAGATCCTTTACAAGAAACTGAAATGTCACAGCAGCTATGACACCACATCCAATACTGAACAGAACAAATCTAAGCCCATAAGAAATTTACATCAAATTACTAAAAATATGTTCCTAAAAAACAGGAAAGAAAAACCCTCACAAGTCAGACAACACAGATATCGAAGAAAGGTAATAAAATGTCCAGACTGCAAAAGTGGATTGCATGTGTTAAAATGACTAAAAACCTCTGAGCTTTAAATAGCAGAGCGTTACTTTTCTAAATATAAAAATACAGTGTTATGTTGTTTTTGCTCTGTTTGTGTCCTTTTCCATCACCGTGACTACAGAGAGACACCAAGGACGACTATCTACGGTGTGCCTAAAGGGACAAAATCGCATGTGATTAATCGTGATTAAAAATATTGAATGCATTTTTTTCAGACCTTAATTAATCTCGATTAACTAGTTAATGCGGACAGCCCCAGTGAAAATGTATGAGCTGAAAGAAACTGGTTAATTACGATTTGACACTAACACTATTTACCCCACATTAGTTCAGTAATGCAACACATAACTGAGGTTACTATTTGACTTTCAACTTTTCATCACAGAGTCAGAAAATGCTAAATGTTGGCAAGCAAGAAAGTTTTGTTTAAAAGTAACGACACCCATCTCTTACTGTACACAATCTTGAAGGAAGTCGCTGTATATTTTCCTTCTTATCTTCATCTGACACTCAGCTGCAGCCCCCCGTAAAAAGGCTCTTCCTAAACCTGCTCATGGTGGGCAATAAAACCTTCAGCCGTCTTTATTAAGAGATACACAAATGGTTTTATGTTCACTCGTGTGTTTTATAAGTACAGTAGACACACAAAAGCGGAGGGATTGTGTGTCATCCAGCATATGGTGCGCACACACAGAGGCGCTCTCCAGCATCACACACTGTACAACACACCGTTTTAATTAGACAGGAAGCAGGCCTGTGACATTCTTCTTCTTATTTATGATGTGTTGCAGTCAAAAACGTCTGAAAAGCAACCAAGAGGGGGAAACCCAGGGCAGCAGTTAGTCAGGAATTCAAACCACTTGTGTGGGGAAAACACTCAGTCACTGTAAAGGCTATCAAAACAAATGCAGTGATTTTAAGATCAGCAACAGGAAGCTGACTTGTTTTCAAAAGTGTGATTGATTTTATCTTAAAAAATTCTTGCATTTCTTAAAGTTCTTTGTTGTACCTTTTTTATTAGTCTCCCTTTCACGTGGTGCCTCAAAATGCAAGATATAAAGTCTTTATTGTCATTGTGCAAAAACAAGGAAAACAGTGAAGCATCTCCAAAAGATGCGTGGTGCAGACTATAGATATAAAAAACAGCATTGATGGATGAAAGCAGTATTACATGATAGATAAGACAAAAACAGAAATGATTATACGAAATAATGGAAAATGTTTACACAAAGTAAAAATACATTTACTCCTCTTACATACCTGCTTTCTGCATCTTGCTGTTAAAGAGAGAGTGAGGCGGCTTGCTGGTTCAAACCGTACAGGGCAGCTGACCAGTTTTTAAAGAATGCACCAGGATCTGCAGAGCTGGTCAGATGGACGACAGCCGGTCGGGTGTCAGGTCTTCCTTTCTGCCTCATTCTCTCAAATTGCGACTACAGGTGCACTGACGGACCTGACACTGAGAGTGTGCTTACCTGACACAGAGTGTGCTTACCTGTTGAAGGAGTGAAGTGAAACATGTTTGCATTTCCATAACTTCTATTTATCAGCAGAAGTTCACATTGTAGTGCATATACTAATTTCCTAATTTAGTCAGTCTGACTTTAATCCTGACAACCAAATTTGATTTATTGTTTTAAAAAATTACGAAGCTTTAGCAAATCATTACCATCCCCCATTGCAATCCTCCTGGCCAATCAGGATGAAGGCTATGTTTACACGATAACGGTCCACATACAACTGAATTGTTTTTCTTTTGCAAAACAGTTACATATTCGGACAACAACCTTTTTGATAACAATCACCGTGCACGCAGATCCAAAACGACAAACACTGTAGAACATATGTCATGTAAATCGACATTTTCACAAACAGAACTCAGGAGTGCGCCATTGTTGTTGTAGTCCACCTGCCTGTGTATGGCTATATGCCCAGTTTACACGATGATGGTGCCGTTTTCTAAACTCTGCGTTTTCAGTCACCCAAAGCGCTGTTGTCAGGTAAACCAACAGCAAACTTGCTACAGAAGGTTACTGTATTTCGCTAATATTGTTGCGTAAACAGGGCCTTTAATTCACTCTGTTTGTCGTTATGGGCAAAACTGAACAGAACATTTGGCTAAACAATGCACTCATATCCAGAAAACAGTTGCAAACTATTTTTTTGTGGATGTGAACTACAGTTCTTACCATCAGGTGCTTTGATGCAGGAGTAAAACTCGTAATTGTGTGGTAATACTTGAATTTTTAAGAACCTTTCAGGCCAGTTTTTTTATGTTGGTTGAAAAAAATCTGTAAAATTCACATTCACATCATTTATTATTTGTTTTTGTATCAGCAGGACTCTGCAGAGACTTCACAGGTGTCGTTATACCTATCGTGTCCTGAGCTTTAGTGCAGAGATTGGTCTCATCTCGCTGTACGTTAAAGTTAATGCAACAGTTTTGGAACAGTGAGACATGCTCATCAGATGCCCGGATGTCTCAGTGTAATTTTATATATACATATTTTTTTATCTCTAGTGAGTGAGTTGCCAGCTTTAGTTGTGTAGGTTACAGAGCAGGCACGCTGGGAGCTATCTTGTTACCACTGCCTGCCTGTGTGTGTGTGTGTATGTGTGTGTGCAGGCGGGGCATTTGTTGAGTGGAAAATGGCCTCTAAAGCTCCTCTACTCACCTTTCGCAGTGACAACATTTAGCACGGTGCACCGACCCCCGACTCCCCTCTTTCACCCGTCAGCAGCCTGTGATTCTTACTTCCCCCACCCCCCTCCTGATTCAGATTTCCCTTTTTGAGGCTTCACAACCTGTTTTTGGAGTGATAAAAGGATAAAGTGGTTTTGCAGGAGTAAATGCCCTTCAACAGATGGTCACACACGACGGGTGGAGGAGGTGGTTTACAGTTGGGGTTTCGGTTCAGCACCCACTGCGGCCGAATGTGACAAAATGCAAAGTGGAATTCGCCGGCCCCCTCCGGTCCAGAATTGGCGCAGGGAAAGAGCATGTGAGAGGCACGATGGCATGTCCTTCGCAGGCCGGGCGAGCTTGTGTGACAGCTGCGATGTTTATAGGCCGGCTTCGATGACAGTCAGCGGGGGACGGCTCGGCTCTTTTCAGACAGGAATTAGGTTTGTCATCAGATTCTAAAATCCTAATGATTTATGACGTTTCCACTCCTGTTTTCCCTCATACCCCTTTGACCCCCACCGACAAACGCCCAGCGGGGAGACGATGACTTTCAGCAGAATTGTTTGTTTGTTTACTTCTTACTTTCACCGCAATGGATAGATTTCCCGTCCACACCCACGAGCCTCAAACCACAACACCAACAGCACATTTTGCTGCTCTGCATTTGTAAAATTTAAAAAAGCTAATCACCCTTTGACTTATTACGTTTCTCACACCTGTTTTTAGATACAAGTTAGTATTAATGCCAACCACAAGAACTGTTGCACCTTGTGGCCAATTGGTATATGAAACAAGTATTTCATGGGCTTAGAGGTTTCAGGATTTGAATTAAAAGTTAACCAATTCTTCTGTTGGGTGAAATGTACAAACATGATGAGCAAGTTAAAAACGAAACAATGAGGAAAAAGTAATATTCAACCACCGTAAACCTCCCATATACCACCCAACCTTTAGTCGCTGAACACGCCCAATCGTTAAAGCAGTCTGAACCCAAAGATTCGCTAAATGGTGTATATATATTTGGAAATAAGACTTTATCTAATTGATTGAATTCCCTGACTTTTGACTCAAACATTGAGGTTGCTGATGTATGACTTTATATCTAACGTTATATAAAACATATCAACATATATGGTCAAGTCCCAAACAACCTTTCCCAACAGCAGTTCTGCTGTATTTCAGCCATAATAGAAAACTAATTGAGACTTTCCTCACCATGAAGGGGTTAATGAAAGTAAACTCTATTTGAAGGGAAAGAGTAAAATCAGCATGAGGTCTGGCTCTGCTTAACATCACCACCGGCTTTTTCTCCAGCTGCCATGGTGTACACGGCCACTGTGGTGATGTTGCTTTGATATTTTTACAATTTCAACCTACAGCTTCAAAAAAGAGGGAAGAGGCCAAGTTTTCTTTTCTTTTATATGTAGATCGGATTGGGGCCAAACTCCCTTTTTATATTACTTCTGGATCTCAATATTGTTTTCGTGTCTAAAACTATGGTAAGCAAACATTACAGGAGTCCTTATTGCCCGTCTTTGCAAATTAGAGGACAAGTATTTCTGGGTGGAGCATTTAACATTGTCTCAGTGTCAGGAAGTCTTTGTGACCAGATGCAGGACATTTTTACAAGTCAGGCTTTTCCCAGTGGCGTATGAAGACCGAAATGAAGACTCTTTAGAGATCCAGCCATCTCTCATATGCCCTGGTACTGATTAATAATGTAGATTTGGTTAGTAGATTAGGTTATAAATAAAGTCGCACTACAAATGAACTTGACGTAAACTTATAATTAAACTTTTCTGAAACAGTTCACAGTTACAACTTTCAGTTAAAATCAGAGATAAGACAAGACAGGACGAGGAAAGGTATGATTAACCCTTATGTCCCTAAAAGGGTTTCTTTTTGGATTTGCTGCAAAACATTGTTTGAATGCAACGGTTTTGCACATGCAAACACAAGTTGAATATCAAAAATCCCAAGTTCATGATCTTTAAGATTGTCCTGAAAACACATTGGACATCACTTGACCTCTGAAGGCGAGCTCGCACCAAGACGTTAGCAGCAGATCCTTTAAGTCCTGTAGGTTGGCAAGGTAAGGTCAGACTTGGTTGTCCAGCACATCCAACAGATACTCCATTGGATTGAGATTTGGGAAATCCTGTAGCCAAGTTAACGCCATGAACTCATTGTTATGTTCCTCCAGCCACCTTCTTCTTTTGTTCTGTGGTCCAGTTCTGATGCTCTCATGCCCATTGTAGTCCCTTTCAGCATTGGACATGGGTCAGCATGGACACCCTGACCGGTATGCAGCTACACAGCCCCAAATGCAAAAAACTACAATGCATTGTGTTTTGACACCTTTCTATAAGAACCAGCATGAACTTTTTCAGCAGTTAGATAGATCCGTTGAACATCAACCATATTGGTCAGCCTTCGCTTCCTACCCATATCATTGAACCTTGGCAGCTAATGACTGTTGCCAGTTCACTGGCTTTTCTTCCTTGCACCACTATAGGTAGATACTGATCACTGCAGACCAGGAACAACCCATTGCAGTTTCAGAGATGCTCTGACCCAGTCTTCTTGCCATCACAATTTGGCCCTTGTCAAACTCTCTCACATCCTTATGCTTGGTCATTTTTCCCTGCTTCCAACTTTGGAAGCTAGCAAGTGAACATATTGTTCACTAGCTGACATATCCCAACCACTAAAAGGTGCCCAAGTGAAAAAAACAAGTTATGTTATTCACTTGACCTTTCACTGGACACAATGTCATGGCTGATCAGTATATACAAACTGTTGTTTTAAGATTCAGCTTCATCCAAAATTGGCAATGACTAAGTAATATCACCAATTTTGTAAATAGGCATGAACAGAGAAGAGACTGAACTGCCAACTGTGAGTAGAGTCCATTGTTGTGCACTTTACTCTGCACATGTCAGTCCATTATGACCGGCTGATTTGATGAGCAAGGTTTCATTTTCAGTGGTCCCTAATCTCTCTGATCCACCCAGCCCCCACCTATCATTCACATAGAAACAAATGAACAGACTGATATAGAGATTACATGCAGAGCAGTGTCTCATTTGAACAGGGAATGAAACAACAAAATATATTGCCTGACAACCAATTAATGAGGAGATTATGTGTTGAACATCTCTTTTAATAGGAGAGTGTCATCAATACCAGGAGGGTTGTGTGGCAGTGCAGTTATGTAGGGAGGCAGTTTTACAGAAGGGACCCGGGGGGAGGATGGGGGGGGGGGGGGGGGTTATTTTAGGAAAATGCATTTGGGAAATAACTGTGACATTTTTGGTTTCACAATACAAAGTCAAGGCTAGGATCAGTATACAGTTTCTGCAAGAAATAACATCATGTCAAGTCATCAGGTGGATTACGGTTTGCTTGATCTTTGCAACATTGCAAGCCTTACAATGTATGTATCCAACTCTAAATCAATATATTTATATATATCATGCATTTTCTACAAGTAGTTTATTTCCATCATACAGATTTTGTATGTTTGTGTCGTAATTTTCTGAAGTCTATCATTGGAAACAATTTGTTAGATTGATGAATTGTACAACACTTGTATTACATTTTGAATCAAACACATTTAACTGGCAATTACAAACTTGGAAGCTTTACCAGAACACTAACAATGATTTTATGTAGCTTGAAAAGGGGCACCTGTTGTGATTAACATTGTTACCCAACTCTGCAGTTCCCCTTGGATTTATTGCTTTTTTTTAACTTCTGTGTATGTTGATTTTCTTTTGTTTTCTGACCTGAAAATCCATTCTCATCATTACTTTGCATCCAAAGGCTCTGCCAAGCCTACAGCAAGCTACTTGCCCATCGCCAAAACCTGGACAAAGTTTGACACTTGGTTTGGGTGAAAGTTTGACTTTCACAGTCCAGACAGACATTAGTGGTGGAGACCAAAATCAAGCAAATATGAAGAGCACAGTTTCATGATCATGCTGCTGTTTGCTCTGGTGCATCAATTGGTGATTGTTCGCAAACACAACGCTATAGAAATTAATGACTTGACAACCTCCCAACCCACACCCAGCCCTCAGCATTGTTTGTGTTTATGTTTCGTGTTCCATTAAGGAGAAACTTCAGCTACGTACAAATGCAGATACATACTGGAGTTAGGATTTGATTTGCCAACTTATCGCTATTTTCACCCTTTCTGTATTTCAAAAGGAAATAAAGCTGGTCGGCATTTCCTCACATCTTTAAAAAAGGACAACCAGCTATGTGACCCTTCCCCTCTCCTTATCATGGGAATTTATAAGCTCTCCTACATGCCACGTGGCCTGACTGTGGAGTTTGCACACACACGCAAAATCACACACAGACATTGCAGACATTTGCCATTCACATAAACCTGCATGTTTATACTCAAATAAATACATAACCCTTTCAGGTTATACACCAATAGACGTTCGCACAAACATAAGAGCAATATTGGGTGTCCTAGTGGACCAGCCCCTTGTTCCTCCAGCTAACCCCACCCTGTTTCTCCATTCTCTCTGGTCCTGCTCGACACAAGCTGTAAATTCAGAGCAGATATATAAATCACAAAGGACTCAGCTCGGAAGGGCCCAATGACAGGATCTGCAGACTTTTGCCCCAGGGGTCACTGGTGCTATTCCAAACCAAGTCCAGCTCTTCCACAACTAATGGGAAGACAAGGAGAGTTGAGGGAGAGATGGGGGAGGAGGAGGGTGTCACTGTACTTAGTCAAATCCGCCCCACAGGTAAATACATAGGGTCTGATTTACAAAAGGATTGCTTGGCTTTTGCTTTTTACGAAACCTGTGCAAATGAGTCACGGTCAAATTCACAAAACACAAGCAAAGGGCTAAATGCATCCCTTACTGTGCTGCAGAGCAAACAGGGTTTGTGCTCCAAGGCTGTTTGTGTATATTAATATGAGGCATTGTCCCTTTCAATGCAAAGCAGCGACGTCAAATTACTGTGTGCAGAGAGTTGTTGGTAACTGCCCCTCAATATTTATAATAGATGTCCCCTCTACTACCACTTCATCATCTTTATGTGGACAGATTTGAACTCAGTGAGCATGAAAGCATGACCGCAGCAGAGGCGCAGATATCTTCTTTCAAATTTAGTCACAAAGCAAGTATTAACTGCACAGAGCTGGACGTCTTTATAGATGTGTTCGCACTGGAATATCATTAGAGCAATATGTTTTGTGAATTAAACCTTGAGACAGAGCAGATAGCAAACAAGTAATGCAAATTGCTGCCGTCAGTGGGCGCAATCCTTTCTTGGTAGATTCTCTCCGTAAAGTACCTCGTACAGTACATGTCTACACTTCATTGTACCCTTGGGGAAATTTGTCTTGGATCTGTGGACTGCAAAAAGGCTCATGATTGTGTCCCCCAGGGGGTTCTGGGGAAATATGGATACCATGGCTGATGCTATGAACCATTCAGGCCCTGTGAGAGTTGTGTCTGTGTCAGACAGTCAAGATATTCTCAGATTTTGTGAAAAAGATGGTTCTTAGAATGACAAAATGAGAACAGAAATGGTCACCTTGGAATATGTGGGCTGACAAGGCTGTCATGTAGATAAAGTTACAGGTCTGGAGTCAGATTTGTTTTGAATCTGTGACTTGGCAAGATGTGAGTTAAATACAGCTCCAGCCAATGAACAAGCTGCTAGGGAATCCATGTGGAACTGAATACACAAGTTAAGCCTTCCATCTATGGTTCGGACCAAAGTAAACAAACTATCGCTGTGATCAGACCCCAACAGAGGGTTTGGGATTGTCCAGGGCTTGATGTTCAGGCACATGGCTCGGCGGCTGAGGTTTGTTTTCTCAGAACCGCTGTGTTGCAACAAGATGTACTCCATTCCCCTCCTCCTTCTCCATCTGATCTGCTCCTCTCCCACTGATCCATCATTGGATGACAGAGTGTGTCTGTAGCTGAATTTCAGCTCCACAAATAGCCCAGCCAGACAAGCCTCACTTTTTTGAGCCTCTGAGATCTTCTGCTATCTACAGAAAGTCATGCGTGCTGGTCTGCGAACTCACTCGGCTCTCTGGGGAGCACGGCGACCCCCGGTGCTGCCCTTGACGACCCCCCACGCCAGGATATTTTAGTCCCACAACCCCTCTGCTCTTCCTCTCTCTGTCCTCCTCTCTCTTCCTCCCTGTTCGTGCAACCTCCCTCCCTTTTCTGTCATTCCCCTTCGTCATTAATCATCTGCCCGCTGGAGGTGAAAAAAACAAACAGTACCCCCTCCAGGACACAAGGGGCAATTTTCAAGTGGTGGCAACAACTTTGCGACTTTTCAAAAATATTCTTGCCCCAGCGGGAGGTTCCAGTCCGCCATGAATCTGCCAGCTGACAAAAGTTAGCACTCAGCGGAGTCTGTCAGTAACCTCAGCCCCTGTCTGACGGAGAGACATCCACACCAACAATTAGAACTTAATAAATCTGTTCCCCGTTTTAACACCTTGATTCTCCACAGCGAGGGGTGTCTGCAGGGTGTGGTGATGTCTTGGTTGGAGACGTCTTCTTTGCTAATTAACTGTTCAGGCGTGTTGGCAGGAACACAGAGGACTCTGGCGGAGTGAAAGTTTCAGGATTGTTAGAATTTGAAGGGACAATTGAAGAAAAATATAACAATATTTCAAGTTTTTTTCATCATTATGAACTGCTTAGTGCGACTGAGTTAATTAGAAAACTTTAACTGGAAAACACAGAGTAAACATTAGTTACATTTAGAGAGAAATGGTTTTATAGCAATTTATTTTAAATCCTCCCCTAAACCACTTTAATTTTTTTTTAAGATTTATTTTTGGGTGTTTTGGGCCTTTATTGGAGAGATAGGACAGTGGATAGAATCGGAAATCAGGGAGAAAGAGAGTTGGGAATGACATGCGGGAAAGGAGCCACAGGTCGGATTTGAACCTACCGCCGCTTGAAGGACTACAGCCTCCATACATATGGCGCACGCACTAACCACTGCGCTACCAGCGCCCCATACTTTGAAAATGATTTTCCATCAAATACACAATTTAAGTAACAATCTTTCAACAAATTTCATTAAGCTTTTTGAAAGACGATGCCATGATGTGTTTAAAGCCGAAGTTGTCCACCCTGTGCTCAGTGTGCTCTGAATAATTTAGCTATAATGTTGCAGAAACCATTTTACAAGTTCCTCTTGATTGTTTAATGCTTTTTTCAGCCACACGGCGTTGTTCACAGAAATATCTCTAATTATAACAGCTTCTCTTTCATGACAGAGCCAACTAGAAAGTTGTTAGAGCCTGTTTTATGTCTAAAGTCTTCATGTTATGATTCTCCTACGCAACAAATGATGTATGCTCTTTTGTAGCTAGGAGGGCAGAAGGGCAGTTACGTATGATATGGCATGTGTATGTGTGCGTTTGTGCCAGAAAGGGGGTTGTGAAGACCACCTGTGCAACAAGCAATCTGCCTCTGTTCAAAGAATGTGACAGTGACCCCGAGATGAAGGAGAGTGTGTAATGTGTGAGTGTTTGTCAGTGCACAGAAGCAGGTGCTCAGTTATTGTTCACAATAATGACAGACAGTAAGTCATAGCTTTTCAGAGGCAGTTCTAGTGTAGTGTTGAGCTCTATTAGGTGATTAGCAATGACAGAGGCCGGATGACATTACAATACAGTGCTAATGGAATAACTGTCTTCAGTTTGGTAGCTCAGTACCAGGTACAGGACAGAGAAACAAATATTGTGATTACAGATTTGGTTGTATATGAAGGTCAAGACAACTAAATCTGGAGGCTTTTTCAATAAGGGAAAATACCAATCAAAACAATGGATTCTAGGCTTATTGGTTTTTATATACGTGACGGGCTAATCAACGGCCACATTTACTGCTTCTATTACGGCCTAAACTGAAGAAAACTCAAAGGGAATAGACTTCCACCAAAGCCAGTTGTCCAGTTCTCATGTTGTTATCTGCAAGTGCAACCACTATAATAACTGCATATATTTTTAAACTTAATTGTTTCTTGGTATTATTTTTTCTGGTTTGTGAGCAGGAACTGGATTGGCTCCAACACGGATGGGTTTCTTCTCGGCCCCTACTTTACCGTTTACTCACTTTAATGAAAAGTGTGCCCCTAGTTATTCCAGAAACCTGCTCACAGTCAAATTGCAATGAGAACAAAACCTTTGCGAAAGGAAATATTAGATGTTGGGTTGGAACAAGCTTTACAATCAAAGCTTTGGGAAACAATTGTTCCCTGGTAGTTCCTTCATTGACAAAGATCAACTCACAGTTTCTAACCTGTTTTGAATAAACTCAAGAACAGGGGAACATATATATACTAAATTCAGGCCATGTTTACACCAGAACGATCCACTGAAAACAGAATCCTTTTTGGTTTTGTTTTCAAAAATGTTCCGTGTTCAGATGATGACATTTGGATAGCAAACCCCAGTGCATACGGATCCGCAAATACGACTAAATACACTGGACCAGACCAGTAGTTGTTGTGATTTTGTAATGAAACAACATGTACATGCACACGTACTCAAACATTGGTGTCGACGGACGATGAGGTGGGGGTTTCTGCTCCAAGTAACCCCAAACTAAAAAGCCAGTAAAATTCATGAAAATGTCAACTGGGAGTAAGCAGCACAAACAGAACTTGGGAGACCGCCATTGTTGTCATTGTCCACCCACTCCCGCATTTCTATTGACTAGAACTCTCTGTATGTGTGTAAGGGCTCCTGAGTATTTACAGTTTATCTGGTGAAGGAAACTGTGCCGTTTTTGAAAGATTGCACTCTGGAACTGCTTTAAAAAACTTTACATTTCAGGCACCCAAAACAAAAGGTTTCTTTTTTCAGCTAAAATTGTTGTTGTGTAAACTTGGCCTCAGTGCCATGGAAGGATGCCAATCTAGGCCTGACTTTAGCACTTATCACTATCAGTTTCATAACAGAACAAATAGAGCTAATTTTAAGATTGTAGACTGAGGGTATAATGCCAGGAGAGTGTTATTAATATGAAAATGACAGTTCACACATCAAATGACTATCTTGGCCGACGCTGGGCCCATCTTGTTTTTTATGAGCTTGAATGTTTAGTTGACTGCTACAACATTAGAAGGTCTAGTGTAACTTAAACCTCCACCTATCCGTTCTCTCTTGGTATGCTCTGGACAGTCAAGTGGAACATTCCCGCAGCGTGCATTTCACTCGGTTGGCTCAGATGTGCTTTAATCACCTCAGCGATGGCTGAGACGCAGATATAGAGTTACAGTATCAGGGAAAAAGAGAGAGAGAGAGGGAGAGGGAGAGGGAGGGCCCCAGAATTACTTTTCCATCATTGTACCAATTGGTGGTTTGTGATTCTTTTTTTAAATCAATGCATCTCAAACCTCTTTTATCTGGCACCACTTTTATCAGGAACATTGTGAGTGATTCCCTTTCAAAACTATACCAATTATGATTCATTTGGCCGCTTTCTTTTAAACCTCGTCTTCGTTAAATCCGTTCTTTTTGCCACTTTGGGGCAGCTGAACAAGATGTAAAAACAATACAGTCATATTTGTTAGCAAACAGCCAGCAGACAAAAGACATTTCAACTTTTGGAAACAGCTTAGTACTGACTTCTCTTTTAGCTTTGTTTGGTTTCCGTCAACTCCTGAGGCAAATATATGGGTCTTTCTCATTTGAACACTTCTTCCGTCCGCTGTTTTGTGCTGGAAAGTTAGAGAAAAGTTTATGTATCAAGCTTTTAGGTTTACAAGATCCCTGTGGCAGCTAGCAATGATCAGGGCAATGGCATTGAAATAAAATAGTAACAAATAGCCCAGCCAGATGCAGGCCTAAAAAAAACAAGAAAATCTTCTGGAAGGTACAACATTGGTACGTATAAAACTGTAGTGTCAGGGGACATTTCTAGTGGGTTCTTCAATAGTGTAAAATGTCTCCACAGATTGGGGCAATTGGGAAAAAAAATGGAGGAAAAAGTCGAGCTTGTTGTTAAAAGAAACAAATATTAAAAGTTTTGTGGATGTAGATTGGAGTCAAATGTGTCTGAGAGATTTTTTGGTGCTAAGATTATTGTTTTCTTATTATCACCAGACCAGAATTACAACATAGACGTTTTTACAATTCATCAAGAATATTGTTATTCCGTCTAGGACACATTCGTAAATGCCCACAAAATCAGCTTGTTTATCGTATTATCTGTTATTCTAGAGCCGGAAACTTTATATTTTTTTCAAGGAAGGAGCTCTGTGATATGAAGAGCATTAGAGCTAGCTCAGCCAAAGCTCCATGTTCTGCTCATGCTTAAACTAACAAGACTCCCCCTCTCAGATTTAAGGAGAGATTTGCTCCATCTCTGGTGGCCTGTTGTTACTGTTCAACTAGTAAACTGTGCATCTAATGTAACATTATACACTTTCCCTCCCCCTCAGCTACCCACTGTCCCTCACCCCTCTGTCAGAGAGCCATGTGCCTGATCGTTTACACAGCTCATACTGAGTGTCACCAGGTCGTTACGTTTATTTCAGACGAACACCAATTAGCTGGCTTCTAATTAATCAGCACTTTCCCTGATTCCACGTGTCACACAATATCTGTCAGTCACCACCACAGAGCCAGACCAACGGTCCAATGATTGTCCACTAATGAGGGAGAGCTCCATCTTTCTTCATTTGGACTTAGCGCTAATGGTATCATTTAAAAAATTCGACATGTTGAATCGGCGTTGGCGGTCGGTGAGAGGAATCTCTCTGATTGGCTGCTCGGAGGTTTCATTTATCTCCAGCTCTCGACACAGGTTGGGGAAAGCCCCTGGAGCCTGCCGCTGTAGTATCCATGCTTATCAGACATTATTCTCTTCGTCGCCACTAGTTCTTTGCCGTCTGCTTGGTGTGTCAGGGCCTTCAGGCTAAATCAGGTAAGTAAGGATGTCTTGTCAAGTAAATTCTTACAAGATGTTGTTACAGTTTTGTAATGCAGGTATTTTATAGCCTGACAATTATCTGACTTGTGCGGATCTATTTTCTTATACCTCTAATATCAGTATCTCACATACGTTAGTTCATGGTGGCTAGCTCCTTCACGTATAAACACATCATAGTATCTACCTATGGACATCTGTGAATGTGAATGAAAAGTTGTCTTAATGTTGTTACAAGTTTGAGCATGGGTGAAAGAGGAGAAGACTAAAGTAGTTGATGATCTGATCGCTGCATGCTAATCATTTCAGAAGACATAATCTGAGCCCATGCTGACTGATGAATAGTGTTGTCTGTAATTATATCTAAATTGATTTACGGGGATACATTTCCAGAACGCTTTGGCTGCATGTAAGGTTGCACCTGTTTGGACAGATGGAAATATAGATAGACCAAAAAGGTAAAGGGGCATATGTACAATGTACACTGTATATAAATAGAAAGTCTGCATAGTAATACGGCTTGCTGTTGAAATGATAATTCAATCATAAGTTACTCCTGTGCATTCAATATGCATCAGGCATCCGCTTCATTTGAATTATAATGAATTTTAAATGAAGTTTTATTCAATTTTAAACCAACTTGATGCTTTTTATAGGCTGACTGTCCATTTAAGTACATTTTTTCTAAGCAAATGTTCCTTATTGAATGAAAAATCTAAATTAAAACAATAAATCTGCATATTTTTATTACAGTTTTGAGTGACGCAACATGTCAGCTGATGAAAGATTAACTGTCCGGTCTTGGCGTATTCCTGGATGGGAACACTTGTGGTTGCAATAAAGTTTATGTTACTACATCCTCGGTCAGATGCATTGAAATACTGCGCTGTCGGGCCATTCACACGGTCACTGCAACCTTTCCCGTCATTGACTCACTTCTCAGTTTTACTGGAGTGCAAATTACAGCAGGGTGGGCTTTTCACATTAAAGGCCAGTGGAAATCTAAAAGCAGGACTGAGAGAGAGAGAAAGGGAGAGTGGCTGCCGGTATGCGGGTGGGCAGCCGCCTCATGTTCCAGATATTGTCACATCACATGAAGATTCCTCACTGCATGCATTAATCTCTCAGCAGGAGTCCAGCAGTGTGTGCAACTACATGTGGTAGAGTGTATATCAGAAGAAGTGTGTCCGAGGGTGTCAGATACATGGCTGACTGATAAACAAGTACACACATCTCTCTGTATTTTTTTCCAAGTGTTGAAAAATAAAACCAATGGAGAAGTACAAAAACTGCTGTTCCTTGAGAGGCCACTTGAGGCCGGCTGCAAAAGCCAAGGTAAACCCTTTAGGGTTCCTGTATTATAGTTCCTTATTTTACAGCCTAAATAAACATGTTAACAGACTGGTACAGCCTTAATGTTCAGATTAAGGCTGTCTTGTACATTTGGATCTTAAATCTCCTTTGCAGATTTTTTAATTTAGTATAAAACCTAAAAGCAAAAGAAACAATCAGGAAAAAAATCACTATTTCTATTCTGATATTTTAGGGCTGCTGTGGCTAAGTTGGAAAAAGTCGGTCTTCTCTTAACCGGAAGGTTAGGGGTTCGATTCCCAGCTCCTGCAGCAACATGTCCGACGTGTCCTTGGGTGAGACACTTAACTCTAAATTGCCCTTGCTAGTTCGTCAGCAGCGTATGAATGGAAGTTGAATGAAGTTTGTTCTTAATCTTAACAGCTTGTTTACCAAGTTCAAGTTGTTAGAGTGTCAAGTTACCCATTGGAGCGTCTACACTTCTCAGTCTTCTTTACATTCACACAGTTATAGTCATTCATACTGGAGATCTGCCCAATGCAGCCACAGTCCTCCTCTGTTGGCCTCTCCAACCTGCTGTTACCCATCCCCATTTCTAGGTATTTGAACTGTTGGCCTTTGGTATCAAGCCTACTTCTCTAACCTTTAGGCTATACCTACCACCCCCCCAAAAACCCTTCAATTTGACAGGAATGTGAAAGTCAAATAAAAGTGCTGAGGAATCAGAGAGGTCCGCGTTGTAGGAGGAGGCGTGTAAAAAAAAGTCCAGCACCAAAGTTCACTCTGTTTTTGGCCAAAGATACCCTCAGAGATATCCAGCGCCAGAGATTACATCTTTTTCAAAGTAAATAAATGGAATTATGATGTTTTTCTTGGCCGTCCACATTGTTTATAAAAAGCAGAGAGAGCAGTCCGTTCACACTTTAGGTGATAACTACAGTGGGCCTTTGTGAGCGCCAAGTGCTGGCCCAGGAATGATAGTTTACTTTGGACGCCAAAATTGAGCTCAACTTTGTGTGCAAAGTTGACAGGATTTGTACCTTGTTTACAGAGCATAACCCGTTTGTGAACTTGTCTGTGTCGGTGTGCATAGTGTGTAGCTACAGTAGCTTGTACACTTGAACTTGTGGATACAAATTGAACTTTATGAAATGTAACTGAGATATTTTTATAGGTAAGTTTAGAGAAGAAAGCGCCGTTCTGGCACGATGCTGCTTGGATGATGGATGTGTTTCTGAAGCGGAACAGAAAAGGCCTCCAGTTGATACGATTGCAGAACGCTTAGTAAGAGTAATTCAGTAGTGACTCCAGTAGTTGTGTATTTTAAGCCAACAGGAGCGGCCAATCTTTGACTAAAACATCCAACTGTGATCTAAATGTATTCAGGGGGAGCTGCCTCCAAGTTAAACGTATTACCATAGCAGTTTGTTTTTCCTTTTCAGGTGGTGAAATTACTTCTTTCTCACCTTAAGGTATTTAATACGCTTCCAGCATGGCAGCATGTACACACATTTGACACGTGACCAAGGTTCAGAATGACCAGAATGTTATAACAGAATGATTATATACAACACAATGTGATGAAATATATTGGAGTAACTATCACATTTATCCAGCCATGAGGAGCGAGGTCAGACGGGGCCATCAGAGTCTAAAGCTACAAATCCCCCCACTGAGCCCCGCAGCAGCCCAACCAGAGGGGACAGTTAAGGACTCTGATAGAAACTGACAGGTCAATAAAAGCAGAAATATCATCAGCTTCGTCATTAACCACGGCGCTGGCAGCTGCAAAAATATCCTCTTCAAACATCACTGCCTGTGTCCTCTGAGAAAGGTGCTAAGTTTATGACGCTAAAACCTGCAGATACGATAAACAGTTCAGCGCCGGATTCACCTGATCGGAAAACTGGGTGCTGGTCTTTTCCCAGCTCGTGGTGGTTGTGGTGCCGGTGATGCTGACATGGGTGCCTGAGCAGCTTTCCACATATCACCCTGTTACCGACTGATAACTCAGCGCCCGGACCACCTCAGTACTGTCTCTCAACACCTTCATCCACTGAGGTGTTTACTGACAGTCTTCACACGTGTATTACAGGAGGTCACACTGCTGTGGCAACACTCTTACTATGAGCACACGTTAGATCTTACAGCTGATAATCTCCCAAGGTGTATGCACCCAACTTTATCTGCAGCTTCCTGATTAGACCGGAGAAGTTGAAGCACAGATCAATATGTAAAATAAGGATTTTATAACTTTAGAAAACAGGTGTTAACTTCAGTAAAAAATAAATATCATGATGGGTCAAAAGCTTTTTTTTTTTAAGATTTTTTTTTTGTGGGGACTTTATTGTAGAGATAGGACAGTGGATAGAGTCGGAAATCAAGGAGGGAGAGAGTGAGGATTGACTTGCGGGAAAGGAGCCACCGGTCGAATTTGAACCTGGGTTGCCTGCTTGGAAGGACTAAAGCCTCCGTAGATGGGCTGCGCACTAACTGCTAGGCTACCGGCGCCCCTAAAAGCTTCTCCTCTACAAAAACCCGGATGCAAATCACTCCTCAAGTGCAAAAGAAACGCCCCAATTTCTACATGATTTGCATTGTCAATCCATCAAATCAATTTGAAGTGAATGAAATCCATTGGCAACGGTTTGAACTATTTCTTACAAAAGATAAGCCCTTCAGACTTCAGGAAATGTCAATGTAATAATGTTTATTCCTTTAAAAAGTATGAAGTAAAAGTATAAATCACAAGTCTCTGCTTTAGCTTGTCATACTTTGGTTAGTATATAAAAAGGTAGAGTGTGCTACCAATTGTGGCAATGATAAAGAAATGCAAACACTAGCGAGAATCCCCATGAATCACACTTGTCATGGTTTACTCCTTCTTAGTTAGTTTATTCCTCGTTTTGTTGCTAAGCTGTTATTTCCTGTCTTATTTGTTCGTTTTCTCTGCTAGTGTTGCTTGTTCCCTATATTGTGTATTTTATTGTATTATTTCAAAGTTTAGTTGTTTCCCTCCTTGTGTTCCTGGTTTCCTTGTGTGTTTATTTACTGTAATATTCTGAAGTTTAGTGTTTCTTGTTTTATTTTGTAGTTCTTGTCCCCTGTGTTTCTAGTCTTTAGTTACTTCTTCTCTTTTTGATTGCACTCTTCAGTTTTGCCTGTGTCTTGTTCCTCATCTATGAAGAGTAAACAGTAAGCTTAATTCTAGATTCAAATATCAGACTAATGAAGCCGTATGTAGAGAGAAAAAGCAGGTGATTGTGAAACTCTTAGTGCCCTCCAGTGTGTCAGGACATGGGACCGACTCTCGTGTTATATCAGGCCGGCCGGCTGGCTGGTCAAGTCAGCGTTGTTTTGCTGTTGTCCGAACCGTTTGATGTTCTATTTCTGCCCACACTTGAAAGACCTCTCTGTCACATTAATCAGGGCTGCAGTGGATGCCACGCAGGGTTTTCTGTCAATCTGGAGGCCTCTGACTACACTCAACGATTTATTGGGAAAAAAAGCGGCTATATTTGTAGCGGCAACCTTTTGCTGGACCTCACCAGCTGATGTCAGTTAATTATTTGTCCCCTGAATCTAATACTTTTTCCCCCGGTGCCAAAACTCTGAGCATGGAGAATCAAGATCCCTGCGCGTACACACGCTCATATGGACGGACACACACTGACGCACACACTCGCAGATGTCGTCTCTTGCTGTGGGTCAGTGCGGAAAATCAGACACTCCATCCATCTGCTTGTGTTATTCCTAGCAACCAAAGTTGTGTTGCTACGGTAAAGATCTCCCCACATGAACTTGTCAGTCAGGCTGCAGCGACTTGATGTTTTTATTGTTTTGTTTTCCCCTCCACTTGTCTTCCAAGCCTCATTTGAAATGTTTTTGTGTCACAACATTTTGGTTTCCGTGCCTCATCAGGTCAATGTTTTTTTTTTCTCCTTTTGTTTACAGGCGTCCTCTGCTGACTTTAGATGCCTGTGAGTCAGTGCTGAGGGAATAAAAGCCAAGAGGAAGAGCTTCATGTTTTCAAAGCAAAGGCCTGCAGGCTTTTATACAGTCTCTGAATGATTTATAGTTTTGGTCTAAAATATGACAACAGATACGATGAGCACTTCCCATCGGTGCCAGTGAGAAGTGTCACACTACTCAGTCGGTGAATGGTTGCCTTAAAAAAGGTGCTCAGTACAAGTTGCACATCATGCTGGGTGAAACCACATCTGTTTGGACCAATGTGTGATTTAGTGTTGAGGGTTTAAGGGGGAGAAAAGCCAGGAAAACTTGATAAACCACACAAATCCACCATAACCACAGAAAGCCTCGGTAAACTAGAGTAATGCCCAAATGAAGTGTGAGAAAAAGGGGGAAAAGAATGACTTTGTAATACCTTTAACGACACGGTTTACTCAGGGATGAGTGTCGTGTTTCCGCGGAAATATTGCTGCGTCCGAATTGTGGGTCGGCATTTGTCTCATTTTGCACGCTGACTTACGCTTCGGTATTACACTGGAAATAGTTCTGCTTGGATTTCAAGCCGGTGCACCATCGCACTGACCTTCATCCACTTCTTCCATAAAATATATACTGCATTCCCATTGTATGTGTTTATTGGCAGGGGGAGGGTTTCCGAGGAGCAGTTGCTAGTTTTATTTGAGACGTGTCCCAGCTCAAAGCATTTGTCTGATGTCCTGATGACAATAATTCATAAATGATAACATACCAAGGACACTTCTGTTCAGATTCTGCAGCTGTAACCTTAAAGTGCAGGACTTGATTCTTACTGAACCACAGAGTATTTATATTTTATGATACCTTTGACCGTCTACAATCCACTGTTATGACTACTTTGTAGATAAAGAGTCTTAATACATAAACACCTTTAACAATCTTATAAAATAAAGATCGTTGTTGTAGATTTAGCGATGCAACAACAGAAACATGCTTTTATCAAAATGAGGCTTTGCAACAACAAAAATGTTTTGAAAAATGTGTGAAAGCTAATCAAGAAAATACATCAAAGTTTAAAAATGGTCCTGATTTAAACTAAAATCTTTACTTGGATTCAGTGTATGTTGTTTTGGGTAATTCAGTCAATAAGTGCATTTACTTAAAATCAATATCGATTTAAAATAAATTAGGTAACAAACAAAAGTCTTGTTTTGTTGTTTATATTTTATATAAAATGAGGAATTTTCTGCAAATGTTTTAAATACTTGGCGAACCTTTGCACATTTACCAAACATGAAATGGATGATTTTAAGAGGACCAGTGTTTCCCATGTTGGCCACAAAACGTGCACCAACAAAAAAAAACACTCTATCCACAACAGTGTTGTATTTTTTTGGCGGTGCATGATTAACGGTGGCCCTCTTCCGCTGTAGATACAAAAGGCAAAACCTTAGGACAGAAAAACACAACTCTTACTTCAAGGTGATATTGAACTAATAGAAACATTCATGAAGATTATTTTTTTGCATAAAGTAAGTAAGTCAAGTTTATTTTCACAGTGAAAGGTCACAAAGTGCTTTACATCAACAACATACTAATAATAAAAACAGGAACAAATGAGTACTTCATGGACCGACATTTTAAAATCCTGCTATAACCAGGAACAATAATCAGCACAGTCAGTTGAGACCAGTAGGTAGACTGGGTGGACATGATTACCAATAGGCCTGTCTAAACAGATCCTCCGTCATCTTGCTCGCTTATTTCTCCTGTACCTGCAAAGTTCTGCTATCTGTTCTCCTGTGTGGGTCCAAACACCACCCGTTACAAACACATGAATAAACACTTACATTAGGTGACAGTCAGTTGTTGAGTGTGTCTTTTAAAAAGCTTTCTGTGCATTGAACAACCGGGCTTCACCTGATTATTTTCATACATGTTCAATATTTCTGGAAATCAGAGAGAGAGAGAGAGAGTGGGGAACGACATGCGGGAAAAGAGCCACAGGCCGGATTCTAGCCCGGGCCGTCCGCCTGGAGGACTACATCCTCCACAGACGCGCACTAACCACTGTGCCACTGCGCCACTGCACCACCAACGCCTCAATATTTATGCTTTATAAGTATTTTATTTAAGATCCTGATAAACCAAATGTTCTTGTATATTGTTGTAAGACATTATCAGATTCATTTTACTGGTAAAAAATGCATCCT
This sequence comes from Tautogolabrus adspersus, assembly GCA_020745685.1. Taxonomy (NCBI): domain Eukaryota; kingdom Metazoa; phylum Chordata; class Actinopteri; order Labriformes; family Labridae; genus Tautogolabrus; species Tautogolabrus adspersus. The sequence goes on along the minus strand of CM036548.1, from coordinate 3,906,760 downwards.
TTCATCAGTAACTATATACCACCTCATAAGTGTTACTTCTCTTAAAAAAAGGATATTAAGCAGTTTTATTGTCAAGAGAATTGAAATAAAAGACTCACGTTTTTATAAAATCAAAAAAACAAAGAAATCAGTATGAAAATCAAACTGTGACCCAGAACCGTGACACATATCGTCTCCTGAGTTGAGTGCATAGTCACATCCCTATGAACTTTGGTAAGACCCTACAAGTGAAATACACAATCACAATTCATCAGTCCCAGATACAGTACCTTCAATCAAAATGGTATAAAACTGTATTATAGTGCATGGCTCATTCAGTTATGTGACAAGAGACGTCTAAAACTCACAATCCAGAAATCTCAGTTTTTATTGTGTGCGTACCTTTAATGTAATGTGAGTAGTATTTGATGTGGATTGCTTTGGTGGAAGAAAAACTTTGAAGAAGCTCAGAGCGACTCATGATCAGTTAAGCAGAGATGATGTTCAGGATTTGTTTTTTCATCTTGACATGTTCGCTGGCTGAAGGAGGCAGAAAGTAACAGGTGTCTAAGTCACAGTGACGTTGATGGATTTCTGGGAAGACCCTGTCACAGCAGCACAAGTACCTCCACTCATCATCTACAAACCGCTGACCTGTGACAACACGACCTTGCTCTTACATTATACAACCCAGACTCGACACGGATGGGCTCAGGCTGGAGATGTAATGGAAAAGTTCTCAGTGTTTTCTGCGTCCCTGTTTCCACTGAAGGCACGGCCGGTGCGCTGTCGGCGGGCTCAGCTTCTCTTTGTAGCTTCACAGAGCCTGAATCTCAGCCGCTTCTATAAAACCAGTCTTTAAACACGATGGGCAGCAGGTGGGGGCTCCATGCCTTCCAGAGGAATGTCGGGTGATGGGAAGGACTCTGTGGGGGCTTAAAGATGCCCCTTGGCACCGTGCAGGAGACCTCTGCGGGGTTGCCCTTTAAGGCTACAAGACCAGTTAGAACCAAGTTCAGCTTGAAGTCTCTACATGTGAACCTGTCACTCTCACAATCTGGAGGCTGTAACGGGGTGGAGGGGGTCTGTGTAGGGGGGAGGATTTAGACCATTAGTTCTGGGCTGCCCGGGCACACACTCACATGTGTGTGGAGAGTCACTGAGGTCTTTCTGCTAATTATAGGCTGAAATCTGACAGAGAAAAATTAGAGGGAAAAGGGACAGCTGCAGCAACGACAGGGAAGACGAGAAAGAAGAGGAGGGGGTTTTGATTTCTCTCTAAATCCTCAAAACCCCTTCCTCAAACCTAAAAACAAAATTCAATCATCTTGGTGTCCTCCTTGCGCTCTATATCCTATCTCAACACAACCCCCATCACCTCCCTCATCCGGTCAGACAAGAGGTCAAAGATCAGTCCCAGATGGGATCACAGGGGTTTCACAGGACGTCACAACTTTTCCCTGAACTAATGCTGCTTCCTAAGGAGGAGGAAGGGGGCTTAGCCAGGAGCCAGGGCAAGAACCCTGAGACCCCCTCTGTGAATGTGGTCACATCAGCAACCCACACACTAACTCAGGTGCACACATGGTGCATGATGTCATCATCAAAGGTCCATAAAAGGAGAGGCTTGAATAATCAATACACTGGATATCAGTGGGTCTGTTTCAAAATAAAGACATGCTATATTTTACTTCACAACTGCAACAATTAGGTCACCACAGACTCATTGGTAGAACACTTAGGATTTCATTATCAAAGCAGGTGCCAGGCGCTGTGCTTCAGATTCTCACGGGCCCCACATGACTCTTATACATCATGGTTTTTGGTTTGAAGTAAAATGTGATAAATAACAAATATTCAAATGGAGCCAGTCAGATCATGCCTGCAACACTAAAATGTGGGTGTTAAAAACTTCTTTCAGGCGTCAGTCTCTTACATGGACATTTCTATTTCTGAGGGTTTACCTTTTAAAGCGGCTGCTATACAGTCTATGAACAGCTCACCCTCGTGCAGCGTTTCAGTCGTCTTTTCAAGCTGCAAAATCCCCTCAGACATACAGTACTTAAGATTTTCCCTCACTTTAAAGACATCATATTTATATCGTTTTCCCCGGTGGAGGAACTTTGTATACAAGGCTAAGCTAAAAGCTAACTTTAGATCATGAAAACCAGGAAGGTTTCAGTAGATGAGTGACGCTGGATTTCACCAGGGGGGGAAAGGAAACAAAAATGTCCCTGTTAGCTTCTCTCCAAGCATCCAACATCAGTTTCCCATGAGTTCAAAAATGAAAAAAAAAAGGGGAAAAGGTGTGTACAAAAACAAAAGCCGCTGAGGAGGGAAACCAGCAAAGAGTCTTCAAGGGGTCAAAAAGGCCCAAACACTTTTTTAATCTTGGCCCCACTGAAGGTCAATGCCGCCATGACTAATGTTGCTGATATAGTGATTTAAAGGGCTGAGAAAAAGACAGAACTCAGGTGTTTAATTCAGATCGAGCTCAGGTAAAAGTTGGGCGCAGCTTGGCTTAATGTTCTCCTTTTCTACTGATAGTTCCCAGTGTAACATGAGGGTTCGATGTGTGCTGGACGGATCACTCCCTAAGAAGAACAGCCGGATGGAGACGGACAACTTTCTCAGCAGCACTTCACTGTCAGCCACATTGATTCTGCTTCACAACAACAACACTTCCTCGTTACTCCTCACGTCCTCATGTCCCTTAGCCAATCAGAGGCTAGGATGATTAAACCCAAGGCAAACGGTATATGACAACCACAGAGGTAGATTCAATTACAGATGCTACTGAAAATATTTAAACATGTAAAAATATCAATATTAACTTTGTTAACTAAAATATGTAAATATTTCACTGAATAAATGTTGTAAACTATTTTTTAACTTAAACTTAAAAACATGAATGAACTCAAATACATGAATTTACTTCACATTTTAAAACTCACACGCTGGACCTGAAGATAAATAAACAAATAGCCTACCTGGGTGCTGGGTGCGTCTTCAGAAAGCTCTCGTTAGTAAAGTACACCGCTCTAAAATGAAAGACAGCTTCAGTAAAATGTTTTAATTGTCAAAATCATAATGGAACAGATAATCAGAAAAAAAACAGGCTTTAGATTTAGTGTGTGATGTGTTAATTGTATTGGACAATAATGCAAAGATAAATTGTTGGACTGAGTTTGATTATCTATAATACACAGTTTCCCCAAAAAATCTTCTGGTGTGTGTTTCCTCTTTCATCAAACACACGGTTTTTAAAATGATTAAAAAAAACAGCCAAACAAACAATTAAAAGTGTGTTAAGTGCTTGGGGGGGGTTACTCATCTCCCCCTTCATAATGTGCCTGTGTGCAAAATGTTCTTCCATGTCGGTGTAATATTGTAAGATCATTATCTTGTTACTGGGGTTTCCGTGAGAATGTCCTGAGCTCGCCTTGGACCAGCTTAACCGTCTTACAGCTGAGGCACAGTAGCCAAGCGCAGATTGTTTCCCTCCCTGCTCTGATTGACAGGTGTCCAACAATCCCCCTGGCTTTGCGCCGGAGATCCGAAGAGGCTGGACGGAGGCCCCCCGGTGCGTTCTGGTCTGACCTTGCCCGGCTCATCAATAGCATTCATTGCTCCCAAGCTGCGCGTGACAGGTGCTCAGGCCCCTCAGACCTAAATCCTGCCCGTTTTTATTGGTCCTCCTGCCTTTCCCCTCATGCGTGTTTCCTCCAGGGACATTAGGAGCGAGGCTCAGGTCTCCTCGGGCTCAAATTAAATGCCTGTGGTTAATTAGCTGGGGTTGCTATTACCAGCAGAGATGGAAACCTTTACCAGTGCACCCCGGGCTGCATGGGAACACTGGGAGATGTGTGGCCTGTGCTCTGAAACAAGACAGAAGTTGTAGTTTTTTAGTCTGACACCAAACCTTTAAACAGGACACACTGCAGACTGACAGGTTCCTTCAAACTGAGTCAAATGCATCAGACATCTGCAGCTCTGCAGACTCCAGGAGAAGACTCACACCTCCCCCCTAGTGGCTGCCTCTGTACAAGCACCCTTTAAAACAACTCAGTCTCTTCAAAGACAGTATGCAGGAGCAGAAAAGTGTACAAATACACAGATAAGCATGTCACATGAAATGCTTTTATCAAAACTGAATCTAAATTTCACAATTCAATTGCTCATTTTTCTTTTTTGTTAAACTATGTGCTCTAAAAATATATATGACATGAAATCTATTTCACAGTTTGTCAGAATTCACATCTCTACCCAGTCCTGGATTTGAGAAATTCACAAACATCTGACATTTAAGATACTTTTTTTATATTGCACATGTAACACATAAAAAGTAACAAACAACTTTCTGATGGTTTCCAGCCCCTGAGTTGTGTTGTTGTCCTGAAGCAAACTTAAGAAAATAAAACTCCCGACACCCAGGCCTCCTGCTGACTTGTTTTGTTGATAAAAAATAAAAAGGCAGAACGCCACAATCTCTCACTTACATAAGACTTGGAGACTTGTGTTGTTAAATCCTTGAGTTTTTGTTTCCAGATGATGATGATGTTATTGCTTTTTAATCATTCCATTTCACATTTTGATTTCACTCCCTCTGTTCCACTTCTCTTCTTTTGTCCTCATCTACCTTTTCCTGTGTCTCTACTGAGAGCATGTTATGTGATTTATCCTGGAAACACCATTATAACCCCCAACAGAGAGAGGTTTCACCAATGACATGAGCTGGATACCTCAGCAGAAGGTCAATCTCTGCATGCGACTTTATGTGTTTCTGTGCAAGTTTCAGTTCAGTGAGAAAAATAAATATATGGAGCTGTTTGTATGTATCAGTTGTTGATGTTGTAGTGGGTCTGCAGTTTGCCTGTGCAGACATAAAGAGATCATGCATATGCAGACTTAACGTATCTTTAAAAGGCTGTTAAATGCGACATCCCAAGGAGTCGTTGGCCCCTTGGTTGAAAAGACGTTTAAAACTGGATAAAATGTCAAAATGATTTAATTGTCTATTTAAGGACGTTAATTAAATGTCTATGTGGATCATATTTAACTGGAAAATCTGCTTCTGTAACATGATTCATCACACATTCACACATGATGTGATGACTGAATTCGTTGCTGGCTCGCTGCATTGGCAGCTTTTTTCAGTTACCGCAAGCAAGTTAGGCCTCATTTTTGCTTTTTATATTTCAAAATAAGATGTATATTGTTACGGATAGATTTGAGTTTTTGCAGTGCGTCTCTTGTGACTTCATGGGAATTTAAACACTGACGGGAGACATAGTTGTCATGAGAATTCTTTGGAAGAGATTTTATCTGTTGACCTCTTGCATTGTAGCCTTATAATGTCTTGTCAGTGTGTCATCAGCATCGCTGTGCAGCTCTGTGAGGTTAAAACAATCCATTGTACATGTATTATATAGTCTGGTTTATTTTACTTTCATATAAAAAGCACAAGGAAATATTTCTTCTATTTGAGCAAACTCCTTTTTCTTTTCTCAGAGGTAAAAATAACTGTTTGCTGTCCTCACAGTTCTCTTATTTATTGAGTGACACACCGCATAACTCTGACATCTTACATGCCTTCGGTCTTATTTGAAACACTTTTGTATGTCTCAAGTTTCTCTTTTTAAATACCTACAGCTTCAGCGTCTCCCTTGTTGTTTGCAGCCAGTGCTGCTGTATGGCTGCGCTGTGTGAGAAGTTGTTAACACTGTTATTCCTAACTCAGATGAAGGCCGCCGGGCTGGTTGTTCACAGCCACGAAGCCTTCGAGGCATCCTGAAGGAGCAGAGCCGAGCGACCGTCACATGACCGGCGGCATTAACTCCTAACACCTGTGGGAAGGAACAAAATAGCCTCTCAGCCTGCAGTGGTTAAATATGAGGGGCGATAAGTCTTGTGACTTTGTGCTGATCAGTGGAAATTCCCTGCCTCATACATGTGTTCTGTGCGATGTAAAATGACATGTAAAAGTGAATATAAATCATTTACAGTGAGCATTTTAGAATTTTTAAAGTCCTCTGACTTCAACTTAAAACGGGCATAAACATGTCCAGAAATGCCGGTGCTTGAAGTTTTGTATTTAGTTTGTCTTCTCTGTGCTAATAACTCAATTTTAGTTTCCTCGTCGCAAAGCTTTAAAAAAGTCAGCAGACATCACAATAGCAAACTGTGTCATCAGCAAAGCTACAGTTGACGCTTCCACGTGGCAGATTGTGAAGGTGAAAAAAAACGAGGACCTAAAATTGAACCCTGAGGAACTCCAAAATCAATGTTATGGCTTTAATTGAAACAAATACCCTTACCTATACAAATTATTTTTTGAAAATGATTGAGTGTACTGTATCTTATATATTTTTTAACATTTGACGTTCGGTCTGAATTGTCTTCTTTTTCGTCGTGAGGCTCTATGTTATACTCTCACACATATTTTCCCTTTGTGCGTCAATTTCCCTCCTTTCAGTAACTGGTGTCATTAGAGCCTCAATAAACTGGACCCCTTGCTGTTGATTAGGTTATTAGATTATGGAGAATTACATCAGTATATTTGACCAAAAAACAGTGTGGAATCAGTTTCCCTGCCCCAAGCATGTTTCCACTTTCTACCTTACAAATCCCACAGGACTAAAGGAAAGTGTGAATGTGCAGATGCACACGCATTCCTAAATGTGTTACTGCATATGTTTGTGTTCAGAAAGTGTTACTTGTACATTGAGGTGGTGAGCTCTCTCTCCAGATCATTAGGGAGTCTGTGCTGGGAAAGTAACGGCTAATGTATCCTCATTCACCTATATGGCGCGTGCAAAAGGCTTCATGCAAAAAACACTCGCTCTAACCCACACCGCCTCAACTAGAAACATATGGCAACTTGCTCTATATGAGTCCGAGTGTGTGTCTGTTCTTCACAACTGATAATGTCGCTTGATTTACACTGCAGTGTTGCTCTGGGTGAGCTGGAGGAACATCTGCCAGTTTATAAGTGATGATCCACAAGTAGCCTCTTCTCACGAGGAAATCTTTATGACAATATGACCCTTTATTATTTTATTTAACCTCAATGTTTGTTATTTTTGTATTTAGAAGCACGTTGACTGACTAAAGACAGATTTTTTTTGTTTTCCTGGAATTTACTCTCAGAAAAATCTCTCATACTTTTAAAATCTGAATCACAAGGTAGAGACACTGTCAGAAAATTGCAAAATCTTTTTCCACAGTTCTTAATTCACCTTTGTAAAAGTATTGCAGATATGTATAAAAGCCTTTTAAAAGAGATTAGCTGTTTCAGTATTCATTGTATTTTACCTTTATTTTACCAGAAAACAGCGGCACAAAAAGTTTCACACAAAGAACAGCAAGACCAACAAAAGGCAAAAATGACATTAGTCAATAACATCAGAAATGTAAATCAGTAAAACATGCGCATACACTGTTCCTTAATCAGTCTATGGTTTAGGAACCTTTTGAACTAAACAATGCTCAGGTTTAGGGTGACCTTGTAGCTCAGACCAAGATGATGGAAGAAAAAACATTAAAATCTCTTTTACCAAAGACAGAGCAAGCACTTATTCTTACCCAACTACAGACGTTTTTTTATTGTGAGAACCCAAAAATGCTGCATAGGAATCAACAACTAGTCATCAAATGTGACAAGAAAATGTGCATATCATGGACTAAGGCTGTTTGGGTTGTTTACTTGCAAAAATCTTCATCTAAATCTACATGACAAGTCTTAAGCCGTTGATTGCATTTAAATGCATAGGTTTACATGTTTGCATATATATTTAGTTCTGGCATGTGAGAGTGTATTTGTGGCTTTGAGTACAATGTCTGCTGATGTGCACCAGAGAGCCACTCAGCAGCAGTGAAGAATGAAAAGTGACGGGTCGGTCTACAGGATCCTAAATCCAAACTCCATCTGCTGTAATGGCCCCTTTGCACACAACACACACAGTAACACTCCCATTTCTCAACAGTGCTCTCCCATCCAGTTTCTTCCCTTACTTACTTTCTTCTACAAACCTCCCTCTTCACTTTTCCACAAGTCGAGTTGTCTGTTTAAGCTCATCAAGCTCATCAGGTGTTTTTTTAATTTATTTGACATTGAGGTGGCAGTAGCTCAGTCCGCACTTGGGTTGGGAACTGGAGGGTTGCCAGTTCAAGTCCCAGTACAGGCCAAAGTATGGAAACAGGTCTGGTTGCTAGAGAGTTCACTGCCCTTGAGCAAGGTATTGAACCCCTAACTGCTCTGAATGCTGCCTGTGTGCCGCCCCTTCGCTTTGACATCTCTGCATTAGTGCATGTATAAAGGTCCTGTTTGTGCAAGACTAGCGTGTCTCTCAATAAGTGTGTAAATCTGAATTTCCCCTCCCAAATTAAATGAATTTAGTGAATTTCCCTTGTGAGTATGCATCTCCTGTAGACACAAAATGTATTTCTGTTAAGATTTGTCCTCATGGTCACTGTGTTTGGAGCTGGGCATCACAGCCAACCTTTAAGTTCAGGCTGTTAGCTGGAGACTTCATGCTAGCAACAAACATCCTCTTGAGTGGAAACAACTACTCAAAAGTGGCCCTCCTGTCCAAGTTCATGAACATGGGAGTTGTACATCCAGGCACCTTCTACAGAATTCAAGAGTACTACTGTGTCGACACCATCAAGGAGTTGTGGATGGAGAGAAGGTCAGAGGCCATTCAGCGGCTGTGGGGCACAGATGTGGTTGTTTTAGGTGAGTCATAACATCAAAACCATGAAAGGTCATTCGCAGATGGCAACTCGGTGCGTTGTCACCTTTTGTCAGTATATGACAACATCAAGCTGTTGCTGTGATGAAGGAGCTCACGGTAATGTGTTTTCAGGGCTGGAAAAAGCTTGTTATCCAGAATGTTATATTGCTAGGAAAACTATCGTCTGTTTTGTTTTTGCAGGGGATGAAGCAAATATCCCAAGTAAAGGTTTTCAATGGATAATTATTGTGTTGCTCTTCAGGTCATAATGGACAACACTTCAGCTACTCAACAATGGCAACCTCCATGCAGGACATAATCAATGTGGTGATGTTTGGACAAAAGGCAGACAGTCATCAATAATCATGGAGAAGAAGGCCTTTATCCAAGACAGTGGAGAAACTTCACAGAGAATTAAAACTTGTGGAGTTCTGCACAGATGTCAGTACAGATTGCAGCCATTATGAGTGAGTACATGTTCAAAGGATGTATGTTTGTTACATGTTGCGTCTTTGAGTATTCAGAAAAGCGCTATATAAGTCCAATGTATTATTAATATTAATGTTGTGTCAAAGTAAAACATGACTGAAATGTTCTCTCATTTCAGACCCGGAGAGAGGAAGGTTCAAAGACCATGGGATAAGAGACTCCCTGGAGAAGTGGCATGATGCTAAGAACCTTAAGAAAGATAGAAGCAGTGAATGTAAAATTTGCTTCATGCACACAATAACCTGCATATTCTTATGTTTGTCATTTTCTCTCAAGGCGTCACAAGGAAAGGTAATGGCACACTCCTACAATGGTTGGAGGACAGAGGCAACCATTCCTGGAAGTGCTGCAAAAAGGCAACACAGAAAATAGGATTTCATATGGTCATCAAGACTTTAGTGTCTGCGGACTGTAGTGCAAGTAAATATACAGTAATTTACTCTACATGTTTAATCTATGAACATTTGAGCAGAGATTTAAAACGCTAGTCAGAAAAAGTTCCTTTGAGTTAGCTGCTGATGTTAAGAGAAAAGGAGGAGATGATACTTTAAAAGCCTGCAGGATTAGTAGATTACCTGCTACACCCATAATCACACACACACTCACACTAACACGTTCCCTCAAAACCACATTTGCTCTCAAGCATTCTGTGCACTTGCAAATTCTCTTAAACACACAGGGGCAAACACTTGCTGATACACACACACCGACACTCAGACGTGAGAGGTTTGAGAGGCAGCCAGCCTGTGAGCGCCGTGAGGCCACATGATGGTTGGAGGGAGATTTGAGAAGGCTTATCTGAGGATAGATGGAGCAGCAGACTGCAGCTGTGCTGAAATGATTTACATCAGCACAAACACACACACACACACACTTTTTGAAGCTGGAATACCAACAGACGGGTGAATGTGTGTGAAACACAAGTGCATGTTATGGGAGTGGAACTGCACATGATACGAATACTTTACTGTAAAATCAATTTGCACATTTGTGTGTGACAGAGCCTAAATGATGTAAGTAGATTATAACCTTTGTTTAGTCACAGTTTGCATTTACAGTGTTCTCCTTATTTTGCAGATGTTCACTGCTCGAGACTTCAAACATCAATTTATTGTGAATTTAACACAAAAAAGAAAACAGTGAAGTTAACTAGCATGGAGCGATAAGGATATGTGGTTTTATTTGGGCGCTTAACCATCAAAAGTAGGATTATTATTTATTTATTCAAACGTACAATATGTTGAATTTATGACAATGTTTACATTAAAATATCTGACAGTACTTACATTCCCTTTAAATATTATTTTACATACAGTAAAAATGGTGCTGTAACATTTAACCATGCACAAGTCCCAGATACACTGCTCATAGTGTTTATAGCAAAATGCTAACTTGCAACCCCTGACCACGGGAGGCTTATAGAAATTACAGCTAGAAATAAAGGAAAACAAATACAGTGCAATTATGAATGCAAAAACAGATCAAATACAATTACACAAAGAAGGCAGGTTTAACAACCCACTCTCACTGCCAGCGAGCAGAAGTGTGCAGGGAGAGGGGTGCAGCGAGTGTTTAGAGAACGGCCCTCTTCTTACAGCTTGGTCAACATACTCTTAATGCATTTGTCTGAATCAAGACTCCGACTAGCACAGTGGTTCTCAAATGGGCTATCATCAGGACCTACCACCGACTCATTTGTGAAAAATCACGACCCAAAATTCTGACATTTTTCAACCAATAAGATTTTTTTAGTGAAAATGTTTGCAGTTTGGGCCTCAGATGGTATTAAACATGACAGAACAAAGAGATGGAACAAAACAAACTTGTTTAAAAAGCGCTTTATTAACTGTTTTTTTTTCCAGGTACACATTCACAACCCACTGAAAAAGGCTCAGCGACCCACTTTTTGGTCCCGACCCGCCAGTTGAGAACCACTGATCTAGCACAAAGCTTGTCAGTTCAGGATACAAGGTTTGAACAGCAGTCGGTTTGGCAGAGACAAATCTTCTGGCAGAGACGACTGAGGAAGACCACAGACGGATCTGTGTGTACTGATGCTGTCAGCACACACAGATCTGTCACGTTCACAACACTTTCACACCACATCCACACTTTCTCAGATACCCAGACGCCATTTTGAAAGAGGCCTTTCATCAGCTTGCTTTCTAACACAGACGCACCGAACAAACTCTACCCCCTGCTTTTATATCAAATCTCCAGAAAACTGGATGAACTAATATCATAAAAACCTTTGTCTTAAATGTGTACATTTTACAACAGTTAGTTATGACATAGATTGAGTTGATGAGAGTCAGTCAAAGAGTGCTGATATAGAGTACAATAGCACTGGGACCTTAATTTTACACAACTCTGCCTCAGGTGTTCTGAATGCCGATAATGAAACCACGATTGAACCATAGATTGATCAAGTGTTTATAGTGCTACCCGTCGAGATGTGCTACCATGCAGCTTTGTACAGCACAGGGAGCATTATTTGACAAAGGGGCTTTTCACTGCAGTGAGCAGCGATGTTTAAAAGTGATTCTGTACTGGGAGCATTATTTGATAGGAGATAATGGTGCATCAAGATTCGCTTCCCCTGAAATCTTCAGTAGCAGAGTATCAAAACTTGCTCCCAATATTGTGACAATGCATATGAAGGGAGTAGTAGAATTAATATAAAGAGTATCTTGTTCTGGTTGCATTATTTGATCAGGGAGACGAAGAGCCTCTGCTATCATTTTGTGCTATGTAAGCATTTTTCCACAAGGCAGCACATCTCGACAAAACACCGGCCAGCAAGGGAACTGTCACCAGACTCTTTTAACCGGGGTTGCATAAGGAACTAAAAACACACCCCAGTAAATGTTTTTTGCAAGTTGCAAGAGTGAAGAACACTCATCTAAAAGCAGTATCATCCCTCCATGTTGGTCCACTGTACTATATGTCAGCATAGCTTTCATTATATCTATGACTCAGTCGTGTTAATATTGGGCAAAGCAGCACTCCCTCCCTCCATGTGTCATTGCTCAAGTCCATATTTGTGTATTGTGCCGTTTCTGGCAGTTGTTTTCCCGAGGTCAATGATCTCTGTCCATACAGCTCATGTATGGTGTGATGGAGTTACAGCTAGCTGTGTGGTGTGCTCTCTTGGCACTTATAAAGGTGAGTGTTAGATATAAATAACTCTCAGTCCCGGGGCCCTGGAGGGCAGCGGGGCCTGCAGTTGGCTGGGGTTTGGGTTAAGAGGGGCTTAAAGTATAAGTTAATAGAAAGTGTACAGTGGCACAGAGATGAGCTGACACGATGCACTTTTCTATTTTCACTTCACAAAACCCCCCCTCAGACCTCTCCGACGAGGCTGAAGGGTTTTTCCTCTGATGCTGTTAGCAGATGCAGTGTGTTATTGCGGAGAGGGGAATTGGACATCCTCCATATACTGCGCTATAAATAACCCTGTGACGTTTATTGTTCTCGCTGGGGTTCAGGTGTTAAAGCGCTTGGATCATAGTTGATGCTTTTGTCTTTATTCATTGTTGTTGTAAAAAGAGTTCCGTCTCCTCTGAGGTGGATTGTTGGGTTCATGTGAATCAGTGTGGGAACGGAGAATAAGAAGGGACTTTAATGCAGTCTGAAAGTGATGGGGGGGGAGTCTGGGGAAGGTAGGCTCCTTCAAAGGAGACTTCTCAGCTCCTGCAGTAACATTGTGTGTTTGCAGGCTAACTTAAAGAAAGGCAATAAGCATTTAAAAATGAGCAATCAGTGTTGAAATACATACAGCAAAGTAGGAGCTAATGTGCTAGCATGAGCATTTTGTAAATGTTTTTGCAGGGATGTCGCTGTGTGACTGACATAATTTTATTCTTTATAAATTAATTCAGTGTCTTTTTGTTTCTGTATAAACCACTAAAATCTATAAATTAGGATGTGAGTGGTTTTATCAGAAAGAGAAACAAGCAGTAAACACATCATGCTAATCTGTGTATTTGTGGTGTGATTTATGGAAATGTATGCACAATTTTGTATTGCACATTCCTACAAATCTTCACTGCTTTCTTATCCTCAGAGTATTTTTCCCCGTCTCCTTTGTTTCAGACACAAGAAAACTTTTGTATAATGTCCGTTTCAAGGTTTCAGTTTAAGGTCGCTTTAAACCTGACCTGTTTGGTTCGATTTGGACGAAATGCATTTGTCAAGTGCGGTTCATTTGTGCTGGTGTTTAAGCTTTCAGTCGAACCCTTGTGCAAAAAAAATAACTGTACCAAGACCGCTTGTAAAGGTTGATCTTGTTATGCTTTTTTTGGATTCTGGTTTGGTTTGTTTGATATAAGAACAGGAACCGACATCGATCCGACCCTACTGTAGGAAGCATTGCGCTTTTTTGGATTAAACAAGCTACCAAAGCCAGTTGTACAGTGCATTGTGGGTAGCATTGTTAGCCTTTCACTTGTACAAAAGCAGCATGATGAATGGTGGACAGACGTGGACTTGTGAGGAGGTGCAGTGGCTTATAGAGATTTGGTCCGATAACGTTATAAGCTCACAACTTCCAGAATCAATACATCAACATATTATTCTCGAGCCCTAGTTGTGCCTTATTTTCAAAATGTATCCTTTGCCTTTCCCACAAGAAATTCAGGCCAATTAGAAAGCGTTTTACTCGCCCATCCCACATATTGGTCGGCTTGTAAATGTCTCTGTGTGAACAAAGACCAAACTTGAAGTAATTATGCAACAATGCAACAAAATGGTCAATGATTAGGACGAAAGCAAACTAACTATAGGTGTGAAAACAACCTAAGATACCGTTTAGCATCCCTTTAAAGGTCTGCTTTATAATTGTACAACTCTATCGGCTTGGTTAAGTTTAGGCATGAAATCTTCCTGGTTCATATGGGACAAACCCCGGTGATTTGGGGTGAAACTCAAATGCTTTTTGCCCCATATGGGTACCATCCCTTTGGCTGTGTATGCCCACATGCTTGATAGAAAGCCGAGGAGTTACTCTGTGTCTCTAAATGCACAGGGAACTTGTTCAGTTTTGATTACAAAAATGTGGTTTATATTAAATACAACTAGGAAGCAAGTTTGAACAGCTAGTTGCTGTTATCTTGTCATACATAAAGAGTCCATAGAAGTTAAGTTTGTTGTGTCATTATTCACAACACTTTAAATCAATTAACGAGAGAGTCCCTTAAATTTATTTCAAGACCCATGATGATTTTAGTATCAGTTGTTCTGAATTTGTCAGAGAGGTACATGATATAGGTGCGAGAAAATTCACAGAGTCATTTCTGAAAGTTAATATTGTAAAGCAGCTTCTAAATCTTGTAACCCTATCTGAACTCAGTCCATCTGGTGCTCTGGGTGATTAAACATGGTGAACTGCCAGAGCATTTTAATGTTGAATTGAGCTTAATACGCTGGCTTGCACCAAAGCTGAAAATAGAACATGTAAGCTGAGCTAACGTCAATCATCCAGAGCTGCTACATGGTCTAACTTCATTAAAATTGAATTAACTTTCAGATATTAAAAGCTGTTTGATTAAAATGCCAGACCAAAGTATATTAAAGTTTTGCCAAAATTTAAGTTTTTCTGGCTTTACTCCACCCCGTCTGTTCACCAAATGTTGCCTTTTCCAACAAAGCAATCCCCATTATGAGTATTTAAATCTATCTTTGCTTTGTTTGTTTGACAGAAGCAGCCTTTGACTCCTCCTGAGAACTTTCTGTCCCGATACAACGTCCTTACAGACGTCATCACTACTCCAAAGTGATGCCTTAAAGGACTTACTGACCGCTAATTTAACATGACTGACCTTACCACTAATCCTTTCCCCCTGAAAATGAGATTAAGTTTTCCTCTAGCATTTCACTTTGTATGCACATATTCACTATATGTTCTTTTCCAAGAATACCCCGCAGCAGATCACTACCAAATTGAATGTGACTTCTGGCCGTGGTGTGGGACACTCTATATGAGGGGCACTGAGTGGCTCTGAGAACTAGTGAGCATGACTTTATGCGTCTCTGTTCTCTCTGTACAGATGCATGTGTTAATGTAAGAATGAGCAAGTGTCTTACGCACATGTAGGACGACTCACAGAGAGTTAAGTGACAGATATATCTGACTTATGTGTTTGAAATTTCCAGGAGTTAATTAGCTCAAAAGTAGGAAACGTGAGGTATACCTACAGAAGGGAAAAAAATCCTGTGTTCTTCCAAGGTCTGTCTCATGTACCCTCTTAATTTAATGTGATATTGTTAGTCAGTATTTCATCAAATCTAAAGTTTTTTAAAAACAGCCCCATTCCAATACATACTACGGTCTGGATGAAACCTGATTGGCTGTAAGGTGTCTCTTAAAATTTCACAATTGAAAATAAAGCCGTTTTCACAGATACATTCCTGAAAATTTCTAGAGAATTTCAGGAGAACTGCCCCTGAAATCCTCCTGATCTGGTTGTTCACACATGCACCTCATAAGTGAACAACCAGAAATACTAGAAGAATGGCAGCTGATACTGAAAAATGTGTCTGTTTGCGTTCACACATGCGGCTCACCCAAAAAACTCAAGTTTTGTACAAGTCTGAAAGCACTTTAACTGAGAACTTGCAATCAGGCTACTCTTCATCAATTTTCTCAATTGAAATTTGACAACAAGCCAAAGAGTTGTGACTCTAAAGACGAATTCACAGATGTACTCCTGAAAACTTCGAGAACATTTCATGACAGGCTGCCCCTGAAATCGCCTTGACTCGTTTATTCATACATGCACCTCACAAGGCAAAACTTTCTCTTTTTGAGGAGGGGTTTAAATGGCATCTGGTAACTGGACTTGGTTGAAGATCTTGAAGATGTTTCAGCTCTCCTCGGAAAGGCTTCTTCAGTTCTTAACTAACCTGTGGATGGAGCTAGAAATTCTGTGAGAGCCAGTTTGTAAATATCACTTCTGCATGGATTCAATCCCTCCACCAAACCAGTTTTATGGAGCCCTGCTAAAATGGAAGGCCCCTCTTCAGCCGAGTCTCCCTGCAGATGGTCTGAATTAGCTCACTGTATGGCTTAGAGGTCCCCTGAGATTCAGAGCAAGCATGAGCTGTGTGCAGGTTTTGTGTGGTCCTAACCTTTTGCTATTATTTCTTTCTTTCTGTCCTCTAAGATAACAACCCTTTACTCTTTGTTAGAACAAGAGGACAGTGAAGAGTTCTTCATTTTTATCCGTCGCTGGATATCTTCCTCCTCTTCTGTTTCTCTCCTGTGTGCAGCTTCCCCGTTTCCTCATGTTCCTGATTTAGATTTTATTCTCCCTTTGTATACCTCCTTCACTCGTTTCCATTTCTTTTATAAAGACACAACAGACATGTTTGCAATATCCATCCTGACAGATCGTACTTTCAGAGAGGATAAAAGCAGACATTCGATAGCAGAACTTCCTTCGGCTCCTTCCCTGTCCAGGTTTTTTTCCTGTAACAAAAAAAGGAGAAAACACCCCGATTTATAAAAAAAGTCCTTTGATGACAGAGATGTTCGTATAATAAGGAATGTGAGCATCTGAGGCTGGCTGCAGCACGTGTCCACCACCTGTTCTCTGTAACAGACCCGACCTGAAGTCACACACTCTTTACTAAAAGGCCTCTTTGTGTCAGACGGACAGAAAGAGCAGCAGACTCGCTGTAACACAATCACACCCTGCGCTGTCAAAAACATTATTCCTGGATTCTTTCAGCGTATAATGCATGACATTTGTGATTGGTGCTGACTGATGGCACTAAAGGCAACATGATACAAGGATTGTCTTTTTTTGCTTAAGAAAAAGGGGTTTGCTGTAAACAGCGGGGCCTGCTGCTGAAGTCCTGTACGAGCTTACTGGGCCTATTATTTCTTTCCGTCTTGAATATCAAACCATGACAACAGTGGAGCTGGTTTTGAAATCTTTCATCAGATCTCCTTGATTTGCATTCTTTGGCTCCATCCTCCCACTAACATAGTGACACATATTTAGCCTAATTGATGTCCGGTGATTGGGGTTTAATGGATAGTTTGGTATTTTTTAAGTTAGGTTGTATGACCTAAAAATAAAATCTAAACAGCTACATTTTGATTTTATGTACGATACGTGTTATCCATATTTAGGCGCGTAGCTGACATGATTGACAGGTGGGCGCGATGTAACGGTTCGCCAAGAGGCTTTAAACCCGCCTCAGCTCCAGCTCTCAGCCTGTCGTTAGGTTGACTGAAAGTTAGCCTGAGACATCATTTGCAGCATGGAGACCGCCGCTGATGGGACTCCAAAGCCCCCTGCAGTAACAGAAGAATGACGTCACTCAGCCTTCGTCCTTTAATATTTACAGTCTATGGTTTTAGGTCATGTATCTGGTCTTTAATAACATGATTTCATGTTGTGGGTTAAATGAAAATTGTGTTAACAAGCCCTGAGCTGAGTCAGCCAGCCGTCCTTCTTTCCCTCAACTCTTGTCAATGGGCTTTACAGACCCACAAAACTGATCTGTGTGGGAGGGTAGCGTGGGGAGACGTAATGGTGGGGGGTTTAATAGGTAAAAAAAGCCCTAATTTCCCCCCACTGAAAATGTTAACCCTTTCATCATCTGAAGTCAAACTGTATTTAGCCGAATAACCATACGGCAGGTTTGTGGATTGGTTGCCAAAGTTCTTTCTAAATCTTCAATGAATAGAGGACACACCTCCTCTACTGACACCTTTTCTCAGCTCTCTGGAAGCCTCCCAGGGGTCAGAACATGCAGGGCTGCCAGGGAAGGGCTACTCTCCAGAGCAGGGAGAAGAGAGCCTGTGCTAGTTTCAAGGGCTAATGTGGAAGCTTGAAGCCGTCTGGGGAAATTCTGTGTTTCATATCGGGGAACTATCGAGTCTATCTTAGAGCTGTAGTGTGGCCTTTATTCCCTGTTGTCAGGTCTCTCTCTCAGAGGCTGAATATAAACTTGAAAGCTGAGAAGCTCCTTTGTGAGTCAGACTCTATTACACTATAATAAAATAACTGTCATATAAATAGGAGAGTGATGTGAGTATTTATTCAGCATAGTGTTCTTGGCTGTTTCACGGCGCTGGTTTCATATTTCAGGTGTTTATGTGAAGACAAGGTTTCACTAAATGAACTAAATTTAGACGCCATTTCTACGAGTATCATCTGTTTTATCTTTTGTTGGATAAATAAAGAAGAAGTGTAGGTTTTTTTTCCAACATGTGGGTTTTTGTGTGTGTTGCTGTGTTTTATTGGCATGTGGGTTTTTTTCAACAGAAGTGACTGATTGTTTGCTTGTACAAAATTGCATGTGGGTGTGTGTGTGTGTGTGTGTGCTTGTCCATAGTGAACTATGGGGGTCAATGGTGGGTCGACTGGTTGTCTCCTTCAGAATGTATTTGCATCTGAAACTCCAAGGTCAGGACTAATGTTTTTCTCTCTGTCCGTGTCCCTGAGGGGGGCACAGAGATTACCTTGTCGTATTTCACCTGTCAAACACTTAAAACAAACCGGTGAGAGCCAGTTAGAGATGCCTGTGAGCTGGTGGGTCTCCTGAGGTCGCAGCTGCCTGTCCACAACCTCTGTCACAGGAACCCCAAAGGGAGGGCACGGAGGGAGGGGGCAGGTATAAGTACACCACAGCAGAGTTAAAATCAAGCGGCAACCTCCAGTGTTAAAAATTAAGCAAATGCAGCAGTGCAAAACACTGCAGTTCCTCAAGTGTCCACATGAGGCTGGCTGCAAAAGTCAAGGAATCCCCATTACTTCCCATGCAGATTTTCAGAAGTAGAAATCCTGTTTATACCGCCATTTTTGTTCTCATTAGCTAATTTCTTTATTTGTAAAACCTGATTATGCACAAGTTTGCATGGTGGGATCATTGTAGCTGTTCCCCAAGAGGCTCAAGACCTGCCTCAGCCTCCCCTCGTCGCCTGTTTCTAGACTGATTGAAAATTAGGTAGAGTCAGCATTTTCTATATGGCGACCGCCATCATTAGGCTCCATAAAGCTCCTTCAGAAACCAATGGGTGATGTCACTGAGACTGCGTCCATGTTTATACAGTCTATGAATATAACACTATATTTGCCAATATGATGAATATGATCCAGACCGACCTTTAAACAAGCATGCTGCCACTTCGGACAATCTCATATACTTCATGTTATTTATTAGATATGTATTTGTGGTAAGAGTAGGAGTCGTAAATGCAGCATCAAGGACGTATCCCTCACTGGCTTCCCACTCGTTAACACCTAGAGCCTCGGCACGATGCAAGTGTGCAGGTCAAATACCTGGAAATCAGATCCCAGGTGAATGCAGTGAATAAGAATCCGTGCCTGTGCAACCATGTGCACAACAATATTTGATTTACTGTCTTTAGTGTTTTATACTGATCCTTACTTTTGAAAATATTCAAGACAATAAACTTTATTCTGACGTTTGAGTCTGACAAGTTAACCTTTGATTCTGTGATGCTGAAAGAGGAACTTAACACCATGAGAAATGTTGTTTTTGTTGACCTATACAGTGGTTGAACTTTCACCTTCGTGCAGTAAAAACAGGTGCATCTAAGGGTTCAATGACATCATCATTGGGTGTGGTTGTGGATACAACAAAGCTAAAATCTGACCCCACCCTCTTTCTAGAGAGGACAACTAAACACAGCTTCAGATTCTGAAGTATTCCTTCAGCCAATAATAACTTAATATGAACTAAATTAATTATCTGTTGTTAACTTCTGAGCTAGCTCATTGTCCGATAAAAAAAACAACCTACTAGGACAGCTGAAGAGAGACAGGAAACACAGGAAGGAGAGAGTGAGGGACGACATGCAGCAAAGGGCTGATGCCCGACCAGAACCCACGGCCGCTGCAACATGGACTATAGCCTCCACACATGGAACGCATCACCACAACAGCCAGTCCATCCAGCGCCCCCTGAATGCTGCAATTAAAAAAGACATGTTCACAAAAATGTTGTACTTTTTACAGTGTGTTGTGTGAATTCTTATCTTTAGTGGTTTGAGACTTTTTTATGCTATGTGTTATGAAATTGACTTTTTAAAATTGTTTTTCTGTGTAATTTTTTTTTAAGGAAAGTTAACGTTTTTTTAAATTTGTAAAATCACTGGTTTTATAAAATTGATGGTTTGCTGAAATTTTGAGTTTTGTAGAATCTTTTTTAATATTTTTTGTTTTTGTTTTGTATCTCATCATGTGTCAAGTCTTGTTTTTTTTATATATGTTCAGGACATAATGTTTTTGTGACACTTTTTTTTCAAATATTTGCTTTTCAAAAATGTTCTTTAGATATTTTTTGTTGTTTTTTAAATGTTCTAAAAAGTTTTCTTAAAGATTGTGTTTCCTGGATTATATTTATGCTTTTCTGAAGTGTTATATTCAGACATTTTAATGTATATTGACCCCCAGGGCCACCGTAGTTCAGTGTGAGTCGAACCCTTCGTATACAGTGGTTGGTGGTATCCTGAGTAAAACCCTTACTTGCACATTGTGTACAGTTTGGACACAAGTAGCTGCCAAATGTGAACTAAGAGGACGTGAAAAGTACCTTATAAAGTGCTAATGACTTTGTTAAATCCTCACCCTCGGGTTGGACAAGATGGTCCAGATGTGTCCTCCTGCTACATTAAAAAAAAACTGTCAGGAAGTGACAAATAAAGTTGAAAGAGGGGCCGAATGATGGAGGGAAGCAAAGTGGTGGGAAGACAAAAAAAAGAAAAAGAGAGCGGAAGAAACATTTAAAGGGAAAGAGGAACCAGGTAATAATTTTAGAGGTCTACCTGGGGAATTCACCGAAATGACTTCCACAGATACAAAACTCTGAGCAGCTTGTCTCCCACTCCATCTTGTTTCTCATGCACCCCTCCCCCCCTTACTCCGTACCCCTTCATGAGTTGTGATGATGTCAGATCCAGTATTTCACAGACAGAAGCGGGCGATGACATGGACAATTTGGCCTGTGAGTTCTCTCCTACATTGGACATGGTGTTACGATTACACGCTTCACTGCAGGTCCAACATACCATGGATGAAGGGGTGATGGTGTGTGTGTGTGTGTGTGTGTGTGGGAACTGGGGGTGTAGACCTTTTAAATAACTTTCATAGAGTACAGCTCTTTCTTTCTCTCTCCTCGTAAACCAGAATAACACTGATAGAGATCCAGAGGTTGAGTGAGGCAGAGGAAGATGACTGGAAACATGCTCATTTCTTGTTCCCCTGTGCTCAGCCTTCACTTCCGCTCGGCCTCCCACATGTAAGCAAGGCAGGACTTTCAGAGTGTACAGTATATCACTCAGAACCAGAGTCTAATCTGCTCTCCGCTCAGGCAGGGAAAACAGAGGCCAAATAATTTCCCTCTCTCTTTTTGACTTTTACAGCCAGTTTGGGTTTCATGGCCACAGCAGGTGAAAACCTGAGCAGGTTTACAATCACTTTGGAGGACTGAGAGCAGGGCAGATAGAAACCCCCCCAGGGTTGGTCCTCTGAGCCTCGTTTTACAAAGAGACTTTAACACTGGTTAAGATTGGCATCAATACTTCCTTCTTTTCCAAACCACGTGTTTATAAACGATACATTCTCTGTTGTTTAAATGAAAGAAAGTATCGAAAAGTACCGAAGCTTTAAAAAAACGACAACTTCATCACAAGACAGGTGCACGGGAGAGGAATGAATCCATCAAAAAATTGCAACCGGTTGTCTAAATTGCTCAAATAAGTTGGCAACCTTTTTCAAAGTTGCCAGCATAGACTAGTGAAGGAGTTTTCCCTCGCCATTTTGTTAATTAAAAGAAATTATCCAATTTTGGTGATCTCGGACTTCTATGTGGAAATCGGGGTAAGCTGTCAGCTTTGGAGTAAGCTGACAGTTCACTGTTTGCACACAAACATTGTGAACAAGTGCTGCATTACATTTTCTGTTCTCCAGAATGTTCTTCTCCACTCTTTTGTTGATAGGGTGATTCAGTTAAACTCCACATAGCATTGATATGAAGACAAATATTCTCATTATAGCGTAATAAAGCGGACTCTGTTTCTTCGTCCGCCACTTCCCCATCGTTTTATTTACATCATGACTTCCCTCAGGAGACCCCCGTCCCACCTCCCGTCTGACAGGGATAGTCTCCCACTGTGTGAACAATCAGATCAGGAGGATTTCAGGGGCAGTCCTCCTGAAATTCTCTAGAAAGTGTATTTGTAAAAATAGCTTAAGTCTTTTGAAAACAGCATACTGCTTTGTTAGAACAACAATACCAAGCCTTTAATGGGAGACGGTGTTTGTTTTGGGCTCATGAAGACGGCCTGGGTGACCTTGAGACGACCTTGGCTGTCAGCAGACAGTAAATAAGGAGGAAGCCTCATGTGGTGAGCAGGCTGTCAACATGTCAGGGAATCTGTTTGTCTACACGTCTCTCCTACTCTGAAGAGTTTGTTCCTTACAATAACTGGTCATTTGTTTGAGAATGTAAATAAAAGTAAGAGGAGAGCATGCAACAGTGTATGTAGTATGAGAATGAACAATAAAACCAGCATGCAGAAAATAGTCTGCTTGACTGAACTTTTGCTAAAGCTACATTTACATGGTGTTTGGTATGAAATATCATAATATGTTTGGTACAATATATTTGTTATACCACCAAGCTCTATGTGTTCCTGTGGCCGAGCGGTTTTCTCGTGATAACAGGATCATTTTCTGGCAATCTCTAAAACTAAACAATAGGCCGGTCACTCTGATAGGCCAGCCAATCCCTTGCCAATACCAGTGAGGTAAGTGAACTCTATTTTCGATGTTTGCTTTTGCCATTTTGAGGATATCAGTTATCAAGATGTCTGAGTAAAAACAAAAATCTTATCACGAGAAAAAAGAGAGATTAAAACGTATGGATGCACGTTCGCTTAGGGCTCCTGTAAAAAGAAATTAAAAGTTATTATCCATACCCGACTCCAATCAATTTATATCCAGCACACTCTTAACATCAAGCATGAAAACTAATCTAGTTTATATGTCGTCGCCTGCTAACGTCCTCTCATTTAGTGCGATTAGGTGGTGTAAAAAACATTTGCATGATGACATATTATGAACTGCACACAAACATTATTTCATTCCTTTGTGATGGTCTTCAAAATGGTTTTAAAGTCTAAAAGCTGCTGAGCTCGTAAGAAATCAATTTCCTTATTTATTGTCTCCATGGGACAAAATACAGGAAGATAAAACATTTTTACCAAATACTTGAAACTTCCTCTTTTAAATATGCTTCGATACGCTGCATATTATAAATATCATAAATGGAAAACATGAATCAGAATAGAAGAACATTGAAAACCCATGCCTAAAATATAGAAAGTAGAAGAAATTGTTGGTTCACATTGCGTACTAGTCATGGACTACTGCAACTTCTCCTTTGGTCTTCTGGCAGTTGCACACTTGTTCCCCTCTTGTTTAATTATTACTGAGAGCTCCCCAGTGAGCCAACTCATCCTCCAACTTCTCTGCTAATGTCACACTTTAAATTGGTCGTCTAAATATCTCAACACCTTCGCAGCCAGCCGTCATCTCTTCTGCTGATTGTCCCTCGTAAAAGTGCCAGTATTAGGATCTCCAATGGGGGGTTGGTTTGCATTGCCAGGGCCTTGAGGGAATTCTCAACGCTATTGTGCAGGCGACACGCTCACGTTGGACACATCAGCCCTATAACAGCGAATTATCCCGCTCACAGGAATCGGCCGTCGTACTTCATTCACTGGAATTCAGCAATGACAGCCCTCTCCCCATGGAGGAATAAACATGGAGTCCTCACTCACCACGTCTCTGTGCGCTCACACTTCTTCACCCTCAGCTCTGACACGTCCGCTCTCTCCCACATACAGATATTAGCTCTGCTCAAGGTGTGTGCTGACAGCAGGAGGTGTGTTTGGGGTAAACACAGACCAGGAGGTGAAATTGGCAGTTTTGTGGTCAAGCTGTATTGTCTGTCCTTTCGCTCTAAGTTGGATGTTTTGATTTTGGTTAGCTTGAAATTTCTCACACATTTGGACTTCCTTCTTGTTTTCCTGTTGGAGCTGGGAAATATTTTACATCCTCATAAATCGATCTTTAAAAACAAATGAATACAAATCCCAACACGGACCCAAATCACCTCTGTTGTCTTGTGTCAGCTGCTTAATATGTTTTCAAGACACTTTCATAGAACAGTGTTTATTCACCTCAACACAAGCCAGAAACACCTGCAGTGCGAGTGTGAGCTGTGTCCCGTCTCCTATAGGGATTTGTTGAGTAATCCAAACATTAGTGCTGTTTCGTCCTGAACTGTGTCTCCCAAGTAGCACCTCATTACATACTGTAGTCTGCTCTTGTTTTCATAGGTGTAATACTGTAGGTTAAACAGCCAATGGTTAGGTTAAAATGGGGGCAGAGCTCCTTCAGTCAGCACCTGTATCTTTGTAGAGTCCAACTATGCATCGATACTTACTTAGAGAATACAAACCTGCTGTAATATTACAACGCAACCTTTCTACATGTTCCTTTTTTTAGCTCATATTTATCCAAACTGTTACCCGCCATCACAGAATAAGGAGGAATCTTAGAAGTAAGATTAAAGCGCTCAAATTGACATTTTATTGCAATCAAGTTACCCATTGTTTGTGTATAAGAAGTGGACAGAGACTCCTGGACACCAACCATTGGTATGGAACCACTATTTAAATCTCCCAAATTGCTGCAATCTGAGATTTGGAATAGGCCAAAATGTTAAGTCACTCTCAATGTTGCCAGTGGTCGTTTGCTAGAAATGCAAAAAGCCAACAGAAAAACCCTACTCTGCATTTTCAGTGGGCTGCATACCTTAGGAGCAAACCTGAAGGCTGGAAATGTTTTGGTGTTGCCTTCATTTTTAACGCAGGAGGATGGCTCTTTGGTTAATCCCAAAAATCAGAGCATAAAGGTACACTATGAATACCAAACGGAAAATGACCATTGATGGTCTTGGTGCAAGTCTACTGTTCTCTGACAACAGGGACTACAACATAAAAAACTGATTTCACAGCAAAGAACAAGCATTGTTAAGAACATAATCCAGCTTGTTTAAATTGGTTACAGATCCTTTCATTACTGATCTATCAGATCTGTTTACACAAGCCAACCATTGTTCCTGTTTGTTACATCTGTGGGAACTAAAACTGATCATTGTTATTTGTCCACCTTGCAAAACACCTTACCTCACTGGAAATTTACCGAGCACATCAAGATAAATGGTTACATCCCATTATTGGAAACATTTTTTTAATGTATTATCTTGGTTTTTTAACATTTTCAGCTCAGTTCTGCCTCTTAAATCCTTAATTTGACCTCTGTGTTTCCAGACATGGTTAACAGATCTTTCACACAACTATTTGTCCGTATTTCCTGTTGGTATGAAACTGACATGTGAAACATCCTTGGGGCTTTTCTGACTTCCAAAAGCAAAAGCCCCAGACACAAACATGCCACCCATGACCTTGAAGTTGTTGACTTGTTCTGTTTTCAGAGAAGTGAGTAAGACATGAGTGGGTTTTGGTGACATCTGCAATTTATAAACTGTCCTGCTAAATTGATGTTGCAGCAGAACTCAATGCTTCTGAGAAAGACAATGCAGCATATGTACAAATGTTGGCTTAGTATTGATGGGTAATTTTTGTTGAGAAATGTTCCAGATTTATTCTGTCTGAATGCAAATTAGGAAATTCCCACAGATGTTTAAGTGTGTTTTGGATTATTGGATAACCTTACAGTGAAGTTGTTTGACACAGATGTCTCGCCTTAAATTGTTTAAAATCCGTCCATCCGTCCGTTCTTCTATCCATCCATCCATCCACCCATCCATCCAT
This sequence comes from Tautogolabrus adspersus, assembly GCA_020745685.1. NCBI lineage: Eukaryota > Metazoa > Chordata > Actinopteri > Labriformes > Labridae > Tautogolabrus > Tautogolabrus adspersus. The sequence goes on along the minus strand of CM036548.1, from coordinate 3,880,675 downwards.
CAACCCATCCATCCATCCATCCATCCATCCATCCATCCACCCATCCATCCATCCTTCCATCCATCAACCCATCCATCCATCCATCCATCCATCCATCCATCCATCAATCCATCCATCCATCCACCCATCCATCCATCCACCCATCCATCCATCCATCCATCCATCCATCCATCCATCCATCCATCCATCCATCCATCCATCCATCCATCCATCCACCCATCCATCCATCCATCCATCCATCCATCCATCCATCCACCCATCCATCCATCCATCCATCCATCCATCCATCCATCCATCCATCCATCCATCCATCCATCCATCAATCCATCCATCCACCCATCCATCAATCCATCCATCCATCCATCCATCCATCCACCCATCCATCCATCCATCCATCCATCAACCCATCCATCCATCCATCCATCCATCCATCCATCCATCCATCCATCCATCCATCCATCCATCCATCCATCCATCCACCCATCCATCCATCCATCCATCCATCCATCCATCCATCCATCCATCCATCCATCCATCCATCCATCCATCCATCCATCAATCCATCCATCCATCCATCAATCCATCCATCCATCCATCCATCCACCCATCCATCCATCCATCCATCCATCCATCCATCCATCCATCCATCCATCCATCCATCCATCCATCCATCCATCCATCAACCCATCCATCCATCCATCCATCCATCCATCCATCCATCCATCCATCCATCCATCCATCCATCCATCCATCCATCCATCCATCCATCCATCCACCCATCCATCCATCCATCCACCCATCCATCCATCCATCCATCCATCCATCCATCCATCCATCCATCCATCCACCCATTCATCTGAGAAAAGGGTTGTAGTGGGCAAAGCCAGCCAATCAATCACAGGGTTGACATGTAGAGACAAACAATGGTCCACTCACATTCACACCTACAGGACATTTACAGTCACCAGTTAACCCAACTAGTATGTCTTTGGACTGTGAGAGCGAGCAAGAGAACCCAGAGAGAACCAACGCATATATTAGGAAACATGCAAACTCCCCACAGAAGGGCCCAAGCTGGCTAGGAATTCAAGCCAGGTGCCTTACTGCTGTGCTGACAGTGCTAACTACTGCCCCACTGTGCTGCTGTAGTGTGATAAATACTAAGATGAGTTGTCAGACTGCACATCTGATTTGCTTGCTGTCCTTTTTCAGGTATTGAGCCTCAGATCAGAATAATTTAGGGCCTGTGTCCACCTTTTCAGGCAGTAAATCGCTGACTGTGTGCTCGGGAGTGTTTGTATGAAGTGCTTTTGCACTGAGAATAATAGCGGTGCACGTGTGTCTTGTCTCTGTGACAACACTGCTCCGTTGGTTTTTACTGAATGTATTATGTTGGGGACAGTTTTTTTCCCTTCACTATGAGCATCAAACGGAGTATTCTTGCCCCCCTCCTCTGGATAATGAGCTTAATAATAATGACGCCTCGCTATCATGGCCCCGATCAGACACAGATCAAGGAGGGTGTGGGTACACGACACGATCTGTATAGGTAAAAAATAGGGTGATCATCATATATTTTGAAAAGAGCGCCAGTGATGGGTCTCAAACATCTTGAATGAAAATTTCAACAGCTATTCAGAAATTAAGAAAACTCTTGGTACACACACAACCCCACACAGCTGGAAAACACCAGTGAGTGAAATTTCAGACCCTAGGCCTGATTTCTCTTTGTGTTCGGGGCATGATGAGGGCTGGAGATCAGCAGCATTTCGTATTGAAACGTTTCCCATTTTCTTTAATGATCATAATAATGAAAACCTCTTTCAGATTGAAATCCAAAGCACATGATCCAAGATCTAAGCTTTGAGCTGAACCGTAAATCTCTCTGCAGTTTGGAGGGTCACGTTCATGGAGTCCACAGTCAAAGTGAGACGCTTGATGACTTGGCATGTTGGCAGACTGTGAGACCAACAGACAGCTTGGCTCAATCACTGCCATGTGGGTTTAATGCATGTATTTCCTTTGTGCATTGCTTTTATATCATTCAATCTATCATGTATTTAATTTACAACCCCATTTCTGATCAAGTTGTCTAAAATCTTAATGAAAACAGACTGTGTTGATTTTCAGAAGACTGAAACCATATGTTTAATTAAAAATAGCAAAAAGAAAACATATTAAATATTGATACTGAGAAATGTCATTGTTTTTATAAAAATATGTTGAATTTTATGCCGGCAACCACCTACATTAACTCACCTTGAGCCAGCCATATGCCATACAGCTTTATCTTTATCTTTTTGTTTTATTATACATATTTGAATGTAGTGTTTTGACTGTGATTGCAGTTGCTGCTGTGACGGTGTCATTTCCTGCAGAGGATTAATAAAGTATCTATCTATAACAAGTCTCTTAGGTGTTTAGGGGCCACGCTTGATAACTTCAGTTTTGTCTGAGTTAGGTGGCAGAAAATTGCTGTTCTTCGAACCTTACTTTGATGGATCTGTTACCCAACGGTTTAATTGAATAGCCGTACGAAAGGCCAGAGGAACAGGGAGAACATTTGGAATATTGAGACAGAAACAAATGAACATACAGAGATAGAGTTGTATGGTTGTCAATCTCTAGCTTGAACCGCAGGCGTCCATGTGGTGCTGATATGATAAATGAGGCTCCCTCTGTCTGCCCATGCCAACCCCATAGGAGGTAGTTTCATCTCTCGCTGCAGGGAGGAGCAGATTTATAGAGTGAAACTGTATGCCTGTATATACACTTTCCTAACATTCACTTATCTGCGCCCAATGAGGAGTGTAGATAGACAAAAAGCTGAGAGAAATCAAGCAACATGGGGAAGAAAGTCTGCATCACAGATTAACAGTTTAAGATAAAGTAAGAACAGAAGATAAGAAATGTAAAGAGTAACAGTTAAGTTAACAGAAGTACATCTGATACGGTAGATTAATTTGAGGGTTTTCCCACACAGACTCCCACGTGCACACCCTCCTATGTTTATGGACAGCGGGTCTTCCTCCTCCTGTTTCCTCTGTCTTCCAGCCTGCCAGCCTCCTGCTGCTCGCTCGTAAACTCCATAATATGTTTAGCATGCTCCGCGATCATCTCACTACCGCTGCTCAAGGCCGCTCGCTGTTCTCATATCAGCACCGTGAGGTCTGTAAGGCCATCACAGGATACATGACACTGATATAAAGTATCTGTGCTGAAATGTCGGGAAAGCCAGGTGGTTTCTGATTTCATTACTGACTATTATCGTAGATTGTGATGCTATATCTCCTGTTGTTTATTCTTTCTCAAATGTTCTGTGACTGGAACTATCAGCCAGTTACTCTGTTGACTTGAACCTTGACATAATGCATTTAATTTTTCAAACATGCTACAGGAAAAAGTTCTCCTGCTTTAAATTGGATATGTCATGTAATTTTAAAAGTCCAGATAGAAATAATCAAATGAAATCAAGGCAGAAAAAGAGGAGTTGAATGAAAGTATGAATGAATCTGAAAATTAAGGTGGTCTCGTGGTAGACTTGGTAGAAAATCTATCTTAGGGTTTGGAAAATGTATGATTTGAATAGTATAATGTACAGTATGTGTAGGCATCCACAGTAAGTACACGTCAACACTAACATACATTATGAAACTTAAAAATAAGTCAACTTCTCAAAAAGTAATCTTTGACATTTTGGTGCACCAGGGGGTCAAATACTGGTCAGTGGACCCATGCTTTGCCTCTGACCACAACCCCAGCAGACGTTTGCTCCCATCATAATATTTCCTCCGGCCTCTGCAAGTGAGTCTCTGGTTCTTTGTAGTTAAACTCTGCCGATGAGATTTTCTGCCTTCAGATGAGCTCTGCTTTGTAAGATTGGACTAAAGTTCCAATCTCAGCGTAAATGAAATTCAATCTGCTGCGTTCACTCGTACACATGTCAGCTGGAGTCAGGGACAGTCAGGATGACAAATAGACTTCCCATTAAACTAAACTCCCCTGAAGAAAGCCTTGGAGAATACATCTCATACAGTAGAATATATAACGCCTAAACACAGGAGAGCAATCAAAAAATTGGCCTCCTTCCTTCTGCCTCTCTCTCCATCTCCTCTTATCATTTCCCCGCCAAACCTCGCTGGATGCTTACTTTCCATAGATCAAATCCGGCGTGACGCTGGGAAATGGTAAAATTCCAGATCAGCTCGTCTTTACAGCAAATGATGATCTGATCAGGCTTTGGGTGCAGTATGACACCCGTGTATAACTTGCTCCATGTGCCGTATGTAGAGATCCCCTTTGTGTGTGGGACTGTACAGTAAGAGATGTTCAACAAAGCCAAATGTTTCTTCTGAAACTCCTCAACTCAAGTCCCTACGGACAGAGCTACTGCCGCCTAGCATAACATACACATAAATATGTTGTGTTTTGTACTTCAGAATAATCTTGGTTTGCTGTCAGCTGAAATTAATGCAAACTTTTCGATCAGAGTCAGAATCCAGTTTATCGCCAAGTACGTTTACACATACAAAGATGTTGTCTTAGTCTTTGTAACATGAATTTATAAGTGTTCTTTACATAATGATTATTATCACTAAAAGTCTGACAAATTTAGAAACAATTTATTTTTAGCAGCAAATTCTGGCTTGTTAGATGCATGAGCAATGAAAAAGTTCCTCAAGAACGTATTTAAAACGGTCTGAGACGTTAACTACAGTCCTGTTAAGTTTGACAAATGTTTTAGTCTTTCAGCAGGCATGTTATCGTAACTTGTTTTATGCATTCTTGTTATATGCATGAAATAAAGAAGCTGATCCAGAAAAAATGTTTGTTTTGGGTATATTCATCTTTGTCATCCAAAGTAGGAAACTAGCTGTCTTTGTTCTGCTTTGAGAAGACTAAAACAAGCACGAAGAAGAAAACTTTTGTGGTCAAATAACCCTCACGAGGGGGCTCAGCATCCTCTTTCCATTCATCAACCTCCAGCTCCGTAGTTCATCACAGACAGACAGGGCAGTTTGTGGCCCAGTGGGGTCAGAGATATACTGCCCCGAGTGTCCACATAGGCAGCCAGTTTCCTCCTCCGACATAAACACGGGCCTTAGGGGGGCGGATAAGACTCTGGAGACTTTCACACAGGAGCATGAAGAGGGAGTACTTTATAGAGTTTAATGTTCCAGAGCAAGCTTTGAGCTTTGATATGTACAAGAAACTTATAAAGGATTACATAAAGGTTTCTCATAGTTTATCAAATGTAATGATATCATGTTCTTTCTGTGTCTGCATGGGTTCTCTGCAGGTACTGTGGTCTACCCCAGTCCAGGGATATACTGACTTTACCTTCTTTATTGTTTTAAAGCAGAGCCAGCGACCCCTCCCGATATATAAATAGTGGTAGGAGCCGCCATTACATCACCCAACGTTCATTGAGACTTGTTTTTGAGAATTTAATTTTAGCATTTTGTCAGGTGGGTCTTATTTTTGAGTAAGATGTCCCCTTATTGGAATTAGTCTTTTTTAAAAACTGCAATATCTTTAAAATGCTTGAAAGGTCTCTGATGACTTGTTGATCACAAGTAGCCAATCATAAAGCAGATCCTGCATATCCATTATCTACTCTGTTACTCTAAATGGGACCATCATTTACAAAATAAACATGATGAATCGTCATCATGAAGTTGAGACCAAAAAATCATTAGATCCATTTTTATAAAAGTAATTAATCATTTGAGAAGAAGCATCATTTTCTCATACTTCTCTTCATTCTGATTTCTTTTTATAACCAGTGGCTTTTCCCCCTGCAGGCCATTTGAAGCATTACAAGGTCAGGACACCTTCAAATGTAATACACCCACTTTTAATATGCAAGCTATGGTCTTGACAATTATTTATTATGGAAAAACATTCATAGAGAAGACACACACTCTTGGATTTTATCCATTTATTTTTCACTTTAATTGTTGCTAGTTATTTTTTACAGCAGTAAATTACTTCAGAGAATGAAAACACATTACATGGTTACCAAACAAAGGAAGGTTTGTTCTACAGTCACTTGTTAAAATGTTGACACATCATAATGGAGCCGTTTCCACACTTTAGTATTTTAAGACTTTGGTGTGTTTGCAGGAGATATGCATCAGGGTGGTGGGGCCTAAGGTGCTTTATAGACTTGATGAATTGTTTTGCATGGAAGCTTAATATATCTGTTGTAAGTGAATGACAAACACAATTTGATTCTCCATGTAGGCAATGTTACATTGTCATTTAAAAGCTTCATTTGCCCCCCATTAATGAGAGGAATTCAATAAATTAGAGAGATAATACTTTGAAAGGTACTTTGACTTCTCTTTCAAAACACCCCACACACCTGTCATTCCACATATACAGTCTGGGATCCCTGTAATGTTTTTGAATATTTTCTTTCCATCAGTTACCATTTGTTTTTTATATTTTTTTGTCAAAGCATATAAAGTGCAGACATGCAATACCACTTATAGCTTTTATTTGACCATTTGGAGGTTTAGTAATTTTAAACACTAACAAATAGATCTACTGAATCTTCAAAAGACAGACCATTTTCCCAACTATCTCTCCAGGAGTGATACACAGTTAGGGCTACAGTTACAGACATACAAAGATCTCACAGCAGTGATGAGCTGACCCCTGTCCTCCACCAGAAAAGTAAAATCAATGCGCAAATACAGTACCCCTCAAAAAGTATTCTGCCCAAAGGCCTGAGGCAAGTACTCTGCATTAAGCACACAAATGCCTCCTTAGGTCCTGAGCCTTTTGTAAAACACAGCTGAAACACTAAGGGCAATAACACAAGCAAAGGCAAGTATGCCAACAGCAACTCCAAGCCCAACGGAAGAGTCGTCTTCTTCCTCAGCAACCAGGGGCTTCTCTTTAGATTCATTGGTGTCAGCTTTGGTGATGATCTCCGTTGAGCTGATGGTGTACGTCTTACTTATGCCATCGACAGATGTGTCCAGGGTGTTCCTCCTCCTTCTGTTGCTGCACTGCTTGAAGGTGCTGCAGGTGCTGATTTCACACAGCCGGGTGATGCAGTGGAGGTAGTAGGTGGACACGGTCTCGTTCTGCTGCTCGATGAAACGGAAGGCCGGGAAGCGGAATTTGGCACTCTGGCTGTCTCCGTTCTCGACCATGGTGGTGAACCGATCTTTTGAGCAGGGGACGAAGAGGTTGAAGAAGCTGGAGTTGGTAGGCAGTGCAGAGACAGAGGCGTAGCACCGGTCAAGGAGGACATTGTACTGCCCAGTCAAGTTAGTGGCCTTGACTTCAACATACACGTCGGTCCTCAGCTCAATCCCCAGCTGTGGTATGACCATTGGTTTGGTATAGTTGGCATCATTGAAGAGCTCCATGCTTAAGGTGCTGATGAAACTCCCATTGTTGTCCTTGATTGCAATGGAGGAGGCTGACACATCAATCTGGGTGTTGTTGATCAGGTATTCAAGGGGATAGGCACAGGAGTAGTAGTACTTCAGCTCAGCATTGTAAGTGATTGTGCCTGTTGTAGGATCGACAGAGCGAACAACACCGCTGATGTTCACTGTCTGAATGTTGGAAAAGTCTGAGAATATACCAGTTCCAGCAGCACTGCTGGTCCTGAATGTGCTTCCACAGGCATGGGTCGTATTTAGAGGGAAGTTAAAGCGAGCAACAGGCGGACTCACAGACTCGTCAAGGGTTGCTCTACAGGGCAGGTCCAACATATGGTTCAGGATCAGAAGAGTATCATTGTAGCCGGTGTAGACAACCGGGCAGATCTGAATGGCCAGACCAATGGATGCGGTGCCACACTGCACCGAGATGTCGCTCACCTGTGGCCGCCTTGCTTCTGTGCCACAGTCACTAAGCGTTAGTTGACTACTTCTCGCTATCATGGATATTAAAATTAAAATGATCTTCATGGTATTTCTTCAGCTTTGCCGTAGATGTATTAACTTCTCTGCAAAAAAAATCTTAACTCTGCTCTCTCTACTTCTGCTGCTGAGGTTTGGAAGATCTTCTCAGTTTGTTTGAAGTCTTCAGGCTGTATTTAGGGGTCTTTATAGGTAAGTGTGTCCTCTGGGATTGGTCCAAAAGAAGGTCAAGCACCTTGCTATTTGTGAACAACTGCATTGTATTAAGTATGAGAGCTCTAGACTGGACCATATCCTAAGGGCAGCAACTGAAACTCGAAGCATCTTTCAGTCTTGAAATACAGGGACAATGGCCGTGTTCCTTTGTTGAGTTTGCTTTAAAATATAGTCTTCCATGTCCCCTATTGCTAAGCCTATATGAAGTAAGTGAACATAACACTACATAGTATGAATTCTGCATAATACACACAATACTTTGAAGGATTTTCTATCCGGTTGGAGCCCTAGCAGCTCCAGTGATGACCTACTTAGGATCCAAGAAGGAGGTACTGACCCACTGGAGAATCCAGTCCAGGATTCTCTGAACAATCCTGACATTTCTTTGACATAAATAATCGTTATAGTGTATAGTGTTATAGTGTTTACTGAGTACTTACTTCTTGCTTATTTTTATTGCTATTATTATCTCTATTTCCTACTGTGTATTGAAGAGCTGCGCTGGCACCCGAATTTCCCCCCGGGGATTAATAAAGTATTTCTGATTCTGATTCTGATTCTGATTCTGTTATCAAAAACAACAAACAATAGGAATGGAACTTCATAGTAATGCCGAATGTTGTCTGTATAAAATAGTACAATATATTAACTATTTTATTAATGCACAATCAGATGGTTGTTAAATGAAAAAGGATGAGAACAAATCAAGTGAGTTAGATGTGATTTTTGAACAGGAATAAAATGAAAAACAACCACACTGTCAAAACTCAAATCTGAACAAGTCAATTGGTCTAATTTCTTGTCAAAAATATCTCATTACACTTAAAACATCAGATCACCTGACAAGTTCAGATACATGTCTTATTTAAAGATATATAAAACAGGATATGAGGCCTTAATTTACAGAAATAAGTCAACAAAATATCTTCCAATGCAGAAAGCACATTTATTTGAGGGTTTTGAAATGAGATGTACTAAACAATTTAGATATAGACACTTAATTTCTTCATTGTCACATCTTGGTAGAATCAAAGTTTAATTTTTATTATGATTTTAAGGGTTTATTTTTGGGCTTTTTATGCCTTTATTTGTAGAGATAGGACAGCGGATAGAGTCAGAAAAAATAGGGAGAGAGAGAGAGTGGGGAACGACATGCAGGAAAGGAGCCACAGGTTGGATTTGAACCCGGGCCGCCCGCTTGGAGGCCTGTGGTCACCGTACATGAGGCGCACGCATAACCACTAGACTACCAGCGCCCCAGACTTTAATTTCTGACTCGTCACTATATCAAGTCTTTTGCTTCCTGAAAAGGAGTCCATGCAAAGAAAAAGTTAAAATGTCTCACAGTTTTAAGACTTATACTCACCTTTATTGACAGGATGCAGCTAATGATGTCACTCCTTAAACATTCAGTAATATTAGGTGGTTGATTGTCCTCTTTCATTTTTTACTCAAAGCATTCAAACAACACTTATAAATCCCCCTTTGTGGTTTCCTCCAATCTTTTAATTGGGATATAATCTCATCAAATTAGTGTTTATATTCCAAATAGTAGGTCAACTTTTGTCGCCAGCGTATATTCAGAGACTAAAGTGATGAAAGGGCAAGCTGATCCTGCAGGGTATCATTAAGGTAACAGAATCCAAGCAGTGTCAGAGGAGACAAAGGGAGCAGCTCTTTCTTGAATTGTGACAAGGACCAGGCTAGGCTTAAATAGCCCTTCAGTGAACTATAAACAACCTACAACAGTTCATTTAAGAAACTTACATAAACAAACCTGAGTACAATTAGACGACAGAGATAAAGCCCATAACACACAAAGGGACACTGCACACTTTGTAAACATTTTTATAGAAACCTGAATGTTTAATGCAGTGTTTTCGTCAGAATAGATAGTGATTATTTTTTACGATACATGACATTACAAACATTTGCATCCTGTGTTCTGGCCGAAACAGCAAAAAGGAGCACACTCAACAGTAAAACAACTTTTTTTCAGGTGCACAACCGCACGGACACGTTTCAGCACGAGGCCTTCACCAGCATTCACGCCCGTTGTTGATCTGGACGCTGCTGCTCTGCCAGATAAAAGATACTTTGAAGGACATTTAGTGTACTAACTTTTCTGTCTCTCTTTATTCCGGCCACTCTTTATTTTTTTTCCATTGATATTTAAAAATGTGTCTCGCTTCCTAATTGGCCGTTTTAAGCATTAAACAGGTGATGGATATAAATACTGTATAGGACTATCATTGGACACAGGCATTGCAAAAATAACCAATGCCTGTGTCGAATGATATAACATCAAAGCAGATTATCTTTTAAATATTGTTTTCAACATGGGGATTTCTCACTCGATACTACTTTAATAAAAAGTACTTTAAGTGATAGTAGACGAGGACACATTGATTGATATAAACATAAATAATGAAACATATATTTTTATATGACAAAGACAATTGTTAGTAGATAATAGATTTTTTTAATGCATAGGTTCGGGCTGTGATTTAATAAGTTTGCACTCGTTCCCACCTTTCTTTAGACTGATTTTTTGCGTAGTAAGTTTCATCACTTGTAAATATTATTTTGTCTCTCTGCTTGTTTGTATGATCATTTCTCAGACAGACAGACAGACAGACAGACAGACAGACAGACAGACAGACAGACAGACAGACAGACAGACAGACAGACAGACAGACAGATAGGCTAAACTGAACACCAACAGTGCATTGAAAATGTTACTCATCACTTGTTACATACAGGGACATCTATCATTGTGACCTTTTCTAAAGGTCTCCTCTGTCATAGCACACCTTCTGCCTTTATGTAAGTACAGTAGACACTGAAAGGATATAACAGGATATAAGAATGATACAAAACGCGCCCTGGAAACTGACCTGGTACAGTGACTCCAACCCAGGCCCCTGGCTGCGTGACGTCCCCTCTCTCCATCTTTCTGTATATGATTCTCCTTTCATTAAACCATTTTAAGACATTTATTTTAATAATTCAAATAATAATTTAATCCTTTTTTATTTCAATTTCAGACTTAATCTTCTCTGTGATTGTGAATTGTTTGTTTTAGGGATTTTTACATTTTATATTCTGATGTTTCTGTTCCCTTTCTGTCTTGGTGCTTTTGGTGTCTTGTGTGAAGCACTTTGAATTGCCTTGTTGTTGAAATTTGCTTAAAGAATAAACTTGCCTTGCCTTGCATACTCCTGTTTAATGTGAAGCTATGTTATGGAATCAAGGCAAAGATTTCCCCCTGAAAAATCACTTAAAAAAGAATTTAAAAAACATTATTCAGCAGAAGATAAAGTATGTGTTGGAGGTTTAGTTATGTAAGCCAGCTACTCAGATGAAGCTCAATATTCAATAATGTATTTTTATTAGGACATAGAGGGTCAGGAATGTGGTGAGTGTGGGTCACCTGCTCTCCTGCTCACCTCTCATCTCTGCTCTGGCCTTGTGATTAACGGTCAGATCCTCCAAATGTAGTGGAGGCTCTGCAGTGTTGAGGAGAAGCAGGGGCGGAAACATGGAGTGAGAAAAAACAAGGTGGGAATATAGTTTTCCAGGGAAAAAACAACCTTGGGTCGCAGTTTTATTGCACAGGCTGTAACCAAACGGCTCTCTGTTATGATTGGGCCTTATGGGTTATTTTGTCTGGCGGTGAGGAGCGGTGAGGTGATGATAGCTTTCAAGACAGAGGATGTGAAGGGACCTTCTGTCAGTTGTACTGTGCAGGGAATACAAGCTGAGTGTTAATCTGTTGCTCTGACCAAAGCTTCTATTGTTTTAAGATGTAGTCAGAGCTATTACAGGATGCAGGTCGGCCCCTAACTGTCATAACCACCTTGCACGTGTCGCATTATGTCCTCATGCAGCAAAGGGCAACGAACGAAAAAAAAACCAGACCAGCCTGGTCAGAAATCAGCCTAAGTACAGTTAATAGTATGGGTTCAACGAGAGCCGCTTTCAGGCATGTTCTGCACCCCTGAACATGACCTCTACATGTGATAGTCCAAATGTTTGAATGACTTGAACTGAATGTTAAATGGACATAACCTTCCAGCCCTCTAGTACAAAATCCATTTAGTGTCAGAGTGAGCAGGTGTGGGAACACAGCAGGTAATGTCCCAAGTATTAACTGCAAGTGAGTATGTGTTGATGAAATGAACGTATATGTTGCATGGAGTTGCAGATGCTTTGTACTCTTTCCTGCATGTCTGAATTTGTCTTTTTCAGCTCTTGATTATATGAAAGATACAAAAAATACTTTTAGCATTTAGCCCCAAAACAGTTATTACTGGAGACAAGTCCTCATTCTGTAAACAGTACCAAGGCGTTACCCCTTACCAAAACTGAACTGAGTGATAGTTATAGTAATTGTATGAATCAGTGAATCATTGTGGACTACATGTGTAAATTTCAACTTTGCACAATGTCCAAGGCTGAGTTTATTCATGAAAATCCTTCAGTTGAGCCATTTGTGAGCAACAAAACTTGAAAGTTGAATCTCAAGTTTGATCTTTTTAATGCCTTAAGGGACAAACAAATCCCCCCAAGTCTTTTGTAAGGAAAGATGGTCAAGTTCAAGTCAAGTTTCATATCTTCAAATGTGTGTGTGTGTGTGTGTGTGTGTGTGTGTGTGTGTGTGTGTGTGTGTGTGTGTGTGTGTGTGTGCGTGTGTGCGTGCGTGCGTGTGTGCGTGTGTGAGACAAAGATCCACATCGATAGTGCTGGTGAACAGGTGTTTTTATTTGTATCTTCTCTGTGGTGGTCTGTATTTTAAATTTTCCCTCAATGGGTTTTCTGAGGAGTTAAATAAATGATGATAATGAAATAAAAGAGTCAATACAACATGAATTTGCCTTCCACTTGGATAAAATAATAATACAACATTTCAGCAAGAACAACAAAATACAAGCTCACAATTCCAAAAAAGTAGAGGTATTTCTGTCAAAGGTTTGGTGGACGTACCTGTACAGACCCCATTCAAGCACACATACCACACCCCTTCTCCCAATGCATGGCTCTGTGCTAATTGAAAGCTCATCTGTTTCATACTCTCCTCTGACGCCTGGCTGCTGCCTTGCCATTATATCCACTGACCTGGTTCACACCAGATAATATATCGCACTGTAAAGCGAGCCTCCATAGAAGTCAACGCAGCGCCCAACTGTTATGCTAAGGAAATGAAAAGTTACACATGAAAAGTGTTAATGCTCAGAGGGGCAACATGCTGAATGTTTATTAGCACGATTCTCTGGAAAATACAGTTATTTGGAAAAGTTGCATAAAGAAAAATAAGATAAATGAGTTTTTGTATGACGTCTTAAATCTCCTGGAGTATAGAGCTGGTTGATAGGCCCGCAGTGATTTCCCTACATATTATATGGTAGCAGGAAAACCAGCCAGAGGATTGACTTAGTAGCAGTAATGCTTCCTAAAGCAAAATTCAATATATTTTTTTTCAAACTTGGGTGTGTAAGTGTAATATAATTGTGCTTTAAGGTCAGAAATGGACACCACAACCTTCTAAGCACTGAAATGGAACTTGTGTGTGCAATGTATACATTATAAAATGAATGAGGTCAAGACAACACTGACAATACAGTCAACTTTCCTTGTTGGTTATTTGAGACTTCACAAACCTCTTTGCTGAAACCAGAACTCCTTTCATTACCATCAACCAAAGTCCTTTCAGAGAGGAATGACTATAACTCGGTGCTGAGCAGCAAAAGGCTTCTTAAAGCATGAGGTAGTTTGTCTCTTGATGAAAAAATCTTTGTATAACTTACCCCACGCCCCAGTTTTAATGGGCATTATGCCACATTAATCATCATTTGCATCTATGGAAATATACCAGAATTACAAAGCTAAATTTAATCTGTAGACCTAAGGCAGGTAATAAAAAATGTGAATACAAAAATCCATACAGTGAAAGTGCCCAGTGATTCATACATTTAAAAAATGTGTCAGATTAAAAAAACAGCACCAAATAAAACTTTTTGTCCACTACATATCCTGCAATGAATGGAAAAAGTATTATTCGGTTCCTTAAGTCAACATTTTTATCTGGTATAACCATATAATTTTAAAAGAAGAATGGGCAACTTTTTGATCCAGTAGGTGTCGCCCTTGAGCACCAGCATGAAACCAAAACATCACACCTCCGCTACTCTGAAGCCTCTGCTCTCCTCCAGCGACACACCTCCAACCCCCCTCCACTCGCGTTCACACAAAGGAGTTATGAATTAGATCGCACCATAATTAAGCACCATTCAGCGTAAGCAGCGGACAAAACTGTCCCTTGCTCAAGCTGCAGTTGCCTGTCTCCTGCATTGTTGTGTTAGCAGGCTAATATTAGCACACTTTGGTTAGCTCGAAGCTTCATATTAGACATAAATTGACACAGAATGACCGTGATCTAAAGATACTTACGTGACAATCCAAATATTCAATGAGTAGAGTTATTCTTCATTTCTCTAGACCTTGACTGAAACAGCTTTATACACAAGGCCGTCCCGTCCATGTAAACATGATGTAAACACGGCTTTGACAACAGTACAGCTGCCGGGACTCATGCTTCTCTTCTCACTCATTGTAGACAGTCATGACTCAAAGAGACATTTACAGAGGATATACTTGATTTTCTGCTGTATTTATGTGTATAATTACACACATTTTTCCTTTAAAATTGAACATAACAGCATGAAGTATATACAAATATTCATAAACACTAGCAATAAGATATACAGAACCAAAGACATGAATAAAAAATGGCAAAGAACACCAAATTAAAACCTGAGGGTAATTCATCTATTCCTACACGACATACAAATGAACTAATATCTATAAATATAATCACAGCAGCTTTAAAATAAGCATGTATGAAACACACTTTCCCACACTCTCACTCTCAACACACACTCAGTGCACCAAACTGATTTACGAGGCACTGAATATTTCTTCGAGATGCCTGTTGCTGCCTTTGTCTTTCATGTCAAACATACACACACACACACACACACGTATGTATACACACTATGACTGTTGCCCTTTCATGTGTAGAAAAGGGCAACTGCAGGGACCAGCTGTTAAGAACCGAAGCAGATATGTCCCTCTCCCCGGAGCAGTTGCTTTTCTGCAGCTAGGTCACACACACACATATGAATTTATATGCAGACACACACACATACATTCCTGTAGAGTTATAAAATGTCATTGGATTTGACGTAGTGTTGACTGCCATTTACCCCAGAGAGCTTCTGGTTGGGTGGGAAGGAGGCTCAGTATGTCTACAGTTTCATGAAGAGCAATATCTGAAAATAAACTAGAATATAATTCAAATCACAGGCTCACTTTGTCTCCTGCTGCACCTCCTCTCACGACTCATTTCCTCCTGTTCAACCTGCTCCTAAATTGTCCAATTTTAGTTTCTTCCCTTTCCTGACCCTCTCCATCTTTTTTGCTCTTTACTCTCCTCTGTATCTTTAGTTCCTCTTTTTCTGATTTTTTCTTGGGATGTTTCCTTTCCTTTTCTTCTCTCCTCTTTCCATTCCTAACATGAAATTGATATACAAGCATTTCTTTGGCTCAAACACTTTGAATAAACACATTTTGTATTTGTAGAATCATTGAGATTAACAAAAAAAAACCTCTCCAAATTAAATCAAGTGAATCTGTTTTTCTGGTTACTACAGAAAGGTAAGGAAGAGAGCCTCATTTGCCAGCAGCGCACAAATACAACAGCTGGATTGCAGTGAGGCCTAAAATCAATCAGTTTTCCAAACAGCGAGGGTCTACATCTGGTGTAACTCAAAACCAGAGGGGGAGGAGGAGAGGTGATTCAGCAGGTGATGGCAGCAAACTTTACGAATGAAAGAAATCAAGAGGAGAGGAAAGAGAGGGAAAGAAAGGAGATAATAGGAGATATAATAGGAGATGTGAAGAAAGCAGAGGAAAGTGAAGACCAAGAGCAAAGATGGGAGAAAAGAGAAGAGCAGGAGAAACCATAGTGAATAAGTGAGAAAAAAAGGAAAGGAAAGCAAAGGTCATATTTGGAGTGGATATAAGAGCAGAAATTGGGAAAAAAGATGTGGAGAAACTACAAAGAAAATCAAAGAAAGAAAAAGGAAGTCAAAAAGTCAAAAAGGAAAGCAAGAGAAAAGAGGAGAAGAGAGTTAAGAAAAGGAAATAATGTAAAGAGACAAGAGGAACTGAAAAGAGATGAGGAGAAAGAAACGAATGAGAGATGATTAAAGTAGCGCAAAGGTAATCAAAGAAAGATGAGAAATGAAAACTAAAGCTGGAAAAACAAGGAGAGTAAAGTTGACGTGAGGAAATCAGGATTGTAGGGCAGAGGAAATGAAAGAGAAGAGTGAAGATAGTGGAAAAGATGAAATAAAGAAATAGGTAGTTAGGGGGACTGGCCCTTTAAACTGAACATGTAGTGTAACATGCAGCGGCAGCAGCAAAGGACAGTTTGGTGACAGAAACACATGGAACATTTTTCTTCATCGACTCGAGCCCTTCACTCAGTTGCTTTTTAAAAAAAAAGGTTCTGAGTGGAGTCGAGCCATAACTATGATAGATCGCCCCCCTGTGTGTGTGTGTAACTGTGTTCGTGTTTCCTCCACAACCATTGAAGTACATGTGCAACTCCTGTGTGCTACATGTCAGAATACTAGTGCATCTCTGTTAGTTAAACTTTTGCACACATATCATGCTGTGTGTGGTAAGGGTCCACATAAATACATATTCCAGTCAAGTATACAAAATGTGCACACTTCTTGAGTATTAGATGTGAGGGCACATGGGTGGAGATAGTATGTAGTATCTTTATGTATGTTTTTTCACACTTTTTTTACACACGGTGCGTGAGTGTGTAAGAGCAAATGTTTGTGTGTTTGCACAAATATGTGCATAATTATAAGTCTTTGTATGTGCACATATGGGGAAGTGTTTGTGTGCATGCCTGTTGGTGTGTTACATTTAAATCACAGTTTGATGCATCTGTTTGTGTTTTGTCTCCTTTAACATTCCAAAAAACGGTTTTAGTTCATTTGCCGGGAGAACATTTCTAGGAAATGAGCAAATTCTGTCTGGTTACTTTTTCAAGTAGCTGCTTGAAGTTGATTTAAGTGCTCGGGAAAAAATAGTTTCAGTTGATTTTAGAAATCGTTATTTATGAGAAAGGAGCTAATGAATTTATTGAATGCATCAACAGTCCCCCTAAGTGCTGAAAAACGAGCATTTGTGTGTGTGTATGTGCGTGTGTGCGTGTGTGTGTGTGGTTGTGTGACAATGTGGGGACCAGTTGACATTTATGACACTTGAGGACAATTCTACAAACTCAGGTAATTGTGTCTTTTCCTTTTCAAATGTCTGTTTGAGGGAGACGACTTAAGTGTGAGGGCTAAATGAGGAATGAGAGTAAGTGGTGTAAAAGTTAAAAGGCCTTTTTAAGAGGTTAAAGCTAAGAAAAAACAACGGTCCTCATTTGAATATAAAAACCAAAACGTGTGTGAATTATATGTTCAGGAATTCTTGTCAATGTGTGTTTCCATGACTGTGTTTGAGCATGTGCATGTGTTCTGTGTTAACACAATCTACATACACACTCTTACAGTCCCTAGCATGTGTGTGTTTGTGTGTGTGTGTGTGTGTGTGTGTGTGTGTGTGTGTGTGTGTGTGTGTGTGTGTGTGTGTGTGTGTGTGTGTGTGTGTGTGTGTGTGTGTGTGTGTGTGCGGCGGTCTCCTGGGCAGGGCCATAACAGTGATGGATTGGCCGTGTGTGGAGGCCGTTATTATTTGTTATGTGAGCGGGTGTGTGTGACTGGGCCGAGGGGGCCATACACCTGCTGCGTGTCCAGAGAGCCCCGGCGAGCTCTGAGAACAGCTGGACGCATTGATTTAGCGAGTCGCTCCGCGGGCTGCAGGAACAAATCAAGCAACAGCTAATAAAACCAGCCTTTATGATGGCTGCTCCATTTGCCGTCCAAAACAACTGGCTACATCATGTGTTTTTCTAACGCCCGCCGCCACACAAAATTAAATCCGGGGTTAAGGTGTCGCTTCTGGAGGCCGTGGAGCTCAGGGCTTAATGTCTGGTTTTAATGCAGCGGGGGTAATCAATGTTTCATGGTGTATGTATGTGTGTTTCATTCATGCAAGCGGTGTATGTTTTTGTGTGTCTGTGTTGAGTCAGTTTGTTTGTTCAAGCAAGTGTGTGTTTTCAAGCTTGTTTGTCTTCACACCTGTGATCAATACTATTCATGTTTCTGCCCAGGTGAAATAAGAGTTTGCAGACAGGTAAATTCTGCAGCGATCCAAATGAGGTATGGATGTATGTTTTTAGGAAGAGTATATGTGTTTATGTGCATAGTGTATTTTTTAGAGCAGTGAGTGCAGCTGTGCAGTGTGTCTCCCTGCTGGCAGATGATACAGTGGCTCTATTGTGAGTCCATTGTGAAGCTTTTTATCACGCCCGCTGAGCCAGTGGATACAGAGGAACAGATTAAGTGAGCTTTTGCACTTTGTTTTAGACATTCTGCAACCAGAGACATGTGCGTTATTATCAAACAGATGCACCAGCCGGGAAGCGTAATCTGAGTCTGGAATCATGGTTCTCTGGATGTCCACGTAAACATCTGTCGGTCCACAAAGAACGATGTTTCTGGCTGCAGAAGGAAGAAGCTGAAATAGAAACCTTCGCATTTCAACTATATCTCATGTTCATGTCATAGCAAGCTGATGTGTTGGTCTGACTTTAGGGTTTTGGGATTTGTTGTATTTAATAGGGATTGATCACTATGTAACTGTGTCTTGGTTATTAAACAGCTAAGTTTCATTTGTTATTCCAATCCTTCATGGTGTTGCACTCAATATTCAATATAATTTTATTACTGTTCCAAGTTACTAGTTTCCCCCCGAACCCTGCCTTTGTACTGTAAGGGGGGGAATCTTTTTAATACACATCCTTTTAATGATATAAAGGATAAGAGTTTTGCATAGTTAAGGGCATGGAGAAAGGTCAGCTCACTGTAGTTGTTTGTCAGGAGGCTTAAGGCCTGCCTTAACTCCAACTGTATGCCTGTTACTACATTGATTAAAAGTTAGGTGGAGATGGCATTTCAAATATGGAGACTGCCGTTATTTGGCTTCAAAGCGCCTCTGCAGAAACAAATGTGTGATGTCACTCTGACTAGGTCCATGTTTTAAAGTCTATGTAGATGGCAAACTGACTGCCATTTGTCATTATGTGTCAATGAGCAATAGTGCAACAAGGAAACAACCTGCTATAACTGTAAAAGCTCAAAATGCCCCAAGCTGTTCTGAACACTGAATTTTACAGTCTTGGAACTAAATCACTGCTGCAGCAAAATCTGACAAAGCAAGTTGTTCCTTCTCACTCTTATCAATGATTTACAAGAGACCCCAGGCAGGTGACAGATCATGCAGGCCTCAGGGTGCGATGCTGTCAGAGCAGGAAGGAGGAGGGAGGAGGACCAGATGACATTGAGCAGGCAGGGCGCTACATGGTCAACCCTGCCACAATACATATACACAAAGAGGTGACACAGTGTCACCCCAGCAGCTGTATTAAATAACTAAAGTGTGATGCTGTGCCCAACGCTGTGACATTGTTAAATGGACCATAGTGTTGGTGAGTGACACCACTTAGTGTCACCCTAGGAGGCTGATGAAAACAGACAGGCTTTATTGTGCAGCAAGCTGAGCCCATCAGCTTGTTGTTGATGTGTGAGTCTTATGTACTCTTCTTCTACTATAAATACATCCCAATAGTAGATTTACAGGTCAACAAGCAGCAATCAGGTGTCAGAGGAAAGATACGAGGGGAGACAGAGCCAAGAAGGACAATGATATGTTTCTAAACAATATATTGGTTACAAAGGAAGATTTACAGCCACGGTTCAGTATCTTCCAGCTTCAGTAACATTTGTAGCTTCTAGTTATAAAATCTGATTCAATAATTGAAGCAAAAATAAGAACCTGAACGATTGCCTTTGACATTGTAGTCTCACCCATTTCGGAGCTCTGCGATATCTATTTCAGGAATCCTGTCGTCCAAGCCAAAGCTGTAAAACCTAAAGCCTGACTTCAGATGTTAAATCCATCAGTGTGCATGTGTTTGTGCATGTGAACATACAGTAGATGAGGTTACATGCCTTTTTGTACCAGATGCCTGGAGTACTCGCAGTCCATAGCTAAACCTTGGAGCTTCACCATTCCATCATCTTTATTCACCCATGTGATAAAATCCCTGGCCGGTGTCAGAGACAGTGTGGAAAAAGATGTGATGAGCCTCTGGTCCTTCACGAGGATGTGATCTCCCCATAAAACACTCCCTGCTTTTACAGAGAGGAACCTGGGATCTGTACAGGGCCGGAAAGAACTGCATTAACATCAGGGTTGGGTAGTTTTTCCTCATATGCTGTAAGAACTTCTTCCTTAAAATACAAAGTCTCTCACTTACCTCGGATATGTGGCAAGACAGGTTGTAAGATCAGATTGCAATGGAGTTAAATCAAGCAGCAAACTCTGGTGTTGAAAAATGAAGCCAATGTGGAAGTGCAAAAAACTGCAGTTCCTTGAGTGTCCACTTGAGGTTTGCAGCAAAAGCCAAGGTATCCCCATTAGGTCCCATGGTAAAACACCAATTTTTACAGCAGATATAAACATGTTTATAGCTTGGTTCAAAACATACATTTTTAATCCTTTTAGCTAATTTTTTTAGGGTTGATTTCTTTTAAATAATTTCTCAGTTTTGATTATATTACGGCTAAGAGTTATGCTAAATTAGGCGTAATAAGACGCATGGCTGATCTGACTGACTAATGGGCTTTTTGTAGCTTTTTGCCAGGAGGCTAGGCTTCACTTTTGCTAAATCCTGTCACTGAACTGTCAGCATTGATAAGTGTTGTTTTCATTGTTTGGAATATGCGTTCTAGATGTCGAGCTAGACAAGCTACATCAGCGTGTTTAAGGAATCAAGATTTAACCCGCCTTAACTCCACCACTTTGTAGATTAATTAGGAGTCAGCATTTCCAATATGGCTATCTTGGGCTTCATAACACCTCTTTAGACACCAATGGTTGATGTCACTGAGACTATTTCAGGGTTTATTTAGATGGAATTTCAATGACAGAAGCATTTCTCTGGAAACAATTAAGGTCTGAATGCACGGACAAAATTCAGTTGATGACCATGGCCTACCAAACCACGCTCAATCTTCGCCACTGGTGAAAAGATGAAGCAAAGATTTGAAATTATTTTACAGTAGGGGCGTTTTTTTATGTTCCCCTTCACAGGCATATAATGCAGTGGCGGCTGGTGCATGGTTCTCTTGGGTGGGCACAATTTCTACCAGATGGACCGGGATGTTAGTTTGTTAGCTCAGGCTAATCAGGTCTTCTGCTCTGATCCATCTTTATAAGTCAATGCTCCGATCCACTGACACTGCATGACTTGCTCTTTTTGTCTCAGTTTGTGGGACGTATCCCTCTGCTGCCTTTGACCTGGACATGAATACAGGTTTCAGAAAAGGTACGTGTTTTGTGGAGCCTTCTGCTTGTTCACCCACCACAGAAGCTCTGAACCAAATGATCCAGTGTTTTTTCAACCTTGAGTGATTCTACTGTCAGTCTCTTTGAGTCCTTTTTAATTCAATTAAAATGCTGAATGACCTGAATAACCAGAATATTCTTATTCTGCATTATTCTGTACTGCATCATTCGAAATGCTTTTGCAATTGTGTGATAAAATAAAAGCTGATTTAAGATTTTCTTTTGCTGCAGATAATCCTTGTAAATATTTGTTTAGTCAGACACACACAAGTTCTAAAATGTCAGAATGCTCTTCCACAGTAAATATGGCTCCTCATGCTTTCCCTGCATGCAGCAGGTCAGGTCAGTCTGTCCTTTAGAGTCGTTAACCCAAGGTCAACGTCAGACATAGTTTCTCTGATATCCACGTTTTACGTCATTCACCTTTGACCCTGGGCCTCTGAGGTCAGATGGACCACACACTTTTTGCAGCAGGTGGGTATGAAGTGTGGAATCTTGTAACTTTTACAAGTCTGGAGGCAGGTGGCGCTAAAGAGACTGAAAGTCATCACCCTGCTATTTTAACCATTTAAGGCAATGTATGAGATTAAACATAAAGAGTAAGGCAAAGATTTAAATATCTGCAACTCAAAACCATGTACAGTTTCTCTACAACTTTCCATCTATTGCAATGTGGAAACAGATTCTTGGAGCTATCGAGTTAACAGAATTTCCATGAGAACACAGCAGTTATGAAGGTGCTATTTACACACACAGCAAGACGTCGCTGATAGTTAGACATTTATGCTCTTGAGCAAGGCTCAGGTTGACGGTGGATGACTTATACCTAGTGCCTACTGCTCCCAAGGAAAAAGCCCTAAATTATATAAAGGGGGAAAGAGCTGCCAGACTGAAATTAAGGAGGAAAAAACTTTTCAAAGTGAATTATTCACTGGACATGACTCAAGGGTCTCAGACGTCCCTTTACAGCCTTCCAGCTTCAGAAAGCTTCCCTTTTTCTTTTCAGCATCTCAGAAAAGTCTACTAGCGTAATGCTTTCGATCCAGTCGCCTAACTTTTAACGTTTTATTATCACTCCTGAGATGTCAGCACAGACCGCTCTTTGTCACCTCCCAAAGTTGCTCTGAATTCTCACTGTGGCTTTTTTTTGTGGAGGCGTATACAAGCCCCCGATGGTGGAAATGACATTTGCTCCTCGAAGAAGTCTGGCGGAGAAGGCGAGAGCAGCCATTTGGCAAAGCCATCAGGAGCACTTTACGCGTCTGACCTTCACGTGTCTACATGCAGTAAATATATCCCCTGGCTTTTGGGGATGGGTCCTGAGCAACTCTGGCTTCCAGAGGGAGAGGCAGGGAGACACAGGGAGAAGAGATTGCGAGAGACAGCAGTGGAAAGAGACAAATTCAGCTGGGAAAGATTTTGTGTCCCATCCACGGTTAGTGGAATTAACAACATTTTCCAAAATTGAATCCTGGTAATAGCTATCAACACTTATATGATGTCAGAAAATGTATGACTTTCAGCTGACAGGTTGTGACGCTTCTCTGTGCCTGAATTAAAAATGTGCTCATACAACTTATAAAAAGTTTCTGCATTTACACCAAACTAACCAAGACGACACAAGAACAGAACAACAACAAAACTCAACCAATATTAACCTAATTTATTATAAGAACCCAGTTGAGACCAGGAGGACAACAGATGAAAGTGATGAAATCAATTTAGAGAGAGAAACAGTCAAATGAGAAAAGAGAACATTAAAAAAGAACACAGCTATAAAAAGGTAAAGATAATAAGATCTGATATCAAGTAAAAAGAAGATAAAAGGCCAATAATAAAGCAGTATCACTTAAAAGTAACTCCAAGAAAGTGTGTTTTAATTGTTTTAACAAGTGACTTCAAAGATGTCACTGATTTTGCATCGTAGGGTTAACTATGTTGTTGAAAATGAGGAATACTGCAGTTTAAAATGAATGCATTACTCTGAAATTCCCTGGCTATAATTAAGCATACCCTTAAATAACAGACATTTCATTTGTTAGATTTTCAATATTTGTCGTTTTCTCAGAATAAAACTTGAAGCATGCACACATGCACACAACTTTCCCTCACTTGTCTATCATCTTATTGAACTTGTGTGACATGTTGCATGTTTTCTGATTTAAAAAAAAGATACAAAACCATGTTGCACTATCAACAAGCATTTAACGTGGTTGTCTTTCATGTGTTGTGATGTACAAGAATTTGCACAAAGTATTTCTATTTGTTAAAAGTGGTAAAAGTATGGATGCATGCATGTCTGTACAATGTACAAATGTGAGTGCATACAGTACCTGTATGTTTGTACATATTGGACTCCAGTCAGGTTCTATGCCAGTTCCCCTTCGCAGCACATCTGGGCGCAAGCATTGACAACAGGCAGAAAATACATTTTCTACAGCTCTCACTTTGCTGCAACATCTAACCTTTAGCTTGTTTCGTTCAGCCATGGATCAGTCGCAGTTTATCTGCATGTTCACCATGAAGGCTTCTTGGATTTTAGAAATTTGATTTTAAATTTTAGCCAATTCTGTTGAAAAATACTCAAATTTCTGAAAGGCGATAAGAGTCAGATGTGAATGGGTAAAATGTTAAGTTGTAATAGTAATTAGTTTGACTCTCTTGCATTCAATTGTGGTCCTAAATCTGTGCTCACTGACAATGATTATTTGTTAAAAACCAGGAAGCTGAAGTTTGTGTATTTTTGTTGAAAATCATGAATAGAAACTTTCTTCATACTCATTCTGCAGCATATCCCCCCCTTCTACTGCTCTCAGGGGCTCGAGAGCTTTCACCAAGTCAAAATGATTTACATTTCCACTGACACTGACGTTTGTTTTCTGTCCGTCTGTGTGTTTAAATGTCCAGTGACACCAAAACAAGCTTCCGCAGACAAAGTCAACTCATTACAGGTTAAAGCTTCGGGCTTCATTTTTTTCAAACAATTAAACTTGTGAAGAAATGTGCTCGTGTGAGGAGACAGTTTTTATTTGTGACTCTCAAAAAAAAGGATTGTTACAAAATAAAATAATGAACTTTACTTCAACATTTTCCCTTTTTTCATCGTATTATTTCATTTCATTTTTTTTCTACTTTAAATTTTCTGTTTTGTTCGTCATTTTTAGAAACCTTTTTCGAAAAACTTTCTTTGGCTTGAGAAGTGACGGAAAAAGGATTTAAATTAGATTTTGAATCTTTAAACCAACAGATGTTTAAATATTTGCCCCTCACAGTCTACTTGCTTGCTTGTTCTGCATTTTTGTCTCTAAATATGAAACAAAACAATAAGCCTTCCATAGTTCTGAGGATTTTTAGGACTTTATCATGACCGAAGATGTTAGCTTTACACTTTTAGCCAAAATATGACAAATATCAAATTATTGGGAATTTCATATGAATTCCACTAAATAAAAATGATAATTAAAAACGATGTCAGACTCAATAAGCCAGTATTCCTTCCATAATGAGCGGACATCTTTAAATTAGGAAGGAAACAGATCAAATGTTTATAATGCTTCAATATTAATTGCATTAATATTGTGATCATATGATTCATGTTTTTACATGTTTGTAAAACTAATAATTAAGATCATTATTATTATTATTAAGATGGTTTCTATACTGCTCTCAAGAACAGCCGTCAATGTTGTGCTTTGCCTCTGTTCACTGCCTGTCAGCACCTGTGTGTCCAATCGGACTTAAAGCTGTTCGTTTGCACTTACTGACGTTGTTTCCTCCTCTCTCCTTGCTTGGGTTGTTCTTACTCTCTGATGTACGTCGCTTTGGATAAAAGCGACTCATAAGTGAATTGTAGAATTATGGAAACTGATAAGATTTTGACGTCTTGTCACCTAAAATGTGTCTATTGTGTCAAACTGAATCCAACAGCCAAAGAATCCTCCACTGAGAGTGAAGTGTGTGTTTGCAGTGTGTGTGCATGTGTGTGGTTTCAGACTGGACAGATAGGGTTACACAGGGATTCTGTGAGTGAAGAGCTGGTGGACGGATTGCTATAAATTGACTTGCCACGCTGACATGCTGCTCTCTTTGAGGTCTACTTTTTTACAGCATAAACGCTCCATCAGTCAGCACAGACAGTTCACCGTAGATGGAGCAGATCCGTTTAATCCCTCCCCAGGCACAGCGAGAGTTACATCAGATCCTGTACTCGAGGAAGTTCCACTGTGGGTTTTTGGTGAAGGTTGAGGATAGCTGCTGTTAATGTGGCGGCTTCCTGCAACAATTAACCTCTCTGATTTCTGTAGATGCATTGTCAAAGTGAAAGAAATATTCCTACGAGGTTCATGGAATTGAAGTGAGCTGATTAACCCTCTGTACCACTGGTTTGTTTAAGAACCCATGTGAAGGAATTTCAAATCACTGCAAAAAACCAATCCAATCCAAGCAAGGCTGGATTGCGAGCCTCCTCCACCTCAGCACCTCCAATCCATCTTATCAGTGTCTAGCACCTCAGCTCATTTTACGTTCTTCCTTCTCCACCACCGCCAAAGTCTAGACTCTTAAAGGGTCATCCTATTCCCCTCTCAGCCTCGGTGCCCCTCTACATACATGAAGATCTTATTATGGCTTTTATCTGTAATGGCCATTATCTGTTTTTAACGGTTTATTTTATGACTTATTGTGCCTTTGTTTTAGAGACAGTGTGGATGGAGTCAGAAAACGGGGACAGAGAGAGTGGGGAATGACATGCGGAAAATTGAGCCACTGGTCGGATTTGAACACGGGCCATGCGCTTGGAAGACCATAGCCTTCGCACATGGGGCGCATGCACTAACCACTAAAGGCTACTGGTCCTCTTGTTGGGTTCTTGTGTTGCTTGGTTTTTTATAATCTTCTGATGGCTCTTCTGGTGGGTCTTGGTTGCTGGTTGGGTTAAAGATGTTGTTGGGTATTTTGTTGTTTGGGTTATCTTGCTGTTGGGTTGTTTTTCAGTGTTTGAGTTATTTTGCTTTCTTCTTTCTTTGCATTCGCTGTAAGTCAAAGCACTTTGTAAACCAGCGTGTTTAAAGGTGCTATATAAATAACCTTATTGTAATTATTGTAAAAACTTACAATGGGGTCTAATCACCATAGACATTGCACATTTCTCATTCTTTTCCAAACTTGTAAAATAAATAATTGTTCACTCATAATAAAGCCTCTCCAGAGTGAAATAGAGATGGTTGAAGCCAGGTGACCTTGTGTAAAGGACTCTAAACAACAAACAAACAAACATAGTACTTTCACTCAAGAGCTCAGAGTTGGAGTGAAATGTGAAACCAAACGCAGCATTGGTTTTGAAATTGGATGCTAATCATCAATTACACAACGAACGTTGAATTAACTAGTTGGGGTGAGCTAAAACCACATCTTGTTTTATCTTAACACGTTATTTTGGTTCTGACTAAGCTTTGACTAAATCACAAAGTTATCACAGGTTCTTTGTTTTTATTTTGTCCAAACCTATATTGGGATGAGGAGGCGTTGTCTGTCATTGTAAGGGGTCTTAATATAGGAAATGTTGTATAAGAGGGTCGGAACAAATGACCTATGTGGTCATAAGAGATGGAAAACTTCTTGCAAATCTCACATCACATGAGGACAGCGTTCATCTGCAGAAAGGTTTTGTCTTCACTGGCACTGCAGGAGATCAGGTGGAGAGATAAAGCCGAGGGCTCTGAGGGCTTACATGCCAAAAATCTTCCAATGACCTCCTCACCCTCACCCTTTTGTCCCCCAGCTCATTTCATCTGAACCCGGTGTCCCCCTAAATTTAGTTTGGGTATTTGGGGCAACCACTCCTCTCCATTCTTCAGCCCTCCTGACCTCCCTCTCCGCAGGCTCAATCCATCTTTGTCAGCGACGGCGTGGTGATCCGTCCGGGCGCAGACATCTCATGGTGAGACGTAAATGTTCTGATAAGCTGTGAACAATGTCGTTACACGTTAATGATCCCGCCTGGAAACATGATGTATAAACCTGGCAAATATGTCCCCCAACAAACACACACACAGGGACACATCCACACACACATAACAAATGCCTCCACTGCCTCCACCCCCTTCAGTCCTGTTTGATAAACTATTAAAGACTGTCTGCTAACGTGTACAGATTGATTGTTGACATAGCAGCTACATGCATTTTATAAATGTTAATTTACAGCACATACTTTGATGCTCAATATTAAAACTTAAATTTACATTAACAACGTGGAAGAGCGGAAAAGAAAATTCTAACTTATTAGCATGGAGTTACCACCAAAACTTTCAGTATGATCTCTTAGTTGAACAGGAACTCAT
This sequence comes from Tautogolabrus adspersus, assembly GCA_020745685.1. Lineage (NCBI taxonomy): Eukaryota > Metazoa > Chordata > Actinopteri > Labriformes > Labridae > Tautogolabrus > Tautogolabrus adspersus. The sequence goes on along the minus strand of CM036548.1, from coordinate 3,852,636 downwards.
CTTGCATGCATACTATGAATGAGGCGACGCCTGCGAGCTACTCAAGCCTCACTAATTAAACACTTGACATGAATTATTATCCAAATCACCTGACAACACCTCCTTCTGATTGGCGGTCTGTTCAAGTTGCATGATGTCCAGTCTCTCGCTCTGCTCTTTCATTGCCAGCTCTGACCTAAACCAGAACTGCACTCAGCCCCACCTCTTTTTGCCTCTTTCTTTCTTTCTGTCCCATAGACGGATCATTCCTCTTTTTTTTTCTTTGTTGACTTTTCATTGATAAACATTGGTTTTTACGGCAATAATGCACGCAAAGCTTAGCAGGGCAACGAGAATGAGTTGCTGTCAGATGGAGCCCCCTTAGGAAGGTTCCCTATCATTGCAAAATGTGCAAATTTTGGGGCACTACTGTGGTTTAAAGTTTGTCAGCCCTCAAGGGCCCCCTACTGACCTGGGGGCCCAAGCAGTAGCCTGCCAAGCAGCACCTCTGCACAGAGTGTAATATAACTTTTTTTATATTGTCTGGAATTGTTTCTCACTCTTAAAGGCCATAAAACCCTTTGAATTGCATTTGTATTTAATTGAATGAGCTCATCAATGCAGAGCAGGACAAAGTTTCAGGTTAAGCTGCACGTTCTCCGAGGCAGAGAAAAACTCAATCTGCAGTAAAACTCCATTTATTAAAAATTGAATATTTGCTTCCATAAATACATTTTATAGATCCAAAAAATGTACCCCCCAAAAAAATGCTTTAGTGGTAACTTTTCTTTCTGCACCTCAAAGGTTAACTTGTTGGAGATGTAAGAGTGATGAAGGCCCATTTATCATCTTCGACTCTTCTGGAAACTTTTTCACACGCTGTGCGTTGTACTAACACGGTTCGCAGTGACACAGTTATTGCATGCAGTATGTGCACGTACAGTATGGTCACACTTTTGTAAGGGTACAACTTTTGTGTGTGTGTGTGTGTGCGTCAGTGTGTGTGTGTGTGTGTGTGTGTGTGTGTGCGTGTGTGTGTGTGTGTGTGTGTGTGTGTGTGCGTCAGTTTGTGTGTGTGTGTGTGTGTGTGTGTGTGTGTGTGTGTGTGTGTGTGTGTGTGTGTGCGTTGGTGTGCATGTGTCTGGTCAGGCTGAGTTTGTTTGACCAGCTGTTTGGAGGGAAAGCCTGATCCCTTGTGACCTTGTGTTTCTCCAGCTGCTCTTGGATCAGAACAACCAGCCTCTCTCTGCCAGGAGATCCACAGGACCGCCCAAACCCTGTTTACTCTGCTTTCTCTGGGTTTCTTTTTTAGGACTGTTATTGTTGGTAACAGCAGTAGTAGGGCTGGTATAAATAATTAACCCTTTAGAGACAAATCTGCCAACATAAAGGATGAATTGATAAATGTTAAATCTACTTTTCAGAGTCATATGTCGATGGAGATCTCACTTACATTTATATCTGCTAAACTTCATGACAAAATGCTCCTTGATCTTACTCCTTGTGCTTTTCTGCCCTTTGTCGTGATGCTTTTGCTGTGTTGTGTGAAGCACTTTGAATTGCCTTGTTGATGAAATCAGCTATATAAATAAACTCGCCTTGCCTTCTCGTTAACTAACTCCCCTTGACAAAATTGACCAAGACTTGAGAGTCAGTTATGAGCATCAAAAACAAAACCTCCTAAGATGTGACAAAGCTGACCTCTGCAGGCTTCAGCTGCTGGATGGTGCAGGATTGTGCATGATCAAGAAACATTTTTCTTGAAGATGTCATCATCATTAACATATTTGGAGAAGCTTCAAAATCATAACAATGGGTAAAAGGACATAATTGAAGTCATGAAGTCAAACATGAAAGCTTGAGCATTAGTACTGGTAGAGGAGGCTGTCTAATAAAACACTGATACAACATTGTCCTGATTTCTGTCTGCTCTTTTTGTGTGACAGTTATCACAGAAGCAGATGACAACGAATGACTTTCACAAGAATGTAGAAAATAGTTGTTCTGGCTATTTAAAAATAAATAAAAATCAGTTTGTTGGGTGACTTTTTCTGTCATTTTCATTAATTTGGAACATTTCCACAATTACATTCATCATGATTTACTTCTGGTCATAAGTCCGTACAAACTTAAACCCCAGAGCTCGAACAAGTCAGTATTTGGATCACACATCTAGAGGTGCAGTCGGTGCGGTCAGGTTCGTTGGTTGGCTGAAAAAAAAAGCTGCTCTCACAGGACTGTGAAAGTCCCTTTTTAAAAGTGTACTTCTGTACTGTACTCGTGTGACAGAAGTGCAGAAGCAGGAATTAAATCTCAGTTCTTTAGTTATTAAAACTAAAAATCACAAAGAATAGTCACGTAAGTAGAGTCGTCTAAAGAAATGATTGGCTGTGCTACAATTACACCTCAAATGAATTTCACACAACCACCCCGTAGTTCTGCTCTGCATGTGAGAAAGCCTCACAGAGCATGCAAACATCAAAACTAAACAACTGTTTGCAAAGTTGCATTATGTCAACATGACTTATTTGATTTTTATTTCATCTTTATTTAAACAGGTTGGTCCCATTGAGAATAAGAACCTCTTTTCCAAGGGAGACGAAGACAGTCAGCAGCAAAAACACAAAGTTAGAGACAAAGTAGAATTTACTGACCGCTACAATGTGCATGAAAAGAGAACCACCTTTGAGTCTATTTGGGATTTTTTTATGAAACAAATACCGTGTCTTAGAAAAATAAAAAAAGGTTTAAAAGGTTTATTTTGGGGCTTTTTGTGCCTTTATTCTGAGATAGAACAGTGGATAGAGTCAGAAAAAGAATAGGGAATGACATGCAGGAGCCACAGGTCAGATTCAAATCCGGGCTACCCGCTTGGAGGACTTTAGCCTCCACACATGGGGTGCGCGCCAAACACGAGGCTACCGCCGTTAATAAAGTGTCAGATAAAAAAAGGTTGCATAAATGATGTGTTTAAATGTTGTTGTTTAAATCGTCTTCGAGGCGACAGACTCACAGACACTGAAGACCGGAAAGTGGATTCTCCAGAGGAGAGAATCAAGCCGAGAACGTGCATCAGCGAGGTGCTGAAACCTGTCGGCTTCACACTCACACTGGCACACACACGAGCACACACACGCACACACACACATACAGATCCTTACACAGAGAAACACTCATGCGGATGAATCCTCACACACAGATCCAACTGAAAATCCAGAAGTTATACACACACAGACACGCAAACACACACACACAGACAGACGTCTATTTGCAACAGTATACACACACACACACAAACCATTGGCAGCGTGTACACACATTCCCATACCTCATACAAACGCACACATTCTTGTACACACATGCACACACAAAGCCTGTTGTAATGAGAACATTATCATACACCGACCATGTCTCCTGCTATTCAGAGCAGGTATTTATAGTGTTGTTCACCGCTAGTAAAGACTTTGATCAGTGTGTGTGTGTGTGTGTGTGTGTGTGTGTGTGTGTGTGTGTGTGTGTGTGTGTGTGTGTGTGTGTGCATCAATTAAAATGGCAGCCGACCCATGACTGTCAACAGCCAGGTGCTGGACGTTAGGTGGAATTTGGCGCATGACCGTGACGAACCCAAACGCTCGTCTTACGAGGTATACGAGACAGCGAGCCAGCAGATTCTCCAAACACTGAGTTTGTGCTGAAAAGAAGCTCAGAGGTCTCCTGAGGGTCACACACACAAATATACACACTTACATGTACTCGTAAAATATATGTTTAATATGTTTATCTGCTTAAGTAGTTTGTCTTTAACTGTATTTTATTTTCTTATATGCATATATTTCTTGTCACAGATTTGAAAAACCCTCAGATATTTTTGTTTTCATTTATCAATTTTTTCAGAGATTTTCTACATTTACAAAAAAATGAATAAATCAAACACAATCAGATTAGCTGCTGTTGATGTAAATATCAGAACACATTTTTACTATAATTTTTTCATGTAAATAATACAGTTAAATAATGCAAAATGATCGCATGTTCATGTTTCAACATGTAACCTTTTTACAAAAATTAAACCAAAGAAGAAAATGAAATACAAGTAAGTGAAGTGGACGCTAACATTGAAATCTATTCATATATTTTATGTTCATATATATATTATTGTAAAGAATTGATCTGTTTAAATTAACATATGTGCATGGGCTGTTTGTATTGCATCATATTGTGTTAATTAATGAATCTGTGTAAATAAACAAACATTGAGGAGGGTTTCATTATTTCTGCTCCTCAGTAACAGATTAAAAAAACGGGATGATTTGGGCTGTTAAATGCAGCGTGAACATTTTTATATCTTTGAAGTGAAGTTAATAATCAGGTCATTTGTCAGGCAGAGAGGCAGATAGACAGCGAGTCCTCGACATTTGCAGTAATCCCCCGTCTGTTCCCGGCTCTTGTTTACAGATGTCTCTCTCTCTCCGCTGCTCCGAGTCGTTGATGTTTAAAAGTGTCCGGACGGCCTTTTCAGAGCTTTCAACTGCCGCGCGGGCTTCAAGCTCAGCTGGCCGCACATGTCTGTCAGCACCGCTATTACCATCCTGTGTCTGTGTGTGTGGGTGTGGGTGTGTGTGTGTGTGTGTGTGTGTGTGTGTGTGTGTGTGTGTGTGTGCGTGTGTGTGCGTGTGTGTGCGTGTGTGTGTGGCAGGGAAGGTGGGTGGGTTGGGTTGGGTTGAAGGGAGGTTGGGGGGGGGGGGGGGTACTCGAGCCTGTGACCTTGAAACTAACGCTGAACATTATACTCAACACCTTCCCACATGCACATACACACACACACAAAAGTTAGCTAACTCGTATTCTCAGCCTGAGGCTATTGACCCTATACTAGCTCTACATTGCTAACACATGTTCACTGAGGATGTTCAATATGAAGTTTTTTAGATCAGTTCTATCTTAGAAAAACTTCAGAGAGGCCAAGTTTGAACTCGACTTGCAGGTATCTTCTTCAGATAAAGAGAAGCTTCAGGAGTTTTGCAATTCCTAGTTTTAATTTAAAAAAAAAACACCTGTAAAAGAATTGGCTTGGCATAAGATTAGAGTCTCTTAGTCACTAAATATAAATATAGTTAGCAAAGGTGGAACATTTAATTTTCACAGACCTCAATTGATACTGTATTCTTTACCTTACACTGACCAATGTGTACACCTTTCTGTCTAAGACTGTTGCACTAGTGCATTATTAAATGTTACTTCCTTCACACAGTTTGGACACACCGCTAAGAAACTGAAAGATGGTCGATTTTGAGTCAAAACCAGAATTTGAAAATTGTACACTAAGGATAACAACAAACAAAATATTTGTCTTTGTTAGGGGCCGAAAATCACATAAAGAATCTTACAATAGTCCCATTAGACCAGTAACAACAGGCCATATGGTCTCACATGTTCTGCAACTTACAGAAAAAACAACGATAACAGTGCATATTTTCTCCTCTGGGTAAATTGATGCAAGATACTTTCATGATGTAAATATGAACCATCCATCCATCCAGCCGTCCATAAGTTGCATGGTTTTAAAAAAATCTAATATTTAAGGATGCCAGAGACGTTTTATATGCAAACATGATTTTCCTCGAGGGACAAATGTTTAAGCAGAAGTGCCACAGTGCTAAAGTGAAGAGGCTCAGCAGCCATGACAATGTGCTAATGCTACAATGGGTGTCTAACGAGTGAGAGCCAGCGCTAATTTCCCCGTTTGACAAAAGGAGTCTGTGATCCTTGGCAGTTAGCGGTTTGCTGTGCTAGCAGGTGTGTGTGAGACTGTGAATGTGTGTTTGTGTTTGTGTGTGTGCAGGAGCGAAGGTTTGAGAAACAGAGGCTACACATCAACACGTTGAGTGGAAGCATTTATATTCCTGCTCATATTAAACAAAAGGGGAATCTGAAGGGTCCTTGCAAGTGTGTATGAGAAGTTACATTCATATGTTTCTTTACACATCAACACACCTGCTTATGTGTTTTAACATGAAAGGTTGAATCATGTCCTGATCAGATCTGCATGAAAGATCGTTTGTGTTGATGTTCATGTTATCGATTGCTCAGGTCATTGAGTCGATGGCGGCCTGCTGGGGGTGATTGGGCGCGGGTCACAGAGTAGACAGGTTGAGAGTCAGATCATTTACATCTCCCAGAATGCTCAGTGTGTTGCTAGCACAGGAAGGGCCACTGTTGCTGCCTGCTCACAGAGAAATCCGCTGATGAAGACGAGCTGTCAGCATCAACCTGCCCGGAAGGACACCCACAGCAGAAAAACACTGATTGGCAAAAAGTCAAAGCTTGACTTCTGGCTTCTGCTCCTTATTCAAAATCACCTCGACAGTCGTGATAATGGAAGGAAGTCACAGACAGGCAGGCCCTATGATAGCTTAACAGTATTTCACATGATTGTGACAATACCAGAGTTTAAACTTTGATACGATTCTAGTGAAAACAAATGATATTGGACTCTGTTTTGATTCCACCGCAAAAAAATGTAAGTCCTAGGTACGAAGTATTGGGTAATGTCTTGGTTTTTACCATCAAAAATTGAAGGCAAAGTCCTACACACTGTCTAAATTGCACAAAAATTGGCAAAGTTTCAGTCCTGAAATGTTTAATTGACCATCACTTGACTTCAACGCAACATTGAAATACCAAGGTAGAGGAAAGTGACAGGACATTATAGTATAAGGGTACCAAATGTGTTGTTTTTTGACAAATTGGGCTACTAACCACGCTGCAGTTTCTGGCAACTTTGACGTCAGAAGATGCTCAACATGTTCACTGATATGTAGTTAAAATCATTTGGATTTTCATTTTTAGGCATGTTCTTTGGAGCCTTTCAAATCATTGGGTTGTATCAAATAATTGTAGTGTTAAAAATGCAGAAATAGAAGAAAGCAGTAGAGACATGCTTAGGGTATAATATGTTTGTAAATGGGAAAGTGGAGAGAGACACTATCCATTGATTTACAGCCTTGCTTGAAATCAGGAGGATGTTTGCAATGGTTCAGGTTCCTAACCCGTCCATTTTCTGCAGAGGAAAACCATGCAAAAAATGTAGACAGCCATGATACTGCAAGGAAAATGGGATAAAAGTATCTACCAGATGCCACATGTAAAAAGAAGAGACATCACTATGTGAGGAGATGAAGAGGGGATGGAGGTGGTGATGAATGACTGGACAAGTGGAAGCAGTGAGGAGGGGAAAGAAGACGAGTCAAAGAGAAGAGCAGGAGGACGGTGACAACTCTGACAGCCTCAGGCTTCATCCAGTCTCTCAACCCCTGGGATAAATTTAAATCTGATGATTGGGGGAGCCGTCCTAGACCTGTCACTGCTATACCCTGCATTTTTGTGTGTCTGCCTTTTCCTATGACAGTCCATGAGCTCTGACATGTGAGCAGATAATATCCCTTCACTCCGAAACAGCTACAAAGGAAAAACCTGTGGTTGTCAGTTGATTAAATGGGTCGAGTTGAGTTATTCAACAAGCCCTCCTTAACCCATCCTACAGCCGAACATGATGGTAGAAAATGAGCTTTACATAAGGTGTCCTACAGTAACATGGAAAGAGTTCCCAGGGTTACAACCAGTTTGTATTGTTGATTCTTAATACTTTAAATGGCACCATAATGGGACAATCCTGTTCGGACGTGATGCTAAGGTAACTTCAGTTGCAGGACCACGTTGCAATGAAGGTTGACAATAATGACAGTTATAACTAAGTAATGTGTTACTCCCACCAAAGATTATGTCCATGTTTTATACGGTCTATGACCCAAGAGGTCAGTTCAGGGACTTTTAATAAAGGTGAAGTAGTAGGGGCATCCACTTTTCAAACCAAAGAGATTGACTCACTTTTTTAGCCTCAAGCAACCATTTGATGCTCCTCCGCAGTTTTGGAAATCCCTTATCGGCTTGATTCTTAGGGTTACAGCTCGATTGTGATAGCAAGAAGAATCATTTGGTGCAACTGTCCAATTTGCTTTACCAGTACCATGTAGTCTTTGTACTTGAAAAGTATAGAATTTGGCAGTCAATAATGTTGTTTGGAGCTTTGCAGTCACCGGCAAATGTCAACATGTATGTCTTTCTGACGGACACGTCCCATTGGTGCCAAAATGAGTTGCACACTTAGCCTAATTGTTCCCCTGGCTGCGATAATCAAATTGGGCCAAGACAATTTGGGCTGTTCCATTGGAAGGGGCATTGTACTCTATACTGGACACATTAAGCACCAATGCACCCTACTTGATTTCCTTCATTTGCATTTTAGACGAAGTCATGATACTCTAAATTTCAATGTGAACTTGACCCTCAATGTGCAGGGAGCCACTTGAAGCGGCAGTTTGAGGTTTTCATGAACCCTCTCTGGATCATAGGGATCTTGACTCTGGCACTCTGCACTCTTTATCCCCCCCTGCTGACCACACCTTAAGTGGCACATAAATCTTTTGGTTACATAGATACTCAAGAGTGGCAGGCCGACATTACTTTCCATCTATCAACCCTTCTGTCTGTTCTTCTTGGTTGTTTGTTTGCATTTCTTTCTATCACTCCCTCCCTAGCAATCTCCTATCACTCTCCTTCTGTCTTTTACTCACATGAACACAAATGCTAAGTGGGTGTTTGAGTGGCTTTATGATAAAGTGTTGAGCATCTCTTGAGGAGCATGGATTCCACACTTGGCCTGTCACTCCCAAAGCTTATCCATGCTGAAAAGAGCACAGAGGAAACTTTCAACATTTGCTTAGTAGGCTCTTGACCATGTGTTATACAGTCCTTATCATGTGTTCAGTGCTAACACCACCTGTTCTTGCTAGTTATTTCCATCACAGTCACCTAGTAAGCCTAGAGCATGCTGCGGTGGTAACAGACGAGAAAAGAGAGGGTTAAGATTTAGCTTGGCGCAGGACAGAACAAGCTGATGAAGCGGGACACTTTGTATCTCTGGGGAGGGATCATTGCTTCGTCTGCATTAAGTTCTGCTTCCTCTTGATTCTCAAATTAGTGCCTTCAGTTGCCATCGGAGGATATGCTTTAAATATCTCATATGTCATTTGTGAAATCAGAAACAGTTTGGAACGCGGTTTGGATGAGGGTAATATTAGCACGTCTTTAAGAGGGTGAATGTACATTACTACCTTTGCATTACAAATTGTATTACATTTATAAAAATTACATTATTTTTTTCACATCTCATATTCTTCATGAGTTGGAGTTCAATTCAAATCTCTGGGAAAAGCTGGCAAGTAGACCTGAGGATTATTAATCTGTAATCAAACACAAGTGCAAGCAAATTGATTTGAATGTATCTTAAAACGAATTGTCTCATTTTCACACTGCTATCAAATGACCAACTGTGATCTGCCAGCGGCTGGTGTGGATTTGAAATTAGGCCACAGCTGTCCCGCACAACCTTTCCGTGCCTCCATATACATGTTTCTCGCAGAACGGGATAACCTTTCCCTCCCTTGGGAACCAAGACAGAATGGCTTGGACCATCTGACACAAGATCCCTCGTGTGGAATTTGGGGAATGGAGCTGTCCCTCCAAAGTGCCCACCCCACTAGGGAGGTGTCATCTTCGAATTGTGTTTATTTGTTGGCACCCCTGTTGTGAAAACCTACCCATCAACTGCATATTAATCTTGTCAGTTAATAACCCTTCAGTTTTCTGTCTTTCCTGGTACTCATGACAGATTTACAAACTTACTTCCTCTTCTCCTCGACATCCCATTCCTTCTTTTAGACATTTTCATCTTCATCTCCTTTTAACTCTGTCTTCTTCACCGAAGCTATCCACTTAGACGTGCAGGTCCCACATACATGCACATAAACACGTAGCCCAGTATGGGTTTGGTGACATGTGGTAGTGGCAGTGGACCGCTCTAAAAAGGCACCAGTGATGGAAAACCTCCCAGCCGTCCAGGGAAGCCATCTTCTGTTTCACACCGGGCAAAATTTATGGGCTCAGCACTCAGCATCTCTGCTCTCCTGCTGAGATGTAAAGAGTTTCAAAGAAAGACACTTACAATGAGGGATATGAATGGAGAGAGTTGAGGAGATACAGTTATAGAGGAGCAGTAATTGGTTGAGGAACAGGAGATGACACAGAGCTTCTTTTTTGGTTTGAATGAGATGCCAAAGGGCCGTGACAAAGCTTTAAAATGAAATTGCCTTGGTAAAAACAATCTGGATGCAATATAGTAGTCATTGTGTTTGCCTTGATACAACTGTAATTATTAAGGCATACCTTGGATAACCTTGTGTTGGGTATTGGAAGTCATATTAAAGGTCAGTAAGGAGAATTACCCTATATTACCTCCATGACATCCACCACTCAAACACCATCGAGTGGAAACCCTGCTTGCCACAAAAGTGCAAACCATCTGAACCTCATGTTTTCCTACATATTTGAAAGCCGCCACATAACGTCTTCAAAGAAGATGGATTCACCCAAAGTAGAGGGTCTAAGCAAGAGTAAAAATAACCTCTGCCATCCATCACCAAGTTTATTTACTTGGTGATGAGATCAATATTTGTAGGAGAGCTGGAAAGTTGGATGTCCTGCCTGAGCGTAGAGCTCATGGAAAATTTGTAGCCTTAGCCAAGGTGTTTGACTGGCTGTATGTCGTGCTGGAGATGGATGGTGCAACTTAAAAAAAAAGAGCTTCCCTAGCAACATATTAGAGTATTATTAGCTGAAGGAAAACAACTCCACATTTCATTTGCTCAGTTTCTTCAGATGAGGCTTCAAGTGTCAAATGGTCACACTTATGCTAATTAAGATCCCAGATCCCGGCCTACTACATGGGTAATTCCATCTCCCACCCCAGAATCCCTGCCAGTCCTGCCTTCTCTCATCCTGCTGCCCAAACTTCCAACCAGAGTACATCAAGGAAAACCGCCACAGTATCAAGCTACAGAAATGCACAGTTTGGAGATGAGGTGGGAGGCAGGAACGCAGCAACGAGGAGTTCAGTGGGCAAAAATAACAAAGACAATGATCACAGCCGTAAATTGTGCTGCAGACACATCAAGCTGTCTACGCACTCCTTAGGTCGAGTGTCAGCTGGTTTGGGAATGAAAACACTTAACCCCAACGTGGCGTAAAAAGGTCATAACTCACAACTCTGTTCCCTGACATGAGTTACTGCCTCTCGTTAGGCCTGCACATCCCTGTCTCTCACCTTCCGCCTCTCCCTCTCTGTTTTCCTCCCCCTCCCTCCTCCACTATGTCCCATTTGTGCAACAAGTGGATGTATCCATTGCCAGTATCTGAGGCCAAGAACAAGATACTCTTACACAACCGAGCAAAAATGTGCCACAAGTGTGCAGTGAGAGGAAGTGGAAGGTGGTGTCATACGGCACTATATTTTTACAATTTGGACACAAGACACGAAATGGGTGGATAATCTCCACGGGTGTAGATTTGTATTCTCTTCAAGTGCGGTGTAAGGTATCTTCAGTACGAGGACCCCCTGCTGTTTGGCCTGCTACCAAGGGGACTCCCACCACCTCTCCCACCATCAATAGTGGTCCTTAACCCTCTCAACACCCCATGCTGATGGAATTCAAGAACATCTCATACCATTTATTTCCTCAGCCTGGTTGTTCAAAAGTAACCCAAGATACGAATAAATCCTGAAATCAGGTTAATCAAAAAATAATGATTACACAATTGGATAAAATCAGGAAATCCAATCCTGTTTTTTATCCGAATGTAACCCTCCATCCTTGGTTAATAACATCCAGTTCCTCTGGCTGTGGGTAAACAGCAGGCTAGAATATATTTCAACAGTCTTCTTTATTCAACTTTAATCGACACCAATGCGGCAAGACAGCCCAGCACAGCGTTCACTCCACGATCACAACAACTATGGCGTGCTAAAGCTGCACGAGTCACTCTACACCGTCTCTACACTCATTACTGTCCCTACCGTCCGAACTACTGTGCACAACAAAGTCCAAGGAGACATTAAACACCTAAGTGTTACAAATGTGAACACGATAATTAAAGTGCAGTAAATGAAAGTGACATAATAATTATAATTTATTGTAAATTTAATCCTGTAAACCTAAAATAATATAGTGAAGTATTTCTGCTAAAATATAATAAATCCAACACCGTGTACTGTACCTTTAAATAAGCATCATAAATGAGTGTAATAAACTAAGTAATACAAAATAACATAAAACCAGTTATTAAGGTTGTTGTTTCAAACTTTTGAGTAGGATTCGGATCAGAAGAATCAGAATCAGAATCAGCTTTATTGGCCAGGTATGTTTAACATACCTGGATGATTCTTACTCCAAAAAATAAGGTGATATTAGGTACATATTTAGACTTGTAAAACATATATTATGTTCCCATAAAATATTTCACCAAGCATCAATATTAAACATAACATATTTCATTTAAAGCAGCTGTAGGATGTATCAGTTGGTTTGGATTTTGGCGCCCGTGTGGACAAAGTATGAAGTGTGAGGTCCCATTTAAAGCACTGGTAATCCAGATTTTGTAATCCTGAAGAGTCTGTACTTGGATCAGTGATGATCCTATCAGTTTTTCTTTTACAAACCGGGATAAAAATGAGCTGGAGTAAATCACATTTGGTAAAAAAAA